>JBBGZY010000612.1:2260000-2860000 GCA_037952925.1 Lithobates clamitans
ATGAACTTCCTTATATTCTGTGATATGTATTTATTATGCCCTGTGAGTTGGCACTACTGTGTCACACATTTCACAGATCCTGCCTTCTGAGGTGATGAGGAGTTTCAGATGGCGGAGTTAGTACAGGAATCCCTGCTTGCAGGCAGCAATGTACCATGGGATATATTAGAAATGGAAAATAAACAGCAAAAGGAAAGGCTGCAAAGCATGCAGGGAATTCAGGAAGTTGTGAAAAGAGATGGCCAGCAGACAGGCAGAACTCACGCAAAAATAAATATTGTTTGTTTGTATTGTTCTTTTAATGCTGCGGTTATAAAATAAAATATATGCTGTGACCATAGATCTCCTTTAATGTAAATGGTCAAATAAAAAAGCTGTAATATAATAAAGTAAATAAGTAAATAAATAAAATAAATAATAACGAAACCTTTAAATACATTAATGGTGTGAATTAGATTCAGGAGGGTAGTATTTGTTACATGGAGTGGAAATCAAGAACACAGGGACCTCAAACCAGCAGGAAGAAACATCAAAAGTAATGTTAGAAAGTATAACGTTACTAAAAGTAGTAGTAGATGCTTGGTACAGACTTCTAATCAGAAGTAGTGAGTCAGCCAATTTAGTGAGTCAGGGAATTTAAACATCCCTGGGATAAACACAGGTTTACCGTCAGACCAAAAAAAAAAAATAAAATAACTATGCAACTACAAGTCTGACTGCTTTGATTTGTATTTAGCACATCCTGGTAAATGAGGTCAAGGGTGTGTTACAGAAGGCAAAAGCAGGGCAAACATGTATTCCAGTATGGATTCATTACCGTGAACTAGCAGATGAACTCAACAAATTTTACAATTAAGGGTTATTGTTTTTGCATTTGTAATAGTCTTCTGACCTCTTGTGGTGAATCCAGTGAATTACAGTGGTGAGCTAGTTATTTCTGCCTGTTGCAAATTTTACATGCAAATCCAGTCTCTCCAGTATCATTAAGAACACATACAGCACAAGTAATTGTTACTTCCTGTAAAAAGTTATTACTATATTGTCAGCTATACCTCTAATGATGTAGAAATAAACTATTAAGATTTCTCTTCCATAAAAAGAAAGCAACAGTTGTGTTTGAAGAATGGATTTCCCAGAATCTTCCTACCCCTGTTCAAGCTCTTGATCTCCTGCTTTTCCCAAACGTTGGCACAGAGACCGAAGTTGGGTTAAAAACACAGGTTTGCTGAAGTGACGATTTCATCTTTAGGGTGGGTGCTGCATGTCTAGGGACTAAATGCCGCCATACATATGGATCGCCTCAACTTCAATCCATATACAGGAGCTGTGGCTGTATGGAAGTTGATCTACTGATGGCTTTTTGTACAGCCATCCTGTCAGATTGTCTCTGCTCGATAAATTGCCACAGGCTAATAGCCAGGATTGCTGATCAGTGTATTCTGACAGTGGGAAAGTCAGAAAAAGCTATTAGCCAGCAACAACATTTTTTTTGTCCAGCTCTAATCATTACCTAAATAAGGCACTTCAGATACAAAGGGGGCACAATGCTGTTGCAATCCAGCAAGGAGGGAGAATAAACATTCTAACAGTTACAGGAATTATATCCAAAATGTCATTCAAATTGTCTCTAAACATATTTTGAAGTATTATTAAACAACAAAGTTGATAATATAATGAGCCGGCTTTAAAGTTGGAATGAGGCTCTGTAAGCTGTTTAGAGAAGGTTAGTCTTATATATATGTATGTTGAAGAGTATAGGGAGGGTCCTAACAGGTACACAGGAGGCAGGGTAGTGTCACAATAACTGCAGACTATGAAAAGTGTTGTCACCCTTGTATTCTAAGCAGACATATAGCAGAACAGATCTTTCAGGATTTTATCTTTTTGTTCAGTAATATGAAAGACAGAATAGCAGAGATGTGAACACTTACACATCTTCCTGTTAAAGAAGCAGTTTAGTTTTGCCTTGCATTACACATCAGTAACTAATCTGATTCAAACATTGCCTGAAATGACAGCTGGATAAAAACCTTGTTCTGGTCAATTATTGTGGGATGATACCAGCGGTTCTCCTTTACCCCTTTCCGCTGCCATTTGGCACCCCCTTTAATGGTTCTAAATGTCAGGTGGTGGAGGTGAAGTTCCCAATCCTGTGACAAGCAGTAACATGCTCCGAAGCTCCCAATCAAACAATGACCCGGAGCTGTCTGAGACACCTCAGTCACTATGCTAGGAGCAAGTTCTCAGCACAGAAGAGCATTTACCCATGGGCACATATGTGAGGGGCCTTGGCATTAAAGCAGAGTTCCACCCAAATGTGGAACTTCGGCTTTAAGGCCTCCTCCCCGGCTCCTGTTTGTGAAACTGAGCTTTTGTGGAGGAGGGGGTGCAGCTACCCGATTTTGACACAGAGCGCAGTGCCATTTGCGCATGCACAGTGGGAGGACACGGGGGTAGCACAGCGTGGGTGAGTGCACCACTGGATTGTGGGACAGGTGAGTGAGTGGCTGTTTTCTAAAAAAGTCAGCACCTACACTTTTTGCAGCTGCTGACTTAATAAGCAAAAATATGACTGGAACTCTGCTTTAAAGTGATTTCTAAAGGTTGTTTTAAAAAAAAAAAAAAAACATGTCATACTTACCTGCTCTGTGCAAGGGTTTTGCACAGAGCGGCCCGATCCTTCTTTTCTGGGGTCCCCTGGCAGCACTCCTGGCTCCTCTTTATCAAGTCCCCCCACGGAGAGCTGCTTTTAATGGGGGCACATACCCGAGTCCTGCTGCTGGGTCCATTGACACAAACAGCAGGACTCTGCCACGCCCCTCCCAGATCACTGGATTTGATTGACAGCAGCGGGAGCCAAAGGCTCCTGCTGCTATCAATCTATCCAATGAGAACCAGAGACAGCGGCTGGAGCTGCTGGGCTCGTCCTTTACGCTAAACCAATCGGGTTCAGGTAAGAATAAACGGGGGCTCCTGCAGCACAGAAGGTTTTTCACCCTAAATGAATAGAATGCATGAAGGTAAAAAACTGAGACTTTACAACTACTTTAAGGACCACGGGCAGGTTATATAAAGTGCTGCTGGTGGGAACTGGATGGCTTCATAAAAGGACCAACATGAACAGACACAGCAGCTGTAGCTGAGATCCCCAAGCAGCTACCCTCAATCCAAATCTGAATTACTACAAGGATGTCTTTAATAAACTACACACGACATTCACTCTGACTTAACTTGGTTGAAGATCGATACGTTTACCAGCTTATTTAGTACCTCAGAAAAATGAAAAAGAACAAAGAACAGGAAGCCTTTTTACCTTAGGGGGTTTGAATGGATATTCAGGTGTAAATGTGATGTCCAGGAAGAAAACACCTCCTTCATACACAGAGCCAGGAGGACCCAAAATAGTAGATCGCCATTCATAAATATTGTCTCCTTTTGGACCAGCACTGTATGTGGGAAAGAAATATCATATTTTAATATGCATCCATTAAAAGCATATTGTTAAACTACAGGAAATGCAAATATCTGAGCTTAAATAGACTAATCAAACAGTGCATGGATTTCTGGACGGTACAGCCTTCAGAAAAAGAGACAAGGAGGATCATATAAAAATGAAAAAGCAAATTAAAATAGTTATATCTGCCTAGATGGCAGCATCATGAAAACATTAGAAATGCTGAGCATAGAAACTATACAGCTGCACTGGGTGTCTACTAGAATTTTTTCTTTCTTCTTAAAAATTAATTAAAGTTACAGCTGGAAAGTAACTACCGTATATACTCGAGTATAAGTCGTTCCGAGTATAAGTCGAGGCCCTAATTTACCACAAAAAAAATGGGAAAAACTTATTGACCCGAGTATAAGACGAGGGTGAGAAATGCACAGCTACTGTAAGTGGAAAAGAGGGTCAACAATGCCCATTTGCAGCATCACTGTGCCCATTTGCAGCCATAGGTCCCCTGAACTTCAAACTCGGTAGTTAAGGGTTCCTAGATGCCCCCTAGCTGCAGCCAAAATTTGGGGTCTCTGAACCCAAAGGGTCCCGAAATGACATTGCTGCAGATGGACACAGTTGACCAAATTTGGGGCCCTGTATCTTGGGGCCACTTAGTGCTAAGAACCCCAACTTTGATGTGCAAACTCAGTGGAACTAGCACCATAAAATTTCCAAAGCTGGGGTTTCTAGCACCAAGTGGCCCCGAGATACAGGGCCCCAAAAATCAGTTCAGAAAATGTCAAGCACTTTTCTGCAGCAGAGAATGACATTTTCTGAACCAGTTTTGGGGCCCCGTATCTCAGGGCCACTTAGTGCTAGGAACCCCAGCTTTGGATATGTTGTGGTACTAGTTCCACTGGGTTTGCACACCAAATTTGGGGTTCCTAGCTCTAAGTGGCCCTGAGATACGGGGCCCCAAAGTCGGGTCGGAAAATGAAATTTTTTGCTGCAGAAAAGTGCTTGACTCAAGTATAAGTCGAGGGGGGCACTTTCAGCACAAAAAAATGGGCTGAAAAATTCGACTTATACTCGAGTATATACGGTATATAAATATATTGTGCATGATGTCAAAAACTGATTCCAAATCCAAATGTACACAACACAGTCACATCTACTGGGTGACACAAATGTTTTTTAATATGCTGGGTCAGTCCAGACACCATTTCCGTGAGCTATATAATGCTAGAAACAGGTCTGCTTTACAGGATTTTTTTTTTTAAATCATCAATTGTATTCTCATATTGCTTTCTAAACAGAAGTTGTAGAAGTGGTCATTACACTGAATATTTAGCTTTTGGAGAAGCTGTAGACATATACCCTCTGACAGTTTCTTACATCTCTCGAGGCTTCATTTATATATAAAATAACAATTTGATTGGTCACACTTTAGCCCCTTAAAGACAGCAAAAAATGAAAAAAAAAACAAAATGCTCTTTGATGTAAACTATTTTTTTTAATGGTCAACATACACTGAAAGCCCTTTCAAAAGGAATAAGCTGCATTTAATACGTCTACACTTATGTTAATGTGCACACACGCATTATGTGAATGAGTCCCCTACATACATAATCATGTTGTTCTATTTCAGAACAGCCAAAACAATTTATCACAATAGAACTAAAGGGTGTGAGAGGTGAAAGAGATTTACACTGAATAATGTGAAAGTGACATTTTTCACCTCTTCTAAACTCTAACAATGCGCTACAATAAACTGCAGATCAACAAGTTCCTGCAGTCTTCACATCATTATCGTTGTTTGCACCAACTTACTAACCTAAAAGTGGTAACCAAGACACGGCCTGTGCAGTGATATGAGAGAAAGCAAGCGGGATAACATATGCAGAAGCCCAATTGCTGGATGTGTTATGAAATAAGGAGACCATGAAATATGAGCTGTAAAAAGAACTGCTCACTAGTCAATACAAAGCGTCACATCGTAAAACCTGCAAGGAGACAGATGGGAATTCCACGCTGACATTTGATAAGGTATTTATCCATTTCCACTCTTATGATTTTCCCTCGCACGTTTCAAAATACACGGAGCTTGCAGCAAGCCTGAAACCTAAGAGCGATGGCAAGGTCACAATTCAGACAAGGCCCCTGGTACGCGGCAGTCACTGGAGCAGACCATTTACATCACATGGATAGCTGTAATGTACTGTGATCAGAACACCAATGACCAACGGCTCTGTAAATCCTAAGCTCCTTAATCTGAACAAAATAGTTTTTCCTAGCTGGCACTGTTCCGAAAAAAAAAAAAAAAAGTGCAATATTTTATACACACACAGACACGATTTTGCGCTCAGATGGTGACTTGTTAAAAAGCAAGTTTCTCTATACAGAAATACAATTGGTTCTGAATTCATTAAATATAACCTTGGAGTGAAAAAGGGAGTAACAAACTACAGATTCATCAGCACATGGTCACTGTAGAATCCACAATCGCCATCAGATGGTACCTGCTCTCTGCAAGCGCTGCTCATTTCGCTGTATGCAGCAACCTTTTAGGCCCCATGCAGACGGGGGGGGGGGGTAGGGACGCCAAGCAGATCCGCCTTCGCTATGCAAAGCAGACACGGACATAGCCTGCTCTTCTCTATGGAGCGGATGGATGGAAATGGACTATTTGTCCATTTCCATCGGACTGTCATCTGATCAGATCCACTTGACGAATGGGGAACGAATCCCCAGCCGCCTTTTTTTAGCGGATAGGATTGGATGTCCACTGACATCTTCCGTATTTTAACCCAAAAACAATAGGACAGCTTCCTTGATCTTAGATGTGACGGCTGCATTCGTTTTCGCTCCTACCTTTATTTTCACCTGGTGATCCTGCAAATACACACTTCCGGTCTCTATAAGTCTATGCTCATTTCTCTACAATATCTACAGAGGGAACTATGACTGTCACAAAGGCTAAACTTCAAATATGTCTCCATTACATGTTCATTTGATGGGATCAGTAGTTTGCAAAAGTTAAAATGGAGTTCCACCCACTTTTCTATCTCCACATCATCTGCTTGACCTGACCATACTCACTGAAACGGGCAATTTTTTTATTGTTTTCCCTGTGCTTACCTTCATCACAAGGCATTCTTTAGCACCGTCTCTCCCCTCTGCGGCGGCGTACGCAATATCCTGCGGTGAAAGTGTTTCCACCGCTCAGGCTGACACTGACCCAGGTGTAAGTGGAAGTTTCAGAGCAGAAGAGCTCCAGGTGCTGGCTGAATGCTAGGCAAAGCAGGCTTGAATGGAGGAGAAGATTTGGATGCCGCACACCGGATGTAGTCAAAAAGCTTCACTTTATTGAAAAAATGGGATCATCAAAATAACAAGACTGTCATGCAGAAAGTACAGGTAGGCTGACGCGTTTCGCACTCAGTCCTGAGTGCGAAACGCGTCAGCCTACCTGTACTTTCTGCATGACAGTCTTGTTATTTTGATGATCCCATTTTTTCAATAAAGTGAAGCTTTTTGACTAAATCCGGTGTGCGGCATCCAAATCTTCTCCTCCATTCAATATCCTGCGGTGCACGGAATCTTGGGAGATGTGTCTCATAATTCCCAGGAGTCAGTGGGCATCACCGCCTCTCATCATCATGAGATCACAAAGACGTTTCCTGCGCTACTAGGTGTGTGTATAATGCACATGCGTGAGATTGGGTGGTGCATGCTGGTTAGTCAGCAGCACCGTATCCCGGAAGAGTATCCTAGTGGGCTTCGTATGCCCACAAGCAAGATGGAACCGTGTAACACAAAGAAAACTAAGGTTAGTTTTAGAACAAAAATAAGAAATATAGCGGCGGTATTACTAACAATAGTAATTGCAGCATTGGATTAACTGCTTGCTGACCAGCCGCCATCATTATACTCCTGCAGCTCGGCACATTCCCGCGAGGCGTCGTAGCTATACGTCGGCTCCTTTAACCACTTGACAACTGGGCACTTAAACCCCTTTCCTAACCAGACCAATTTTCAGCTTTCAGTGCTCTCACATTTTGAATGACAATTACTCAGTCATGCAACACTGTACCTAAATGAACTTTTTGCCCTTTTTTATCCACACAAATAGAGCTTTCTTTTGGTGGTATTTACCATATTTATCGGCGTATAACACGCACTTTTTTCCCCTTAAAATCAGGGGAAAGTTGCAGGTGCGTGTTATACGCCGATCCCCTGCGATCCCGAGCTGTCACAACTTCAAAATCGCGGACCGCGATTTGAAAATGGCGCCGCCGGCGCCAAAATTAACAGAGCCGGTCCTCGGCTCTTTCGGCTCCACTCGTAGTCCCGAGCGGAGCTATCCGAACCTACTCGGCTAGGTTCGGATAGCTCCGCTCGGGACTACGAGTGGAGCCGAAAGTGAACGAGAGCCGCCGGAAAGAGCTGAGGACCGGCTCTGTGTATTTCGGCGCCGGCGGCGCCATTTTCAAATCGCGGTCGGCGATTTTGAAGCCCAGGATGGCAGGGACAGGGGATCGAAGGCTGCACTGGGGAAGGCTGCACTGGGGAAGGCTGCACTGACAAGGCTGCACTGACAAGGCTGCACTGGGGCAAGGCTGCACTGGGGCAAGGCTGCACTGGGGCAAGGCTGCACTGGGGCAAGGCTGCACTGGGGCATGGCTGCACTGAGAAGGCTGCAATGATGGGCATTTAAATGTAAGTTTTTTTCCCTTCAACTTCCCTCCTAAAAGTTTTTTTTTCCTTAAAATTCCCTCCTAAATTGGGGTGCGTGTTATACGCCGATAAATACGGTAATCACCACTGGGGTTTTTATTTTTTGCGCTATAAAAAAAAAAAAGAAAGAAAATTCTGTAAATAAAATTCATTTTTCTTTGTTTCTGTTATAAAATTTTGCAAATTAGTAATTTTTCTTCATAAATTTTGGCCAAAATTTATACTGCTACATATCTTTGGTAAAAAATAACCCAAATTGGTGTATATTATTTGGTCTTTGTGAAAGTTATAGAGTCCACAAGCTATGGTGCCAATCTCTGAAAATTGATCACACCTGATGTACTGATGGCCTGATCTCATTTCTTGAGACCCTAACAAGCCAGGAAAGTACAAATACCGCCAAATGACCCCTTTTTGGAAAGTAGACATTCCAAGGTATTTAGTAAAAAGCATGGTGAGTTTTTTGAAGTTGTAATTTTTTCCCACAATTCTTTGCAAAATCAATTTTTTTTTCTTTGTTTTTTTTTTTCACAAAATTGTTATATTAGCAGGTTATTTCTCACACACAGCATATGCATACCACAAATTACACACCAAAACACATTCTACTACTCCTCCTGAATATGGCGATACCACATGTGATACTTTTACACAGCGTGGCCACATACAGAGGCCCAACATGCAGGGAGCACCATCAGGTTTTCTTGGAGCATAAATTACACATATAATTTCTTGACTACTTCTTACACTTTTGAAGGCCCTGGAGCACCAGGACAATGTAAACGGACAAAAAATGACCCAATTTTGGAAAGAAAACAACCCAATGTATAATCTATGAGGCATAATGAGTCTTTTGAACATGTCATTTTTTTCTACAAGTTTTTGGAAAATGTGTAAAGAAAATGTAAACGCATTTTTTTTTTTTTTTTTTTTTTACACAAAGTTGTCCATTTATATAATAATTCTAGCACATAGCATGTACATACCAAAAATTACATCCCAAAATAGATTCTCCTAATCCTCCTGAGTACGGCAATACCACATGTGGAAGACTTTTAAACAGCCTGGCCACATAGAGGCCAAACATGCAGGGAGCACCGTCAGGTGTTCTAGGGGCATAAGTTTCAAATCTAATTTGATTACCTATTATACTTTTGTGAGGCACTCTAGTGGCATGGATGAGAACTGATGTGGCATGGATGAGGGATGGATGTGCCGTGGCTGGGGATGGCTGAGTATGGATGGGATGACCGAGCATGGCTAAGTATGGATAGATGGATGAGTATTGCTGAGTATGGATGGATGGCTGAGCATGGATGAGTATTGCTGATTACGGATGGATGGCTGAGTATGGATGAATGAGTATTGCTGAGTATGGATGGATGGATGAGTATTGCTGAGTATGGATGGATGAGTATTGCTGAGGATGGATGGATGGATGAGTATTGCTGATTAGGGATAGATGGCTGAGCATGGATGAGTATTGCGGATTAGGGATGGACGAGCATGGATGAGTATTGCTGATTAGGGATGGATGAGCATGGATGAGTATTGCTGATTAGGGATGAATGGATGAGCATGGATGAGTATTGCCGATTAGGGATGGATGGCTGAGCATTGATGAGTATTGCTGCTTAGGGATGGATGGCTGAGCATGGACGGATGGATGGATGAGGCTGGAATGGTCACATATAGCCCACAGTGCTGCTGCACCTGATCTCTCCGCTCACACTGTACCGATCGGTACAGAGAGAGGTGAGAGGAACCGGACATGACGCCGGTTTGTTTACAAGTGATCGGTCCGTCATTTGACGGAGGGATCACATGGTAAACGGCCGCTGTCAGCAGCCATTTACCATGATGCGCCGGGTCCGGATATTCCCAGGGGCCCGCGGGAGTGCAATTCTGGGAGGACGTCATTGTACGCCCGCCCAGAGTTATCGAGCCGCGCTGTAGCCGTCATTCGGCTATAATCAGGATAGCAGGCGTGCGCACCCGCTGCACTGCGGGGGTACCGATGTTTGTGGCCGACGGTCGCGATGACCGCCGGCCACAAGCAATCACGGGCACGAGAGGCAGAACAGGGATGTGTGTGTGTGTAAACACACACATCCCTGTTCTGTGAGGACAGACAGATCGTGAGTTCCTAATAGCTAGGAACCACGATCTGTCATCCCCTCTAGTCAGTTCCCTCCCCCTACAGTTAGAACACACTAGCATTTTTATAGCACTGATCGCTGTATAATTGTCAATCGTCCTAAAAATGTGTCAAAAGTGTCCGATGTGTCCACCATAATGTTGCAGTCACGCTAAAAAAAATAAAATTAAAAAAAAAAAAAAAAAACGCAGATTGCCACCATTACTAGTAAAAAAAAAAAAAAAAAAAATAGTAATAATAAAAATTCCATAAATCTATCCCCTATTCTGTAGGGGCCTTAGGCCCCTTTCACACTGAGGCGGTTTTCAGGCGTTATTGCGCTAAAAATACCCCCTGCAAACCGCCCCTAAACAGCCTCTGCTGTTTGTTCAGTGTGAAAGCCCTTGTTCAATATACGCTTATTGCGATTTTTATTACCAAAAATATGTAGAAGAATACATGATCGGCCTAATCTGAGAAAAAAAAATGCTTTTTTTTTTTTTTTTTTAAATTGGGGATATTTATTAAGTACAAAATATTGTGTTTTTTTTCATAATTGTTGCGCTTTTTTGTTTATAGCGCAAAAAATAAAAACCGCAGAGATGATCAAATACCACCAAAAGAAAGCTCTATTTGTGGGAAAAAGAGGTCAATTCTGTTTGGATACGTCGTCGCATGGACGCGCAATCGTCAGTTAAAGTGGCGCAGTGCCGTATCGCAAAAAAAATGCTGTAATCATTGAGCAGCCAAATCTTCTGGGGCTGAAGTAGTTAAGATCAGCATGAGGTGGCAGTTGAAAAAAAAAAAAATTAATGCCGGTGGAACTCCACTTTAAGATTGTTTTTGCGATGTTCTCCGCTTGCAAAGAAGTGACAAGGACATTTTTGGCAGAAGCAACAGGTTTTTTCTGCTGAAAATGTTCTTTGCGTAAAAAAAGAAAACAAATGCAGCCACCAGAACAAAAGGACTGGTTGCAATATATGATATTCCAGGTTTTTGGGTTTAGAAATGCTTACATTTGATCAGAGTTTAAATCCCTTCAACATAAAATGACCAAATTGTTACATCCATAGATAACAAGTGACATGGGCATGCCAGTGAGTGAGGGGGGCCAATGTTATATGTATATCCTAGGAACACTCATATGCAAATGTTTTTAGGGAGGGGGCAGGTGTTATACAAATAGTTTTCAAATTAAAAAAAAAGTTAATTATGTCCAGCTGACTGAGGTCAGATCAACTAGGATACTCATTTCTAATGGCATTTTCGATCTAAAGCATATGTGAAGAATGCAAGACTGAAAAACAAAAAACACAGCCTTAAGCAGTACAGCTCTGCAATACAAGCACATTAACCCTTTAAAGACCCTGCAAATACAGAAAATACCTGGTAATCTGCCAGAAATGTACTCAAATTAAGCCTGTAGGCTGGCAACACACAGCACTTTAGAAGTGTGAAGAGGACACAGGACTCGGAATTTCTGACATTTACGGGTTTCTTTGCACTTATCAAAGAGATCTACCAATGCTTTCAATGAAGAACTTACAGATCAAAAAGGGAATAAAATAAGCAAAGTTAATGGTTAGGGTTCACATACACTTTCATTCAGGCCTTTTAAACAAAGTCACAAGCACATCAAATGTGTGAAATGAAGTGTTCTGCAAAACCTGTTGGTCACGGGTAGTGCGTTCTGCTCCGAAATGCTATCATATTACTTCATCATTTCACGGCTGCCATTTAAACAGTTCTAAAACGAAAGCTTCATAACATTAACAGGTAATCCATTAAAAAAAAAAAAAAAAAAAAGAACTGTATTTCCAGATTAGACCGTTGGAAGAAAAAAAACCCCTTGACACAAAGATCATAAAAACATCTAACGCTACCCAGAGACATAAAACAGTGCCCAACTAACCCATGAATAATCTTTTGGATGAACAATCTTATTAAAAAAAAGACATCAATCCCTAAACAACCCATTCCGTCTAATCACTACAGCACCCTGTTGCAGAAGCTAGGTCGCAGTACCTTTTCGGTGTGCAGTTGGAACTTCCATGATGCACAGAGCAGCCCGTATCCTCCTCTTCTCGGGTCCCCCGGTGGCACTCCAGGCCCCTCCCTCAAAGCAGCTTGCTGTGGGGGCACCTGAGCAGGCATGCTCCCAAGCCACTGCTCTGCGTGCCCATTTACACACAGAGCCACATCTCTGCCCTGCCCTCTCTCTCATTGGCTCACTGGCTGTGAGTGACAGCAGCAGGAGCCAATGAGGAGTAAGTCCTCGGAGAGACAAGGCTGTCGTGCACAATGCTAGATCCCGATGGGGCTCAGGTAAGTATTAGGGGGGCTGCACACAGGTTTTTAAGCTTCATGCATAGAATGCATTAAAGTAAAAAATCTTGTGCCTTTACAACCACTTTAAAGTATATCTAAACCTAAGAACAAAAAATGTTATACGTTGCAGCTTACCAGTGCTTAGACATGGTGGCCATATTTGTTTTTTTCAGGCCCTGCAGAGAAAATACTTGCCAGAATTCAAGTCTCCCTGTAAGTTCATTTGTACTGTCCTGAAACCTCAAACAATATTATTAGCCTTCCCAGCTCCCTTCTGTGAACTACAGAACACTGTTATGGGGATGAGAAGTGGAGGTGCTCTGTAGTCAACACAATCCTGTCCCGGGGAGATAACACTGCTGTATAGACCTGCTACAGTGAGTGAGGGTCAGCACCCTATGACAGGAAAAGGTTTACTGAAAGGTCAAAATAAACAAAGGACAAAGCGCTGCAAAAAGTAAATATAATAGACACCACATCTAAGGACTGGTAAGCTGCAATATATTACATTTTTGTTCCTGTTTTTTTTTTTTTTTTAAAGTTTAGTGAAGGCATAAAAAAAAGGGATAAAACTCCATCAGGCTGTTTTTTGTTACCTCTGTCCTATTTGGGAGCTTACCCCCTCACTTCCTGTCTTGTAGACAACAGGAAGTGAAAGGATTTCTCCCCAAAAGGGAGTGTAATTAACATCTTAGACATCAGAACAGGTGTCTAAATTAGATGATTTACCTTGACCTCATTCTCTGGTGACAACTAAGGCCCCTTTCACACTGGGGCGGTAGGGGGCGTCGGCGGTAAAACAGTGCTATTTTTAGCGCTGTTTTACCGCGGTATTCGGCCGCTAGTTGTGCGGTTTTAACCCCCCGCTGGCGGTCGAAAAAAGGGTTAAAACCACTCGTACACCGCTCCAAAGATGCGGCTTGCTGGAGATTTTTTCTTCTCCTGCCAGCGCACCACTTCAGTGTGAAAGCCCTCGGGCTTTCACACTGAACAAACAGCGGAGGCTGTTTAGGGGCGGTTTGCAGGCGGTATTTTTAGCGCAATAACGCCTGCAAACCGCCTCAGTGTGAAAGGGGCCTAAGGCCCCATACACACTATTAGATTTTCTGCAGATTTTTGTCTTCAGATTTACCAAAACCATATAATATGAGGTCAAACTATACGAGTTTCAATTTGTATGCAATCAGGCAGCCCCCTGCACTAAATGGTTTTGGTAAATCTGAAGACAAAAATATGGAAAAAATCCAATAGTGTGTATGGGGTCTTAGTGCCCGTTCACAAAACAAAAACGTCATCCAAATTCCATTCTGAATGTGTTTCTGCATACACATTTTAAACACATTGATGCTTTTTTCTTCTTTTTTGTTACTCAACTGGGGGGGCCCAGTGCATTTGTGATATGATTTTCCGCGTCCCAGTACAGTTCTGTGCAGAAAAAAAAGCAGCACGTCTCACTTTTTTTCCTGGAACTGAAATGCACTGGTGTGAACTATGCCATTGGAACCCATATAACCTAGTTTCCATGTGATTTTGATGCAGAAAAAAAATAAAAATAAATAAATAAATCAGTGCACGTGGTGTGAACGGGCCTTAAAGCTGAAATGAATGTATAAGAACCAGTGCGCAAAACCACAATGTGAGTAAGAGAATTTTGGAACTGACGGTAAAATACCCGATAGAGAGCCGCCAACATAGATAGGTCCACTCAGTTCCCCAAAAATAGAATATTAAATAAAGATATGTGGCGCTATTCCATCAATCAGTAACAAATAAAAATGCGAGATGAAGTGGGCAGAATAAGCTCCACCTCATATAATAAATGCCAGGAAAAAGTAAATAATAGCCTAGGAATAAATGTCACCATACAAGAGTAAATCAAAAAAGAGAGAATCAGTTCTGCAATATGAAAAAAAATGAATAAATGAATATCTGCAATTGAATACAAACTGACTCAGTGCTTGGTGAAATAAATATATCGGTCACCCCTCATCAGGTGAAAAAATAGTGAATCTGTGAATATGATAAGCTGACTTCCCAAATTGAATGCTCACAACCAGAAATCATACACAAGTGTTAACCAGTAACTCACAAGTAATCACTGGAGATTAAATAAATTCTAGTGCTGATAGCAAAATAAGTTAAGTGGCTCTTCAACGTGAGCTGAGAATTAAAAATAAAAGAGTGACATAAAGTGCAAGAAAATTCCTAAGATCAGCAAAAAATATATTCATATAATGCGCAATATAAAATGAATACCCAAATAAATAGTGCAATCATGCAATCAAGCTGACCATAGCTCCCATTTTTTAATTTGGCCAAGTCCTTTGCGCTGATACCCCTCCCATATAGTTTTAGGAGTTTCAGGAGAAAAAAAAACCCACACAAAAAACTATACATTTTTAAATGCAACCTGGGTATGTAGCCTGCTAGGGGGAGTACTTTTTGTTATTTTTTTATTCTTTTTATTGTAAGAATATAAATTGAAATGCAAAACAAAGCCTATTGGGCATACCCAGGCTTGGACTTAAACACACGCAAAAAAAAAACAAAAAACACACACACACACACACAACAAAAAGCAAGGTGGTTGGTAACCAAGGCTTAAGGGAACTGGAATTAAGGTGTCTGCAGTGTGCAAAGTAAATAATCGGGTGGCACTCTCCCTGTATACAGATACACATCTAAACTAGGGGGGGGGGGGGGGGGAGTACTTTGCTAGCCAGGCTCCGCAGCATGCACATTTGCTAATAACACTGATGTGGTATTACTGTATAATCATATCTTTTGGTACCTGCACTTTTTCCCTATTTTTTTACTTAAAGCGGAGTTCCACCCTGAAATGTTTTTTTGCATATTTACAGACCTTTAATAGTATTAAGAAACATTTGGGGGAAAAAAAATGTTTTTACTTACCAGTGGCTCCTAATCTGCCACTTCCTGGTTTGCGGAGGCAGGACCTTCCTCCGTCTTGTTAGAGCCCTTTCACACTGGGGCGGGCGTCGGCGGTAAAACGCCGCTATTATTAGCGGCGTTTTACCGTCGGTATGCGGCCGCTAGCGGGACGGTTTTACCCCCCGCTAGCGGGCGAGAAAGGGTTAAATACCACCGCAAAGCTTTGCCAGCGGTATAGCCGCGCCGTCCCATTGATTTCAATGGGCAGGAGCGGTAAAGAAGCAGTATACACACCGCTTCTTCACCGTTCCGAAGATGCTGCTAGCAGGACTTTTTTTAATGTCCTGCCAGCGCATCGCTCCAGTGTGAAAGCCCTCGGGGCTTTCACACTGGATACACAGCAGCGGCACTTTCGGGTCAGTTTGCAGGCGCTATTATTAGCGCAATAGCGCTTGCAAACCGCCCCAGTGTGAAAGGGCTCTTATGGCAACTTTCTAAACAAATCGGCGATACGGCTACCGGAGCATCGCGCATGCGCAATATCGAGAGGTGCATGCTGGTTACCCAGCATGGACCTCTCCATGGGTAATCCAGGAAGAGATTGCAATTGGGCTTCACATGCCCACAATCATCATGGCAACAGCCAGAAGAGGATTTTATCAATAGTAAGTATAAAAATTAAAAAAAAGGATATTTCATCAGACCCACTAGCAAACATCTATAAACTTTGTGTAATTAAAAGTATTATGATGGGATACCTTAAAAAAAATAATCTGTGCCTGGAACACTTTAATTCATGATCAGATTAGGCTCCTGCAAAGCAGACTGGGAGAGGCAGGGCCAACAATGGCAGCCAGACAGGATCTCCTGCAACACACATGTTTAGAGCTGTGGTGTCATATAGAGGTTTTTTTGTTTTACTGAATATCCCCCTATAACGATCTATTTTTTTTGTATAGATATTATGGAAAAAAAACACGCACAAGAAAATTATGTCAGCTGATTAAGCCATTTTAGACCAATCTGGAGATTATTCTAACCACTCATGTAAGGAAAATGTGTTTTAGTTTTCTATAGTAGCTTCTAGACATTTTCTCCACTGCAGGTTTGAAAATAAAAGGAATTACGGTATGGGTTTATGTGGGCAAGAAGAACACTGTTCCTTTTGAGCTATTTTCATAATCAAAGCCTAATGTTTATAGGTTCAGAGTGACTTCCAATGGTTAATGTGGGTGTATAATGACTGCATCCGTCACTATATGCATTCGTTACCTGTCTGCTTATAAAGCCCTCTACACAATCAGAATGTATAGCGTAGTTGCCAAACAGCATAGCATATTACATTTATCTCTATGAATCCATGGTAAAGCTGTCCAACCATACCTACAATTTGCACATACTGTATATACTCGAGTACAAGTCGTTCTGAGTATAAGTCGAGGCCCTAATTTACCACAAAAAAAAAAAAAGGGAAAAAGTTAATGACCCGAGTATAAGACAAGGGTGAGAAATGCACAGCTACTGTAAGTGAAAAAAAGAGGGTCAACAATGCCCATTTGCAGCCTCACTGTGCCCATTTACAGCCATAGGTCCCCCAAACTCGATAGTTAAGGGTTCCTAGATGCCCCCTAGCTGCAGCCAAAATTTGGGGTCTCTGAACCCAAAGGGTCCCAAAATGACATTGCTGCAGATGGACACAGTTGACCGACTTTGGGGCCCCGTATCTTGGGGCCACTTAGTGTTAGGAACCCCAAATTTGGTGTGAAAACCCAGTGGAACTAGCACCATAAAATATCCAAAGCTGGGGTTTCTAGCACCAAGTGTCCCCGAGATACAGGGCCCCAGAAATCGGTTCAGAAAATGTCAAGCACTTTTCTGCAGCAGAGAATAACATTTTCCGAACCAGGTTTGGGGCCCCGTATCTTGGGGCCACTTGGTCCTAGGAACCCCAGCTTTGGGTATGTTGTGGTACTAGTTCCATTGGGTTTGCACACCAAATTTGGGGTTCCTAGCACCAAGTGGCCCTGAGATACGGGGCCCCAAATTCGGTTCAGAAAATGTCAAGCACTTTTCTGCAGCAGAGAATGACATTTTCCAAACCGATTTTGGGGCCCCGTATCTCGGGGCCACTTAGTGCTAGGAACCCCAGCTTTGGATATGTTGTGGTACCAGTTCCACTGGGTTTGCACACCAAATTTGGGGTTCCTAGCACAAAGTGGCTCTGAGATACGGGGCCCCAAATTCGGTTCAGAAAATGAAATTTTTTGCTGCAGAAAAGTGCTTGACTCGAGTATAAGTCGAGGGGGGCACTTTCAGCACAAAAAAATGTGCTGAAAAACCTTGACTTATACTCGAGTATATACGGTACTGCAATTTATATTTTGAGGAAAAGAAGTACTGGAGATGTATGTGTCCATTATGGATTTGAAAACTTACATTCCTAACAAATGCATTTGACAGCAGGAAGAAACACAAATTTAATTCTGAAATATTTAGTTCCAACGCTCTTATAGAAGAAGCATTGCCACAATATAAAACATCCTTGTTGACTCCCCTAGGGGACCAAGAGCAAGTGGCACTTGGTCCTGTTCAGATCTGTGCTGTGGTTAGGAAATAAATGCATATTTTACCCGTTTGTGCTGGCTGTAGCTCCACCCTAGGCTGAAGCCTAATTTATGGTTGTTTCTATGGGGAAGTTACAACCAGCATTATAGCCACCGCCCCCTTTCTCAAATGCTCTTTGCAAAATAGAATTGTAATATGCAGAATTAGTATATACAGACTTTTATACTGTGGAACAATACCACAGGACTGCAACCCACAACTCCCCAGAGAGCCACCTTGAAGAAAGACGACACACAGGAATATTTCACCACCTTTGTAATCCTGGATCATAGGTTGCTGCTGCTCATTTTTGCTGAGTGCAGCTGAAGATTGCATTTATGCACCCAGCTCCCTGACAGGGAGACTGGCACTTTCAAGCAATTACACAGACTATAGCAGCAGTGGCAGTTGGGTTTGCATCAGACAGTCAGACCACAGAGAAGCTTTCTAGAGTTCAGCTAAGAGTATTCCTTCAGCAATGCCTCCTATTCCAATACTTTATTACAGCGCCTGCTGCGAACCAGGCTGCCATTGTGGGAAGTGCCTGAATGTTTACTAGTAGTTGTCAGAAATGCTTAATTTACACGGTTATGTCACTGTACTCACAATAGCGGTGGATCTGTGATAGAACACACAGCCGGCAGATAGAAAACACAGCCACGCCAGCATATCCACAACAATTTTGACTGCTGGCATTGTAAATGGAGTGGACCATGCCCCTTCTGTGTTCAATGACAACTCGTCTCCAGCACGCTTCTGCTGCCAGAAATTAGCACTGTCATTCAGACCTAATTAAGTATTCGTCTTCATGCTAGCAGCATGTCTGATCACGCTGCTCAAAAACCACAGGACGGATCAAAAAGGACCAAGTACCGCATGCACTTGGCCCCCTGGGGGGGGGGGGGGGGGGGGGGGTTGGGGTTACCTACTATGGTGCATGCCACCTTGTGGATTTCTCTTTAAATTTACATTTTACTGAGTGCTGGGAGCATACCCATTGCCAGATTTATGGCGCTCCGATGACAGATAATCCTCTCCCAGCTCCTGCAGCTGTAGAGTCATATGCAGCCCCTCTGCCAACTCCTCCCCTCCTACTGCCCAATCACAGAGCGCATTGTATTGTGTGAACACATTTGGAAAATACAAAAGACTTCCTTGAAGGGACAGCAGAGGGAAGGGGCTGAGAGCAGCTGCTGTGTGAGAAAGCAGCATCTCTTCTGTCAGAACACGGAGTATATTGATAGTTTTATTCCCAGCACTCAGTAAAACTGTCAATTGTAAATAAAAGAGGCAAGTCCAGGAGGTAGAACACACCTCTTTGGATTTAACCCACAGTAATCCGGCACATTTTAAAAGAGGCGGAATTCCCAGAGTTCAGCTTTACAGAGAACTATAGCCAAAACTTTTTTTCCCCCATTTTGAACAGAGTAAGGGAAGGTTATAACACCTGAAAGGTTTATTTTTGGCATCTTTGTCTCATTGGGAAGATTTACCTTCATGTTCCATAGCCAAACAGGAAGTGAAAGGAAATCCCTGCAAGTTAAGAGAATTTCTCTCTCGGGTTACCAGAACTAGTGTCCCCATTGGAAGATTTCCCCTCTATTACTTTTCTTGGGACAACCCAAAGTTTGAGATTTTCTTTTCATTTTCAACTGCACAAACAAACAGAGCGTGAGTCTCCCGAACGTGGACAAAGACAGCAATAAACAATGACATGGGTTTTAATCCATATCCCCATATCCAAAACTAAAAAAAAAAAAAAAAAATTTTGCCTTTAGTTATACTTTAAGGCTTAAAGTGGTTGTAAACCTCAGACATTAAATCTGACCAAAGCATATGCCTCTATAGTGTATACTTTTCTCAATTCGGAGCACTAAGTAAGTTATGCCTGCTGCTTCCTTTGCTCTCAGCATGGGTCACTTCTGCCAGGTTTTCCTGACACCAAGCGGTAAAAAGGTGACGGGGAGGGGGCTCCAGCACACACTGACAGTGATTGACAGGGCTTCAGTTGACCCACTGAACACATCTGATGCATTTTTTTTGATCTGATGGTGTAGTGGTTACAAACCCTTCAAGTTTGTCCAGACTCGAGAACAAAAATGTTATATATTGCAGCTTGCTCATCCAGATGTTGTGGCTGCATTTGTTTACCATTTTTCTTGTTCAACAGGTATTTAACTACAAATACTGTATCATTGTAAGGCCCCTTTCACACGGACGGATAGAATGGTGCTTTTGGTTGCGGATTTTCTAGTTTTCTACCGCAGCTAAAAGCACTCAATGCTTTCTTATGGCCCCATTCACACACTGCGTTTAGCTGCGTTTTGATTACATGCAGTTTGGTGCGGACAGAAAAAATAGAAATGACTGCGTGCAGGAGCGATTTAGCGCAGCTATCCGCACATAACCGCGGGTAATCGCAGTGCACTGTGTCAGCTGCGGATAACAGCGCCGAGCTGCTCATCAGGAAAGGAAAAATGTTTTTTCCTTTCCCAATGAGCGACAAGCACGGGGATCCGACTTGGATCCCCGCCAATGCCTGGCACTGTTTGTTATGAATCTTGAAGGGGAACTCCATGCCAAATTTTAAATAAAAAAACGGCATGGGTTCCCCTCCAAGAGCATACCAGGCCCTTCACCCTGGTATGGATTCTAAGGGGCACCCCCTACGCCGAAAAAACGGTGTGGGGGTCCCCCCCAAATCCATACCAGATCCTTATCCGAGCACGCAGCCCGGTCGAGCGAGCGCCCCCCCTGAACCGTACCAGGCTGCATGCCCTCAACATCAGGGGGTTGGTGCTTTGGGGCAAGGGGGGGGCACCCTGTGGGCCCCCCCCACCCCAAAGCACCTTGTCTCCATGTTGATGAGGACAAGGGCCTCTTCCCAACAACCCTGGCCATTGGTTGTCGGGGTCTGCGGGCGGGGGGCTTATTGGAATCCGGGAGCCCCTTTAACAAGGGGCCCCCAGATCCCGGCAGATGACCCCCGGAGTTTTAAAATTACTTTTAAAACCTGTGTAGTGTGCTTTTTTTATTGACACTTTTTTTCCCCCAGGTGAATGGGTAGGGGTACCATGTACCCCATACTCATTCACATAGGGTGGGGGGCCGGGAACTGGCGCCCCCCTTGCCCCAAAGCACCAACCCCCATGTTGAGGGCATGCGGCCTGGTACAGTTCAGGAGGGGGGCGCTCGCTCATCCCCACCCCCTTTTCTGACCGACCGGGCTGCGTGATAAGGGTCAGGTATGAGTTTGGGGGGGACACCCATGCCGTTTTTTCGGCTTAGGAGGTGCCCCTTGGAATCCATACCAGACCGAAGGGGACTGGTATGCTCTTGGAGGGGAACCCATGCCATTTTTTTATTTAAAATTTGGCGTGAATTGCCCCTCAAGATTCATACAAAACACAGTGCCTGGTATTGGTGGGGATCCAAGTCGGATCCCCGTTCATTATGAGTTGGTACCCTGTCCGGTTGCTATGGAAATGGTAAACCGCAGCTAAACGCAACTGCAGCTAATCACACTGTACAAATGCAGCTGATCGCAGTGCCTGGTGTCTTGAATTTCATAGAAAAAAAAACATGCTTTTAAGTGCGGCAGAATAGCCGTCCGTGTGAAAGGCACCTAAGCGTTTTGTTAGATCAATAACTATTCAATAAGTGAAAGCAATCCTTTCAGGAAATCAAATATTACATAGGTTTTCTGCACCTGCAGTGGTATTGCAAGCAGTCTTATCTTCCTGTTCAGGTTACCTATTAAAACACTGAACATTTCCCATTTTCTATCCATTAACATATGGGGGATGTTTTTTGTAGTCCTAAATTTCTATGGTGCCAATGCTGCTTCTCCAAAGATACAGTCCAGTGAGTGAGCGATGTTTCCCTAGGAGTGGAAAGGTAACTGGCAGGATCATCTGGTGTATATAAAAAAGGGATAAAAATCCTGAAAAAGAACTGGTCCACACCAACTACGGCGCAGAAGCGCACATTTTCCCCACACCACATGGAAACAAGCTGCTGTATGCAGATGCTCGTGGGTGTTAAATCATAATGGCACCCCCACGCCTCTCGCAAATGTGGGTGTGTTTGCGGCCACCAAAAATGCATGGTACCATAGTACCATGCGCTTTGATGTGGCACAATTTTAAAAGTCGCACCTGCAGACCATTAAAATTAATTGGCTGTCAAATGCATGTTGCCTGGGAACATGCAAAATCACATGCAAACACATCCTTTATGGTGTGAAGTAGCCGGAGGACTGGCATGCTGCAATACTACATTTTTGTTCTTGGGCTTTGATGTGCTTTAAACATTGATCAGTTTTAAGAAATAAAGAATAAAATTAGAGGCATGTATGACTCGACCTATAAAACCTTCAATGTCTGCTCCAAAATCAGATTTAAATGCGATAACATTAGGCATGTTGATTAAGAGCTGTTAAATGACCTCCTTCCCAAATCACGGTGATGGCTTTCTAATTATATTTAGATCAGTCCTGAAGCAACAGAACATGGCGACTGCTCTTTCTAGCGTCCCCTTAGGTTTCATTAGAAATCACATTTCAGGGATATACATGGCGGTTAATTTGCTGTTGATCTTCACACAATTGCCTTTTGTTGCTTCAGTCTGGCACTCAATGTGACAATAACAATGATAGCAAATCCAGTAATGACACTACAGCGGGAGTCCCTAGAGCAAAGGCCAGAAACACAAGGCATTAAACTGCTGGTGGATGTATTCAAATGCCACTGGAATTCCTCACCTAATGTACCGATGTAATCCGAGCTATATTAAAATACAAGCAACAGAACGGGAAATGTACTGCCAATTTATTGACTGGCATACTTGGTTTCTTTTGGCCTCAATAAATGAAAAGTTCACAAGCAGGGCTGCATGTGACATGACACATTCCAGTAAACGCAAATGGCAGGAATAGATCCTATACACAATGATAAATAAAGTGCTATCCCATTGGTTCTAAAGCTTGTTACAAACACCTGTTTGGTTGCTATGAGCAATACAAATTTTGTTTCTATTTCTTTTTCCACAACTTCATACCTTTCTGCTCTCCAAGTCCATTGCATTTTTTTTAAACAAAGCTTAACACATTTCTCTTAAAGCTTAAAATGAAAACACACTCATTAAACACACTCACCAAAATTGTAATCTTAAACCACTTATCCACCGGGAGAATTCCAGCATTCCTCTCCTACATGTAAAAATCATCTTTTTTTGCTAGAAAAGTACTCAGGATTCCCAAACATTATATATATATTTTTTAGCAGAGACTCTAGGGAATAAAATGGTGGTCATTAGGGCTGCAACTAACGATTATTTTCATAATCGATTAGTTGACCGATTATTGTTTCGATTAATCGATTAATCGGGTAAAAACCTTTAAAAAAGAAAAAGAAAAAGTGTGGCATATAATTTAGTGAATGAGTTAAGTTTTAAAAAACTCTATGCACTGTTAAATATAAATAACCAACTATATGGTTAGGGAGCAAAATATCTAATCCACTCTGAGAATAACAGACAGAAGAGATATACTGTATATACTATTAGAGGAGATATACTGTATAAACTGTTAGAGAAAAGATATACTGTACATACTATTAAAGGGTGAATCTGATAAATATTATCAGACTCAGAGATCAAATGTCTTCCTTCAAAAAAAATTTAAATTTTAAGTACGTTCGTTCGATTTTCTAATCGTTAGTGGGGGTCAAGTCGACGTTCATTTTCAACCACAGTGACGGGAAAATTTGGAAATAGAAAACTTCTTGGTCAAAGGAATTTTCAGACAGTGTTTGTGGTTTTCGTTCATAAATTACATTTGTTTTAAAAACAATATTAAAAACAAGTGAAAATTTCAAACATTCTTTCATTCAGCGAATGTACAAAGATTTTTCGTCTAAATATTCTCATCTGAAAATTGATCCATGTGGCCAGCATAAGGCTCGCTACACACCTAGGCAGTTTGCTTTTGATCTGTTTCTGCAGTGCTTTTTGCTGTGCATTTTGATTTTTGCGGCGATTTGTGTTTTTGCATTTTTTTTTTAGCCAATTTGTTGTTGGGCAGATTAAAAAACACAAATTGCTGCAAAAACGCATTGAAGCATATTGAACCAAAAAAGCACAGTTTTTGCGTTTAAAAAAAAAGTCCCTGGCCCTGTCCAAATACGCAGCGGCTGAAAAAAGCATAGATGTGAACGTGTCCAATGGGAAACCATGTTAATGAACTGCAGTGCGCTTCTGCAAAAAAGCACATAGATGTGAACCAGGTCTAAGACGATTAGTAACATAATGGGGTTAAAAAAACTAAAATGAGCCCTTTATAGTACAAAAAAAATGCAGATAATTACTACTGTAAGGGATTCATTTTTTTTTTACTGTAGAACTGTGAAAGTAATATTTACAGTAGCGATTATTTGCTCTTTTTGTACTATAAAGGGCTCATTTTAGTTTTTTTTAACCCCATTATGTTACTGGCCGATTAATCGATTATGAAAATAGTAATCGATTAATTTCATAATCGATTAGTTGTCGATTAATCGATTAGTTGTTTCAGCCCTAGTGGTCATTACAACTTTTTTTGTCACACGGTATTTGCACAGCAATTTTTCAAATGCGATTTTTTGGGAAAAAAAAAATAAACACTTTCATAAATAAAAAACAAACAAACAAAAAAAAAAAAAAACAACCCAGTAAAAGTTAGCCCAATTTGTTTGTATAATATGAAAGATGCCACGCCCAGTAAATAGATACCTCACCACATGTCACGCTTTAAAATTGCGACTTTTGACAAGGGCTTAGACAATTGGGTCAGAGCAACTCCAAAACTTTAGGCCCTGCTGCCATGCACAGCACTTTTCAAAATAAAGAATGAGAACCGCCCAATGAATGTGTCCATAGGACAGATGTCATTATTTCCAGGCTGGTCAGCATTCCACACTGTCTGCAGTAAGAAATCATTATGAACACCCTTGTAAATAAAGAGTTTGATTCGTTTCACAGAGATACGGATGGGGGAAAGTGGCTCTCTATCCAGTAATATTCTCTGCACTCCCTAGTCACAAACTGACACACAATACATGCTGAGCAAAGCAGTCTTCCCAATGTCCTCCTGGAAAGCAATAAGAAATAGACTTGGCAGCAAATACTGGGGAGATGCATATATACCCACATGAAGCTTGTTAAGTCTCATTTACCATGTTCTAGAAGGATAATCACCCCTTCATACTGCTGAGAAGTCCCTAGAGATCGACTCACTACAACAAATCCCTGACACAGCTTTACAGACAACGTTCACAAATTACGGGTTTAACAACGAGATGCCATTTTGCTAGTCAGAGACATGAATTGTATGCTTTCTCTAACCTGATTTCACTAGAACTGTTTATAATGCTACAGAAGCTTCAGTCCAAAATCCTGTATGGCTAAAATAAAACTGAGCTGTGGCAGGTTCTTCAGAGGTTGCTTCTCTGGAAAGTTCCATTATATAGTGGGTATAGAAAAGAATCGCCCCCTTTAAAATAATCACATGTTGTTGCTTTGCAGCCTGAAATGAAGGCAGACACAGTTTTTGTTTTATCCAGCTGTATATAACATCCAAGTGAAAGATATAACACCAACATGTCAGAGAAAATGTAAAAAAAAAAAAAAATCAAAAACAGAATCAATGAGTTGGAAAAGAAGATCATCCCCTCCTAAACACGACTCAATCAGGTTTAGCAAATCACCTTCTCAATGGCACACAAAGCCATTTGACTTGAACTACTTCAGCCCTGGATAGAGTTGCCACCTCATCCCTTTAAACCTGAACACCTTTGAATTACACAGGTTCTGAGGCTAATTAAGTGTAGATAAGGCACTGAGTTTAATTACCACCTTAATCAGCCGCAGAACCTGTGTAATGAATATGTGTTAGGCCCCTTTCACACGATCGGACCGTTCAGGTCCGCCTGTCAGTTTTGACGGCGGACCTGAACGGGCGCTCCATGTTAGTCTATGGAGCGTCGGATGTCAGCGGAGACATGTCTGCTGACATCCGACCCGGTCCGATCCGCTGAAGAGCAGACGGATGGCCCTACGTCCAAGTCCGTCGCTGGCGGATCGGATCGGGGGAGATCTGACAAAAACGGACACGCTGTCCGTTTTCATCCGATCCCTCCATAGGCGGCAGCGGCACCTGACAAGCCCCTCCCCGCTCAGTGAGCAGAGAGGGACCTGTCATCCGCCGGCTCAGCGGAGATCAACGGACAGATCTCCCGCTGAGCCGGCGGACCGAGGCAGGCTCCGTAGAAACGGAGCCCGCCTCGTGTGAAAGGGGCCTTAGGGTTTAAAGGGATGAGGTGGCAACCATACCCCTGGAAGGATTTGCCCCAATGACCAGGCCATTTTCTGTGATACGGCACTTTAACTGACAATTGCGCGGTCGTGCAACTCTGTACCCAAACACATTTTTTTCCCACAAATAGAGTTTTCTTCTGGTAGTATTTTATCACCTCTGCGGTTTTTATTTTTTGCACTTTAAACAAAAAAGGGCCGCCAATTTTGATTAAAAAAAAAATAATGTTTTACTTTCTGCTATAATACACATCCAAAAAAAAAAAAATATATAAAAAAACTAAAATGTATTCATCAGTTTAAGCAGATATATATTATTCTACATATTTTTGGTAAAAAAACAAACAAAAAAAACCCGCAATAGGCGTATATTGATTGGTTTGCACAAACGTTCTCGCGTTTGCGGTACAAACTATGGGATAGATTTAGGGACTTCGTTATTTTTTTGTTTTTACTGGTAATGGCGGCGATCTGCAATTTTTAGGCAGGACTGTGACATTGTGGCGGACAAATCTGACCCCAAATGACACTTTTTGGGGACCAGTGACATGATTACATTGATCAGTGCTATAAAAAATATCACACTGGCAGGGAAGGTGTTAACACTAGGGGACGATCAAGAGGTTAAGTGTGTTCTAACTGTAGGGGGGATGGGCTACCATGGACATGACAGAGATCACTGGGAACAGAAGATCTCTGACATGTCATCTGGCAGAAAGGTGAATCGCCTTGTTTACATAGGCAGTTCCACGTTTTACCTCTGTACACTGCGATCGCTGGCAGACAGAGTCCGCCGGACCCGCAGGCCCGCTATCGCCTGTGCAAAGACAGACGTACACCTACGGCGGTTTGCATAGGAGAGCCGACCTGCCGCAGTATAATGACGGTGGCTGGTTGGCAAGCTGTTAAACTGTGATCAGCTGTGGTCATTTTGATTAGCTCAGCATGAAAAAAGAGCTTTCCTGGAGCATTTTAGTCCTTGGTAGGGCAACTGAAGCAAACAATTAACTATGGGTCACAAGGCACTGTCCAAAGATCTCCAGGATAAAGTTGTGGACAGGCACAAATCAGGAGATGGATACAAAAAAAGTCAAAGGTTTTATCAATGCCTAGAAGCACAGTGAAGTCTGTTATTAAGAACTGGAAGATATTTGGTACAACACAGACCCTCCCTGGATGAGGACGTCGCTCCAAACTGGATGAGAGAGCCAGGAGGAAACTGGCAAGAGGCCCACAGCAACTCTGAAGCGGTTGCAGGAATTTATGACAGAGTGGTCATTGTGTGCATGTGACATCAATATCACAAATGCTCTACAAATGTGGCTTGTATGGGAGGGTTGCAAGAAAAAAGCCACTACTCAAGAAAGGCCACAAGCCCCCACGACCGAGCTTTGCCAAAACCCACCTTGAAGACTCTGAAGCCACATGGAAAAAGAGGTCAAGGTCAGAAGAGACTTAACAGTAGTCAATGCAAGTTGTGTTGAAGTTGCCCCAAAGTAGTGCAGGAACCTTTTTCTAAGTCGGATCGAGTGGAGTTCCACCAAAAGATGGAACTACCACTTTTTGGAATCCCCCCCCCCTCCGGTGTCATATTTGACACCTTTCAGGGGGGAGGAGGGAGCAGTTACCTATCTAATACAGGTATTTGCTCCCACTTCCTGGCACAGATCACCGCCACTTCCGGCGCCTACCCAGAAGATAGCAGGGACCAGTGAGGACGTGCAGCGCGACTCACGCATGTGCAGTAGGGAACCAGGAAGCTGCACGGCTTCACTTCCTGATTCCCTTACAGAGGATGGCGGCGGCAGCAGCCGAGAGCCGACGGACAGATTGGCTTCGGCTGCCGACATTGCAGGCTCCCTGGACAGGTAAGTGTCCATATATTAAAAGGTCAGCAGCTGCAGCATTTGTAGCTGCTGGCTTTTAATAAACCTCCGCTTTAAGATGCACCAATTGGAACAGTTACATTGCCATTTATGGGGCGTGACTTGTCATGCGACTTTGAACTCTCAAGTCGCATGACAAGTCAAATAAGAAGGTCAATGCAAAAGGTTTTTCATCTTAATGCATTCTATGCATCAAGATAAAAAAAACTTCTGTGTGCAGCAGCCCCCCTAATACTTACCTGAGCCCATCTCCATCCAGCAATGTTACACAAGAGCATTAGTTATCCGGGTCTCTACCTCCTCATTGGCTCAGACAGCAGCGGGCACCATTGGCCTCCCGCTACTGTCAATCATAGTCAGTGAGCCAATATGGAGAGAGGGGGGGGGGGGTGCCGAGAAGCAGGTCCGTGTCTGAATGGAGACACAGAGCTGCAGCTTGGCTCGGGTGCCCCCATAGTAAGCTCCTTGCCGAGGGCACACTCAGAAGGAGGGAGGGGCCAGAAGCGCTGGCAAGGGACCCGAGAAGAGGAGAATTGGGTCTGCTCTGTGCAAAACCACTACACAGAGCAGGCAAGTATAACAGGTTTTTTTTTTGTTTGTTTGTTTAAAAATAACAAAACAAGACTTTAGTATCACTTTAATGCTCTGGATTGAGACAAGTACACACTATAGAGGGATTTGCTTTGTTCATATTTCAAGTCTGAGGTTTAAAGTTTATAGAAGAAGAACTGAGCGTGTTGCCACAGTAACCAGATTCTGAAATGTATTAAGTTTCAATCCAATTGGCTGCTATTGGCAAATGTTTTTATTTCATGAACCTAGTTAAACAAGGCCAAGTATTCCAAGGACAACTTCATTTGTGAAATCTTACTCAGCTGAGCAGCCACAGTCTCTTGAAATAACTAAATGATATAGACCAAATGATCTAGAAAAAGTTGATTATAGGTGCTCAAAGCAGAAAGAGCTCAAACCTCTCTCAGAGGAGGGACTAACCATTCGGGCACTCGGGAACTGCCCGAGGGCCCCATGCCACTGAGGGGCCCCTTCAGGGTTGCCAGCCTCAATAAAACCAGGGACAGTATGTGAAAATCTGTGTTTCTTTTTAAAAATCCCAAGATTATAGCTGCCCCGCCTCTCCAGTACCTTTTCAGTGTGTGTATGTGTATACTGTGTGTGTATATTGTGTGTCTGTGTGTGTGTGTATACTGTATTTGTGTGTGTATACTGTGTGGCCCATAATCTATTGCCCAGAGGCCCCATAATCCTCTCCTATTGCCCCATGAGTTGTCAGTCCGCCCCTGGCTAAAAGGATATTTCTAGGAACATTTTTTTGTTTTGGATATAGAGTAAGCCTCGGTTCACACCAGAGGCGGCACGACTTGCAGGTCGCCTCACCGAGGCCCCAAAGTCGTACAGGAACCTTTTTCTAAGTCGGAGCGACTTGCGTCGCTCCTCTTAGAACGGTTCCATTGTACTGAACGGGACGCTACTTGTCAGGCGACCTAGGTCGCCTGACAAGTCGTCCCAGTGTGAACTAAGGATAATAATAACCCATCAGCAAGTGTAAATTTCCCCCCTTAGCTGCATTGGAACAGATTGGAAGATTCCACCTCACCTCTCTTGATACTGTAACATTTTAGATTTACCATCACACTCGGCCTTTATGACAATGGTCATCAGGACAATTGAAGAGGGTGAAATGTCCCCAGTGGGGACACAGGCAGAAATGGAAATGTGACTTGGGTTTTAATTACTCCCCACTCTATCCAAAACTAAAACAAAAAGTTTTGGATACACAGTACATACACTTTATGACATGTGATTGAAATCCCAGGACCTAATCTAGTTATGAAAGAAGATTTCCAGGTATGGTTATACATACCGTAGTTACTTTTGTCCAGCTTGGACAGATAGACGCTGCTAATCCAGTGATCTCCGCTTGCTTTTGGGTCGCATGCTGAGCAACCGGCCTGATACACTGTGAACACAGGAGGTTGCTGCTTGGCACAAACGGCATTTACTGCAATTCATTTCAACAGTCTTCCCATAAGAATGTACATGTATTTAACATATTTTATGCATGTTCTGTCTTTCTTGTATGCCATGAGACTGGTGCTAGGCGTTGCCATTTTGTATGTGATGTCCACAGCCCTAGTAGATTCAGAGCAGTCACATAGTATTCCCCTTCACTCCTCCAGCAGCTACATGAAAGGTTATACTGGGAGGGGGAGCCGGGCTAGCACAGAATAGTAAGACAATTCCAGAAGAAGAGATGACTAAAATGTGCAAGGTGGGAAGGACTATACTAGGGAATTTACATTTCTGAAGTTCAGAAGCACAATGGAAGTTATTAAATATAATATTATATATATATATATATATATATATATATATATATATATATATATATATATATATATATATATACATACATACATATATATATATATATATATATATATATATATATATATATATATATATATATACATATATACATACACACACACACACACACACATATATATACATATACATACACACACACACACACACACAATGGCTTGTATAACATTTTTGGGCAATTTTTAGGCATTTTGCCATGGCACCCCTGAAGAAACCTGAATGCACCCTGGTTGAAAAAGGCTGTACTAGTGTAATCCTAATAAAAAAAATAAAAATAACTGACCTAACACTAATTAACCCATGAATCCACCTCAAAACACTAACCTGCTAATTAACCAACCTAAGCTGGGTAAACACGCAGGAGGTTTTTTCTTTGTTCAACCAGGAGGTTAAAAAAAAATAAAAACACAACACACAACAACCTCATAGATCCTCACCTCCACACAAGCGATATGGATGCAGGGATCTCCACCGCTGCGCTATTGTATTCTGACAGTGGGGACTCCCCCCTCCAGCCAAAAACCAGAATACATTGATCAGTGCTGCAGCCATTTGCACTAATTGATTGCTGGTTCTCCAGCAGGACCATTAGACAGAGGCCGGTGTAACGATTGGTTTCTGTAAAACAGACAGGGCTACACATGTGCTGAAATTCTCCCGGATCCTGCTGAACCAGCTGAATTTTGACACGGGTATATCCTATCCAGCATTAAGCTATTATTTTATTAGCTTTATAGTTTTTTGTGTTTTCTTAACATCTACACTGTCACACAGATCTCCTCTGCTAATGAGTGAGGGGAGATACAATGCAACAGGCAGCTTTCTCTCTGATCCCTATGATTGATTAATCACAGTGATCATATGATCCAAAACCACTAGGGGTGACAATAGGATCTCACTGTTGGATTGCCCTGCAGAACTAAGCAGCATGCTTACAGGCATCCTATTAAGCCCCTAGGGCACATTGCAGCCGGGGGGGGGACTTTATTATATGCTCTCCCAGCATGAGAAACTTGCCAGGATGACATTAATTACAGTGGGGGTGGCTAGGGATTAGGCAGATAAATTGTAATCTGCATCTAATCTACCTTTTGTCCATGCCCAAACTACAAATAATAAATTTTAAAAAAAGTTTGTAAAAAATGTGACCTTTATATAAAAATACTTTGAGGGAAACACTGCAATAATACCTGGAAGGTATGCTCCATGAAAATATGCTATACTTTCCCTTAACAGTCTCAGGACACCATCATGTAGCCACTTAACCAGCGACATACCCATACGTCTCTGGACTTTTGGTGGTTATACCATGTATGAACAGGCTGAATGTACCAAGTTGATCAATCAACTTGGGTACAACCAACATGCCGGGTTTTACCAGTAATTGTCACTAGTGGCTCCCAGTCTTCTTCCTAGTCTTCTCGTGGCAGGGACGACTTCCCCCACTGGGAGAAGACAATGGCCCAGCAGGAGGGATTCCCCTAGACCTAGTCAGGGCCGTCTTTAATTTTGATTGGGCCCTGGGCAAACATTTTCTTGGGGCCCCCTCCATTCTGAGACATACAAAAAATAGCAGGTAGACTCAAAATCAGTTTACTGCAGCAGATCATGCAGCGATTGCAATTGTTTTCTAGACGTTACAGCCTATCCTTACTGCTCACTGGCTGGTTTCTAGAGGTTACAACACATAATTTCTGCTTGCCGATTGGTTGCTAGAGATTGATGTACATTATTAGCGCTCACTAATTGGTTGCTAGGGGTTACAGCACATCATTAGCACTTACTGATTGGTTGCTAGAGATTAAAGCAGATCACTACTGTTTGCTGATTGGTTGCTAGAGGTTTATGCACATCATTACCTCTCACTGAGCAGTGGAGCAATCCCAAATAATTGAGCAAGTAAAGGGGCACATTAATACACATACTACAGGAGAGGTTCAGAGACTGCGGACATACTGCAGGAGACAATAAGAGACTGCAGACATACTGCAGGAGACAATAAGAGACTGCGGACATACTGCAGGAGACAATCAGAGACTGCGGACATTATACAGGGGATGGTCAGAGAACTTTCAGCAATGCACAGCTTTACAGTTAAATAACACAGCTCAGGGTTTAAACATTCAGGCATTCTATGGGTGTAAGGACATACCTGGCCAGCCAAACTTACTACATACATTCAGGACTGTGGGCGGGGCTTCCACTCTCTGCTCTCACTAAGCAGCTAGGAGATCGGCTGATGCTTTGTTGGGTGGGCCCTGGGCCCACACCACCTGTGAATTGTCGCCCCGATGACAGCTTTGCAGAGCGCACAGAGGACATGGGAGGATGTATTCCGCGCTAGCCAGCTGAGAGGGGCGGGGCCGGGAGCTCCACTGACACACGTGCAGCCCGTGTACTGGGAATAGAGTGCCTGTAGTGAGAGCCAGTGATCGGAGTGGGAGTGTCATTGGAGCTCCCGGCCCCGCCCCCAGACCTCTGTATTCACCAGCCAGTATAGAGGGGGCGGGGCCGGAAGCTCCACTGACACTCCCACTCCGATCACTGGCTCTCACTACAGAAGCTCTTTTCCGAGTACACAGGCTGCACGTGGGCGGAGTCAGAGCGTCAGTGGAGCTCCCGGCCCCACCCCCTCTCAGCTGGCTAGCGAGGAATACATCCTCCCGTGTCCTCTGTGCGCTCTGCAAAGCTGTGATCGGGGCCCCAATTCACAGCTAGCGCGGGCCCCCCAACAAAGATTGGGCCCAGGGCAAGTGCCCCGTTTGCCCTGCGCTAAAGACGGCCCTGGACCTACTGTATGGCCGGCCTAACCCTCCCCAGGTACTGAAGAACAGTGGCAACTAGGCTCTGCTTGCACTCAAAATTAGTAAAGCCCAAAAAGCAGGATTCTATCACAGGAAGAGTGTAGAATCTGGAAAGCAAAGAATCAATCTTTTTCACAATTCAAAACCTACTTTATTGGTGAGGCAAATACAGGTATTGTAGACATGTATGAACCCGAACCTCATTTTTAAATGTTCTTCTTGAGCAGCCAATAGAGAGGAACATATGTGTGTCGTGAAGCATGGGGGGTGGAGCCTGGTGGCAAATTAAAAAAAGTGAAAATTCATAACACATACAGTACACTGTAATCTTACAGATTATATTACTGTATGAAATCATTTCACATCCCTTTTGTCCCCAGTGCTTTGTCCAATGCCCTGCATGCACTTTTATATGATATATACTGTTCTTTCTGCCTGGAAACTGGAGATTGTCCATAGCAACTAAAAAGTGTCCCTTTATATCAAAAATGGTTTTAGACCAGCTATAAAACAGCGATAGTAAATTAGAACACTTGCAGAATTGAGCGATACTGAATCGTGGGGAAATTTATTTTATTTTTATTATATTATTATTTTTTATAATTATTTATTATAATTTATGATTTTGTTTCAAACGTAATCATACCCGGGATGTCTACTAGACTCTTGGTGGACAGATATAAAAGTGTGTTATTGTTAAGAATTACAGGCCTACAATATAAAACGCCAAATTTCTATGCAAAATAATTGTACCGCTTTGAGACGCAAAAAATCTGAAATAATCATACCGCCAGGGAGGTTAAGGGAATCTCATGGGGCCCCCAGGTCACAGAACTAGTGTCCCCATTGGAAGATTTCCCCCTATTACTTTTCTGGGGACAACCCAACATTTGGGATTTTCTTTTACTTTCAATGGTAATGGAAAACAGGACAAATAGGGGGGCACAGACAGCAATATAAACTGACAGGGGTTATACTCCTTCTCAACTCTATCCAAAACAACAACAAAAAATTAAGGTTTTGCCTATAGTTCTATTTTAAAGTGGATGTAAACCCATCGTCATCCTTTCTAAACTCCTGCCATAGGGGTTATCTATAAGGATATACATGCCTCCTGCATGTATCTTTACCTGTCAAATGTCTCACCTCTGTCTGTTATGAGAGCCAAAAAACTGCATATTCTGTGGGTGGGTCTGTTGTCTGGAGCTCGGTGGGTGGAGTCGTGATGTCAGTAGACTCCCCGCCCACCTCTACACTCCCCTTGTCGATATGCATTTCTCCTGTGTATTTCTTACACTGAACTTCTGCTATGATCTCTAACATCCAGTGAAAAGACAGGAAAGTAACCACATGACTTCAGCATGCCAAATCATGCTGAGGTGTGGAACAGCCAATCCTTGCAGAGCTGCTGAAGATAGCAGTGGGGGAGGGAATTTAAAAGTAACGCATGTGTCTTAGGCTAGTGCATGAGATGTAAATCACCTGTCACTCACAGCAAGGGGGAGGATTTGACAAAGTTTTTCTCAGTTTGTCAAGTTTTATCTCACTGAAAAATAAAAGGGGATTGCTCAGAGATGGATTAACTCTGTGAGGCAAGACTGGGCTCAAATGATAGGAAATCTTATACTCTACAGTACGATAAAAAAAAAAAAAAAAAAAAAAAATTTGGGTTTACATCCACTTTAATAAATCACAGGATGGTTGGTAAATGCTAGAATTCCATGGGGTTCAGAAGCAGGCCAGCATGGTTTAGTGGGTGGATTCCAGACTCTCTTGGAAAATAATTTATAGATCACTTTATTGTAAAGAAGCTTATAAAGATTATATTGTGCCCTCCAAGAATCGCAGAGCGCTACCAGCAGACTTTTTTTTTTTTTTTTAAGTGTATATTTAGAAGTGCAAAATATGTTTGAAAGAACAAGTCAAAAGCAATTGCTAGACAGTTCAATAAAACAGCTTGCAGGTGGATGCTATTATTTAGACTCCATGCTCACTTGTACGTCTCCAAAGTCGTGCAACTTTGGCTTTGACCAATGATAATGGACAACTGCTGCACAACTGTTGCATGTATAACATTCAGGTGCAACTTTCATGTGACTTTTGAGGGCTTACATTGCCGTCTATGGCACTCAAGTCGCATGAAAGTCAAACCACGGTAGTGCAGGAACCTTTTTAAGGTCGCTGTGACTTTAAGTTGCACACATTTGAAAAGTTGTCATTGAAAAATATGGGGTGCAACTTGTGGTCAAGTGACTTACAGGCAAGGTACTCAAAGCAGGGATAGAAGAGGTCATGGCTTTTTTGGCTGAACAGGAATGCAGCCACTTTACAAAATGTTCTGGAGTACTAGGGGTTACGTCCAATGATAGGCATGCAACCTTATAGAATTATCTATAAGTGCCAGGAGCATAGCTTTTGCTATACTTCTGGCGCTCCAATGCTGGACCCCATGATCTAAGCTCCTACAGCTGCAGAGTTGCATGCAGATGCTGTACCTAATCACAGAGTGCTTTGCATTCTGTGAACTCATTCACAGAATACAAAGCCCTCTGTGAATGAACAGCAGAGGAGAGGGGTGGCAGAGATACAGTGTGTGAGAAGACACAGTCATTCCTTTCAGAACGCTTGAAATATAGCCATAGATGTACTCCTGGGGCGCTGTAAAACTGCCAAATGTAAATTTATAAGGCCACAAGGTAGCATGCATCTCGCTGACTTTGCTCATAGTAAGTCAGCATATTTTAGTAAGTGTCTGAATTCCTTGGGTTCAGTTTTTAAGGAATAAAGGAAAAAGCAGTGTGCAGTCGACATCCACATTACTGCTCTTTACACAGCCTTATTAGAGAAAAGCTCCAGCAAGCACTATTTGCATCAAAACTGTCCACATAAGAGAACATCAGCATGTCACAGCTGAGAAGGTCAGAATACACAGCAAAAAGAAGAAAAGATTGAGTCAATCATGATATGGCAAATGTGAAGGTAGACAGATGTAGTATAGTACCCAGTCAATATCCAGTGATGAAAAAGCACACACAAAAAAAATGTATATATATAAAAAATTAACCCCCAAACACAACCTGCACTTTGAGCCTAAAGCGGCCATATGTGGCTAAAGATTCGGCCTGTTAAGCAGGGACTGGCCGAATTCTAATCCATCTGTAGTTGTACAGAAGTCAAGTCTTCCCCATTTGATCAGTGCTGCAGGCTATAGCCAGCAGTGCATTCTGACGGTAAAGAAACTTCCCCACCATCTGAGTACAATAGCTCAGCGGGAGGATTCCACATTGAATGTGTGGATAGGGGGAAGATCAGGCTGGTTTTCTTTGTTCAACCGCTGGTTAAACAAACAAACAACAAACAAACTCATGTATGGGCTGCCTAACTCGCCTCCTTGCTCCATCAGAGCCCTTGATCCTTTGCCCTAATAAAGTGGTACTTACAGGTATAGAAGTACATGTGCTCAATCCTGACCTTCCAAATCACTAGGCCCAAAAACTGTCACATTGGAGAGCAGTGACATTATCCACCCAGGTAAGAGCAAACACCAGAGAGTACCCACAATGTATTCCTACAGGGGAGAGACAGTGAGAGCATCGAATGGCAAGGCTACCTTTATAGAATTTATCTAAAACATTTTTTACTCTCTCCCTTTAATTTTTTTTTTTATCAACTTTATTGCTATCACAAGGGATGAACAACATCCAATTTAGGAAGAGATTTGGGGGTCTATTAGAACGCAGATCTCTCTTCTGGCCTCCAAAGCATCTGATCCAACCAAGATCAGTTGGATCAGATGCTTTACAAGCCGGTAATGGCTTGTAAACAAACAAACAAACAAACAAACCGGAAGGGACAAAACACTCGTCGCTTTACCAGATGGCGAATCACCTGACAAAAAGATTAGCACCAGAATCATGGCTATAACTGCAACCATGATTGTGGTTTATAGATAGAAAGTACAACTTACCAAACAATGCATGCAGTTGTGGCGTAGTAGTGCAGGTTTTTAGGGTTTCAAACAGGCAAATAGGAGGCAAAATAATTCCTCAAAAGAGTGATCCACTACAGAAAGCTCTTCAGCGGATACAGCAAGTGCTCATTTACATGTGTTGGCCCTCACAATGGCCGATCAACGGTGAGGATGTTTAACAGGTCGTAAGAAGGCATTATGTAGCCACTTGCCATATGTTTTTACCCCTTAAAACCCTAACCACCTTGCTAAAATTTGCCAGTGGGTACCATGTTTGCCACATGCAAGCACCCTTGTCCGCTGCAAAAGAGTGGGGGGGGGGAGGGTGGTGTTTATTACAAAAATGTAGAATTTTTTACTGCCCCCAACTGCAAGTATAAATGGAGCCCAAGTGTGAATAATGCCGCGTACATACGGTCGGACTTTACAGCATATTTGGTCCGGCGAACTTGAGTCCGTCGGACAATTTTTTTTTCTCAAAAGTTTGACGGACTTAGATTTGAAACATGTTTCAAATCTGTCCGACGGACTCGAGTCCGGTCGAAAAGTCCGACGGACAAAAACCGACGCTGGGGCAGCTATTGGGTACTGACTATCAACTTCCTTTTTTTAGTCCTGTCGTACGTCATCACGTACGAATCCATCGGATTTTGGTTGTTCATGTGTAGCCAAGTCCGTTCATTCGGAAAGTCCGTCGAAAAGTTCGCCAAAGTCTGCCGTAAAGTCCGCTCGTGTGTACGCGGCATAAGCCCTAAATCAGCTCAAACCTGTACCACCTAGCTTAAAGGTTCGATGTTAAAGAGGAACTGCAGCCTGCTCACATAATTTATAATAAAAACATCTTTGCCATTCTGAAGCTTCCCTCCAACCACTTTGCATATTATTTTATATATACTGCGATTCTGTACCAAATATGCTGCAGAAATCTCCCTCCACTAAGTCTGACTGCATTCATTTTAACTGTGGGCACCTAAAGCTGCTGCCTGTTCACTTCCTGGATTTACACAGACACACAGAGGTGTAGTGTCACATATGGCGACCCATCACATTTCGCTACCCACTGTAGTATGCATGCGCGACGCCGCCATATGCGTTCCAACACTTTTACGACAAAACTCCACACCCCTCGTGGCCTCGCTTCGCTCGGTATAATTTTAATCTACCTCTATGTCCACTTGGATGGTGGGGCTTGAACCTGGACTTAGGGGTGGAGTTTTGTCGTAAAAGTGTTGGAACGCATATGGTGGCGTCACGCATACATACTACAGTGGGTAGCGAAATGTGATGGGTCGCCATATGTGACACTACACCTCTGTGTGTCTGTGTAAATCCAGGAAGTGAACAGGCAGCAGCTTTAGCTGCCCACAGTGGCGTGTGCACTCTAGCGGGTAGCGAAATGTGATGGGTCGCCATATGTGATGCTACACCGGCACACCTCCAGCTCTTTAGCCCACATTGGCCCTCTTATGACTCACCCCCCCTCCCTTCCTGGCAAACTCTCACAAGAGTGAGAGAGAGCTGTGCATGATGTCATAAGCCTAGGCTAATGACCAGACAAGACAGAGGAAGTGGGACGTTTAAGGTATTTACTGGTAGAAAAAAAATATTTTACTATCCAAAGTTAAAACAACAAGGGCAGAAGATTTAATAGATGGAGAGATGAAAAGATGACTGGAGTTCTGCTTTAAGTGTGCTGCGTGCACTTCTTGTTGCTAAACATCAGCTGACAGGAGCATGACAGAAGATGGTAGTAAGACATTTTTAGTTAAATCGATCTGACCTGCAAAATGCCTCCTCACTGCCTGTCCTAGAAGCACACTGCATAACCACTGAAAATCTCCCTTTACATATATAACCAAAATCATTTCCATACCTACAAAACACTGTAGTAGATGAGAATTACTACCAAGCAAAGTAATGTCAATACTACCATATCAGGTTAATTTTAACCACCAACTAAACTTCATCCAAGTATTTGTTCCTCCTTGTTTAATATAGCAGCGGGAAGTGAAACCATTCATCAGTTTCAAAGGCAACAGCAATACCATACCACAAAGCAACAATGCGAGTCAGCAACGTCACACGAGACAGAAGAAGAATGCTTCAGAGACACTAACCTGCAGTTTGGAGGAGGATCCAGGGTGATATCAGCCAGTTCTTTCTGAATCCTGTACAAATACAAAAGCAACATTTTAGATTTAGGAAACATTGAATAGCTATCTTTACACATCTTTAAAGTGGCACAAATACCTCAAAAACACAATCACTACCAAACAAGATGCTTTTTGTTTGAAAAATAACCTAGAATTTTTTTCCAAGGAATTTTCATAACCTGCAATGTAAAGATAATATACTGTGTGGTCTTCTCTAAAGACAACTCCCACCGAAGCATTTTGTATGAATGCCGCCCAGCTGAATCACCTCTTTTTTTTCACATTTTAGGGACTTTGGTGACAATACCACTAGCAGAATTTACAGTTCTCCCTGACTGTTGTAGATACAACAAAGCCTGTTTTGCAGATATACAGGTAAAGGTGTAAAGTGTATGTGCAGTACATTCAGCCTGCCCATTAAGGGTTCAAATCTCGACCTACTGAACCGGCTGAGATTCGAACCGTGTATGGCCTGCCTTAAAGTGGGGTTCCACCCAAAAAACAAAAGTACCTGGAAAAATTCTAAAAAAACAAAAAAACATTTGGATATTTTTTTTTTTTCACTTACCTCTAAATGCCTGTTGCTAGGTGGTCCCTCGTAGTCTGCCTGTTCCTTTGCCTGGGCTGGTGACATCACTTCCCCCAGGCACAGGAAGGGCTCCGCTCTGCTCCCTCCCTCCTGTCAATCATCTGGGACCCATTACAGGTCCCAGGTGATTGAGCGGCCAATCACGGCGCGCGGCGCCGCTCGCGCATGCGCAGTGGGTGCCAGGCTGTGAAGCCACAGCCCGGCGCCCACAGTTGAAATGCCGGCGCCGACGAGCGGAGGGGGGGGGGGGGACGAGAGTTGTTACATGAGTTTGTTTTTTACTTGGATAAAATGAGGGTAAATATATTTTGCAGTTGTCATCAGAAAAGAGTAGAAGCAGAACTCCTAATGAAGTAAAATGTCAGGGTGACAACTGTGAATAGTGGGAATTTCTTTCATTTGCTGGGGTGCCTCTGGAACAGGAAGTGAGTGTAAAGGTCTTCACCCTTTTTTAAGCTGGTGATCCTGCCAGTAACACAATTCCAGTCCTAGTGATAAAACGCCAACTCGCTGTACGCCATTACTATAGAGGGGCAGCATAATCGACCTTTGATAGAAAGTGTACAAATCTACTTTATTTGCTTCGTTATAATAAATTATATATATATATATATATATATATATATATATACTATTGTAAGTGTTTTGTTAGATCTGTTTGAGAAGTGCAAAAATACCTGTTGATGCTAACAGAAGTTCAGTGAGGTCAACTTTATTTGCACTCCGCTTTTGCTGCACACATCAGCCTCATCGTTTATCAGGCCTGCACAGTTCACTTTTGTGTACTACAGAACACCTCCCCCAAGGTTCTAGACCTGATGAGATGTTCTGTCATTAGAATGCGGTAACAGTAAATGGCAGACTGGCACTTGTTTAGCCACTCTTCTTCCAGCAGTATGGTTTTCAATAAAAACCCACAATTCACACCTGGTCTTATCTGGTTCTATACAAATGGGAAAATGCATGTTTGTTTGTTCCCTGAAGACCCTTCTCATAAATCGTTCAGTGGCCGGATGTGCAAGAAAGTTTCAGTAGCCACAGCTCTAAAAAGCTTGCAATTTCTTCTTATAAACCACAAGCTCCAAAAAGCTGCAATCTAAATAAACATTTTCTTTCTCGTACATCTTGGGACACAGAGCCTCAGTAATTACTGATGGGTTATAGGGTATCACTAGGTGATTGGACACTGGTACACCCTAGACAGGAAGTTCAACCCCCTATAGAACCCCTCCCCTTTCTGGGGATACCTCAGTTTTTTCACCAATGTCTTAGGTGTTGGTCACGAATAGATGTGCTGTGCTGAGCTCCAAAGGAATATCCTATACTGGGGCAAGCCATGCAACCGGATCAATTCAAAGTGCTTTTTCAGGCCAAATTGGATGGTACTCGGGCCTCGTGTCCAAAAAAGCGAGGTTTTACCTGTAACGCTTCTCTTTTAGAGAGCTGAACCCCGAGACCCAGCATTTGGTTTTCTCAGCCATATCCCTGGCGGGGTGCTTTACGGGGCCAGAACTGCGGATCCTCCTATTCAAGGGGGCCCCAGTCTCTGAAGGTTTTTTGCAAACGGAGCCCACCGTGAGAGGTGAAGATTGGGTCTGTATAACAGAACCCTGCAGCTGGATAAGGTAAGGTAGACTCCTCAGGGATTTTTTAATTCTAATAGGTTTCTCCTTTAAGTAAATGTATGCTATGCCTATTGTCGCCACCAGGGGCTGTCAAGAGCACATACCTTTCATGCCTGTTCCGTCTGTCTCAGTGTCCACTCTGTACGCTCCTCCAGCCAGGCTCCAGGTAGGGTGGGGGGGGGGGGGGGGGTTTCTCCTTAGGGATTCTCCCCCCATGGCTGAGGGGGGCCAGGGCGGCCCGAGCAAGCAGCGGTAGTATACCACACCACCCGCCACCGCTACCGCCATATTTTTTGGCAGGTTCCCATCCACTGGCCCTTCTCTCTCCTCCACCCCAGCCTCCCTCCATGCTTGTCCCGGGGATCGGAGCCTCGGTTCGCGCGTGAAAGCACACGTTTTTGAAAAAACGAGGGGGGGGGGTGGAGCATTAACGCAACGTCCGGCAAGATTAGACGCCCACATCACTGGCTATACAGGCTATAAAGTGCACTCAGCCTATGGAGGGACACAGTAGCTGATGGGCGCATGTGAGGTGGGACACAGGCATTCTCCCAAGCAGCATTTACTTAAAACACCAGACTGAGCATTGGTAGCAGCGGCAGTTGCTGAACTACATCGCTCAGCAGTCAGTGTTCTTTGTGATACCTCCACCTTTGTTGCTTGGCACTATGGGTAGAAGAGGTACAAATACCCCAAAAACCAGAGGCTCAAGGGGATCTCCCTCAGGCTCTGAGGACCCCCCTTCTGCAGCGCCTTCCCCCCCTGAAGGACCTGGGATGGCTTGCCAGGGTGAGCCGTCGGGGTCAGGGGCTGCATCTGCTTCTGGCACTTCAGCCCCTGTATACATTACGCAGGAGGTTTTTTCCTCAATTATTAATGGATTAGAGGAAAGACTAATGGCCTTAATCGCATCTTCACTCAGTGGAAGAAAACGCACTAGGTCTCCCTCTGTCGCCCAGGACCCTCAAGCAGAGGAACTCTGGGAATCCCTCTCAGAGGATCGGGATGAGACTGATGATTACTCTTCTGAGGAATCAAGTGGAGAAGGGCCCTCTTCAGCTTCTCAGGATGAGAAGGGGTTAGTGCAAATTCTTGCTGGATTGGTCCACTCCACATTTAAGTTACCCGTATCTGAGTCAGTTAAAGAACCCTCCTCTTCTTTGGGTTCACTGAAGACTCCTCAAACAACACGAGCTTTTCTAGTAAACTATGAACAGGAAAAGCATATTTATTCTGAGTTGGATCACCCAGATAAACATTTTTTTCCCACCTAAAAAGTTTTCAACACTTTATCCTATGGGAGGAAAAATTTAGAAAAATGTGGGGTATACCGGCAATTGACGCCGCCATTTCCTCAGTTAGTAAAAGCCTGACTTGTCCTGTCGACAATGCTCAGATGCTTAGGGATCCAACTGATAAAAAAAAAATGGAATTCCCGTTAAAAAATGTTTTTTCCTTGGCAGGTTCAGTAGCTCAACCTGCAGTGGCAGCAATCGGAGTCTGTCAATACTTGAGAGACCATGTTAAACAGGTCCTCAAAGTTTTACCCGAACAGCAAGCCCGGGGGTTGGCCAACCTTCCAAAGGCTTTATGTTTTGCTGTTGATGCAATCAGAGATTCTATCATCCAAACCTCGTGCCTTTTGCTTGGGTTGGTGCATATGTGTAGAATCTTATGGTTAAAAAATTGGTCAGCCGAATCACCATGGAAGAAGCTTCTGGCTGGATTTCCATTTTGTGGTGCAAGGCTGTTTGGAGAGGATTTGGACAATTATATCCAAAAGATCTCTAGTGGAAAAAGCACACTCTTACCAGTTAAGAAAAGGAGTAAACGTCCCTCTTTTAAACAGGCTCTTTCCCCAGTGCCAGGAGCATCAGCCTCCAGGCACTCGCGACGGCCTCCTCCGTCAGGCTCAAGAAATAAATTTCAGAGTCGACCCCAGGGACAAAAGAAGTCCTGGGGGAAGAAGCCTACTAGACAAGACGCTAAAGCCTCTTCATGAAGCAGCGCCCCGCTCGCTCGGGTGGGGGGGGGGAAGACTGCTACAGTTTTCAAAGCTCTGGCAGGAAGATTTCCAGGACAGATGGGTGATCTCCACGGTAACTCTAGGTTACAAACTGGAGTTCCGAGTATTCCCCTCTCCTCGTTTCCTCAGATCAAATGTCCCCATCCAGAGAAAAAGGAGTCTCTCCTTCTAGCATTGGAGCGGCTATTGTCGCAAAAGGTCATCGTGGTTGTTCCCATGGAAGAGCAGGGATTAGGGTTTTATTCAAACCTTTTCACAGTTCCAAAACCAAATGGCGATGTACGACCCATTCTGGATCTAAACCGATTCCTAAAGATTCGATCCTTTCGCATGGAATCAATTCGATCAGTAGTCTCCATCCTCCATGTACCCATTTTCCCTGATCATCAAATGTACTTGTGTTTCGAAGTAGAAAAACGCCACTTTCAGTTTAAAGCCCTGCCTTTCGGGGTAGCCACTGCACCTCGGGTGTTTACAAAGATCTTGGCTCCTCCTCTGGCCAGAATAAGGGCCCAAGGTCTATCAGTCATAGCATACCTAGACGACCTGCTCTTGATAGACCGGTCGGTAGCCTGCCGGGACCAGAATTTGGTCACCACAGTCAACTATTTGGAATACCTAGGTTGGATTCTCAACTTAGAAAAGTCTTCCTTAAAACCAGTAAGAAGACTAGAGTATTTGGGCCTGGTCATAGATACAAGCCAAAAGAAGGTATTTTTACCTCAGGCAAAGATCAGTGCCTTAAAAGAACTGATTCAGGTAGTCAGGAAAAATGGTGGCTTCATTCGAAGCAGTTCCCTAGGCTCAGTTTCATTCGAGACTGCTGCAACACAGTATCTCATCTGCCTGGAACAAGAAAGTGCAGGCATTAGATTTTCCAATGCGTCTGTCTCCTACAGTGCGTCAGAGCCTCAGTTGGTGGTTAATACCCGAAAACCTGTAAAAAGGGAAATCCTTTTTACCGGTTACCTGGACAGTGGTAACAACGGATGGCAGTCTTTCGGGTTGGGGAGCAGTTCTGGAACAGTCTGCGGTCCAAGGGGAATGGACCAAAACTGAGAGAACCTTACCCATCAACATTCTGGAGATCCGTGTGGCATATCTAGCCCTAAAGGCCTGGACTCTCAGGCTACAGGGTTGCCCTGTCAGGATCCAGTCCGACAATGCCACAGCAGTGGCTTATATCAATCACCAAGGAGGCACCAGGAGTCGTGCAGCTCAGGGAGAAGTGAACCAGATTTTAGTCTGGGCAGAAAAGCATGTGCCATGCATATCAGCAGTTTTCATTCCGGGCATCGAGAACTGGCAGGCGGACTATTTGAGTCGCCAGCGGTTAGTCCCAGGGGAATGATCTCTTCACCCCGACGTCTTTTGGGCCATATGCCAAAGATGGGGGGTTCCAGATGTAGATCTCTTTGCATCCAGCTTCAACAAGAAGATCGACAAGTTTGTGGCAAGAACAAAGGATCCTCTTGCATGCGGGTCAGATGCGTTGGTGATTCCGTGGTACCGATTCTCACCTTTATGCATTCCCTCCTATTCTGCTACTGCCACGACTCCTTCGCAAGATCAAGCAGGAAAAGAATTCGGTACTTCTTCTGGTGGCCCCAGCTTGGCTCAGGAGAGCTTGGTATGCAGAAATAGTAAGGATGACAGTAGGTTCCCCGAGGACCCTACTGTCACATCCAGACCTGTTATCACAAGGTCCAGTGTTCCATCCTGCCTTACAAACGCTAAATTTGACGGTTTGGCTATTGAAACCCACGTTCTGAAGAATCGTGGGCTTTTAGGTCCTGTGATCTCTACCTTGATCAATGCAAGGAAGTCAGCTTCCAGAGTAATTTATCATAGAGTCTGGATGACTTATGTATCCTGGTGTGAAGCCAGGGGTTGGCATCCCAGAAAATATGTAATAGATAGAATTCTTGACTTTCTACAAATGGGATTAGAAATGAAGCTGGCCTCGAGCATCATCAAGGGCCAGGTTTCGGCCTTGTCAGTATTATTTCAACGGCCACTTGTTTCACATTCTTTGGTCCGAAAATTTATGTAGGGGGGTAATGCGCCTTAATCCTCCGGTTAAGGCGCCCCTAATACTCTGGGACTTGAATTTGGTTCTGTCAGTTTTACAGAAAAAGCCTTTTGAACGAATACGTCAAAGTCCCTTGGTCTTGTTGACAAGAAAGTAAATTTTTCTGGTAGCCATTTCTTCTGCTAGAAGAGTATCAGAATTAGCAGCTCTTTCCTGTAAAGAGCCTTATTTAATCATGCACAAGGATAGATTGGTATTGCGCCCTCATCCTAGCTTTCTACTGAAAGTGGTTTCAGATTTTCATCTAAACCAAGATATTGTTCTACCTTCCTTTTTTCCAGATCCCTGTTCTACAAAAGAAAGGTCACTACATTCTTTGGATGTAGTAAGAGCAGTCAAAGCCTATCTGGAAGCAACTGCTCAAATTCACAAAACGGATGTTTTGTTTGTGTTGCCAGAAGGTCCCAATAGAGGACAGGCAGCGTCAAAGTCTACCATTTCAAAATGGATTCGAAAAATGATTATTCAAGCTTACGGTTTGAAACAGAAAATTCCACCTTTTCAAATCAAGGCACACTCCACAAGGGCTATTAGTGCTTTTTGGGCGGTGCATCACCGGGTCTCTTTGGCTCAAATCTGCAAGGCCGCAACCTGGTCTTCAGTCCATACATTCACCAGATTTTATCAGATGGATGTGGGAAGGCATGAGGATATTGCCTTTGGGTGTGGTGTGCTGCAGGCAGCGGTACAAGGTCCTCAGGTCTGATTACACCCTACTTTGTGTGGTCCCCTCCCCTCAAATTGCATTGCTCTGGGACATTCTATCAGTAATTACTGAGGCTCTGTGTCCCGTGATGTACGAGAAAGAAAACAGGATTTTTATAACAGCTTACATGTAAAATGCTTTTCTTTTGAGGTACATCACGGGACACAGAGGTTCCGCCCCTCTTCTAATACACTTATATTGCTTTGCTACAAAACTGAGGTATCTCCAGTAAGGGGAGGGGTTATATAGGGGGTTGAACTTCCTGTCTAGGGTGTGCCAGTGTCCAATCACCTAGTGATACCCTATAAGTAATTACTGAGGCTCTGTGTCCCGTGATATACCTCAAAAGAAAAGGATTTTACAGGTAAGCTGTTATAAAAATCCTATTATTACATCATAATGCAAGTCACAGTGCATTTCAGGGGACAGCAGTAAAATCAAGTTTAGGGCAAGACTTCTGTATAATGCAGGCAAGTATAAACACCCTAATCATGCAGCTTTAGCCAGCTCACCCTGTTGGGCAACTATGGGATCTCCAATTTCATCATTATTAATACTTAAATCTGTCAAGTTCATCACATAAACAAGACCTTGGGCCTCTATAATTGTTTGGTCTGTTACACAGTACCACAGTAATTCCAGGACATGCATTTTAACCCCTTCAGATCCGCGCTATAGCCGAATGACAGCTACAGTGTAGACCTACTTTGCCGGGAGGCCCTCAATAGACAACCTCCCCTTTTCACGCTCCCCGCATGCCCCCTGCAGGGCATGCGCTGTGGGCACCGCGTCAATGAGACTCGGGTGATCACAGATTGGAGTAAGGAGCCGATCCCAGCCCCTTACCACGTGATCAGCTGTCAGCCAAGGACAGCTGATCACGTGATGCAAACAGAAGATCAGTAATCTTTTTTTTTCTCCTAACGCTCATAGCGTGCAGAGAAAAAAAAGCCGATCACCGGCTTCTGTGCAAGGGACATCGGTCCCAAAGAGGAAGGTGCACAGCCATCTCATCTGTGCCTACCAGTGCCACCTGCCACGAATCAGTGCCCACCAGTGCCAGTAATCAGTGCCACCTATCGATGCCCACGAGTCCCACCTATCAATGTCCACCAGTGGTGCCAATCAGTGCCAACCAGCAGTGCTGCCTATCACTGCCACCTCTCAGTGCCCACCAATGCCACCTCATCAGTGCCCACCAATGCAGCCTATCGGTGCCCATTAATGCAGCCTAATCAGCGTACAAAGGAGAAAAATTACCCGTTTGCAAAATTTAACAACAATATAAAACAGTTTTGTATTTTTTTTTTTTTTAAATGTCGGTCTTTTTGATTTTTTTTTTAACAAATAATATAAAACCCAGAGGTGATCAAAATACCACCAAAAGAAAAGCTCTATTTGTGGGAAAAATATGATAAAAATGTAATTTGGGTACAGTGTTGTATGACCACGCAATTGTTCAAAGAGCGATAGCTAAAAGCTAAAAATTGGTCTGGACAGGAGGGAGGTTTAAGTGCCCAGTAAGCAAGTGGTTAAAGGGTAAAATGTCCAAATAATAATTATACAAACACCACCTGTTATGAGCTGATCAGATGGCTGTAAGATGCAGACAATCAAAAGCTATTTCTGTGTATTTGCAGATATGAAGAACACAATGAATGTTAATCTATTACCATCATACAGCATTTCCTCAGCACCTGGATGTCAACAGGCTTTTTACATGTGGTTTATACTAAGGCTATATAGTATCCATAGAGTCAAAAATGTCTCCTATACAGTTACTTTGAAAAAGGTTTTCAAACAAAATCTGGGTAAACATTTTCCTACCATTAAAGCTCCATTGCCCACGTGTACAGATCTGGCCTCTGGAGGCAATGGTTTTAAGGTTTGGCCATTTAAATTAAAAGCAGTCCATCGCTTACAAAAAACAGTGTTATTACCTGTTAACTACTTTTTCCAGGAATCTTCAGGGACGGCTTACAGAGAGATAGGCTCCTCCCACCTAGCACAGGAAACACATGATCCACATTATAAAAGTACAACACATGCAATAACCCCTCAGTATTAACAAATAACTAAAGGCTTCAGAATAAGCAATCATTAAACCCTCTTACCCTCTAAACCCTCTCATCCTTCTCGCTTTATATTGCTAATCTACCAACAAAGAAGGGAGGGAACTGACGCTGTCCTGGAAGATTCCTGGAAAAAAGTAGTTAACAGGTAATAACACTGTTTTTCCAAGTCAACTTCCAGGACGGCTTACAGAGAGGACAAAATAGGACTACCAGATCAGGACGGGACCACAGCCTGCAGCTCTTTCCTGCCGAAAGACTGGTCTTGGCTGGCAAGCAGGTCCAGTCTGTAATGCTTTACGAAAGTCTGGAACCTGGATCAGGTTGCGGCCTTGCAAATATGGAGGGGAGACGCTCCTGCCCTTTCAGCCCAAGAAGTGGAAACCGCTCTTGTGGAATGAGAATTTATTCCCAACGGTGGTGTCAAGGATGCTGCTTTGTATGCCTCTGCGATGGCCAACTTCATCCACCTTGCGATGGTATTTTTAGATGCCCTTTTACCCTTGTTTGAACCCGCAAACAACAAGCTGGTGAAACACCGCCATTCCTTGATGCGCTCTATGTAAGCGATCAAGCATCTCCTGACATCTATTTTATTAAATGCAGCCCCCTTTAGGATCTCCGCAAAACAAAGGCATCACAATCTCTTCCGGTCTATGGAAGTTAGACAGTACTTTGGGGAGAAATGCCAGGACCAGAGAGAGGATAATTTTGTCTTGCAAAATGATGCAGAAGGGCTCAGCCACTGAAAGCACCTGTATCTCACCAACCCTCCTAGCGGAGACTAGGGCCACTAAAATCACTGTTTTCAAGGTTAAGAGCTTTATGGGCAGTTCCTCTAGTGACTCAAACAGTGTTTTACAAAAGACTTTGCAACCCCGTGGATAAGTCCCAGGAAGGGAACTTCCCTGACTTGGGGACCCGCTTACGGCTAATGGATGTAAGAAATCTCTTGACCAAGGGGTCTTCTGCCAGCCTTTGATTTAAAAAGCTAGACAAAGCCGATACCTGCACCTTGAGGGTACTGACCGCAAGATTTAGTTCTGCTCCAGCTTGGAGGAAATCTAGGACTGCCGGGATCATGGCTCCTGACACTGTTGTTGAGCATGCGCCAGGCCGCAAATTTCTTCCAGATTTTATTGAAAATTGCGTTAGTGCACGGCGGCTGCTAAGGATGGTATCGACTACTTTTGCCGATAACCCTCTCCGCTCTAACAGCTCCCTCTCAGTAGCCAGGCCCTCAAAGAAAGAGAGCTTACTTCTGAATGATTCATCTCTCCCTGATATACGAGGTCTGTCCTGTAAGGCAGTCTCCAAGGCTCCGTGATGTGGAGTCTTAGTAGTCCTGAGAACCAAGACCTCTTTGACCAGAATGGTGCAATCAGGATAACCTTCATGCTCGACACTCTTATTTTCCGGATGATCTTTGGAATAAGGGCAAAAGGTGCAAATGCATACACCAGGCTTGCTTTCTAGGATTGGGATAGGGCATCTAGGCCCAGACTGAGAAAAATTGCTCCACCTGCCCGTTCTGCCTTGTAGCAAAAAGGTCTATCTGTGGTACTCTTCACTTCTGCACTATCTGTTCAAAAACTGTTCGATTCAAGCACAATTCTGTCTGAGACAGAACCTCCCTGCTTAGGACATCCGCCAGAGTGTTTAATTCCCCTTTTAAGTGATAAAAGATTTGCCTCCGCCCATTGAAGGATTACTTCTGTTATCCTCATAAGGCCTCCCCACTCTCGTACCTCCCTGCTTGTTGATTTAGCTTACGGTGGTAATATTGTTCGAAAGGACCTGCACGTGTCTTGCCCTCAGAGTTGGACCAAAGGCCACTAGAGCCTTTTTTTTAGAACTACTCTCAGCTTCCTTGCATTGGAGGAAAGGGTGGCTTCCTGCCGGCTCCAGACCCCTTGGGCCATCTGTGCGCCTGAGTGGGCTCCCCACCCCAGACCGCTGGCATCTGTGGTAACCGTCAGAGGGTTGTGTTGGGACCAAAGTCGACCCGCAGAGAGATTTGCGGGGGATCAACCGCCACTTGATTGAGAGTTTTATTTCCTGTGGAATCTGTTTGCCTCTGAAGAGATTCCTTCCTTCCATCCCACAGAGAAAGCATGAACGCCTGAAGTGCTCGAATATGGAATTGGGCCACTGGACTCCTGGGATGGCTACTGTCATCAAACCAAGGACCCTCATTATACCTTGAATTGAGGTCTCTGTACATGCGCAGAGGCTGCTCACTTCTGCAATTATTGTTGCCACTTTCTTTCGTCAGAAACATTTTGGATGTAGTCGAGTATATTAAGTATCCTAGGAATACTATACTTTGAGTAGGTACTAACTGGCTTCTCCTGATTTACCAGCCACCCCAGCTGCTGAAGGTGTCTGAAAGTTCTGCTCAGGTTCTGTTTCACTTCGTCTGCTGAAGCTGCAAAGATCAGCAGGTCATCCAGATAGGGAAAGATGTGAATCCCCTTTGATCTCAGGGTCCACAGAGCTTCTGCCAGAATCTTCGTAAAGATGCGTGGTGCTGAGGCCAATCTGAAGGGCAGAACATTGAACTGAAAATAGAGGGTCTTGAACTCATTCTTCACTGCAAACCTGAGATATTGCTTGGACGCCTTTCGAATGGGGACATGAAGGTAGGCATCTCTTAGGTCTAATGAGACCATGAAGACCCCAGGGCTTAACAAATATCTAGTGGTGTATACTGACTCCATTTTGAATCATTTGTACTTTACAAACATGTTCGCTTGCTTTAGATTCAAAATTAGTCGGAATTTTTCTGATGTCTTTTTTATCAGAAAAACGTGAGAATAAAACCCCCCTATTCTTAGAGTTGGGGGGATGAAGCTTATCACTGTCTCCTCCAGCATACTCTAGAGGAGGGAAGACATAGCTGTTGATTTCTCCACGTCTTTCGGGAGAATTGTTGGGTGACATTTTTGGAGGGGGGGGCAGCCCACTAGCTCTATCCTTTACCCTGACTTGATCAGATCTAGGATAAAGCCGTTGCTGGAAATGGCCTGCCACTGTGGGAGGAATGACACCAACCTTCCCCCCACATGGCCGACTGAGTCACTGGGAAGGGACTTTAAGCTGGGAGGGATTGAAAAGGAAGCCACCTCTGCCCTTTCCTCCCCTGTATTGCCACCCTCTTTTCTGGTCTTGCATAGCTTCAAAACACTTGTTACGCTGCCGTCTATCCCCCTCCGATGGTTCCTTTCTCCTGACCTCTGGAAGGGATGAAAATTCATTTTTTGTTTTTTTTGGGGGGGGAAAGGAAACCCCTTCTTTTTATCTGCTGACCTCTCTAGAACAGATTCTAGCTCTTTACTAAAGAGAAAATCTCCAGAAAAGGGGAGGGAACATAGCTTGGATTTGATACGGTCACCTCCCCAGGACTTCAGTCAGATAGCCCTCCTGGCTTCATTATTCAATGCTGTAGACCTGGCCGAGATTTACAGACTCGGTGGATGCATCTGCTATATAGGCTACTGCCTTACTTAGAGTTGGCAAAGCATCCAAAATTTCTTCCCTGGGAGTGTCTGACTCCAGAAGAGTGTGGAGCTGCTTTAGCCACAAATCAAGCATATAGTGGCTAGGGCTGGTTTAAAGTTAGGGGAGCAGGCTTCCCATGCTTTCTTTAAATACCTCTCCACCTTTCTATCCATTGGCTCCTTTAGGGTGCCTATGTCCTCAAAGGAGAGCTCTGTACCTTTTGAAACTTTAGATAGGGAAGAGTCTAGTCTGGGGCACTTTTCCCACAACTTTGCATCCTCCTCCTTGAAGGGAAACCTTCTCTTCAGATTCTTAGGGAAGAAGACTCTTCTCCAGATTCTTCCATTCTTGAAGTACAGTCTCTTTTAGGGATGTATGCAGCAGAAAGGTTCTGGTCTGCTTAGGCTGAAGGCCTGCATTTAAAAGCTCATGTACAGACAATTCCTGATTTTCTGGTTCTTCCAGCTCCAAGGTATAGTAAATAGCCTTTAACAACTCCTCTGTTTCGTCGGAAGGAAAAAGAAATCTTTGGACCTTTCTGGGTTTTTCCTCATTAAGCTCCCCTTCCTCAGAATCTGAGACTGACTCTGAGCTCTCCTCCAGTACTCCCTGCTGGTGGGCTGCCTGTGCCTGAGCAAGGACTATCAGCCTAGCACCGGTACTGGTGCCGGAAGTACAGGTGATAGGTTCAGCAAGAGCTTCTTGCTCTCTGAGTTTAAAGGACTGTAAAGTCTGTTTCATCTCCTTCTTCATTGAGTCCATAAAACCCTTGAGGACAGGTCCTGTCTCCCTGTGTCCCTTGATGAGTTTATCTATACAGTCCTGACATGCACTTTTCTTCCAACCATAAAGAATTTTCCTGGTGCACACTGGGCACCTTTTTCTGGGTGTCTCCATTTTGCTATCTTTGGGCTCATGGGCTTTGTCCTGCAATGAATCAGATGACAGACGCCAGCACATTACTTCCACTGAAGTAAATACCAATTATCAAAACACCCAGTGGATAACACAATTCTAATTTAAGAATCTTTAAAAGTACCCACCACCAGAGCCTATGTTAGTATGTGCGACACCTGTCCACCATAAGCATAAACAAAATAGGCTCTGGAAAAACACACCTCCTGTGCCCCCACCACAGGAGGATAAAAAAAGGAAAGGAGCAGCCTGCACCCTATTTTCTCACCTTAGGGCCTGATTCAACCGATGGCGCCTCCAGACCTGCTTTCATGGATCCTGGCATCTCCATGCTGCTCCTGAAAAGTCTTCGGCACCAGCTTCTTATCCAGGCCCCTATTTAAGGAAGTGTGGAGAATCTGGGGCGGCGCTATGGATCCGACGCCGCCCTCCAGCACAGCACGCCTCTAATCTTGTAATTACCCTTGCTAGGGCTTCATTTCCCGGCGTCTGGGTGTACCAAGATGGCCGCTGCCAGACTTTTGGCCAAGCGCCGGAAGTGACCTCATCATTCCGCTCCCCCAGCGTGGTCCACATGCTGAGGATAGAGAAGCCCTAAAACTAGGGATCTCTGTAAATGAGCAGCAGAGAAGAGCACTTGGACCACGTGGCGGCCTGCGCCTCCACCAGAAGAACACCCTTCTGTGCCATTCGGGATGGACCCCACCAGGCCATCTCCTCCACTCCTAACAGGTACCTCACTGAGGCTACAACCACAAACCGGGAGAGGGGGTTCCTTACCTTCACCCCAGACCGCTTTTCCAGGTCTATGGGTGGCCCAAACTGACTCATACCCCAGCAGTACTGCCCCTGTTGCACTGGATATGGACGCCAGGAGGCCCCTGCCACATAGCACAAAGGCTGGACAAAAAAATAAACATTGTTTGGAGCTCCTGTCTGGCTGGAGGAAACAAATACTGAGGGGCTATTGCATGTGTTGTACTTTATAATGTGGATCATGTGTTTCCTGTACTGGGTGGGAGGAGCCTATCTCTGTAAGCCGTCCTGGAAGATGACTTGGAAAAAGTAGAAAATTCAGTAACATTGTTCTCGTGATCAATGTGCATTTACTACTTTATCTGCATTGGTGCCTCAGGTTCTGAAGGTATCAATTTGAAACAGCAGAGCTGCCCAATCACAGAGCGGTGATGGAAAAAGGATCAGCATCACACTTTCTACAAGTCTCATCTGTCAAGGATGACACTGCTGTATAACTGTGCTAAATTCAAACAAACAGGATTCTGCCTGAGGAGTTGCAGATTCGGGTAAGGGGGGTTGCAGTTTGGGTATTCATGCTGGTGGTGTTTTATACCATTATTTTAATTATATCATAAAAGTTTCACAAAAGTGAAATCAGGAGGAGCTAGAAAGGGGCAGGCAAGGCCACAGTATCACATAGGGCCAATATTACAGGAGTGCTGCAGCTCAAGGGAACGCACTTTTAGGGAAATGTCAATTTGTGTCCATTATTTGTGCCTTGGAAGATTACTCTGATAAAGAGACCATTCAACAGCTTGCCAAAGTCTCTAAGAACAGCTATATTCTGCAGACATTACTCCAAGGCCCATCATTGCTAATCATTACAGGGGCGGAACCTGCTATGCTGCCATGCATATTTTTGTAATTTTTCCAGAAGAACATTGTACATTTTTTGCCTGAATACACCACACCCGCAGAACCAGGTTTTTCAAAACAGTGGGGACTGTAGCAGCCATGTAGATGCAGTGATGGCGAGTTAAGGCAATGGACAATGCTGGTCTTTACTAGTCTTTAAGACAGATGCATTCCTTAAAGATACTAAGCCCATTATACAGGATCTATCAGCTGTTCACCATCTAGCATTTTGGTTACGGCTGATGTCAGCTCCTTGTACACTATTATTGGGCATGAGGACGCATTGTCCTCTGTGCAATGGGCTCTGACATCCTCTGACCTTCCTAGAAAACACAAAAAATTCCTCCTTAGTTGCCTTAGTTTCTGTTTATCATGAAATTATTTTTGGTATAACCGACAGTTTTATTTGCAAACAAGAGGGGTTGCGATGGGGGCCCGGTTCACTCCCAGTGTGGCCAATTTGTTTATGGCCCACTGGGAGGAAGAAGTTGTTTTCACCAACCGCCCCCCTGAGCTAGGTTTGTTATAGGAGGTTTATCGACGACCTCATCCTTATATGGGAAGGAGACCGTTTAGGTCTGGCTAGGTTCATTCAATCCATGAATGATAACTCCAAGAATATTCAACTCACTTGGAATATCAGTATGGAGCACTTCATTTTCCTTGATCTGGAGATCTCTAAAGAGGGTGATCATTTTTGTTTGCGCAATCATTTTAAACCAACTGATCGAAACTCCTATACCCCCATGGAGAGTTGCCACCATAGGTTATGGCTATGTAACATCCCCAGAGGCCAATTCATCAGGCTGAGGCGGAATTGTACTCATGAGGATGACTCTCTCTCTCAATCTCAGGTTCTTGCCTCTAGATTTCAGCAAAAGGGATATGAAAAATCTGCCCTGGATAGCGAAATAGAATGAGTGCGTAACATGGAAAGAAATGTATTGGTATCCCACCAGATTAGAGATAATGATATTGGTGTTCCTAACTTTAAAATGGTACTGAATTTTATTGTTCAACATAAAAAGTTTGAGAGGATTGTTCAAAAAAATTGGTCCATACTCGTAACAAGATAAAGTTTTGGGTCCTCTCCTGCCATCACGTCCATCATTTACATATAAAAAGCCCCCTCCCTTCGTGATCGCATGCCACCTAGTGTCATTGATCCACCTACTGAAATCAGAAAATCGGTTATTTTTGTTCCTCTCGGGATTTTATGCCTGTGGGAAATGCACTGCCTGCAGGCATTCTAAACATAATATTAAAAAACTAAAGAATTTTGGGTCTTCAGCGACCAATAAAGAGTATACAATTCAGCAACTTATTACATGTTCCACTGTTGGTGTTGTTTACATGCTCGAATGTGGGTGTGGTCTTCAGTATATTGGCAGGACCTCCAGACCCCTCCACGTCCCATTGGGCGAGCATGTGAACAACATCAAAAAAGGACTTAAAACTCACAACGTATCAAGGCAGTTCAAATTATTTCATAATCAGAACCCCAGGGGTCTTATGTTTTGGGGGATTGAAAAAGTCACCAAGCACTGGAGAGGGGGGAATTTTTTGCGTCAGCTCAGCCGTAGGGAATCTCACTGGATTCAGACAAAAGTTCTTGTACCTACCGGCCTTAATGTTGTTTGACGTTAATTGTTTCATTTCTGATCGTTAGGTTATATTATACTTTTTTTCTATATATTTTTTTGCATATATATGCTATAAACGAGGGAAACGCGTGTTTTGTCACTGTATTTTGGAATTTCTTTTTATTTTCTCATGTGATTACCTATGCAGAGGATATTATGTATCTTTTGTCATACTGGAAGGTATTTCCATTTTAATATCCAGTCTTTTTATGTGTTTACTTCTGGCCCTCCTCTGGTTGCGTATCAGGTATTGTGTTTATCATGTGTAATTCCTGATCCGTCCTGAGGTGTCAGTGTCTTTTGTTAGTCTTATGTTTCCATGGTTTTCTTGGAATGCGGACATCTCCGGTGATCGGAGGTGTCACGCAAGGGTATTAATAGCGGGTGCAGTACGTCACTCCGTCACCGCTGATGAAGTCCCGCCCCCTGGGATGCAACGCGTACGGAACCACGTGACGTCACCCGCGTCCTCCGTTTACCCTTGTGGATCCATGTTACTGTCTGCCTTGTCACCTTAGCACTGGGGACACAGTGCTGGTTATGTAAGTGCAATACTTTTTTAATAAATGTTGACTTTTTCCTACGGAGAGCACTATATTTTATTATCATCATTTCATGCCACACATCCACTGGTTACATTGTTAACGTTACACAGCCGTTCCTAGTGACTCCTCCATCCAGCTGACCAGTTTATCTACCCTATTGAAGGGACTGCCTGTATGACCTGACTGATTCACTGGTCCATATGCTGAGATGAGCGGTTAAGACTCAGTGTTGGTGGAGGTCGTCACATGATCACCGTGTCTGTCAAATTTTAGGACCACCGTGCACGGATATCTGATGGTGTTCTTCTATTATGGACTTTTCTTTATTTTGATTGATGTGTTTTGTTCTATGCGCTGCACTGCTTTTTTACATATTTATTTACTGGGATTTGATATTTTGGCCCTCAGTGTTCAGCTGCTGTTTTATGTGATTTTTGCGCTGATTGATTTCCTATATTTATAATGCTGGAAACACACTGGGGTCGATTTACTATTTACTTAATGATGAGGCACTAATATTTCCTCTGACACCAGAGATGGGATATGATTTACTCCCACTGATGCCAGGGCATTTTCTACTTTTGCTGGCCACAGTCTGGCCCCCTAAAGTCAAAAACACAGTAAACTGGCCCTTTGTTTAGAAAGTTTGGAGACCCCTGTGCTAGTACATCTAACACCCTAACACCCCCCCCCCCCCGACTAACAATGTTGCTGTCTGCTGTGCCTCCGGTGCTCTTTCATTCAGAGTGGAGTGGGGCCACACTTATGCCGCGTACACACGAGCGGAATGTCCGACAGAAGCTTTTCATTGTATTTTCCGATTGTGTGTATGCCTCATTGGACTTTTTTTTTTTTTTAGAAAATTCTGACGAACCTAGAAAAAGAACATGTTCTAAATATTTCGGAGGGAACCAATTCCTATCGGGAAAACCGCTCGACTATATTCTGTTCTGACGGATCAAAAGCGACGCATGCTCTGAAGCAAGTACGAGACGGAAGCTATTGGCTATTGAACTTCCTTTTTCTAGTCCCGTCCTACATGTTGTACGTCACCGCGTTCTTGACGGTCGGACTTTGACCGTCTGTAGGCAAGACCGCTTGAATAAAATTCCGTCTGAGTTCCGTCGGAGAAACCTTCGGAGTTTATTCCGACGGAAATACTGGTCGTGTGTACAGGGCATAATACAAGAGCTGTGTTACAGGCCAGATCAATAGGTAGAAACAGGGAAAAAGCCAAAAAAAACCAAAAAACGAATGCAGCCACCACATCTAAATGTTTTGTTTTAATACCTCTTTAAGCTGGCCATAGATGGATCAAACAGTGGCTGGTTCAGCAAGGACCTGCCATATTATGATCCATGTATGGCTGCTTGACACAAGTTGCTACTGATCAGTGTATTTGGACAGGGAAGAGACTCCGCTGTCAGAATACAATGTCGCAGCGGGCATGATTTACTAAAAATCGGGCATTCGGAATCTGGTGCAGCTGTGTGGTAGCCAAACAGCTTCTAACTTGCTTGTTCAATTAAGCATTGACAAAAAAAAAAATGGAAGCTGATTTCTATGTAGCGCTGCACCAGATTTTGATCTCTCCTCTTTTAGAAATCAACCCCAGTGTGCTGTCTAATCGATAAAATAAGTCATCTATGTGGTGCTTTAAAGTGCAGTTCTGCCCACCCCCCCCCCCCCCAGCAAAAATTTAAAAGTCAGCAGCTACGCTTAGTGTAGCTGCTGACTTTTAATATTAGGACACCTACCTGTCCTGGAATCGACACCCCAGCCGATGTTTCCATTGGCTCTCGAGTGCTGCCGCCCCATTGATGGTAAAGGAAACTGGCAGTAAAGCCTTTTTGGCTTCACAGCCGGTTCCCTACTGTGCATGCGCGAAGCGTGCTGCACTTTCTTAATGGCCCGGCAGCAAGGGAAGGAGGAGGGGAGTCCAAAACTCCAAGTGATCTCGCCGTGGCGTGATCTCTCAAAAGTGGGGACCGGTACCTGTCAAAAAACAGGTACCAACTCCTCCCTGTCCCCCAAAAGGTGCCAAATGTGGCAGCAGAAAGGGGGGGTGTCAGATAAGCAGCGCTTCCACTTTTGGGTTTAACTGCACTTTAAAGCGGATGTTCACTCAATTTTCAAAGTTTAGCTCATTCATATTATACAACAGCATAGAATGCAAAACGGAACTTTTTTTTTTTTTTTTTTCGGGTGTACCTGTGTATATGTGCTTCTGTCTTTTTTTCTCCCTGCGGCTATGGGCGGGTATTTTGCGGGTATTGTCGTAATTTCCGCCGCGCCGCACTGTCTCCTGGGAGCTAGTGTCATTGTTCCCAGGAGTCAGTGCGGAGGCCCGCCACGAAATCTCGCGGGATTTAAACAGAACAAGTGACGTTAGACATCGGAACGGAGCGGGAACTTCCTAGGACGCCGCCCGTTGTGATGGCAACCAAGATGCTTACGACGCTCCACGCCGTTACAACTGAGCATGCGCGGGAACCAGCAAGGAATGCTGGTAGCTCAGCATCACTGGAACTAGGAAGTGAATGCTTGTGGGTTTCAAATGCCCACAAGCAAGATGAAAACGGCTGTCCACATTTTTTAAAACTTATTATTTACAACGAAACCGGACATCTGGGGAGGAAATTAACGCAAAACGTGAGTGTGCCATTGTCATTATGTGATGTTTTAAGTGTTTGAAAAAAAAAAAAATACAAACCGTCAGTGAACAACCGCTTTAAGTTGCCTTGTACGCTCCGGTTTCTCTTGTCCAGCCCTATGTGTGAAATCCATACATTCTCCCATCTGCGCTAAACAGCATGAACAATTCTCCCCTTTCTGACTACAGTAATCTGACAGCCAGCACACGTGTCTGTCAGAATACCCAGAAACAGTGACTGAATCTGACTGGCTGCACTGGCTGTTCAGCAATCAATGGCTCCTCCGATTTCTCCATCGAAACTTGCTGAGCCAGGTAGTGTCGACAGGGCCACCCACAGAATTTCAGCAGATTACCAGGAGTCTTCCATAATTCGAGCCGCATACTGCCAGCTTTCGGCAAGCTAAATCTTTGTGTTTCTGGAACCACAGTACAAGCATGGACCTTGAAGCCAAATTGGATACCCTGCACATCAGACCACCCTGTAAAGCATATGAACATGTTTCCCCTGGGTAGTCATACACAAAATTTTAATTCTGTGAGGGACATTTATTACAAATAGAGTTGCCAGAATCTGAAGAAGCAGTGTATGGCAACTAGTCAGCTTCTATCTTTCACTTTCAAAGCTTAACTGAACAAGCTAGAGATAGAAGCTGATTGGTTGCCATACACAGCTTCTGCAGTTTTGATAAATTCTATTAGTGTAATCTGAACTGCATAAAAACCTAAAATTTACACAAGCAAGGAGAAGCGAGATTTGAAAAACACATTATATGAGCTAGAAAATTGGAGCCTGGGTGGTAATTATACAAATTCAACATGATGTTCTCATGATTTGAAATTATACAATTTGCAATCATTTTTACACTCAGAATCAACATGCCAATATTGCCCCATGGTATCACAGCGCAACAACATGAAATCCCTACTGAGAATAGAGAGATGATGCCAAAGCAGGCCAGCAATGCAGACAATACACAATTCTGCCTCTACACTCAAATGTGACGGCTCCTATCACTGCACATGACAATGTATCTGTTAATGCAGATGTAAATTTGAAGGGGAAGACATTCAGATTGCCAGAACAGTGTGCATGATCAGCCATAATGTTTTCTGTGTTCGTAAAATACTGTTTTCTCCTTATTTGCGTCTCAGAGCTGCTGATCTCCTGCAGCCACTTACAGTCTTTGGATACTTGTTGCAGCATGGACTTGTAAGCTGGCCATACATTACTCAGTTATGTTGTTCAGCCAACTGAATGAACAAAACTGAGCCGATTCCTCCTCCTACACCCCCCCCCCCCCACACACACACACACACATTTTAGGGGGATGGGGGAATCCTTCCCGTTGTGTCCTTGTAGCCTGACAGCAGGATTCTCCCACCATCAGAATACACTGATCTGCGCTGCAGCCCATTGGCTCCATCCGCTGATTGAGCGGGGAATTTCCAACAAGCCTGTTCATGAAAAGTCGATGGACCTTGACTTCTCATGAACAGGAACCACCATACATGGATGGAGATTCAGTCAATTCCTGCTGAACTAGATGAATTTCCATCCAGGTATTGCCGGTGTTCCGTCAATTTCTCCAACCACGTCACTTCTGGGTTATTTAAGCCCTTAATAAATGGAGATTTTGATGAAATGGTGGTTGGACACAACACAGACAACCGCATAGAGTCTGGTACTGGAAGATTGAGCTGTTTTGACAGCACAGTGGCTAACGAGGACAAAGTTGTCGCCTCCTCAGAGGAGGCCATTTTGTTGGCTAGTATCAGAGCGGAGTTATAATCTCTGCTCATAATTACCTGCACCGGATTCTATTCGGTTGCTGGTGTTGTGTCCAACCTCCAATTCGTCAAAAACTCCAATCACTGCTGGTTTAACCGCTTCAGCCCCGGAAGTTTTTACCCACTTCCTGACCAGAGCACTTTTTGCGATACAGCACTGCGTCGCTTTAACTGATAATTGCGCAGTCATGCAACATTGCACCCAAACAAAATTGACGTCCTTTTTTTCCCCACAAATAGAGCTTTCTTTTGGTGGTATTTGATGCGGTTTTTATTTTTTGCGCTATAAACAAAAAAAAGAGCGACAATTTTGAAAAAAAAAAACAATATTTTTTACTTTTTTCTATAATAAATATCCCCCAAAAATATTAAAAAAAACTATTTTTTTCCTCAGTTTAGGCCGATACGTATTCTTCTACATATTTTTGGAAAAATCGCAATAAGCATATATTGATTGGTTTGCGCAAAAGTTATAGCATCTACAAAATAGGGTATAGTCTGATGGCATTTTTATTTTTTATTACTAGTAATGGCGGCAATCTGCACCTTTTAATAGGGACTGCGACATTATGGCGGACACGTCGGACAATTTAACACATTTTTGGGACCATTGTCATTTTTACAGCGGTTAAGCAGTTACAGTTCTATAAAATGCATTGATTACTGTAAAAATGTCACTGGCAGGGAAGGGGTTAACACTAGGGGGCGATCAAGGGGTTAATGTGTTCCCTAGTGTGTGTTCTAACTGAAGGAGGAGTGGACTGTGTAGGGGAAGAGATAGATCGCTGTTCATACTCTGTATGAACAGACGATCTGTCACTTCTCCCCTCAGAGAACCGGAAACTGTATGATCCCGGTTCTCTGTGTGCCCCGAGCGATCGCGGGAGCCTGGTGGTGATCGCGACCGCCGGGCACTCGCATGCAGCGGCTGGTCGGCAAGTGGTTAAAATAAACAGAAGTTAAGCAGTTGGAGTTTCGGACAGGTTGGAGAATTTGACAGAACACCGGCTGTGAAACAGACTCCTGATAGAGACAACAATGGACCAAGCTTAAGTAATGTTTGTCAACTCAAACACTTGTAGTCTCACCCAGGGAATTTGACAAGGTGACAAAGCAGGAGCACAATTGTCTCTCCACAACAGGAAGTCCCTAAACAAGGACCTTCACAGCAAGGATCAGCAGGGATTATGTTTAACAAAAGCTGAATATTCAAGATTTAAGAAAACTTTAGAAACCACATTCACGTGTTAAAGCAGAGAAGACAATTTAGTAATTGGATTTTCATCTACTTTAAAGTGGTATTAAAATGTAAATTGTAATATATTGCAGCTTACCAATCATAAGATGTGGTGACAGAATTTGTTTTCTTTTTTTTTTAGGCTCCCCCCCTCTGTTTTCCCCTGGTGATCTGACCAGTAACACATCTCCGTATTAGCGTTGCCGCGCTGGTTAAAGGAGCAACAGAGACACCTTTAGACAGCATCGTTATCAGTCTGGGGGAAGGGAAGTGTTAGATATACTAGCAGATTTAGATACACTAACAAACTGAAGTTGAACTCCAGCCAACACTTTTTAAGCAGTTACAGCAAACATGTTTGCCCTTTTGGGATAAAGGTTTTAATTACATGAATGAAAGCTGATCATTGTAAGCACCCCTGTCAGAGTTAAATGGTTTGAATAAAACCTTTAACAGCTAAAGCTGCAGGACAACATGGTCTGTTGAAAAACAGACTTACTGACCAGATCACCAGGTGAAAATATAGGAGAGAAAGAAAGCCAAAAAAAAAAAAAAAAAAAGGAATGCAACCATCACATCTAAGAATTGGTAAGCTGCAACATAATAACTTTTAAGAAGAATTTTGAGGGAAAAAAAATTGTCCTGGGGGTAAGGAGAGCGGAGATATACTTACCTAACCCACTGATTCTCCAAGTGCAAGACTGGACCCTGCTGCTCCTGCCCTCCTGCATGCTAGCAGTCTTGTGCATGGACTGTTCCTGACGTCATCACACCCATAGACTGCTTCTGGACATGAGGACGGCAAGAATAGTCCACCACTGGACATGGGGGAGCACAGTTCTCTGGAGGATCTAAGGATTGGGTAAGTATAGCATTTCCGTGTGTCCCTAGACAAAACAAGCAGTTAACCCAAGCACAGTCACCCTGCATTGGATAACTTTTTTCCCCTGGACTTTCTTAGATACTTTAAAGCGACCCAGTCACCAGACCACTAATTTCTTCAGTTGTCCCATAAGATTTTATGTGAAGTTAATGCATATTATTTACTTGCAAAAGCCTCGCCTATGTAGACACACAAATGCCCCGAGACTGCCATCGGGAACTGCCATCTTGAAGGGATACTGGCACGCCAAGCAGACTCAGAGATGCCATTCAGGTGCACATTGGTTTTCAATGAATACAAGGTGTTCTATGATTGGACAAGGAGGAGCGTATGAATGTCAGAGTCTACTCAAAGAAAACACCTTGTATTCACAGAAAGTAATATTGGATGAGGTGCAGAGCAGGCAACCCCTGATCATTACAGTATCTGGAGGGAAGTCACAGCAGCACACCGATGCTCACAATGTATCTGATACAGAACAGAACTGGGAAGGATTTCACTGGACGTTACATACAATCATACCCGAGCTGACCCAATCTAACGTCTAATCGTTTCTACTTAGCGTTCCACTCGTAGGGTCCATGCACACTGAAACTGATAAACTGACGTTAAAACTAGTAATGACACCAGGAAAAAAGCGGCATTAAAAACGTAATTTTATCAGCATTTTGCATTGGAGTCAATGTGTGTTTAGCCGCGCTAGCTTTTACTTTTAGCCGCATTTCTCTGCCTCTATTCAAACTCAATGGTTCCCTATGGGAGCCCATTTATTTAAATAGAAGTCGGATCATGACAATCCGACTTGAGGTGCGACTTGTGTGCTGAGGATCTTGACTGGGAACTCCCCCGGCAAAAATATATATATTTTTTTTTAAATAGCGTGGGGTTCCCCCCCAGGACGATACCAGACCCTTTGGTCTAGTATAGATTTTAAGGGGAACCCCCACTCCCAAAAAGATGGCGTGGGGTCCCCCCAAAATCCATACCAGGCATGCAGCCTGGCAGGTCAGGAAACCATAGCAGGCCACATGCCCTCAACATGGGGGGGGGGGGCACACACCAAAGCACCTTGTCCTCATGTTGATGAGGACAAGGGCCTCTTCCCGACAACCCTGGCCGGTGGTTGTCGGAGTCTGCAAGCGGGGGCTTATCGGATTTTGGAAGCCCCCTTTAACAAGGGGGCCCCTAGATCCTGGCCCCCACCCTATGTAAATGAGTATGGGGTACATCGTACCCCTACCCATTCACCTAAAAAAAAAAAAAAATAAGTCTCAAAAATGAACACAGTACACAGGTTTTTTAAAGTACTTTATTAAGATAGCTCTGGCGTCTCTTCCGATTTCTCCAGCTCTTCCCCCTCTATTCTTCTTCCGATGTTTACTCGACGTGATCCCTGGTGTAATGCTGGGTCCGCCGTGTGCAATGACTTATATTGGCATGGGTTGGGGCCACCCCTGACGTCATTCGGAGACCCCACCCCCTTGTAACGTCACCACCTGGGGCATGATGGGGCGATGACATCACAGGGGCCGGGGCCTCTGAATGACATCAGCGGGTGGCCCTGCCCCATGCCAATATAAGCCATGGCACACGGCGGACTCAGCATTACACCGGGAGATCGCGTTGAGTCAACATCGGAAGAACAACAGAGGGAGAAGACCCAGCAAAAGGGCGAGAAGACAGCGCAGAGAGGAGAAGAACAGGAGAAGAACCGGAGAAATCGGAAGAGACGCCATAGGGGTCCTAATAAAATACTTTAAAAAACCTGTGTACTGTGTTCATTTTTGACACTTTTTTTTTTTTTTTTTTTTTTTTTTTTTTTAGGTGAATGGGTAGGGGTACAATGTACACCATACTCATTCACATAGGGTGAGGGGGCCGGGATCTGGGGCCCCCCTTCCAAATTCCGATAAGCCCCCACCCACAGACCTCAGCAACCACCGGCCAGGGTTTTCAGGAAGAAGTCCTTGTCCTCATCAACATGGGGACAAGGTGCTTTGAGGTGTGTGTGCGTGTGTGTGTGGGGGGGGGGGTCTGGTATGGATTTTGGGGGGGGGGTCATCATGATTCAACTTCTGGTGCGACATCTATTCAAATCAATGGGCTCTCATTGGGAACCATTGATTTTGAATAGAGGCAGAGAAATGCCTGACAAGGCTTAACGCTCTTTATACAGTCTTAAGCCACGTTTAACAGCTTTTACCGGCATCTGGCATTTTTAGGACTGCTCTTGAACATGATTTTAGGGCGTTCAGACAAAAGCCTATAAACTCCCCTGCTGATAAACTTAAATAAATGTCCATGTGTGCATGGACAGATAGGATAACATAGAGGAAAGTTTAAGGGCTGTTAAAAAGAATGCCCCAAAAACGTCAGTTTATCAGTTTCAGTATGCATGACCCTAAGGCCACATTCACACCAGCATGATGTGTTCACTTCATATAAAAGCCCAAGAAACGATCAAGAAGTATAAACAAATGTTCTGCGTCCCACATCAGGTTCTCCTTCATTTTCACACATTCAGCGTCCCCAATCTATCCCAGGACTGACAGTCCTATCTACTCCACACTAAGGATAAGGTAAACGCACAGTGTGACTTGTATCATTTATAGTCCTGCCATGTATCTCTAGGAATTCAGAAATGGCCTATAAACACGCCTGTCACTGCCAGTGTGAATGAGGCCTATGAGGGGTGATCTATGAGGGGTGATCTATGAGGGGTGATCTATGAGGGGTATTCCCGTCATACAAACTTCTAAACTATGCAATCAGATTCTGATTAGAAAACATGAATGACGGTACCAAGGAAATCGACCATCACCAGTCTGTACCGCCATGTCTGGATGGGACAGGGACCCCGCTACCTCAACATGAACACAACCAAGGGGTGTGTATTCAGTCATCAGGGCTCCCAACTTTACTTCATACAATAAACATCTGGACACCCCGAGGGGAGAAGGAGGACGCCAAGCTCAGTCCTACTATGTGATGTGTTCAGGGACACCCACTATGTCCCCCCAGTACCACACAGGAACTGTTCCCCCTCCCCCACACTGTCCCCCCTGTACCACACAGGGACTGCTCCCCCTCCCCCACACTGTCCCCCAGTACCACACAGGGGCTGCTCCCCCTCCCCCACACTGTCCCCCCAGTACCACACAGGGGCTGCTCCCCCTCCCCCACACAGGGGACTGCTCCCCCTCCCCACACAGGGACTGCTCCCCCTCCCCGACACTGTCCCCTCAGCACCACACAGGGACTGCTCCCCCTCCCCCACACTGTCCCCTCGGCACCACACAGGGACTGCTCCCCCTCCCCCACACTGTCCCCTCAGCACCACACAGGGACTGCTCCCCCTCCCCCACACTGTCCCCTCGGCACCACACAGGGACTGCTCCCCCTCCCCCACACTGTCCACTCAGCACCACACAGGGACTGCTCCCCCTCCCCCACACTGTCCCCTCGGCACCACACAGGGACTGCTCCCCCTCCCCCACACTGTCCCCTCAGCACCACACAGGAACTGCTCCCCCACACTGTCCACTCAGCACCACACAGGGACTGCTCCCCCTCCCCCACACTGTCCCCTCAGCACCACACAGGGACTGCTCCCCCTCCCCCACACTGTCCACTCAGCACCACACAGGGACTGCTCCCCCTCCCCCTCCCCCACACTGTCCATTCAGCACCACACAGGGACTGCTCCCCCACACTGTCCCCTCAGCACCACACAGGGACTGCTCCCCCCTCCCCCACACTGTCCCCTCAGCACCACACAGGGACTGCTCCCCCTCCCCACACTGTCCACTCAGCACCACACAGGACTGCTCCCCCTCCCCCACACTGTCCCCTCAGCACCACACAGGGACTGCTCCCACTTCCCCACATAAGGACTGCTCCCCCTCCCCCAAACTGTCCCCTCAACACCACACAGGAGACTGCTCCCCCTCCCCCACACTGTCCCCTGAGCACCACACAGGACTGCTCCCCCTCCCCCCCACATTGTCCCCTGAGCACCACACAGGGACTGCTCCCCCTCCCCCACACAAGGACTGCTCCCCTCCCCCACACTGTCCCCTCAGCACCACACAGGGACTGCTCCCCCTCCCCCACACTGTCCCCCCAGCACCACACAGGACTGCTCCCCTTCCCCCACACTGTCCCCCCAGCACCACACAGGGACTGCTCCCCCTCCCCCACACTGTCCCCTCAGCACCACACAGGACTGCTCCCCCTCCCCCACACTGTCCACTCAGCACCACACAGGACTGCTCCCCCTCCCCCACACTGTCCACTCAGCACCACACAGGACTGCTCCCCTTCCCCCACCACTGTCCCCCCAGCACCACACAGGAGACTGCTCCCCCACCCCCACACTGTCCCCTCAGCACCACACAGGGACTGCTCCCCCTCCCCCACACTGTCCCCTCAGCACCACACAGGAGACTGCTCCCCCCACCCCCACACTGTCCCCTCAGCACCACACAGGGACTGCTCCCCCTCCCCCACACTGTCCCTCGGCACCACACAGGACTGCTCCCCCTCCCCCACACTGTCCCCTCGGCACCACACAGGGACTGCTCCCCCTCCCCTCTACACAGGGACTGCTCCCCCTCCCCCCACACTGTCCCCTCAGCACCACACAGGGACTGCTCCCCCTCCCCCACACTGTCCCCTCAGCACCACACAGGACTGCTCCCCCCACCCTGTCCCCCCAGTACCACACAGGGACTGCTCCCCCTCCCCCACACTGTCCACTCAGCACCACACAGGACTGCTCCCCTTCCCCCACACTGTCCCCCCAGCACCACACAGGAGACTGCTCCCCTTCCCCCACACTGTCCCCCCAGCACCACACAGGGACTGCTCCCCCTCCCCTCTACACAGGGACTGCTCCCCCTCCCCCACACTGTCCACTCAGCACCACACAGGGACTGCTCCCCCTCCCCCAGCCGGACTGACCCCCTGAGGGGCACAACATGGCGGCGGCTCCGGTCTCTCACACCCGTCTCTCCCGGTTCCCGGACCGCTCTGACCCGCCCCGGCCGCACGGGGACCCCAAAAACCTAACATGCAAATGAGAGTGGGTGGGCGGCGCCCTGAAATGCAAATGAGCGTCGAGCCGTGGCACCCTTTCGTTGCCGCCCGGTGGGGAGAGAGGGGGTGACCCGTACGGACAGTGGGGGGATGGGGGTGCCGGCGGCGGCCATTGCAGACTTAAAGGGGAAGAGCGGCTTGTTGGTGCTCAGCTCTTTGTTGTGCCCCCATGTCCGGTGCAGAGCCCAGCCTTTGTCTCCAGCAAGCCACACACCGCCGGGGTAACCCCGTGTATAGCCTGGCACCCCTATTCTGGGGGTGATGATGGATCCTGCCAGCGCTGACACTTCCTCACACATACATACACAGAGGTGGCGGTGGACGGTAGGTACCTCTTGGCGCTGGTGGAGAGGAGTTTGGAGTTCTTGCTCATGCTGACTTTGGTGTCCTTCTTCCTGGGGAGGTTGTTGGAGAGGTCCCGGTCTATGTGCTGGTTGTTGGAGGAGGTGGATGAAGAGGAGCTGGCCCTGGAATCGTCATCCGACATAGCGAGCTGACACACAGCCTGCACCCACAGAGGAGGGAGGAGGAGGAGGGCGACCAGATGGAGGATCTGTCCTTCCCCCACCACACACAGAGAAAGAGAGAGAGAGAAAGAGAGCACCGACCAGAGAGAGGACCCTTCTATCCTTCCTCCAAACACTGATAGAGAGAGAGCGCCGACCAGAGAGAGGACCCTTCTATCCTTCCCCCACACACTGATAGAGAGCGCCGACCAGAGAGAGGACCCTTCTATCCTTCCCCCACACACTGATAGAGAGCACCGACCAGAGAGAGGACCCTTCTATCCTTCCCCACACACTGATAGAGAGAGAGCACCGACCAGAGAGAGGACCCTTCTATCCTTCCCCCACACACTGATAGAGAGAGAGCACCGACCAGAGAGAGGACCCTTCTATCCTTCCCCCACACACTGATAGAGAGAGAGCACCGACCAGAGAGAGGACCCTTCTATCCTTCCCCCACACACACTGATAGAGAGAGAGCACCGACCAGAGAGAGGACCCTTCTATCCTTCCCCCACACACTGATAGAGAGAGAGGACCGACCAGAGAGAGGACCCTTCTATCCTTCCCCCACACACTGATAGAGAGCACCGACCAGAGAGAGGACCCTTCTATCCTTCCTCCAAACACTGATAGAGAGAGAGCACCGACCAGAGAGAGGACCCTTCTATCCTTCCCCCACACACTGATAGAGAGCGCCGACCAGAGAGAGGACCCTTCTATCCTTCCTCCAAACACTGATAGAGAGAGAGCACCGACCAGAGGACCCTTCTATCCTTCCCCCACACACTGATAGAGAGCACCGACCAGAGAGAGGACCCTTCTATCCCCCTCCCCACACACTGATAGAGAGCACCGACCAGAGAGAGGACCCTTCTATCCTTCCCCCACACACTGATAGAGAGCACCGACCAGAGAGAGGACCCTTCTATCCTTCCCCCACACACTGATAGAGAGAGTGCGCCGACCAGAGAGAGGACCCTTCTATCCTTCCTCCAAACACTGATAGAGAGCACCGACCAGAGAGAGGACCCTTCTATCCCCCTCCCCACACACTAAAAGAGAGCACCGACCAGAGAGAGGACCCTTCTATCCCCCACCCCACACACTAAAAGAGAGCACCGACCAGAGAGAGGACCCTTCTATCCTTCCCCCACACACTGATAGAGAGCACCGACCAGAGAGAGGACCCTTCTATCCTTCCTACACACACTGATAAAGAGAGAGCACCGACCAGAGAGAGGACCCTTCTATCCTTCCTACACACACTGATAAAGAGAGAGCACCGACCAGAGAGAGGACCCTTCTATCCTTCCCCCACACACTGATAAAGAGAGAGCACCGACCAGAGAGAGGACCCTTCTATCCTTCCCCCACACACTGATAGAGAGCACCGACCAGAGAAAGGACCCTTCTATCCTTCCCCCACACACTGATAAAGAGAGAGCACCGACCAGAGGGAGGACCCTTCTATCCTTCCCCTCTCACACTGATAGAGAGCACCGACCAGAGAGAGGACCCTTCTATCCTTCCCCCACACACTGATAAAGAGAGAGAGCACCAACCAGAGAGAGGACCCTTCTATCCTTCCCCCACACCCTGTTAAAGAGAGAGCACCGACCAGAGAGAGGACCCTTCTATCCTTCCCCCACACACTGATAGAGAGCACTGACCAGAGAGAGGACCCTTCTATCCTTCCCCCACACACTGATAGAGAGCACTGACCAGAGAGAGGACCCTTCTATCCTTCCCCCACACACTGATAGAGAGCACCGACCAGAGAGAGGACCCTTCTATCCTTCCCCCACACCCTGATAAAGAGAGAGAGAAAGAGAGCACCGACAAGAGAGAGGACCCTTCTATCCTTCCTCCAAACACTGATAGAGAGAGTGCGCCGACCAGAGAGAGGACCCTTCTATCCTTCCTCCAAACACTGATAGAAAGAGAGCACCGACCAGAGAGAGGACCCTTCTATCCTTCCCCCACACACTGATAGAGAGCACCGACCAGAGAGAGGACCCTTCTATCCCCCACCCCACACACTGATAGAGAGCACCGACCAGAGAGAGGACCCTTCTATCCTTCCCCCACACACTGATAGAGAGCACCGACCAGAGGGAGGACCCTTCTATCCCCCACCCCATACACTAATAGAGAGCACCGACCAGGGAGAGGACCCTTCTATCCTTCCCCCACACACTGATAGAGAGCACCGACCAGAGAGAGGACCCTTCTATCCTTCCCCCACACACTGATAGAGAGCACCGACCAGAGAGAGGACCCTTCTATCCTTCCCCCACACACTGATAGAGAGAGCACCGACCAGAGAGAGGACCCTTCTATCCTTCCCCCACACACTGATAGAGAGCACCGACCAGGGAGAGGACCCTTCTATCCTTCCCCCACACACTGATAGAGAGCACCGACCAGAGAGAGGACCCTTCTATCCCCCACCCCATACACTAATAGAGAGCACCGACCAGGGAGAGGACCCTTCTATCCTTCCCCCACACACTGATAGAGAGCACCGACCAGAGAGAGGACCCTTCTATCCTTCCCGCACACACTGATAGAGAGAGAGTACCGACCAGAAAGAGGAGCCTTCTATCCTTCCCACACACACTGATAGAGAGCACCGACCGACCAGATAGAGGACCCTTCTATCCTTTCCCCACACACTGATAGAGAGCACCGACCAGAGAGAGGACCCTTCTATCCTTCCCCCACACACTGATAGAGAGCACCGACCAGAGAGAGGACCCTTCTATCCTTCCCCCACACACTGATAGAGAGAGAGCACCGACCAGAGACCCTTCTATCCTTCCCCCACACACTGATAGAGAGAGAGGGAGCACCGACCAGAGAGAGGACCCTTCTATCCTTCCCCCACACACTGATAGAGAGCACTGACCAGAGAGAGGACCCTTCTATCCTTCCCACACACACTGATAGAGAGAGAGTACCGACCAGAGAGAGGAGCCTTCTATCCTTCCCACACACACTGATAGAGAGCACCGACCGACCAGATAGAGGACCCTTCTATCCTTTCCCCACACGCTGATAGAGAGCACCGACCAGAGAGAGGACCCTTCTATCCTTCCCCCACACACTGATAGAGAGCACCGACCAGAGAGAGGACCCTTCTATCCTTCCCCCACACACTGATAGAGAGAGCACCGGCCAGAGAGAGGACCCTTCTATCCTTCCCCCACACACTGATAGAGAGCACCGACCAGAGAGAAGACCCTTCTATCCTTCCCCCACACACTGATAGAGAGAGCACCGGCCAGAGAGAGGACCCTTCTATCCTTCCCCCACACACTGATAGAGAGAGAGCACCGACCAGAGAGAGGACCCTTCTATCCTTCCCCCACACACTAATAAAGAGAGAGAGCACCAACCAGAGAGAGGACCCTTCTATCCTTCCCCCACACACTGATAGAGAGCACCGACCAGAGAGAGGACCCTTCTATCCTTCCCACATACACTGATAAAGAGAGAGAGCACCAACCAGAGAGAGGACCCTTCTATCCTTCCCACACACACTGATAAAGAGAGAGCACCGACCAGAGAGAGGACCCTTCTATCCTTCCCCCACACACTGATAGAGAGCACCGACCAGAGAGAGGACCCTTCTATCCTTCCCCCACACACTGATAGAGAGAGAGCACCGACCAGAGAGAGGACCCTTCTATCCTTCCCCCACACACTGATAGAGAGCACCGACCAGAGAGAGGACCCTTCTATCCTTCCCCCACACACTGATAGAGAGAGAGAGGGAGCACCGACCAGAGAGAGGACCCTTCTATCCTTCCCCCACACACTGATAGAGAGAGAGAGAGGGAGCACCGACCAGAGAGAGGACCCTTTTATCCTTCCCACACACACTGATAAAGAGAGAGAGCACCAACCAGAGAGAGGACCCTTCTATCCTTCCCACACACACTGATAAAGAGAGAGCACCGACCAGAGAGAGGACCCTTCTATCCTTCCCCCACACACTGATAGAGAGCACCGACCAGAGAGAGGACCCTTCTATCCTTCCCCCACACACTGATAAAGAGAGAGAGCACCGACCAGAGAGAGGACCCTTCTATCCTTCCCCCACACACTGATAGAGAGCACCGACCAGAGAGAGTACCCTTCTATCCTTCCCACACACACTGATAAAGAGAGAGCACCGACCAGAGAGAGGACCCTTCTATCCTTCCCCCACACACTGATAAAGAGAGAGCACCGACCAGAAAGAGGACCCTTCTATCCTTCCCCCACACACTGATAAAGAGAGAGCACCAACCAGAGAGAGGACCCTTCTATCCTTCCCCCACACACTGATAGAGAGCACCGACCAGAGAGAGGACCCTTCTATCCTTCCCACACACACTGATAAAGAGAGAGCACCAACCAGAGAGAGGACCCTTCTATCCTTCCCCCACACACTGATAGAGAGCACCGACCAGAGAGAGGACCCTTCTATCCTTCCCCCACACACTGATAGAGAGAGAGCACCGACCAGAGAGAGGATCCTTCTATCCTTCCCCCACACACTGATAGAGAGAGAGCACCGACCAGAGAGAGGATCCTTCTATCCTTCACCCACACACTGATAGAGAGAGAGGACCGACCAGAGAGAGGACCCTTCTATCCTTCCCCCACACACTGATAGAGAGGACCGACCAGAGAGAGGACCCTTCTATCCTTCCCCCACACACTGATAGAGAGCACCGACCAGAGAGAGGACCCTTCTATCCTTCACCCACACACTGATAGAGAGCACCGACCAGAGAGAGGACCCTTCTATCCTTCCCACACACACTGATAAAGAGCACCGACCAGAGAGAGGACCCTTCTATCCTTCCCCCACACACTGATAGAGAGAGAGGACCGACCAGAGAGAGGACCCTTCTATCCTTCCCCCACACACTGATAGAGAGCACCGACCAGAGAGAGGACCCTTCTATCCTTCCCCCACACACTGATAGAGAGCACCAACCAGAGAGAGGATCCTTCTATCCTTCCCCCACACACTGATAGAGAGAGAGGACCGACCAGAGAGAGGACCCTTCTATCCTTCCCACACACACTGATAGAGAGAGAGCACCGACCAGAGAGAGGATCCTTCTATCCTTCACCCACACACTGATAGAGAGAGAGGACCGACCAGAGAGAGGACCCTTCTATCTTTCCCCCACACACTGATAGAGAGCACAGACCAGAGAGAGGACCCTTCTATCCTTCCCCCACACACTGATAGAGAGAGAGCACCGACCAGAGAGAGGATCCTTCTATCCTTCCCCCACACACTGATAGAGAGAGAGGACCGACCAGAGAGAGGACCCTTCTATCCTTCCCCCACACACTGATAGAGAGCACCAACCAGAGAGAGGACCCTTCTATCTTTCCCCCACACACTGATAGAGAGAGAGCACCAACCAGAGAGAGGACCCTTCTATCCTTCCCCCACACACTGATAGAGAGAGAGCACCGACCAGAGAGAGGATCCTTCTATCCTTCTCCCACACACTGATAGAGAGAGAGGACCCTTCTATCCTTCCCCCACACACTGATAGAGAGAGAGGACCCTTCTATCCTTCCCCCACACACTGATAGAGAGAGAGGACCGCCCAGAGAGAGGACCCTTCTATCCTTCCCACACACACTGATAGAGAGAGAGGGAGCACCGACCAGAGAGAGGACCCTTCTATCCTTCCCCCACACACTGATTTTTTGATTGAAAATGTATACTTTATTTTGCAAGAAAATATACAAAAAACAAATACTTAAACAGGGTACATTCAGTACTGCGACGCAGCGCATAAATACACTACATAACAGTACATTGCCAAGCATACAAATAAATTACATTCATCCTGCGGTATGATGCCTAATGTGTTGTGCAGAGTAATAATACCCCGAAACATCACATCATGCATGACGCCGCATTACCCTGAAAGCAGTACTTTAAAACCATTTCACAAAAAGTCCGGTCATACAGTCAAATAACATTCAAATGGGCAACGGGTGTGATGGGGGGGGGTGGAGAAGGTGGGGTAGGGGAGGGAGTAAAGAGTTCACAGGCCCGAAGCTTTATTTGAACTGCCAAAGGATACACGGGTGGGATGGGGAAATCTTCAGACCTCCTCTTCCTCCTTGAAGTCCATCAAGTGATAGTCTCTGAGCAGACTGTGAACCAGTCTGCGGCAGTCCTCGATGGACATCCTCTCCCGCTGGTGGATGAGGCGCTTTCTGGCGCACCATAAAGCGTCCTTAAAGCAGCACAGCACCCGCCAGGCACCGTCAATGTCCTCCTGTGAATGAGTTCCACAGAAGAGTCCGTTCAACACACCAAAGTGTGTGATAGCAGTCTGTGGTACAAAGTCTTTGAGTTCAGGTTCCAAGGCCCTCAACAGGTCCTGTGCAAAGGGACACTCCCAGAAAACATGCAGAGCAGTTTCCTCCTGGATGATGCAAAAGGGGCAGTGCCTGTATCTGCACAGGTTTCTGGCATGCATGAATGTCCTGAGTGGCAACCCCCCTTGGATTGCCGGGAGGCCTGGAACAGTCTCATCAATGTCCGATGCTCTGATCAACTTGTGGATAGTTTTTGGCTTCCACAAGTCGGGCTTCACTCCATGTAGCCCCAGCTCCTTAATAAACTTGAAGGTGTCCAAGTAGTACCAAGGGGTGTCCCAGTTGTAGGGGATGGAGCTGTCCCATTTGTCCCAGCCAAGGGTCCTCCATAGAGGCAGGAGGAAAAAACGGGACATAGAGTTACCACCAGAGTCCACAGTTCTGTCCACCAATGTCCTGCGGATGCAGTTACAAGCAAAGCACACCCTCAATAGTGTAGCGATGTCGGGCACGCCCTTACCGCCCTTGAGGGGTTCCTTGAACATAACCGCCCGCTTCACTCTGTCCATTTTGGAGCTCCAGATGAAGTGAAACAACGCCCTGGTGATGGCCTTACAGGTGTTGACCCGAGGGGGCCATGCCTGGGCGAGGTACTGCAACACAGGGAGGATCTCGCTGCGGAGTACCAGTGTTTTGCCTTCGATGGTGAGTTCTCTGAGGCTCCAAAGTCCAAACTTCTGTCGCATCTTAGACAGTCTTTCCTCCCAGGACTTCAGGGCTGCGCCCTCAGCTCCAAACCAGACCCCAAGGATTTTGATGAAGTCCGTCTTGACGCTGAAAGGAATTGGTGCAGAAGAAGGCAGGAACCACTTTCCGAAGAGCATGACTTCTGACTTCCCGCAGTTGACCTTTGCCCCTGAAGCTTGGCCGAAGTCCTCACAGGTCTGGGCGAGTGTGTCGATGGAGCGCCGATCAGCACAGAACACCGTCACGTCGTCCATGTAGAGTGAGCACTTGACCTCCCGTCTGTCCGGTCCTGGTGCGGTGATCCCTCTGATCTCTGGGTTCCATCTGATGCTTCGGGCGAAGAGCTCTATACAACAAACAAAAAGCAGAGGTGAGAGAGGGCAGCCTTGTCTGACCCCAGACAAAATTGGAAAGGGGTCAGTTTTCCAGCCATTAACCAGCACCAAACTAGAAATGTCAGTGTACATCACATTCACATACGAACAAAACATTTCCCCAAGACCAAACCTGCGCAGAGCTCTGCACATAAACTCATGGGAGACACGGTCAAAGGCCTTCTCCTGGTCAAGACTGACCAGGGCCGCGTGCACACGGCGGCCATGAATGTACTGGACCGTGTCCCGGACAAGCGCAAGGCTGTCCGCAATCCTGCGACCAGGAATGCCGCAAGTCTGATCCGGGTGGATGATCTGTCCGATGACAGACTTCAGCCTGTTGGCCAGGACCTTGGCGAGGATTTTGTAGTCCACGTTCAGAAGAGAGATCAGACGCCAATTTTTAAGATCCGATCTCTCCCTCTTCCGCTTATACAAAATCGTGATCATCCCCTCCCTCAGTGACGGAGGCATTCTGCCCTCCACCACCATCTCCTCGTACAGCTCGAGCAGGTCCGGGCCCACGAGATCCCACAGTGCTACATAGAGCTCAACTGGGAGACCATCGCAGCCCGGGGTCCTGCCCCGCCTAAAGAATTTAGCGGCAGAGTGCAGCTCCTCCAACACCAAGGGGACGTTGACGGTTGATGAACCTGCAGGATCAATTTGGTTAGAGATACCTGACAGGAACCTGTCGGCCGCCTGTGTGTCCGTTTCTTTCGGGGAGTAGAGGTTGGTGTAGTAGTCGCTGACCACATGCATCACAGCCTTCTTCCCCTTCTGGAGTGTTCCGGTCTCGTCACGCAGCTCTGACAAGGGTGTGTGTCCTGAGTGAAGTTTCCTGAAAAAGAAAGAATTACACTTCTAACCTTTCTCAAGATTCTCCACCTTGGCACGGAAGACAATGTGCCTGGATTCTTCCTTGAAGTGTCCTTTCAGGCTCTTCTTGGTGTCCTCCAGGTCCTGCCTAACGTCCCAGCCGCAGTGATGAAGGTCCTGCAGGGACTGCAACTGACGCTGCAGTCTCCTGAGTTCCCTCCTCCTGTCGCCCACACGCTGGCGTCCCCTTGCTTGAAAGAAGCTGCGCAGCTTAACCTTCACAAACTCCCACCAGTCACTTACCCTTCCGAAGAATCTCTTTTCCTCCGTCCAGGTGGCATAGGCCTCCCGGAGTTCCCCCATCAGTTCCTCGTTTTCCAGCAGGGTGCTATTCAGCTTCCAGGAACCCGGTCCGCGGGCAAAGCCCTCGCCCAGGTCACCCCGAAGGTGAATAGCCCTGTGGTCAGAGAAAAAGCAGGGGACCATGGAGAACTCACGATGCTTGACTGTTCTTGAAGTGAGCACGAAGTCAATCCTGGAACGCACAGATCCATCGGGTCGACACCACGAATAGTTCACGGTCCCTTTCCCTATGGATCCCACGGCGTCCTTTGATTGGCATTCTCAATTCCTTGGATATCTTTTTATATCCCTTTCCCGTTTTATACAGTTTAACTACCTTTTCCCACAGATCCTTTGACAATTAATTTGCTTTCCCCATGACTCAGAATCCAGAGACATCAGTGCAGCACTGGTTGAAAGATGCAAGGGTCTGTCAGCAGTCCAGAAACTCATTGACCTTTTATATACACACACACACACTAATTACAAGCAAACAGATCACAGGTGAGGATGGTTACCTTTAGACCCCTTTCACACTGGGGCGATTTTCAGGCATTTAGCACTAAAAATAGTGCCTGAAAAGCGCCTCTCGAGCCACCCCAGTGTGAAAGCCTGAGTGTTTTCACACTAGGGCGGTGCGCTTGCAGGACAGGAAAAAAAAGTCCTGCAAGCAGCATCTTTGGGGCAGTGTGGGAGCGCTGTATACACCGCTCCTGCCCATTAAAATGAATGGGCAGCGCTGCCGAAGCGCCACAACACGGACGCTATTAACCCCTTCTTTGGCCGCTAGCGGTAGTTAAAAGCACCCCGCTAGCGGTCCAAAAGCGCCGCTAAGACTAGTGGCGCTTTACCGCTAACGGCCACACCGCCCCAGTGTGAAAGGGTCTTAATAGCCATTCAAACCCCTTTGTGTCAACTTGTGTGCATGTTATCAGGCCAAAATCACCAGGGTATGTAAACTTTTGATCCAGGTCATTTGGGTAGTTTCCGTTGTGATTATGATTTAAAAAGAGTAAACACCGTTGATTGATAATAAATGGCTTCTACCAAACACTAACCATGAGTGAAAGAAAAGTTTTTGTGTTATCATTCATATTCTCTGAAAAGTGGCCAAGAAATCATAAATTCTGCCAGGGTATGTAAACTTATGAGCACGACTGTAGCTGTCCATTTATGCAAGATGGGAGACAGGTTTTGGATGGGACCTCTAATGTCAAACGCTGATAAATGCTCAAAAACACGGCTCACCGGCATTTATTGTTTTTGATCCATTGAAAAAAAAGCGCTATTACAAAAACGTTGAAAAACTCACTGCAAAGCTACTGCTGTTTTTTATAATGTCCAGTGTGTATGAGGCCTTATACGCGCCTGTCCCCGATGCAGTAAGATATGAGTAATCAGTAAGACAGATGAGTGTAAGGCCACTTTCTTTTTTGGACTCCACCAAGCAGATTCGCCTGCTCAGCGGGGGATCTGTCCGCTGATCCCAACTGAGCAGGCGGGTGACAGGTCTGTGTGTGCTCTGCTCATGCAGAGCACACACAGCCTGCTGTTCTCTATGAGGCCACTGGATGTAAATGGACTGCCTGTTCATTTACATCTGACTCATCCGGATGCAGGCGGGTGTAAATGGACACATGTTAACATCCGCCTCCTCATAGAGAACAATGGGTGATCCAATCAGGTCCACCTGAAAAACATACAGGTGGACGTAGGGTTGCCACCTCATCCCTTTAAACCCCCGAACACATATAAATTACACAGGTTCTGAGGCTAATTTAATGCAGATAAGGCACCAAGTGAGTTTAATTACCACCTTAATCAGCCACAGAACCTGTGTAATTCATATGGGTTCGGGTTTAAAGGGATGAGGTGGCAACCCTTAGTGGACCCGATCGTTACGCCTGTGTGAAAGGGCCCTAAGACTGAGAAAAACTGTAATATAAGTGTTATTGCATCAAAAGTGCACAAACCATGGGAGCTCTAGTTGAATGAGCACTTCTGTACTGTATAAGGAAAGGTTGTACAGAAGGAGAGCCATGTGGGAGAAAACCCCAGAAATTAGATAAGGTTTTCTAGCCTAATCTGTCCACTTATTTTGTTCCCCAAGATAACTCAACCAAGGCTGAATTGGGAAACTTATGTAGGGGTTAATTTACTAAAGGCAAATAAACTGTGCACTTTGCAAAGTGCAGTTACTCTAAAACTTGGTAAATGAGCAGAAGCTCTGCTGACTTCCATCATCCAATCATGTGCAAGTAAAAATGCTGTTTTTTTTTTTTTTTGTTTTTTTTTAATTATTATTTAATTTTCCTTGCATGTGATTGGGTACTCTTTGCAAAGTGAAGCTTTGCCTAATTTACTAAACTCTGGAGCAACTGCACTTGCAAAGTGCACAATCTATTTGCCTTTAGTAAATCAACCCCCTATTGTTTGAATCCCAAAAACAACAATACCTGCCTGGAGTTTGCATGTTCTCGCTGTGGCTTTGTGGGTTTCCTCCTGCACTGCAAAGACATGCTGGTAGGTTAATTGGCTCCTGTCTATATTTACCCTAGTATGTGTATGTATTAATGTGAGTTAGGGACCTTAGATTGTAAGCCCCTTGAGGGCAGGGACTGATGTGAATGTACAACATATACAGTATGTAAAGCACCGTGTAAACTGATGGTGTTATACAAGTACCTGTAATAAAATAAAATAAAGAGTGTCTATGGGAATCTTGAGATCTTTATAAGATCTGAATGAAAATGGCCAAATCAGTAGACTGTCCACTTATGCCTATGGGTACTTTAATACTCCAAGGGGAGATCCACACAAGAAATGTTTGCAGGGAGATTTTACCACTGGAGTCCTTCAGAAGAGTGATGGAACGTGGCAGCATATGCGAAAACCGGAACATCGGTACAGACTGGACAAATTGTTAAATTATAACTAGAGTCAAATCTTTTTCTTTCGTTTTGTATAGAGTGCAGAGGGATTAGAAAGAACATCTGTCAGTCTTTATTGCTGTCTGTGCCCTTTATTAGGATTCACTCTCTATTTGTTCTGTTTTTAGCATTGAAAGTGAAAATAAAATAAAATCCCACATTTTGGGTTGTCCCCAGAAAAGTAATAATCTTACAATAGGGACACTAGTTCTGGTGACCTAGGGATTCCCTTAATTTGCAAGGATTTCCTCTCACTTCCTGTTTTGGCTATGGGACAAGAAGTGAAGGTAAATCTCCCCAATGGGGCACAGATGGCAAAAAAGAGCCATCAGTGGTTATAACCTTCTTTTATTCTATTCAAAAAAAGGTTTTGCCTAAAGTTCTACTTTAACAAACTTCCAAATTCCAATGATGTAGAAAAAAGAAATCATCATGTGCCTGGGCTATAAAAGGGGCAGTTGAAGCACATTACCAAAACCTACCTGGGTGTAGCATATTTTAGGCCTATTATTTATTTACATAGTTAGTAAGGTTGAATAAAGACACCAGTCCATCCAGTTCAACCTGAGTGTGGTTGCGTGTCTACATTTCCTATCCCTGTACATTGTGTCTCATTAAGATGCTCATCTGTTCTATTATTATTTATTTAAGGTACCCATATAGCGCTGTCAATTTAAACAGCGCTCCACACTTACATCGCACCCTACCCTCAAGGAGCCCACAATCCAAGGTCCCCAATTCACATTCATATACTAGGGCCAATTTTGGACAGAAGCCAATTAATCTACCAGCATGTTTTTGGAGTGTGGAAGGAAACCGGAATATCCAGAGGAAACCCACACAGGCACAGGGAGAACATGCAAACTCCAGGCAGGTAGTGTCGTGGTTGGGATTTGATCCAGCGACCCTTTTTTTTTACTGCTAGGCGAGAGTGCTACCTGTAGAGCTGTCACCCAAGTGATACTCTGTTCAGCCTTTCTTAACTTTTATCCCCAGAGGAACCCTTGAAATAATTTGCAGATCTAAGGTATTCCCTGCTAAAACCAAGTAATTGGTGGTCAAAGGCAAAACTGACCCTTACATTGGTGGTCAGTAGGAAGAATGCTTTTCTGACAGTGGTGATCAGAATGCCACTCTTACAGACAGCTAAAAAAGATCATTGGTGCTTGGCTCTGCTAAGCAGTATTGGCCTTGGAACTATGCAGGAACCATCAAATTGAGAGGTCATTCCGCCACAGCTCAAGAACCCCTTAGCAACCTCTTGAGGAACCCTAGGGCAGTGTTTCTCAACTCCAGTCCTCAAGGCGCCCCAACAGGTCATGTTTTCAGGCTTTCCATTAATTTGCACAGGTGATTTTATCAGTTTCACTGCCTTAGTAATTACCACAACTGTTTCATCTGAGGGATATCCTGAAAACATGACCTGTTGGGGCGCCTTGAGGACTGGAGTTGAGAAACACTGCCCTAGGGTACCACATAACCCTGGTTGGGAATAGCTGCTCTATAGTATTCCACGTTGATCCTCCCCCCACTTGATACAGAGGTGGTTCATTACTAAACCTCATGAGTGCAACTCTGCATAGAAGGCAATCAGCTTCCAGGTTTTATTGCCAACGCCTAATTGAACAAGCTGAAGTATAGAGGCTGATTGGCTACCATGCACAGCTGCGCCAGATTCTGAGTGATCCAGTTTTAGTACATCTACCCAGTGAGTAATTAGACAATGCCAGATGAGAGGGCAACGAGGGAGGGGGCAGTGCTAGGGAAATTATTATTCTGCCTGAAGTAGTCACATTTTCTAGCAAAGGTACTTTGCAAATGAATAACAAATAATATATGGAAATTAAAAACACTTTAAGCAAGCATTTTAAAATACTTATTTTCTTCATGCTTTACCTGCATTTTTTCCTGTTGGTGACAGGGTCTCTTTAAAGGTGGTTGGCTACTTAGTTTCATTTAGCAAAGCATTCACTTTGTTTTGTGCTATGACGTACTGCCCCAAACATAGCCTGCAATGCCTGGCCTGTGCTGCAAGCCCATTCATTTCCTTGTCCTCATCCTGCTACTATATAAGTATTTAAAAGCCAGGTGGAATGTCACTTGAAGTCATGCAGATCCCGGAAGCCCTTGTGTATCAAGGTCCGTGTGAACTTTCCCTTAGGACAGTAAGTATTTTATTGTACGTTTTAAAAGTAAACCCCGAAGAATGCTGAAACAAAGAAAAACACTAGAATTTATTAGCTTTAGTGAAAAGTGTACATTTAAGCCATAGGAATGTGACTAATAACATACATAGTCACGAAATAAAGTAAATATTGTACACATTAGGTAAAACTGTTGATAGTTCCTACAAGTGTTACATCATAAAATGTAACAAGACGCGGTTCCTAGGTAAACAAATGACTGCAGTAATATTTCAAATTGGACTCTACTCAGATATAAAGTACACAAATGCTTTGTAATCATTAATACATTATTAAATGCATTTTTTACATGCAAACAATTTAAGTAGCTGAATTTGACCTGGCGTCAGCTTCTTGCAGCCCCCTGTACAACAGGGCTGGAGTGTTGGAGGACGCATTAGCAGAACAAGGAGCCAAAAAGTTCATGTACTGGCAAGCATGTTGATAGGAAGGGAGAGCAGAGAGATGACCTCTTCCCTGTGTTACTTCACCTTTCACTGTCCAATCACAGGCTGGGGTCATCCTGGGCTTAGCGGAAGTGAGTTGAATGATGCTGGCAACCAGACTAAAGCTGGATACACAGGGATTGGAAATAGTCCGGTTCAGCAGGGACTGACTGAATTCTGTTCTGTGTGTAACCCTCCCAGTTCGGCAAAAGCCCATCGTTAAATCAGCTTCTCCTGAACGGTCCTGTAGGAAAACCTGCACTAATTAAGCGACTGTAGTAAATGGCTGCAGCACTGATCAGTGTATTGTGACACTGTCCCCACTGTCAGAATACAATAGCACAGCGAAGTAGATTCCCACATTGCTTTTGTGGATGCAGGAAAAAAACCTCAGTGTATACCCAGCTTTAAGCCGGCCATAGACTGCTGTTTGAAGCTCAGCCTGTTCGGCAGGGACCAGTTAAGAATCGAACCATGAATGGGCAGGCTGATTGTACCAAAGTTGATTGATCAATCAACTTGGGTTCAACCAACATGTCGGATTTTACAGCCGTTAGCAATAATCACTGTGTTCTCCCAGTGGGGACGGCTCCCCCCGCCGGGAGTACACAATGGCTCTGTGGGAGTGGTTCAATCAAGCGATTTTCTTTCCTGCAACCACGGGTTCACCTACTGCTTTAGATTGTCCTGTGGGTGAGATCTTTTACCTTTTAATGAACTATTCTTTATCCTGGTATTTTTGTCTGGCTTTTTTACTCAGTGCCTGCGCTAGTTAGTACACATCATGCACTTTTTCAATCACTTAATGTATCACTTAAGCCACTTCAACATCCTACACTCTGTGCACGTTTATGACTATGTCAAACTGTCAGCTTTTCTCATACTCATTTTGCAGCTGCCTAACACCACATCCAATGAGCATCACGATTAACGAACCATGAACACTTTTTTCTTTTATATACCACATAATACTTTATTACATTATTTATAAAAATTGATTAGTCATTTTCATAGGACGCATTACCGTGATATATTTATATAAAGATAACTTATCCTTTGCCAGTTCCAATATATACATTTTGGAATACTTATAATAATATTATTGTTTCATTTCCTCTAATTGACGATGGCTATCATGGATGTCCATTGCAGGTGCGTGCTCCTTCGCCCCATGGAGGGCGCGTATAGTGTGGCTCTTTGCAAGCCCCTTGGGGTCAGCTCCTCTTCCGTGGGGGGGTAGTGGTGGCCCTTAGGCCCTCCGATTCTTCTAACGGTTCCTCCCATCTTGGACAAAACAACATCTATTCCACTCCTAAACGGTAAAAACATGCCACCATAGTTCATTTAATGTGATGAAGGATGATATATTTTTTCAATTCTGAGCATATGCAATATATATATTTTTTTGATCTATTTGTCCCACTGAAGAGACCTTATCTAGGTCGAAACGCGTCGGGGTTCGTATATTTTACAACATGATGGAATGTAATCATGTGTACCATGTGTTTTTTATTGTGGAATGTTGATAAATGTAATTATGTGTATTTGTGTTTTTTATTGTACTGTGGAATATGAATTGTGCTATTGGATCAGATTAATTAAGCCATGTCATTGAATTTTGTTTTCCAATAAAATATTTTTCTATATTTAATAGACCACTTTTTCCGATTTTTGCATATTGCTGTTTTAAAGCCCCACTGGGGAAAATCCTTCCAAAACAAAAACTTCAGTGTATACCCAGCTTTAAGCCGGCCATAGACTGCTGTTTGAATCTCAGCCTGCTCAGCAGGGACCAGCTAATATTCGAACCATGAAAGGGCAGGCTGATTGTACCAAAGTTGATTGATCAATCAACTTGGGTTCAACCAATATGTCGGATTTTACAGCCGCTAGCAATAATCACTGTGTTCTCCCAGTGGACATGGCTCCCCCCCACCGGGAGTACACAATGGCTCTGTGGGAGTGGTTCAATCAAGCGATTTTGTTTCCTGCAACCACGGGTTCACCTAGCTTTAGATTGTCCTGTGGGTGAGATCTTTTACCTTTTAATGAACTATTCTTTATCCTGGTATTTTTGTCTGGCTTTTTGCTTTAAGTAGATATAACATGAGTGTGCACAAGAAAGTTACTGACTAAATCAGACAAATTAGTGAAAATCAGACTGTCTCTAATTTAGTAATGAATTAGCAACTATTTTGTATGCACTCGCAACCCCAGTGCCTGAAATCCTGGGCAGCCCACTGTGCTAGATTTGCAAAGATCCAACAGATTTAACACCAGGGCCTCATGCACACAATCGTTTTCAGGCATAATATATGCCTAGCATAAAAAAAAATACATGCCTTGGGAGTCGTAGGTGGGCATGCAGCTGGGAATAGAAGTGAATGGCTGTATGCCCCTGTACTCGTGTAAGCGCTGAAGCTGCTGTACATCGTCATTTTTCCACTTGTGTGCATACAACGTATATTCCCAAATGCAAAACTTCTGAGCCCAATCAACTGTGGCCAGGGTATTTTCTATCCTGCAGCTTCATGTACACAAAGGGGTGGGGATTGTCAAAAGATAATTGACCTACTATGGCCCCATGCCAAGAGAATTGTCATTGTTTGCTACAGGGCCTGTTCACACCCGTGTGCTGTGCTGCCATGTGTCAGGAAAGATACTACATGTGATTTTTCTGTGTTAATGTGCCTTTTTGGCCCCACAGACTTTAATGGCAGTGCATAAAAAATGTGCAAAACATTTTTTTTTTAAGTAAAATGAAAATGTAGATGCAAACGTGTGAACATGACATATTTTATATTGTTGCAATGCTACTTTCCAAATGCGGGGGTGAGAATTTATGAATCAAGCTGTAAACTCAATAGATCTGTCTCATAATCTTTCTCATTGTTCACATATTGCACTTCCTTGCAGTGTGAACAAAAAACGACCAGTTTCCTTCACAGTTTTACAGCTGAGTTAGGTAAGCTGCAAGTCCCAGTATCTCTGAGTGCCAAAGGGCACCCAGGTCCAATTAACATCTAAATGCAGTCTTTCAGATGAAGACTAGGGCAGCTGGAAAATCCAATTCAACAGTGGCTGTGATCATTAACAGGAAATCTATCACAACACAAAAACATAGTTTGCAATTGGCGACCTCCTTCTAAAAAGGTTTGTTTCCTGGCTGTCACGCTAGTCCTGTGGCTTCAATACCCTTTCACTCCCTGATCCTGGACACAAGTAGAGCAAGAGTTGTAAATTCTAATTCAGTATGACTTACGAAGTATTGAAACTGGAAAAGTGCATTAAGATCTCCTTTTAACAATCCAGGCCAGCCTTTCTCAACCTTTTTAACACAGAGGGAAGGGACCCTTGAAGTAACATTCGGGTCTCAGGGAACCCCTGCTAACAATATTATAATTAGAGCCAATGTTATATTGGCATGAAAAAAATTAAGAATATGGGATACCTAAACTATTATGCCGCGTACACACAATCGGAATTTCCGACAACAAATGTTCGATGTGAGCTTGTTGTCGGAAATTCTGACCGTGTGTATGCTCCATCGGACATTTGCTGTCGGAATTTCCGACAACAAATGTTTGAGAGCAGGTTCTCAAATTTTCCGACAACAAAACTCTGAGAGTGTGTACACAATTCCGACGCACAAAAGTCCACGCATGCTCGGAATCAAGCAGAAGAGCCACACTGGCTATTGAACTTCATTTTTCTCGTTACGTGTTGTACGTCACCGCGTTCTGGCCGATCGGAATTTCTGACAACATTTGTGCGACCATGTGTATGCAAGACAAGTTTGAGCCAATATCCGTCGGAAAAAAATCCACGGTTTTGTTGTCAGAATGTGCGATCGTGTGTACGCGGTATTAGACACAGGGCTGTTCTATATAACACAAACATTTGAAGCAATAATAATGAATAAAAACAAAAAAATTAACATCCAGAAAATTAAAGTATTATTATTATTATACAGGATTTATATAGTGCCGCCGCCGACAGTTTATGCAGCGCTTTACAACATAAGGGCAGACAGTACAATTACAATCCAATTTAATACAGGAGGAATCAGAGGGCCCTGCTCGTTCGAGCTTACAATCTAAGAGGGAGGGTCAAGAGATAATAACTGTTGGGGATGGGCTGATGGAGAAAGTAAATGTACAGTTATTAGGTGGGGGCCAGATTTGCTTCTCGGAAGAGATGAGTTTTCACGGATCGTCTGAAAGTGGGCAGAGTGGGAGATACTCCGACAGATTGGGGTAGAGAGTTCCAGAGGTTTTGGATAGAGGCTCTGGAGAAGTCCTGGAGGCGGGCATCGGATGAGGTGACACAGAAGCTAGAGAGTAGATTTGTGAACAACGGAAAATTTCATTTAATTTCAGTTCGTTGTCATTCGTAAAATACATAATTTTGTTCTGTTATATTCGTTATGTTACGTTAATACGTTTTCAGATAATTTGTTATTTCTGTAGCGTGTCGATATTCGTTATACTGAATCTCGAATCATGTCGAATTACAACACCCTTCTCACTCAGTTCTCAGAATGCCAGTAATCCAACCTCCAGCACTGTGTCCGAATGTCCGAAAGATGCAAAATTCGGCCGAATTTCGATTTGTTACGAAACGCATTGCACGAGCCTACTAGAGAGCAGGAGGTCTTGGGAGAAACAAAGAGAACGATTAGGTTGGTATTTTGAGACTAGGTTAGTGATGTAGCTGGGGGGCGAGTTGTGGATGGCTTTGTAAGTTATTGTTAGTATCTGGAAATTAATTTGTTGGGTGAGTGAAAGGGATTGGCAGACAGGGGTAGCAAATGCTAAGTGGTTTGTAAGGTGGATGAACCTGGCAGAAGCATTCATGATGGACTGAAGGGGAGATAGCCTATTTAAAGGTAAGTCAATGAGGAGGGAGTTGCAGTAGTTGACGCGAGAGATGACAAGGAAGCGAATTAGAAGCTTTGTGGTGTCGTTGGTTAGGAAGGGGCGTATCTTGGAGATATTGCAGAGGTTGAGGTGGCAAGCTTTGGACAGTGATTGGATGTGGGGGCAAAAGAATAGTTCAGAGTCCAGGATCACACCTCTGACCCTGGCATGGCGGGGTGGGTTGGTAGTTGATCCGCTGATTTTGAGAGAGAAATCAGGGGAAGAGGCATGTGGGGGAGGAAATATTATTATGAGTTCAGTTTTGGATAGATTGAGTTTGAGGAAGTGGTGAGCGTTCCCTCACATTGGTGGTCCTTGGAAAAGTCTTGGAAAAGTATCCCCTTACATTGGTAGTCAGTAAAAAGCTTCCTTACTGTAGTGGTAATTGGAGAGGTGCCTCTTTAGATTGGTGGTCAGTAGGACAAGGACAGCTTTACATTATTGATTATGTGAAAGGGATCCCATTACACTGGTGGTCAGTAAGAAGAATGCCCCCCTTCCAGATAGTTACAAACTGGTGACCACTGATTTCAGTCATTCATTTTCTGAGAGGTAGAAATTACTAATTTCTTAAGGAACCTCTGGAGGAACCCTAGTTGAGAAAGGCTGCACCAGGCAAAAGATTTAGAGCGCTTTAAAATGGTTATAAAGCCAAATAATTTTTACCTTGGGGCCAGTTCACACCACATGCAGTCCAGTACGTGTTTTTCTGCATCAAAAACGCATAGAAAGTAGGTTATATGGTTTTCAATGGCATAGTTCACCCTAGTGCTTGCAGTTCCAGTGCGTTCCAGTTCCAGAAAAAAGTAGAACGTGCTGCATTTTTTCCTGCACTGGACTGTACTGGAACGCTGTAAAAAGCATCAAAAACTCATAGGAATGCACCTAAACGCACTGGAACACCCATGTTCTTATTTAAGGTTAAGGAAAAAAAGGGGGGAAAAATGCACTGGACTGCATCAAAAATGCACTGGACTGCATCAAAAACGCATCAAAAATGCACTGGAACGCATCAAAAATGCGCATACAAAAAAGCATCTGGAGCGCATCCGGACTGCGTTTCTATGTTTGAACTGCCCCTTAATGCTGCATCAGGGTAAAAAATGTCCCACGACCAGTTTCTCCCCCCCAACACTTACCTGAGTCCTCTCTCGGTCCAGCGCTGTGCCCATCTGCAGCAGCACTGATCTCTCTTCTTCTTCTCACAGGACAGATTGAAAACAGTGAAGTTATTTGCTCCTCCTGCTTTCAATGAAATCAGGTGAGCAGGTAGCGGGGGGTGAGGGGGGGGCAAATAAATAGATAAATAGAAAACCTCCAAATAAGGTTTTAGAATCTTATAATAATCTTATAAGGTCTAACGCACACTGGACTTTCTATCACTGCTTTTAGTGGTGTCTGGTTAACCTACACTATATTGTCGAAAGTATTGGGATGCCCGCCTTTACACACACATGACACAGCTTCAATTCTTCTGGGAAGGTTGTCCACAAGCTTTAGGAGTGTGTCTATGGAAATGTTTGACCATTCTTCCTGAAACGCATTTGTGAGGTCAGGCACTGATGTGGATGAGAAGGCCTGGCTCGCAGTCTCTATATGCAGTGGTAAATCTAAATAACCAACTATATGGTTAGGGAGCAAAATCTCCACTCTGAGAATAACAGACAGAAGAGATATACTATTAGAAGAGATATACTATTAGAAAAGATATACTGTATATACTATTAGAGGAGAGATATACTGTATATACTATTAGAGGAGAGATATACTATTATAGGAGATATACTGTATATGCTTTTAGTGGATATATACTGTATATACTATTAGAGGAGATATATACTGTATAGGCTATTAGAGGAGAGATATACTATTAGTGGAGATATACTGTATATGCTATTAGAGGAAAGATATACTGTATAGGCTATTAGAGGAGAGATATACTGTATATACTATTAGAGGAGAGATATACTATTAGGGGAGATATACTGTATATGCTATTAGTGGATATATATACTGTATATGCTATTAGAGGAGAGATATACTGTATAGGCTATTAGAGGAGAGATATACTGTATATACTATTAGATAGTTCTCACCTGAAAATCGATACGGCCAGCATAAGGCTTGGTTCATACCTAAGCAGTTTGCTTTTGATCCATTTCTGCAGTGCTTTTTGCTGTGTGCATTTGTACACACGATTTTGTTGCGATTTGCATTCATTATGCTTTTTTTTGGCCAATTTGTTTTTGGGCAGATTAAAAAATGTGACTCACGGCAAAAACACACTACATGCTTTTCTGCAGCTTCTCCATTGAAGTCTATTAAACCAAAAAAGCACCGTTTTGCGTTGCAAAAAGTTCTTGACCCTGTCCAAATAAGCAGCAGCTGAAAAAAGCATAGATGTGAACGTGTCCCATAGGAAACCATGTTAATTGAATTGTAGTGTGTTCCTGCAAAAAAGCACCAAAAAAGCATAGGTGTGAACCAGGCCTAATGCCGCGTACACACGGTCGGACTTTTCAGCTACAAAAGTCCGACAGCCTGTCCGACAGACTTTCGACAGACTTTCGACTGACTTTTGGTGGACTTTCAACAGACTTTCTAATGACCGGACTTGCCTACACACGATCACACAAAAGTCCGACGGATTCCTACGTGATGACGTACACCGGACTAAAATAAGGAAGTTGATAGCCAGGAGCCAATAGCTGCCCTAGCGTGGGTTTTTGTCCGTCGGACTAGCATACAGACGAGCGGATTTCTGGGTCCGGCGGAGTTACGACGTAAAGCCCTTTATAGTACAAAAAGAGCAGATAATTGCTACTATAAGGGGTTCATTTATACTGTGAAACTGTAATAATGTAATATTAAAGTAATAATATATATATTACTTATATCCTATATATAATAATAAATACACCCAGAAGTAGGATATATGGACATTATAAATGGAAGTCAGACATGAAGCTATATGAAGGGTAGAAGGGAGATAGAAATCTCATATACAATGGGGCAAAAAAGTATTTAGTCAGCCACCGATTGTGCAAGTTCTCCCACTTCAAAAGATGAGAGAGGCCTGTAATTGTCATCATAGGTATACCTCAACTATGAGAGACAAAATGTGGAAACAAATCCAGACAATCACGATTTTTCATCATGATTTTTGAAAGAATTTATTTTCAAATTTTGGTGGAAAATAAGTATTTGGTCAATATCAAAAGTTCATCTCAATACTTTGTTATATATCCTTTGTTGGCAATGACAAAGGTCAAACGTTTTCTATAAGTCTTCACAAGATTGTCACACACTGTTGCTGGTATGATGGCCCATTCCTCCATGCAGATCTCCTCTAGAGCAGTGATGTTTTGGGGCTGTCGCTGGGCAACATAGACTTTCAACTTCCTCCAAATGTTTTCTATGGGGTTAAGATCTGGAGACTGGCTAGGCCACTCCAGGACCTGGAAATGCTTCTTATGAATCCACTCCTTCGTTGCCCGGGTGGTGTGTTTGGGATCATTGTCATGCTGAAAGACCCAGCCACGTTTCATCTTCAATGCCCTTGCTGATGGGAGGAGGTTTGCACTCAAAATCTCACGATACATGGCCCCATTCATTCTTTCATGTACACGGATCAGCTGTCCTGTTCCCTTTGCAGAGAAACAGCCCCAAAGCATGATGTTGCCACCCCCATGCTTCACAGTAGGTATGGTGTTCTTTGGTTGAAACTCAGCATTCTCTCTCCTCCAAACACGACGAGTTGTGTTTCTACCAAACAGTTCTACTTTGGTTTCATCTGACCATATGACATTCTCCCAATCCTCTTCTGGATCATCCAAATGCTCTCTAGTAAACCTCAGACGGGCCCGGACATGTACTGGCTTAAGCAGGGGGACACGTCTGGCACTGCAGGTTCTGAGTCCCTGGCGGCCTAGTGTGTTACTGATGGTAGCCTTTGTTAGATTGGTCCCAGCTCTCTGCAGGTCATTCACTAGGTCCCCCGTGTGGTTCTGGGATTTTTGCCCCCCGTTCTTGTGATCATTTTGACCCCATGGAGTGAGATCTTACGTGGAGCCCCAAGAGGGAGATTATCAGTGGTCTTGTATGTCTTCCATTTTCTAATTATTGCTCCCACAATTGATTTCTTCACACCAAGCTGCTTGCCTATTGCAGATTCAGTCTTCCCAGCCTGGTGCAGGTCTACAATTTTGTTTCTGGTGTCCTTCAACAGCTCTTTGGTCTTCACCATAGTGGAGTTTGGAGTGTGACTGTTTGAGGTTGTGGACAGTGTCTTTTATACTGATAACAAGTTCAAACAGGTGGCATTATTACAGGTAATAAGTGGAGGACAGAGGAGCCTCTTAAAGAAGAAGATACAGGTCTGTGAGATCCAGAAATCTTGCTTGTTTGTAGGTGACCAAATACTTATTTTCCACCATAATTTGCAAATAAATTCTTTAAAAAATCAGACAATGTGATTGTCTGGATTTGTTTCCACATTTTGTCTCTCATAGTTGAGGTATACCTATGATGACAATTACAGGCCTCTTTCATCTTTTTAAGTGGGAGAACTTGCACAATTGGTGGCTGACTAAATACTTTTTTGCCCCACTGTATTAAAGTTTTCATGGATATGATCATTTTACAGTGTGTGTGTATATATATATAAAAATGCACAATACTGGTAAAAGTTTACTTTAAATGTAATTGTAATGCCTTCTATTACCTCCAGTCTATCAGCCTCCATCTGCTCTGGGTTCAGATGCTGATCTTCCCTGCAACACAGTCTCTTAACCACTTCAATACAGGGCATTTTCACCCCCTTCCTGCCCAGGCCAATTTTTAGCTTTCAGCGCTGTCACACTTTGAATGACAATTGCGCGGTCATGCGACATTGTACCCAAATTAAATTTTGATAGTTTTTTTTCCCCCCACAAATAGGGCTTTCTTTTGGTGGTATTTGATCATCTCTGCGTTTTTATTTTTTGCGCTAAAAACAAAAAAAGTGTGACAATTTTGAAAAAAAACCCACAATACTTATTACTTTTTGCTATAATAAATATCCCATTTTTAAAAAAAAAAAACAATTTTTTTCCTCCGTTTTTTTATTCCTTAGGCCGATATGTAGTCTTCTACATATTTTTGGTAAAAAAATCCCAATAAGCGTATATTGATTGGTTTGCGCAAAAGTTATAGCGTCTACAAAATAGGGGATAGATTTGTCATTTTTATTATTTTTTTTTTTTTACTACTAATGGCGACGATCTGTGATTTTTATTGTGACTGTGACATTGCGGCGGACAGGTCGGACACTTTTGACACTATTTTGGGACTGTTGACATTTATAAAGCGATCGGTGCTATAAAAATGCACTGATTACTGTATAAATATGACTGGCAGGGAAGGGGTTAACACCAGGGGGCGCTGAAGGGGTTAAATGTGTGTCCTAGGGAGTGATTCTAACTGTGGGGGGAGGGGACTGATGAGGGGAGGAGACTGATCGGCATTCCTCTGTCCAAGGAACATACGATCAGTTCTCTCCCCTGACAGGACATGGATCTGTGTGTTTACACACACAGATCCATGTCCCTTCTCTGTGATGAACAATCACGGGTGCCCGGCGGACATCGGGGCCGACGGGCACATGCATCAGGTCCCCAGTTATGCGGTGAGCGCACATGCGCTCTCCACAATGCCGAGAAGATATGACGTCCACCCGGAGGGAGGAAGGGTTCCTGCCAACGGCAGTAGGGAACTGGTTAAAGTGATTGCTTTTTATATGTATATAACATGTTATACCTACCTGCTCTGTAATGGTTTTGCACAAAGCAGCCCTGATTCTCCTCTTCTGGGGTCCCCCACTGGCACTTCTGGCTCCTCCTGCCTTCAGAGTACCCCAATAGCAAGCTGCAAAGTATAGTATAGTGTGCCCCTATAGCAAGCTGCAAAGTATGATACAGAGTGGCCCAACAGCAATCGGCAAAGTATAGTATAGAGTGCCCTTAGCACGCTGCAAAGTATATTCTGAAGGCAATTGGTTCCACTAGATTTTAGTTAGGGGTATGAAAGTAAAGGGGGCTGAATACAAATGCCTGCCCCACTTTTTAAATATTTATTTGTAAAAAAAAAAAATTGAAAACCATTTATAATTTGCCTTCCACTTCACATTTATGTGCCACTTTGTGTTGGCCTATCACATAAAATCCCAATAAAATATATTTAAGTTTTTGGTTGTAACATGCAAAATGTGAAAAAGGGGTATGAATACTTTTTCAAGGCACTGTATATAAATAATATATAAAACATGTACAGAGCTCAATAGCTCAAGCTGAAGATTTCACACACCAGAAATGAGCCAGAAGAGTGATTTACCCCTCCCTCCTTTCCCACTTACTTGATCTGTTCAGGCTTTTTACAGCGTTTCATTTGTATAGAGAGTAAGCTTGAAATCAAATACAATTGTGCTCATATGTTTACATACCCTGGTAGAATTTATGATTTCTTGGCCATTTTTCAGAGAATATGAATGATAACACAAAAACATTTCTTTCACTCATGGTTAATGTTTGGCTGAAGTGATTTATTATTAATCAACTGTGTTTACTCTTTTTAAATCATAATGGCAACAGAAACTACCCAAATGACCCTGATCAAAAGTTTACATACCCAGGTGATTTTGGCATGATAACATGCACACAAGTTGACACAAAGAGGTTTGAATGGCTATTAAAAGTAACCATCCTCACCTGTGATCTGTTTGCTTGTAATTAGTGTGTGTGTGTGTATAAAAAGGTCAATGAGTTTCTGAACTCCTGACAGACCCTTGCGTCTTTCATCCAGTGCTGCACTGATGTTTCTGGATTCTGAGTCAAGGGAAAGCATAAGAATTGCCAAAGGATCTGCCAAAGTTGTACTGTATAAAACAGGAAAGGGATATAAAAAAGATATCCAAGGAATTGAGAATGCCAATCAGCAGTGTTCAAGCTCTAATCAAGAAGTGGAAAATGAGGGGTTCTGTTGAAACCAAACCACGGTCTGGTAGACCAACTAAAGTTTCAACCACAACTGCCAGGAAAATTGTTCGGGATGCAAAGAAAAACCCACAAATAACTTCAGGTGAAATACAGGACTCTGAAAACATGTGGTGTGGTTCTTTCAAGATGCACAATAAGAAGGCACTTGAGATGGGCTGCATGGTCGAGTTGCCAGAAGAAAGCCATTACTACGCAAATGCCACAAAGTATCTCACTTACAATACACCAAACAACACAGAGACAAGCCTCAAACCTTCTGGCACAAAGTAATTTGGAGTGATGAGACCAAAATTGAGCTTTTTGGCCACAACCATAAACACTACATTTGGAGAGGAGTCAACAAGGCCTATGATGAAAGGTACAGCATTCCTACTGTGAAACATGGAGGTGGATCGCTGATGTTTTGAGGATGTGTGAGCTACAAAGGCACAGGAAATTTGGTAAAAATTGATGGCAAGATGAATGCAAAATGTTATCAAAATATACTGGAGAAATATTTGCAATCATCAGTCAGGAAGCTGAGCATTGGACGTACTTGGACATTCCAACATGACAATGATCCAAAACGCAAGGCCAAGTCGACCTGTCATTGGCTACAGCAGAATAAAGTGAAGGTTCTGGAGTGGCCATCTCAGTCTCCTGACCTCAATATTATTGAGCCACTCTGGGGAGATCTCAAACGTGCAGTTCATGCAAGACAGCAGAAGAATTTACAGGAACTGGAGGCTTTTTGACAAGCGGAATGGGCAGCTTTACCATCTGAGAAGATAAAGAGCCTCATCCACAAATACCACAAAAGATTTCAAGTTGTCATTAATGTTAAAGGGGGCAATACACGGTATTAAGAACTGGGGTATGTAAACTTTTGATCAGGGTCATTTGGGTAGTTTCAGTTGTGATTATGATTTAACTACTTCCCACCCGGCCACTGCACATAAACGGCCGGGTGGTCCTATCCTTGTTCTGAGTGGACGTTCAGGAACATCCCTTAGAACAAGTGCTTGCAGCGCGACCACGAGGCCGCTGCGGCTTGATCCTGTGATCAGAATGATCACAGGATCCAGCTGAGCAGAGATCGGGATATGGGCGCTGATATTGGCCTTCCTGATCACCTGAAGGCTGTGTCCAATCACAGCTATCACAATGTAAACAGAGACGCGTGTCCTCTCTGTGTGAGGATGATTTTACACAGAGAGCTGTTACAGATGACCATACAAAAGTACACCAAGCACCACTGATATACTCCTGTCCCTATACGCATTTATTGTCCCAATAAAAAATCTGTCTGTCCCCCATCACTGCCAACACCAAATAAACACTAATTTGGGTTATTTTTACCAAAGAAATGTAGCAGCATCATCTTTGGGCAAAATTTATCAAGAGAAATTACTTATTTGCTAAATTTTATAACAGAAACTAAGAAAAATGCATTTTTTTTGGAAAATTTTCTTTCCTTTTTTATCTGTAGTGTAAAAAATAAAAACCCCAGCGCTGATTAAATACCACCAAAAAAAAGCTCTATTTTGTGTGAAAAAAAATGATAAAATGTCATTTGCGTGCAGAGTTACATGACCGCGCAATTGTCATTCAAAGTGTGACAGCGCCGAAAGCTGAAAATTGGTCTGGGAAGGAAGGGGGTGAAAGTGCCCAGTATTGAAGTGGTTAGAGTTAAGCTGGCCATACACCATACAATTTTCTTTAGATTTTTCTTTAACTATGTAATAGAAGGGCCTGCCTGATTGCATACAAATTGAAAATGTTTAGGTATGACCTCCTATTAGATGGTTTTGGTAAATCTAAAGGAAAGTTGCACAAGGAAATTGTATAATGTATGACCAGCCTAAGAGTAAACAAAGTTGATTGATAATAAATGGCTTTAGCCAAACACTAACGATGAGTGAAGTTTTTGTGTTATCATTCATATTTTCTAAAAAATGGCCAAGAAATCATAAATTCTGCCAGAGTATGTAAACTTATGAGCACAACTGTAGCTTCTGCTGCGCTCTTGCTTTAGAATCCTGAGTTGCAGTGTGCACGGTAATGTGGTTGGCAGAATGGATCATTTTTCCTACCATGGGGTTGCCCATCGAAACTGTCAAGTTATAGTAAAGGCTTATTTACACTACCACATAATCACTAACTACATGCAAACGTCCCAGATGTTAGAGTAGACAAAGACACTATTATTTCTTGCACTATCATGTTCGTAAACAGTGTACCAAGAAAACTGTAGTAAACAGGAGTAGGCGTAATAACTAAGTGCTAACTGCATATTAATCTGTCAATAGTAACAATGTGATGGCTAGCACATTTTGATATAACACTGCAAAACCTGCAATAAGAACAAACAGCAGGGAAACCTGTCTTAACCCCAAATACCTGCAAGCGCAAAACATTATTTAACCCTTTGTAATCTTTTATTACATTAGACTTCACGTGTTAGAATTTGGGTTTTAGAACGTGGTTGCAGGAAAGAAATTTGCACCGTTTATGGCCAGCTTAAGAGGTTCCTTAAGCTGGCCAAACATGGAATGAAATTCAGCCAGTTCAGCAGGGACCTGCCAAATTTCAATCCATGTGTGAGCACCCTGGTTGTAAACAAGGCTATTATTCAACTTGTGTACAACCAGCCTGTCAGGCTCCCGAGTGATTAGTGCCACTGGTTATAGCCGGCACCACTAATTATTGTGTTCTGCTGGCCGGCTCCTTGCCGGCAGACCACAATAGTGCTGTGGGTGGGATTCCTCCATTAACACTGACTGTGTTGATGGAGGAATGGAGTATTTATCTTTCCTTCCACTTGTAATGCTTAATAGTTTTAAATCTGCAGTTTTCATCAAAATATTATATTCCAGAACAGCCTTTCTCAACCTTTTTACCCCAGAGGAACCCTTAAAATAACTTTTCAGGTCTCCTGCTAAAACCAATTCATGTTGGTCAACAAGAAAAATGGTCCTTACATTGGTGGTCAGTGGGAAGAATGCCCGACTTATCATAGTGGTCAGAATTACACCATTCCAGACGGCTAAAAAGATTATTGGTATCATGCCACTAGGTCTGCCAAATGGTGTTTACCTGGAACTATGAAGATGGGAGGCCCAAGAAAAGAAAGAACCTATTAGTAGGGTTGCCACCTCATCCCTTTAAACCCGAACACATATGAATTACACAGGTTCTGTGGCTGATTAAGGTGGTAATTAAACTCACTTAGTGCCTTACCTGCATTCAATTAGCCACAGAACCTGTGTAATTAATATGTGTTCGGGTTTAAAGGGATGAGGTGGCAACTCTACCTATTAGGTGAACATGTGTTTGCTTGAAATTTGCCACAACTCAGAAGTTTACATCCTATGTATGCTTGCCATTATGAGGCTTCCTGAAAGCAAGCAGATTGTTTGTCAGATACCACAAATGATGTGACATCTGCTTAAGACTTAAAGTATCTTGCAGAAAAACTGTGGCCAGGAGCCCAGGTATGTGCAGACACCCATGGTTCAGGAAGGCTGTACAAAGCAATAGCAGTGCCTACAGCTGTCTGATTATATTTGGATGAAATGACACATACAGTCAACTCCTGCACTTAGGGGCTGATGATCACCCCTAAGCACAAAGATCTTCTGTCCCTTACTGCAGGTAACCATTTCCAGTGTGAGTACTTTGGAAAACTGATGGACGACTCCAGCCTATCTGCCCATCTTCCCGGCTGTGGCTGCCTGCATACACCTGGGCCCCAGTTGCAGTTTCCCACAAAATACTTGATGCACTTTGTCCGATTTGGCCCTGTGAATGAGACCTTAACTTGATGTGTAGAAGTCCCCAAACTACTGCTTTTTATTATATATGTTATTAAGGTAATGAACTACAGTATAATGGGTGTAGGGGGTCAGATTTAAGGCTGGGACCAACTCACAGTTTCTTTAACAAAAGTGTTTTAATTAATCCAAAGGATATTCACAAATAGAAGGAAAAGGCCTCTTGCCCTAAATCACCAAAAAAGTAAACTCATGCTCTACTGAGCCTTTCTGTGTCCATAGTCCAACAAAGTCCTTGGTTTAAGGTCAGGGCCATCTTTAAGGCAAGGGGAGCTGCCTCATACTTGCAAACTATCCTGGTTTAGATTCCCTTATCCCTTGAGGTTTTAGTCCTGTGTTGTGTCCCGATTTCTCAGTATGAAGTGCTGCTAATAATGCTGCCCAGCTTTGCCCTAATGCCGTGTACAAATGACTCACCTGCAGACCCTGTGTTTAAATGCAAATAACTGGCATTGATATGTAAATAGCGGCAGAATTAATAGGTTTATCATGTCCCCTGAGGTCATATCCACCATCACCTATACTAAATGCTGCCCACTGGGGAGGTAAAGGGGCATGCTTGGAAGTTTTGCCTGCAACTGTGGTCATTAAGCCTAATTTGCTCACCTCTGCTGTTCTGCAGAGGTGAGCAAATTAGTGTGTGGGGGGGGGGGGTAGTGTGGGGTGTGCAGAGAAGGAATTACAGTTTGGGTGCACAGGTGAGCAAGGAGGGGATGTATAGAGGTAAGGAAGGTAGGTGCAAAGATGAGCAGCAGAGGCAGGTAGAGTTAAAGGGGGGAGGGTTGGAGTGGAGAGGATGGGGTGCAGAGGTTAGCAGGGGTTTTATGATGCAAAGGTGTACTGACAGGGTGGATAAAGATGTAGGTCATGTGTAGGGCAGCCTATTAATTTCAATGGGCTGCTCTATGCGCTAGAAATGCGGAAAAAAGTCCCTAAGGCCCCTTTCACACTGGGGCGTGGGTGGCGTCGTCGGTAAAGCGCCACTATTATTAGTGGCGCTTTTCCGTCCTTTTCCGTCGTTTTACCCCCGCTAGTGGCCGAGAAAGGGTTAAAAACCACCGCAAAGCGCCTCTGCAGAGGCGCTTTGCCGGCGGTATAGCCTCGCTGCCCCATTGATTTCAATGGGAAGCAGCGGTGTATACACCGCTCCTTCACCGCTCCAAAGAAGCTGCTAGCATGACTTTTTCCCCCCCTGCTAGCGCACCACTCCAGTGTGAAAGCCCCCGCTGTTTCTTGTTGGTTTGCAGGCGCTATTTTTAACGCAATAGCGCCTCCAAACCGCCCCAGTTGAAAGGGTTTAATGCTTTTTCAAAATCACACGGTTCCACAGCACATGTCAGCACATGCGTAAGGGTGTCATTAACAATTAAAATTATCTGCCAAAGGGCAGCATGTTTCCGTGGTGTCAGGAAAGCGATTTTGCATGCGTTCCCGATACAGACAAATGTGAACGCAGGCTAAATGTCTCAGTCACATTGGTGGTCAGTGTAAATCTTCTCATTATATTGGAACTTGGTGTAGAATCCTTTCATTCACACTAGTGGCCAGTGTGAAGGTCCCCCTTACATTGGTGGTCAGCGTAAATCCCTCCTTACATTGCTGGTTACTGTGAATGCTTCTATTACATTGGTGGTCAGTGTAAACCCCTATTACATTGGTGGTCAGCGTAAACCCCAATTACATTAGTGGTCAGTGTAAACCCCTATTACATTGGTGTTGAAACTCCTCTTTATGTTGGTAGTCGGTAAAAAAATCAGCATTGCCATTGATCACACCCTCCCCACCCCCCAGCACTCCCACTGATCCCAAGAGTTCTAGGATACCTAGGGGTTTTCTGTCTATTGATGGATCCCCTCACCACCCCAGTCCATGGTGTGCAGGCAGTGAGGAGATGATGTGCAGTAAGCTCTAGAAGCCAATCAGTGAGCAGTATTGATGTACAGTAATCTCTAGCAACCAATCAGTGAGTAGTATTGATGTACAGTAATCTCTAGCAACCAATCAACAAGCAGAAATAATGTGCGAGGACATATGGTAAGTGTCCTTTATAAAGCAAACAATTGTTTCCAAGTTCAGTTACAAACAACCATGCTCCTAGTTGCCTTCTCACATGGAGACAAACACACACACTCTCACTGAGAGCTAGGTCTAGCTGCCTTAATCAAGACCTAGGAAGAAAACATCAAACTACAGTGCACGGAATTGGGAGTCTGTCCCACCCAGAGCTCTATCAGACTCCCAATAAACCAGCCCCGGAACAGACTTTACTAATACAGGGTAAAAAGCTATCTTTCTTTACCATTAAATCTTTGCCGGCATTACCGTAGACTGCACCTCTAAGAATCCATGGAGGAATATATATCCCATCAATCACTTTTCCTCCCATTGTATACCCCTTGCTACAGGGGATATACAATGAATAAACTGGCCATACATGGCTCAAATTTCAATGGACTCCTGTGAATCGGCTGAAATACATGCCATTGGTGACCTTGCCAACTCTACTTGTCTCGACAAAGTTCGAATAAGAAATCGAAGGACCCAGGCCAAAAAAGTTGGTCAAACAGTGACAGCAACCAATCAGCTGTAGTCTGACAACTGGGACTGCCATTAGCCAGCAGTGACAGTGCGAGATTCATCCACCCATGCTGTTTAGTCTGGAAATGGGAATCTCTTAATTTTTTAGACAATAGACAGCCATCTATATTGTTGTCAGCAGTCTTAATTCCATCTTTTGCTCTCCCTTGACATGTTTAATTGAAAGCTGTTATGCCCCTTACACATGATCAGACTTTCCGACAACAAAACCGTGGATTTTTTTCCGAAGGATGTTGGCTCAAACTTGTCTTGCATACACACGGTCATACAAATCTTGTCGGAAATTCTGAACGTCGAGAACGCGGTGACGTACAAGACGTACAACAAGCCGAGAAAAATGAAGTACAATGGCCAGTGCGGCTCTTCTGCTTGATTCCGAGCATGCGTAGACTTTTGTGTGTTGGACTTGTGTACACACGCTCGGAATTTCTGTCAACAAGTTTTGTTGTTGGAAAATTTGAGAACCTGCTCTCAAACATTTGTTTGGCGGAAAATCCGACAGCAGATGTTCTATGGAGCATAAACACAGTCGGCCTTTCAGACAACAAGCTCACATCCAACATTTATTGGAAAGTCCGATCATGTGTACGGGGCATAAAAGTCACACAGGAGCCTTCAACAATGATTTGTATGTGCGTTGGCGGTTATTATGATTGGTAAGGTGTTTTAAGCTGACTGTCCACCAACCAACATGCAGAAGAAAAAGGAGTTAATTTATAGAAAATGTAAAAACATAAACATTTGTTTCCTGGACAGCCTAGAACTTTTACATCTTCATTTTTTACAGTTTTTAGATTGGACTGAATGGGTAAACTGCAGAGCTCTTTTAATTGCACTAATTCTCTTTAGCTGGGTGGCAGCTGCCTGCAGGAGATTCCTTTTCTGGAAGCAGTCAGGTTTCAGGATCACTGTATCTTTCTGCATCTCCTGTTCAACATTTGGCAACTGAATGTGTGTCACAAGCTGTGAAAACACCAGAATGTGCAGAGCCCTAGGGCTTAGGCCGCAGTCATTGCGGTGATTGAGATTCTAACAACACTTCTTTTATAGTTTTTTGTATGAACCATACAACATTTTGCAACCACCTCACTATGATCCTTGTTCCACAGATTTACTTGGCACCCCAAAACAGATAGAGGAGAATGAGTTAGGCAGGTCATTTTTATCAAATTACATATACCTATCCGTGTATACAATGATGAATAATACGGTATGTAAACCACAAGAGACACACTTTAGTAAGTCAAGGCTACAAGTAGCTTGGTATTCAGTCACTATTTCTTAAGAAGCTAACATATGAAATGTTATACAAGTGGTAAACAGCTATAATGAGATGTCTTCTACAGAGATCACACAATACAATTCCTACGCATTGTGATGTTCAGAAAAAAAAAAAAAAGATACCATATTATTATTGTTACAGTAATAAACTAATGCAATAAAATCAAATCTTTTTGTAGCAAGTGTTGTTTAGCTATGTTTAAGGCATTTGCAAAGGTTCAGCTTTTTAAAATATCAAACATGTCATACCTGCTCTGTGCATTCGTTTTTCACAGAGCAGCCCTGGACCCCCTCTTCTCTGGTCCCCTCCCGAGCCGCCTTTGTGTGTCTATGAGACACACCGAGCGTGGCTCGGCCCCCGCTCCCTCCTTTCTGGCTGTAATTGTCAGCAGCAGGAGCCAATGGCTGTGTCTCAGCCAATGAGGGGGCAGAAACAGGGGCGAGCTTCTGCTCACGTGCACACTGCTGGATCCGGATCAGGCTCAAGTGAGTATGGGGGGGGTTGAAGGAGAAGCTGCACATTGAAGGTTTTTTCAATTTAACATGTGTAAAGCCTGGTACATACTTAAGCCTTGTACACACGATCGGATTGTTGGCCAACAAAACCGTGGACTTTTGTTCGAAGGGCGTTGGCCCAAACTTGTCTTGCATACACACAGCACAAAATTGTTGGCCAACAAATACGAACGTAGTAACGTACTACCTTGTTTTCCAGCTGTTTAGCGCCACCCTTTGGGCTCCTTCTGCTAATTTTGTGTTAGTAGAAGTTTGTTGGGTGTTGATTTGCGCTTTTCATTTCACACTTTTAATTTTGCGCTTTTCATTTTGGGCTTTTCAGTTTGTTTCTGAACGGCCGTTCGTCAACCAGGCATGTTGCGGAATCAGAGGAGATAACGTGTTATTTATTATTGGCCCTGAAACTATTGCTTTGACATTATTTTTTTGGTTGAATAATGAGTTGATTTGGTATATTTTCTATATTTTTGGATGCATAGAATGCACTTTTTGGTTAAGTTCTATTGGCAGATAGCATGTCTATTTTTATTTGTTTTTTGTTTTTTTTTTATGCACAATAAAAAAATTGTGTAGAATAATACTTGGCTATGTGTTTTACTTCAAATGACATTTTGGGAGTAGGCAGTTACATTTAAAAAAAATACAATGTAAAATTGACAAGGGACACCAACATAGTTGTATCTTTGATCCTAAAAACTATGGGATAATGGTGTTGTGGTAACTTGCCCAAATAAAAAATAAAAAAACATAATAATAATATTCTTGATATCACTAGAAGAAAAAAGCCTTCATTATTATCCCATTAAAGAAGAAGAGAATGTGCGCTGCATTTCGAGACTTCACGAATGTCAATTCTCCATTACGAACGCTATTTTACAAGACCGATCGCTTCTGGCTCGTCCTTGCTTCCGAGCATGCGTGTACTTTGGACTTTTGTGTACACACGCTCGGAAAATCCGACAACACACATTCGTCCGCAGAAAATTTTAAAACCTGCCATCCAACATTTTTCTGCGGAAAATCCGACAATTGTCCGATGGAGCAGCCTGTCATCACACATTTCCCGTCGGAAAATCCGATCGTGTGTAGTTTTTTTCGGGTTGAATTAAATAAACTGACAGCTCTGGTCAGAGCTGTTGTACTAACCATTCAACATTAGTACAGCGATCACCCCCGCTGAGCTGTTGTGTTTTGACAGGGGGATGGCCCCCCTGCCAGAACATTCTGATCAGCGCTGTCAGCCAAGTAGAATCCTTGTTATTTTCTGCTACTTGAGTTTGGAAGCTGGCTCCACCCAGTGACCAGCTGTAGGCAGTCACCTGATCTAGTAACCCTATAAATCATCACTTCACCCTTCCTGTCTTCGCCCTAGTATTGGTTCTGTTTTTTGGTGTTAAACATATTGTATTTCTGGTTGCTGAAGTCTGCTTGTTCCAGACTACGCTTTTGGACTACTCCTTTGGATTTCACTGATCGTTGTTGCCGACTCTGCCCGTTCCTGACCTTGCCTTTTGGACTACTCCTTTGGATTAACGCTGATCGCGGTTGCTGACCCTGCCTGTTCCCGACACCTCTTCCTGGTATACCCTGTGGACTGCTGCTTTGGATTGCTGACTTCACTCTCTACTAACTGTGAGTTGCTTGTTTGGTGTTCCTTGATATTATTATTATTATTATTATTATTATACAGGATTTATATAGCGCCATCAGTTTACGCAACGCTTTACAATATAATAGGGAGACAATACAGTTATAATACAATAAGATACAGGAAGATTAAGAGGGCCTTGCTCAGAAGAGCTTACAATCTAATAGATATAGCCTGTTTGCACTTCCTATTGTGGTCCCATATTTCTGGCTGCAGGATCTCAACCGCCCTTCCACCTGATACTAGTGTAAGAAGACTACTGGTCAGGAATAGGTATGAGCCGAACACCCCCCGGTTCGGTTCGCACCAGAACCTGCGAACGGACCGAAAATTTGCACGAACGTTAGAACCCCATTGACGTCTATGGGACTCGAACGTTAGAAATCAAAAGTGCTCATTTTAAAGGCTAATTTGCATGGTATTGTCCTAAAAAGGGTTTGGGGACCCGGGTCCTACCCCAGGGGACATGTATCAATGCAAAAAAAACTTTTAAAAACTGCCGTTTTTTCGGGAGCAGTGATTTTAATGATGCTTAAAGTAAAAAAAAAAAAGTGAAATATTCCTTTAAATATCGTACCTGGGGTGTGTCTATAGTATGCCTGTAAAGTGGCGCGTGTTTCCCGTGTTTAGAACAGTCCCTGCACCAAATGTCATTTTTAAAGGAAAAAATCTCATTTAAAACTGCTTGCGGGTTTAATGTAATGTCGGGTCCTGGCAATATGGTTGAAAATCAGTGAGACAAACAGCATGGGTACCCCCCAGTCCATTACCAGGCCCTTTGGGTCTTGTATGGATATTAAGGGGAACCCCACACCCAAATTAAAATAAGGAAAGATGTGGGGCCACCAGGCCCTATATACTCTGAACAGCAGTATACAGGCGGTGCAAACAAGACAGGGACTGTAGGTTTGTTGTTAAGTAGAATCTGTTTGTAATTTTAAACGGGTACATTTTTAACGTGTTTAGCTCCAGCCAAAAAATCTTTTTTAAGCTTTTTGGAAAACATAGGGAAGGGTTATCAACCCTGTGACATTTGTTTTGCTGTCTTTCCTCCTCTTCAGAAGATTTCACCTCACTTTTTGTCCCAATGACAAATGTTTTTTGAAAATTTGGGGTTTTTTGTGGAACAAGGATTGGAAAGCATCAGTGGAAAGGAGAAATGTTTTTCCCATAATATCTCTTACTGGAGAGAATTTCCCTTCCTAGGGGTAGATTTCATCTCACTTCCTGTTGTCTCCTTCCGTTTGCAAGTAGGAGTCGTTTGTAAGTTAGATGTTTGAAAGTAGGGGCCTGCCCTATATACTCAGCAGAAATTTGGGCCTTAGGTGTTGATGTGGCCACAACACTGTAAGCCCTCACAGGGCCCTGCTGTAAAATATTAGATCAAGAATTGTAATTACATGCCCCTGTTGAACAAGGGCAGAAAAATTGGGTCTTTGGTGGTGGTGGTGGTGGTGGTGCTGGTGCCACAACACCGTAAGTCCTCACTCGCTCTTGGTGGGTGCAGAAATGGGCCCTGCTATTAGATCAAGAATTGTAATTACATGCCCCTGTTGAACAGGGGCTGAAAAATTAGGCCTTAGGCACTGGTGCTGGTGCCACAACACTGCAACCCCTCACAGATACTCTAGTTGGAATGCTGAAATGAGCCCTGCTGCAAAGTATTGCATCAAAAATTGTAATTACACGCCCCTGTTAAACAGGGGCTGAAAAATTGTGCCTTATGCCGCGTACACACGAGCGGACTTTACGGCGGACTTTGCCCGGCGGACTGGATTTCGTCGGACAATTCGATGTGTGTGGGCTCCAGCGGACTTTGTTTTCTCAAAAGTTGGACGGACTTAGATTTGAAACTTGTTTAAAATTTATCCGTTGAAATCGAGTCCGGTCGAAAAGTCCGCCGTCTGTATGCTAGTTCGACGGACAAAAAGCCACGCTAGGGCAGCTATTGGCTACTGGCTATGAACTTCCTTGTTTTAGTCCGGTCGTACGTCATCACGTACGAATTCGACGGACTTTGGTGGATTGTGTGTAGGCAAGTCCGTTCATTCACAAAGTCCGTCGGAAAGTACGTCGAAAAGTCCGCCGGGCAAAGTCCGCCGTAAAGTCCGCTCGTGTGTACGCGGCATTAGGCACTGGTGGTGGCGCCCAGAACCAAAAATGTTCTTACAAGCTATCAGCGTGATCATTGAGGAGGAAGAGGATAATTACTCAGGGATAGTCACTCAGCATCAGCATAGGCAGTCTTTGAAGGGATCTGAGATTTCAAAAAAAATTATTCGGTTACATCAGCATCAGGTGCTTGGTAGCTGGTGGTGATCCAAGACTGATTCATTTTTATGAAGGTCAGTCGATCGACCGAGTCGGTGGACAGACGCACCCTGTGATCGGTTACCACGCCTCCAGCAGCACTGAATGTGCGTTCCGAAAGAACGCTGGATGCAGGACAGGCCAGTAGCTCAATTGCATACTGTGCAAGCTCTGGCCAGTGATCCATCCTCAAGACCCAGTAACCCAGAGGATTTTCGGTGGGAAAGGTGTCCAAGTCTGATCTTGCCCCTAGGTATTCCGGCACCATGTAAAACAGACGCTGGCGATGGTTGCTGGAACCGATCATACCTTGGGGCTGCGGACCAAAAAATTGTCTGAACGCATCGGTCAGACGGCCACCTTCTCCACCGCTCCTTCTTTGACTGACCGAAGCCTCAGCAACACGTTGTCCAGAAACAGAAATTTGTAACCTCCCAGTCTCTGGGAACGCGTTGCACAGACCTTTCTGCAAGGCCTCCCGAAGATGTTTCATCCTCTGCTCCCTCTGCGATGGCAAGATAAGGTCCGCAACCTTACCCTTGTAACGTGGATTAAGGAGGGTTACCAGCCAGTATTGGTCCTTCTCCTTGATACCACAATACGAGGATCCTTACGCAGGCTTTGCAGGATCAGGGAGGCCATGCAGCGTAGGTTTGCTGAGGCATTCGGTCCGGAGTCCTCTGGGTCACTAAGGACGACATGGTCCGCAGCCACCTTCTCCCAGCCACGTACAAGTCCATGTGTTTCTTGGGACTGATCCCTTAAAGACTGCTGCTGATGCTGAGTGCCAGGCTCCACCTCCATACTGACACAATCTTCCTCCTCCTCCTCCTCGTCCTCTTCCTGTGTGATTGGCGGGCACGCAGGAACACTGTCTGGATAAAGGGGGCCTTGAGAGCTAAGGAAGTCCTCCTCTTTCTGCCTCTGTTCTGCCTCAAGTGCCCTGTCCATTATTCCACGCAGCGTGTGCTCCATCAGGTGGACAAGGGGGACAGTGTCACTGATGCATGCACTGTCACTGCTCACCATCCCCGTGGCCTCTTTAAATGGTGACAGGACAGTGCATGCATCCCTGATCATGGCCCACTGGCGTGGGGAAAAAAAACCAAGCTCCCCTGACCCTGTCCTGGTGCCATAGTCGCACAGGTACTCATTGATGGCCCTCTGTTGCGTGTGCAGCTGCTGCAGCATGGCCAACGTTGAGTTCCACCTGGTGGGCATGTCACAGATTATGCGGTTCTTGGGCAGGGTAAACTCCTTTTGGAGGTCCGTCAGCCGAGCACTGGCATTATATAACCGGCGGAAATGCACACAGACTTTCCTGGCCTGCCTCAGGACATCCTGTAAGCCCGGGTACCTGCCCAAGAACCGCTGCACCACCAAGTTAAGGACGTGAGCCAAACAGGGCACATGGGTCATTTGTCCCTGTCGGAGGGCAGAGAGGAGGTTGGTGCCATTGTCGCAAACCACCATTCCTGCCTTAAGTTGGCGTGGCTTTAACCACCTCTGAACCTGCCCCTGCAGAGCTGACAGAACCCCTGCCCCAGTGTGGCTCCTGTCCCCCAAGCACACCAGTTCAAGCACCGCATGGCATCTTTTGGCCTGCGTACTTGCGTAGCCCCTTGAACGGCTACGGAGCACCGTTGGTTCCGAGAACAAAGCACAGGAAGAGGCCATGGAGGAAGAAGAAGAGGAGGTGGTGGAGGAGAGAGGTGTGTCACAATCATTAGCATTTTGGAGGCGTGGTGGCGGAACAACCTCCAACACTACTGCACCTTGTCCTGCATCCTTCCCAGCTGCCAGCAGAGTCACCCAATGTGCCGTGAAACTTAGGTAATGTCCCTGTCCATGCCTGCTGAACCATGAGTCAGCAGCAATATGCACCTTACCGCTGACCGCCCTGTCCAGCGAGGCATGGACATTGCCTTCCACATGCCGGTAGAGAGCCGGAATCACCTTCCGTGAGAAAAAGTGGCGTTTGAATAACGCGCAGAGACTGCAGCGCCCTGCACATGTGGAGCTTTGGGGTGTGATGCAGTCAATGTGCTGCCCTTAGGCTAGCCCCTGGAGGGCATCCTGCCTCGTTGGTGATGTGCCTCCTCCTCCTCTCTCCTATCAGGCACCCACGTTGAGTCAGTGACCTCATCATCCCCTCCCTCCTCATCACTGGAGCAAACCTGGCAGTATGCTGCAGCAGGGGGAGCATGACTGCCAGATTGCTGTCCTTCTTGGGCACCCCCTCTGTCCGTGCTCATGTTACTGCCTTCATCGAGCTCAGTATCATCATCAGAGCCTTCCAAACACTGGGCATCCTCCTGGAGCATGTACCCAACACTGTGGTCAAACAGTTCGAGGGACTCCTCAGGAGGACATGGTGGGGCTAGGGAAGGAGTCACTGATGACATTGAGCCGAGGGAAGAAGCCGCTGCTTTGCCAGACAAAGTACCCTGGGCATGGGTGAGAGAGGATGAGGAGGATGAGGACGGCTTGGTCATCCACTCGACCAAGTCTTCCGCATGTTGCGACTCAACACGGCCAGCTGCCGAAAAAAAGGCCAAGCGTGTCCCACGGCCACGTGCTGATGAGGATGCACCATCCCCACGACCAGCACTAGACACATAGCCTGCTTGCCCTCTCTTATTGGCTTGTGACTGTCTGCCTCTCCTTCTTGGCCTTCCAGACATACTAATGGCCTGTAGCTGCACTAAGCTGGGATATATATATATATATATATGTACTGATACTACAGCTAGCAAAATAAACTGCCTGCCTGTAGTATGAGAACACCACCAACCTTCTACAGGTAGCTTTAGCTGAACACTGTGAGGTGGACGCACCCCACTAACTTGTAGGTTTAGCTGAACACTGTGAACAGGACGCACCCCACTAACTTGTAGGTTTAGCTGAACACTGTGAGCAGGACCCACTGTACCAACTGTAAATAGTCTAGCTGCCTGACTGTGGTACTAATAGGATCAAAGGAACACCAGTAATTTTCTTCAAGTAGCTGTATATACTGTAACAAGACAAGCCTGCCTGTCAGTAAGAAGATAACAGGAACGGATCTAGCTGAACACTGTGAGCAGGACGCACCCCACTAACTTGTAGGTTTAGCTGAACACTGTGAGGTGGACGCACCACACTAACTTGTAGGTTTAGCTGAGCACTGTGAGCAGGACGCACCCCATTAACTTGTAGGTTTAGCTGAACACTGTGAGCAGGACGCACCCCACTAACTTGTAGGTTTAGCTGAACACTGTGAGCAGGACGCACCCCACTAACTTGTAGGTTTAGCTGAACACTGTGAGCAGGACGCACCCCACTAACTTATAGGTTTAGCTGAACACTGTGAGCAGGATGCACTGCACTAACTGTAAATAGTCTAGCTGACTGTGGTACTACTAGGATCAAAAGAACACCAGTAATTTTCTTCAGGTAGCTGTAAATACTGTAACAAGACAAGCCTGCCTGTCAGTAAGAAGATAACGGGAACGGATCTGGCTGAACACTGTGAGCAGGACGCACCCCACTAACTTGTAGGTTTAGCTGAACACTGTGAGCAGGACGCACCCCACTAACTTGTAGGTTTAGCTGAACACTGTGAGCAGGACGCACCCCACTAACTTGTAGGTTTAGCTGAACACTGTGAGCAGGACCCACTGCACTAACTGTAAATAGTCTAGCTGCCTGACTGTGGTACTAATAGGATCAAAAGAACACCAGTAATTTTCTTCAAGTAGCTGTATATACTGTAACAAGACAAGCCTGCCTGTCAGTAAGAAGATAACAGGAACGGATCTAGCTGAACACTGTGAGCAGGACGCACCCCACTAACTTGTAGGTTTAGCTGAACACTATGAGGTGGACGCACCACACAATAACTTGTAGGTTTAGCTGAACACTGTGAGCAGGACGCACCCCACTAACTTGTAGGTTTAGCTGAACACTGTGAGCAGGACGCACCCCACTAACTTGTAGGTTTAGCTGAACACTGTGAGCAGGATGCACCCCACTAACTTGTAGGTTTAGCTGAACACTGTGAGCAGGACGCACCCCACTAACTTGTAGGTTTAGCTTAACACTGTGAGCAGGACGCACCCCACTAACTTGTAGTTTTAGCTGAACACTGTGAGCAGAACGCACTGCACTGACTGTAAATAGTCTAGCTGCCTGACTGTGGTACTAATAGGATCAAAAGAACACCAGTAATTTTCTTCAGGTAGCTGTATATACTGTAACAAGACAAGCCTGCCTGTCAGTAAGAAGATAACAGGAACGGATCTAGCTGAACACTGTGAGCAGGATGCCCTGCACTAACTGTAAATAGTCTAGCTGCCTGACTGTGGTACTAATAGGATCAAACGAACACCAGTAATTTTCTTCAGGTAGCTGTAAATACTGTAACAAGACAAGCCTGCCTGTCAGTAGGAAGATAACAGGAACCAATTACGGCTCTCTGTTCAGACGGCGCTGTGATTGGCCAAGCATGCGGGTCATAGTGCATGCTTGGCCAATCATCAGCCAGCAATGCACTGCGAATTATGGGCCGTGACGCGCCCCACGAATTTGGCGCAAACGGCCCATATCGTTCGCAATTCGGCGAATGGGCAAACAGACGATGTTCGAGTCGAACATGGGTTCGACACGAAGCTCATCCCTAGTCAGGAAACCGGAGGGATGGTTAGAGTCTCCTGGCAGACCTGACACCTTTGCTACTTAACTGACCAGATCAATATCCCAGGAGTTTAATTGACTTGATGCTACACACTGATTAAAAAGTGTTCCTTTACATTTTTTGGGCAGTGTATTTCAGTCATGTTTATTTATGGACACCTAATATCATTTACACGGATGTTCTATTTATATATTTTTATGTTCTATTTTTAGCTCCGCATTTTTGTGTTACTGAAGGCTTTTTACCATCATGCATAGAATGCATGAAGATAAACACTCTATCTATATGTGTCCCTATTATTTGGGTTGAGGTGCCTTTAAACAGTAGGTACCTGACTCAGTGTAGGCCTTTTTATTTTTATTTATATATATGCGTTTTGTAGCCAAATCTTTTTATATATTATGGCCATTGTGTTTATTGGTGTGATATTTAACAGAAGAACATTTCTCGTTAAAAAAAAAAGCCTGTTTGACCAATGATCCTACTGTAACCTAGAAAACTGTTAAATTATTTGGCACTATCTATAAAAATAATTCATTAACCTTCATCAATTATTTGTGTTTTTTTTTTATTCTTCTTATAAAGGTATATAAATATTTATTTTTTCAGGATTTAACTGTGCTACCACAAAGATGGTGAGAGATGTTTGCCTTTGTTCAATCCTTCCTTATTCATTCCAGAGTATAATCAGCACTTATGGGTCTCCATTGCAAATGTCACAAGGTTAATGACTTTTAATTACTATGCAGCAAATAGAGGGACTCAGCTCTGGTGAATAGGACTAGATGGATTTAATCCTCCTGAGCGGTGGCTGTCTACACATTCACATATTAATCCAGCTCCTGGTGACAGTTGACAGGAGACAGAGGATGAATATTACTACTTAATTATGTCAAGCCGATATTGTTGCAGTAGATCCACAGATGTGAGATAATTGCCAAAAGAAGCTGGATTAGGTGACTAACTCATGCCTGCAACTTACCTAAAGTGGAACTTCACTCTCTCAATCAACATTGACTATTTTAGTCCTTATACTGCTAGCATTAGTAAATAGATATATTATATTTAATAGGTTTGACCTATATTTGTTTACATTCCTTAAGTTACTTCCTGGTTCTTGCCTAGGCAAATGATGTCATACATCCCAGGAGTCTTCAGGAGGGGAGGAGGGGCTTACTCAGCTAAGCACACTCAGGAAGTGAATGCTACATGAATCATCTGCCCTTACTCAAGATGACGGTGGCCAGAAATTCTAGAGGGGGTGTTTTTCAAAGTGATTTTTCTGTAAAATAAAGCATGGAGACATGGATGAATGGGGGAGTTTGCTTTGAATACTAAAAATAAATTAAATAGTGTTTTTGGTTTGTGGTGCTCAGATGCAGTGTAGTTCTGCTTAAAGTGGAACTTCAGTCATTTTTTTCATATTTCAATCTATTAAATCATCTGCCCCTGTTGCTTTAACTTTGGATAGTAAAACATTTTTTTTTTTCTGCCAGTAAATACATTATACAGCCCACTCCCTGTTTCTGTCTGGAAAAATGCCTAGGATTATGACATCATGCACAGCTCTCTCCCATTTACGTGAGTTTGCCAGGAAGGGAGGGAGGATGAGTCCTAAGAGGGCCAATCAGGGCTGCAGAGCTGGAGGTGTGCCTCTGTGTGACTGTTTAAATCCAGGAAGTAAACAGGCAGCAGCTTCAGCTGCCCACAGTTAAATTGGATGCAGCCAGACTCAGTGGAGGGAGATTTGTGCAGCATATTTGGCAAGTACAGAATCACAGTATATATAAAATAATATGCAAAGTGGTTGGAGGGAAGCTTCTGAATGGCAAAGATGTTTTTATTACAAATTATGTGAGCAGGCTGCAGTTCCTCTTTAAGTAGACTATGAGGAATATTTAATAAAAGCAAATCCATTGTGCAATCCAAGTTCACTGCAAGTACACTTGGAAGTGCAGTCACTGTAGATTTAAGGGAGACATGCAAGCACAATAAATAACAGCATTTTTGCATGCAAATCAGCAGAGATTCCCCTCATTTCAGATCTTTCTCTCAGATCTAAAGCGACTGCACTTGTAGTGCACAGTGGATTTGCCTTTAGTAAATCAACCCCATGGACCGCTATACATATATACTGTATATCAGTGGTGTATTTAGGTTTTGTGTTGCACTAGGCCTGACTAAACTTGTGCACACCCTAATTTAAATACGACCCACCCTTTCCTGTCAATGGCATGCCCCTTCCTGTTTAAGACCCACCCTGTCATCTGTAAACCACACCCTTTCGTCTTTAGGCCCCACCTTTTCTTCTTAGAGCTCCACCTCTTTCTCTCTGTACATTACCACCTCCCACCCGGCCACTGCACATAAACGGCCGGGTGGTCATTTCCTTGTCCTGAGTGGACGTTTAGGAACGTCCCTCAGAGCGAGTGCTCGCAGCACGGCCACAAGGTGCGCTACGGCTTGATCCTGTGACCATTATGATCACAGAATCCAGCTGAGCAGAGATCGGGATATGGGTGCTGTGATCGGCCCTCCCGACTAATCACAGCCATCACAATGTAAACAGAGACGCATGTCTCTGTGACAGTTCTCCCCGCCGAGCTCAGTGCGGGGGGGAGGGGAGAACTGCAGATCTGTGACAGCTCTCTGTGCGAGAATGATTCTACACAGAGAGCTGTTACAGATCACCCCACAAACAGTACACCAAGCACCACTGTCACCCCTGTCCCCATACACATGTCTGTGTCCCCATAAAACATCTGTCTGTCCCCATCACTGCCAACACCAAATAAACACTGATTTGGGTTATTTTTACCAAAGAAATGTAGCAGCATCATTTTTGGTCAAAATTTATCAAAAGAAATTACTTATTTGCAAAATTTTATAACAGAACCTAAGAAAAATGCTTTTTTTCTTGAAAATTTTCGGTCTTTTTTTATTTGTATAAATACAACCAAAGAAAAGCTCTATTTGTGTGGAGCATGACCGCGCAATTGTCATTCAAAATGTGACAGCGCTGAAAGCTAAAAATTGGTCTGGGAAGGAGGGGGGGGGGTGAAAGTGCCCAGCATTGAAGTGGTTAAAAGTGGGTACCAAGTGCAGCCTCGTCAGTGCCCATCAATGCAGCCTCATCAGTGCCCATCAAAGCAGCCCCATCAGTGCCCATCAGCGCAGTGTCCTTAGTGCCCATCAGTGTAGCCTCATTAGTGCCCATCAAAGCAGCCTCATCAGTGCCGATCAATGCAGCCTCACCAACATTACCAGTGCCCATCAGCGCAGCCTTGTCAGTGCCCATCAGTGCAGCCTGATCAGTGCCCATCAATGCAGACTTACCAGTGCCCATCAACACAGCCTCATCAGTGCCCAATAAGGAAATGTGGTGTTGTCCCTCGCACTATGTTGAGTATAAGGAATAAGTCAATACCCGAATAGAGTAACTGAGTGTTGCAAAATGGTGAAAAAATGTGTGGGTAGTGATGATGTCTCTGTGGACTGCAGCAAAATCAAAAGTGTTCACATACACTCAACATAATAATGATAATCAAAAGATTTCGCGCTTCAAATCTATCACATAAAAACATAAATAAACATAGATGTGTTCTTATGCATGCAGCTACGGTGACTGAAAGAATAGGTGTGCTCAGTGAATATATACAAACAGTGAAAACAAAAATATTCCAAATGTGCTGATGTGCATAAATAATTTCTTCATAAATCAAAAAAAGTTCATAGTGATGTGTCCCTTCAGTGCCCAATAAGGGTCTCCAATTGCATTCTAATAATGCCTATGAAGTTTTTTAAGTGTCATAGTTTAACTCCATTCTACGAGTGTGCGCAATTTTAAAGTGTGACATGTTGGGTATCTATTTACTCTGCGTAACATAATTTTTTATTTTATGAGTTATATACTGAGTAACATCATCTTTTATGTTTTGCCAAAAATTTGGGTTATATATTGTGTGTTTTGTGTATTAGAATTCATTAAAGTGTATTTTTTCACAAAAAATGAAAAACTGCAGCGCAAATAACGTGTGACATATAAAAATTGCAATGATCACCAGTTTATTCTCTAGTAATTTTCTAGCAAAAAATACAGATTTTTACTTGTAAAAAAAAAAAGGGCCAGAGAAGTCTTATGCCGCGTACACACGGTCGGACTTTTCGGCTAAAAAAGTCTGACAGCCCGTCCGACAGACTTTCGACGGACTTTCGACTGACTTTTGGCGGACTTGCGGCGGACTTTCTAACGAACGGACTTGCCTACATACAATCACACAAAAGTCCGACAGATTCGTACGTGATGACGTACACCGGACTAAAATGAGGAAGTTGATAGCCAGTAGCCAATAGCTGCCCTAGCGTGGGTTTTTGTCCATCGGACTAGCATACAGACGAGCGGATTTCTGGGTCTGGCGGAGTTACGACGTAAACATGTTTCAAATCTAAAGTCCGTCAGATTTGCGGCTGGAAAAGTCCGCTGAAAGTCCGGGGAAGCCCACACACGATCGGATTGTCCACCGAAATTTGGTCCTTCGGCGTTCGTCGGACTTTTGTAGACTAAAAGTCTGACCGTGTGTATGCGGCATTAGTCCTTAACCACTTCAGTTCCGGAAGGTTCACTCCCTTGATGACCAGGCCATTTTTTGCGATACTGCACTGCGTTGTTTTAGCTGACAATTGCGCGGTCGTGCGACACTGTTCCCAAATAAAATTGATGTCCTTTTTTTTCCCCACAAACAGAGCTTTCTTTTGGTGGTATTTGATCACCTCTGTGATTTTTATTTTTTGAGCTATAAACAAATGTTTTTTACTTTCTGCTATAAAACATATCCATAAAAAAAAAGTCTTCATCAGTTTAGGCCAATATGTAATTGTATTAAAATTTTTGTTAGTAATGGCAGCGATTAGTGATTTTTAGCATGACTGCAACATTGCGGAGGACAAATCGGACACCTAACTGACACTTTTTGGGGATCAGTGACACTAATACAGTCATCAGTGCTAAAAAATATGCACTGTTACTGTACTAATGACACTGGCAAGGAAGGGGTTAACATCAGGGATGATTAAAGGGTTAAATGTGTTCCCTGGGAGTGCTTTCTTACTGTGTGGGGGATGGTTTAACTGTAGGAAGACAGATCCGTGATCCTGCTTAGTAGAAACACAAGATCTGTATTCCTTACTAACAGATCTGCCTTGTTTACATAGGCAAGCCGGCTGTCTGCCTATTTTGGAACGATTTTGATATTGTGCTAGTATGTATCGCATACTAGCACATTATGAAATACTCACCTTAGAACGAAGGGCTGATATGTTCTCTGCGTCTGTCTTCTGGGTTGGTGCGCTCAGGCTATGTGATTGGCTAGACCCACGCTGATGTCCCTGTGAAGGTCCGGCAAGGTATGCTGAACCTTCAGATTGCTTGTGCCGGTGACATAACTGGCTGCATGCAGGGTAAATATTTCCTAAACAGTGCACAATTAGGAGATATTCATTTTTCCTACAAGTAAGCCTTATTTATAGGCTTACCTGTAGGTAAAAATGACCAAGCAGACTTTACTACCGCTTTAAGTGGTTAAGCAGGTTAAAAACATTCTTCAATTTCTGTTTTCCATTAACAGCAGACATTGTGAAGTGTCTGTGCATACCTCCCCTCTGTTGAGAAAGCTTGGTAGAACCAAACATTTGTGTTTAGGGACAGGTTGGCACATAGACTTCTCTGCCTTTTTGTGTTTTTATCACTATTTGGGAACAGAATGCCAGTTCCCTTCTCAAGCTGTGGGTGCCAGTCAGTAATCACGTTGTGATAAGATGAGTACGGTGGGATTCTTTGGCTCATTGATTCTGGCCTGGACTTGTCTCCGATTGAAGGCAAAACTCCCCCTCAGTACTAATGCCTTTCTGATAGGAATAGTGCTGCATTTGTCAATGGGGACACTAGTTCTAATGACAATCATGGGTTCCCTCACTTTGGAGGGATTTCTTCTCACTTCCTGTTTTGGCTATGGGTCATGAAGATAAGGGCACTCTAGCCAATGGGACACAGATGGCAAAAAATGTATACATAAATAAAAACTAACAATAACAAAACCCTACCTTACTCTATTCCAAGAGGAAAAACAAAGTTTTGCCTTTAGTTCTACTTTAAAGACCTGTGACCATGCTATATCGATCACTAAAATAGACAAGAAGCCTGAATTACAAACTAGAATATATAAAAAACACTTATGAGGTCTGTTGGTAAAGCATATAGTATAAAACATCATACCCTTTTCCTTTTTTTTGTTAGTTTCTTGTGAAATTCTATTTTTTTTCTATCTATAAAAAACGGTCATTTTGTGGGGGGTTTTCTGCACTGTAACCACTTCCGGACTAGCGACGTACCTATACCTACACCTGCAGGCATCATCCTGGTACCATTCTTTTAGAGGCATTGGTCATCTGTCTTGTAAAAGCTATCCTAGAGGAGAACTAGCCACTGGATTGCTTTTTGAAAGCAGCGGGAAGGGACATCCCCGCCCCCAGCCTTCTACGGCTTTCTCAGGCTCTCCCATCCCACCGGGAGACCCGAGCAACCAGCCGGTGCTTCTGCCAGCTTATTGGAGTGCCGATCAAAGCCTGGATTTGGCTATAATCGGATCTTGGCTATGGTAACCCTCAAGCAATGACCTTACATTATTTCTGGTTTACCCGGATGTCAACGGCACCGTTTTCAAAAATCTAAAACACAAATCTTGGTGCGATCAAATGCTTTTAATGGCAGAGGAGGGATTTGGGGTCTTATAGACGCCAGTCCTCTCCATAAAGAGTACCTGTCACAGGTCTATTGCTATCACAAGGATGTATATGTTCCTTGTGACAGCAATAAAAGTGCTAAAAAAAAGAAAATTAATTCATCAGTATAAAAAATAAAAATAAAAATAAAAAAATTATTAAAAAAAATTATTAAAATTTTTTTTTCAAGTGCCCACCTGCTCGCACGCAAAGGTAAAAGCACCACATTCAAACAGCAATCGTCCCACACATGTGAATTATCATTGCGAATGTCAGATCATGTGCAGTAATTCTAGCACTAGACCTCCTGTGTAAATCTTAGGGCTGTAGTGGCAGTTTACCAATCTTCACTATACCACTGGAAATCAACATTTTAGAATTAAACACTGGATTTTTTTTATGTAGTGTTTAGTTTTCGCCATTCTATAAATAGATGGATAGGCGAGTATAAAGTATAACAGCACTGCCTGCTAGGCGCAGCAAGGGGATAATTATTGTGCAAAGCATCATGGCCGCAGCATGTGTACACCCCCATCCATTGCCTTTTAAAAGCTTAAAGGTAAGCAGTTGGGGGGCGGCATGTGTTTTTTTCCACCTCCCAAGCAGAGATGTTTTGTAAACAGGCCTTAAAGGAAGAAAAAGGCCCACGAATCAAACAGTTCAGTTTAAAAGGCTAACACACAAAGGATAAACATCAACAGGTACACTGCTGTAAGTCGGTCAGCCTACCTTTTGGCCCCCAATTCACACACAAGGTGATGGTCCGGTTCGCAGCCGAATAGATGAAAATAATAGATACTTCAATAAAAATTACAGTAATAAAAAAAAAAAAGAATAGCAGATGACCGCACACTGATACAATGGAAAGTCCATTCACTTTATTTGTATCTAAATCTTCAAAACATCACAATATACACCGGAGAGATAGGGGAATTACCAGTGACTGGACTTTCCATTGCATCAGTGTGCATCCATCCACTATTATTTACACAAAGGATAAGGATTCTTTTATTAAACCACATGTGACAATTCTTTTCAGTTGAGTTCAATAAGATTTGAAAACTACAGTAACAGCTAAAATAAAAATCCTTATATTTGGTAAAGCTTTACGAATGGAACCTGTATGGTACATGCATGTCTGACTGTTATATAAACCACAAAGCAACCTACAGGGCTAAGAAATTTTATTGGAAACCCATGGATGCCAACAGAATTCAGCTTACACTGATCTGACTTCAGCAAATTTAAATCTGAACTTATGAGATGCTAGACTTTGTACTTATTATTAGTCTTTAAAGTGATACTAAAGTCTAATGTTATTTTTAAATGAAAAAAAATGCTATACTTACCTGCTCTGTGCAGTAGTTTTGCACAGAGCAGCCCAGATCCTCCTCTTCTTGGGTTCCCCACCAGCGCTCCTGGCCCCCCTGCTTGCTATGGTGGTACTCCGCTCTGTGGGGATGATTTACTAAACGCATATAGACTGTGCACTTTGCAAGAGCAGTTGCTCCAGAGCTTAGTAAATGAGTAGAAGCTCTGCTGACTTTCATTATCCAATCATGTGCAAGCAAACATGCTGTTTTTTTTTTTTATCTTCCTTGCACGTGATTGGGTATTTTTTGCAAAGTGAAGCTTTACCTCATTTACTAAGCTCTGGAGCAACTGCACTTTGCAAAGTGCACAGTCTATTTGCCTTTAGTAAATCAACCCCTGTGTGTCTATAAATCCCCGGCTCCCTCCTCACTGGCTGTGAGCTGTGATTTACAACAGAGGGAGCCAATGGCTCCTGCTGCTGTTCCTCAGCCAATCAGGAGGCAACGACTCGAGAGAGCAGCTGTTCTCGTGCACATTGCTGGATCAGGATTGGACTCGGACTTGGGTAAGTATTAGGGAGCGGCTGTGGGGGAGGAGCTGCCTACTGAAGGTTTTTTACCTTCATGCATAGTAAAAAAACCTTTATCCTTTAAAATAATTGATGCAGCCACCAGATGGTTGGTAAGCTGCAATTTTTCTTGGTAAGCTGCAATTTTTCTGTTTTTGGGTGTAAAACCACTTTAAGGTATGGTGAGATATGTGAAGACATCTCTGTTTAAGATAAGAGGGCTGTTGAGACCCCAGGATTTTTTCTTTTTTCTTTTTTTTTCTCTCTAAGCTTTACATACACTCTATAGGGTTGTAAAGCAGACTGCATCTATAGTTCTGCTGTTGTTTCCTTTAATGCAACGCAATCTCATCCTAAGAGGCATCAACTGAAGAGGCACATTTGAGCTTTTGTAAGCGATAAAAGGACTTCTAATATTGTAGAATGTATCAAGGCTATTTCCAATCTCAAAACCTTGGTGGCTGTTACACTTGAAAAATTAGAACACACAGATGGGCTTCCAAAAGGGCTACTAATACAAGTTTGTTATATCTGTTAATTAGTGGTTTATTTGTTTATTACAGATATTAATATAGTGCCAACAATTTACTCTACGTACTATACATTTATATCAGTAACTGCCCCCAAGGAGCTTTGGCTGGCAAACATGTTAAGATTTCTCTAGCTCAGAGGAATCCCCTGATTCTCCCATCCAGTCTATACAGTGTGGATAGGCGAATCTACAGCCCTTTAATGCAACGCAATCTCATCCTAAGAGGCATCAACTGAAGAGGCACACTTGAGCTTTTGTAACCCATAAAAGGACTTCTAATATTGTAGAATGTATCAAGGCTATTTCCAATCTCAAAACCTTTGTGGCTGTTACGCTTGAAAAATTAGAACACACAGATGGGCTTCCAAAAGGGCTACTAATACAAGTTTGTTATATCTGTTAATTAGTGGTTTATTTGTTTATTACAAATATTAATATAGTGCCAATAATTTACTCTACGTACTATACATTTATATCAGTAACTGCCCTCAAGGAGCTTTGGCTGGCAAACATGTTAAGATTTCTCTAGCTCAGAGGAATCCCCTGATTCTCCCATCCAGTCTATACAGTGTGGATAGGCAAATCTACAGCGCTGGCTATTGTATTCTGACAGCCATCACCCATGGCTCTCAGAATACCTGAACAGTGCCTGCAACCAATTGGATACAGAGTTTGATAAAGAATTTTTAGCTGGCTCCTTCAACAAAAGTTGATTGTCAAACCGGGTGTTGTCTAGAGGGCCACCCACAGAAAGAGTTTTGGCTGATTCAACAGGAATCTATACGTATGGCCAGACTTACGCCGACCATAGATGGATCAAATGCTGCTGAACTGGCCGAGATTCACACCATGTATGGGCAGGCTGAATGTACTCAACTTGGCCCAGCCTGCTTGATTTTACATGCGGTTATTGCTAGTTGCTGTTATAGCCACTAGCAATACTCACTGTGTTCTCCTGGTGGGGATGGCTTCCCCTGCCCCCCTTCCAGGAGAACACAAGGCTAAGTGGGAGAGATTCCCCTGTCAACTGGTGGTTGTAAAAAAGAAAATCACTTCATGTATGGTCGGCCTTAAGCTGGCCACAGATGGATCAGTTCAGCTGGTTCAGCAGGGACCGGCTGCATTTTGATCCATCTATGGCTCCTGCTGCTGCCTCTGTGCCTGTGAAAAGTGAGAGAGCGCAGCCATACAGGACTTTGGGGGGCTGATACTGGAAAGTGTTTTTTTTTTTCTTACCTTAATGCAGAGAATGCATTAAAGTGTTTGTAAACCTCAGAGATGAAATATGAACAAAGCATATTCCTCTGTAATGTGTACTTGTCTCAATAAAAAGCACTTTGGGATTGATTTTACTAAAGCCAAATAGACTGTGCACTTTGCAAAGTGATGTTGCACTCTGCAACTGCAGTTGCTCCAGATCATGGTAAATGAGTTAAGGCTTCACTTTGATTTGATGATGGAAGTCAGCAAGGCTTCTGCTCATTTACTAAGCTCTGGAGCAACTGCACTTGCAGAGTGAAACTGCACTCGCAGAGTGCAACTGCACTTTGCAATGTGCACCCTCCTTTTGCCTTTAGTAAATCAACCCCTAAGTGTAATTTCTGCCTGCTGCTTTGTTCTTTTTATTGACACCAAGAGCAAAATGGTGACAGGGGAGGGAGCTCCAGCAGATTGACAGCTTCATCTCTGTTCCTGTGTGCTTTGTGGAGGGGGTTCTTCCCTCCAATCAGCTCTCAGAGCTCTCTCCAGACTGGACTCTGCAGAGTGTAACTTTAGCTCTCCACCCCCTGAACTCTCAGACAAGGTTATAAACTCAGCACTTTGAAAATTTTGGTACCAGTGACATTTATACAGTAATCAGTGCATTTAAATAGCACTGATCACTGTATAAATGTCACTGGTACCAAAATGTGTCAAAAGTGTCCGATTTGTCCGCCACAATATCGCAGTACCGCTAAAAAATCTCAAATCGCTGCCATTACTAGTAGAAAAAAATAATAATAATAAAAATGCCATAAATCTATCCCCTATTTTGTAGACACTATAACAGGGGTCTTCAAACTATGGCCCTCCAGTTGTTCAGGAACTACAATTCCCATCATGCCTAGTCATGTCTGTGAATGTCAGAGTTTTACAATGCCTCATGGGATGTGTAGTTCTGCAACAGCTGGAGGGCCGTAGTTTGAGGATCCCTGCACTATAACTTTTGTGCAAACCAATCAATATAGGCTTACTGCGATGTTTGGTAAAAAAATAAATAAATAAATGTAGAAGAATACATATCGACCTAAACTGAGGAAAACTTTTTTTTTTTTAAATTTGGGATATTTATTATACCAAAAAGTAAAAGATATTGTGTTTTTTTTCAAAATTGATGCTCTTTTGTTTATAGCGTAAAATAAAAACCGCAGCAGTGATCAAATACCACCAAAAGAAAGCTCTATTTGTGGGAAAAAGAGCACGTACATTTTGTTTTTTTTACAGCGTTGCACAACCACGCAATTGTAAATTGAAGTGACGCAGTGCTGTATCGCAAAAAATGGCCTGATCAGGAAGGGGGTAAATTATTCCAAGGCTGAAGTGGTTAAAGCGGGATTCCAGCCTAAAAAAAAAAATTAAAAGTCAGCAGCTACAAACACTGTAGCTGCTGACTTTAAATAAGTACTTACCTGTCCTGGGTGCCCGCGATGTTGGCTGCCCGAGGCCGACCCGTCCCTCGGCTCTCGGGTCCCGGCACCGCCATCCTAGGTAAGGGAAACAGGCAGTGGAGCCTTGCGGCTTCACTGCCAGTTTCCTACTGCGCACGCGCGAGCGCTCTGTGAATGGCCCCGTGGTGTTCTGGGAACACACACAGTATTTTTGATATCTAAATGTCATACGTGACTATTTTATATTGATGATAATGTTTATTCATGTGGTATGCCACATATACTTGTTATCTTGTTATACTGTTAACCCTTTCCTGTTTCCCTACCCATCCCAGTTTTTGCCAGGACATCCGCACTCAGGATTGGGAGCTCAAATTATTTTTTATGCAAACTCCGAGACATAGTTTCTTGGGCAAGGATGTAGCGCCTTGGGGTTTAGTCAGGGAGCTCCTCACCAAATCCAATTGTCAGGAGTAGATACTGTAGTTAATTACTAGGGATCAATTGATTTCTCCCTAAGTTTGGCCTAGTTGTACTTTCCTCTGCTACCACCAGGTGGCCGGGGACTTGGAGGTATTAGGTTGAGAAGGACAACTCAAGGGTAGGTTATGGGTATATGGGGTATCCCAGCCAATGGGCAGGGAATTTATTGAATCCCTTGGCCTGCTGGAAGAGCCTATATATTCGAGTGAGGTCAGGTGAACCAGGTTCTTGTGTTCCTCCCAGACCCCCAGGCTGTGTGAGGACCTATCCAGAAGTAAGAGGGTAGCGCAGGGTTGGGACTGAGGCTTGCAGTCCAACCAAAAGTGACGGTTCTGCTGGCCGGAGAATCTGTCAGTGGTCGGAGGTAGAAGGGATGCTGTTGCAACAAAGGGACCAATCACCTTTACCAGGGACCACGGTGAGTAACTGAAGCAAGTACCGGAGCAGTATTCTCACCGAACGGGCACGGTGGAGAATCAGGGAAACTTCAGGAGCTGATAAAGTCAGGGACCCAACAAGCGGAGGTGATGCTTGCAGAGCAGCCTTGTGTGTGAAGCTAGGCACCGAGCCGGTCAGCAGGGGTGAAGCTTGAAGGTATCCGAAGTACCAAGCTAGGGAGCCAGCAGGGAAGCGTGGGTCACGCTTGAGGGAGATACCACCGCAAAAGCCTTGAGGAGCTCACGGGATTCAGAGTCTGTGATTTAGAGGGTCCAGTGAGAGACCAGGAGCTCAAGGGGCTGAAGAACTACAAGGAAAAGTTGTAGTACAGCTGAGAGAACTGTTACTTTGTTGGGAACTGTTTAAGTACTGTTACCATAGGAGACAGCAATCCTGCATGTGCAGAAGTGGCACCTTGCTGGGGCCTTTCCCTGTACAGCTGTTCTATTGAAGTCTCTGAGTCTGCCATTAGAAATTGCAACTACTTAAGGGTGTCCTGGCCCTAACCCTCTTTCCCCTACAAAATATAAAAAGGACTGTCAAAGAAATAAACCTTTTACATCCAAAAAGTGTCTGGCGCCCAATGACATTTTCCACCTTTGCACCCACTATGCCTCACAACCCACCACTTATTGAAGGATGTCAGTTATCTTTGCCCTTGAGGGGCTGCTACAATAATAAACAAAATAAAATAAAAAATAGATAAAATAATAATAAATAACCCTAACCCCAATTCCTAACCCTAACCTAAACTGAACTCTAACCCCTTATCCTAACGAAAAAACATTATAATAAATTAATAATAAAAAAGAAGGAATAAAAGCTAATGGAAAAGCTAAAAAAGCTGAAATGCCTAGCAACAAATGATGCAACAGATAATCGCTTTCTCTATTGGCTAATAAAAAAACCGCCAAAGCCCAAAAAGGCTGCATAAAAGTGGGCCAAAAACATGCGAAAAACGCTGGAAAAGCGATCAAAGATGCTACATTCAGGTGTGAATGCAGCCTAATGCCCCGTACACACGGTCGGATTTTCCGATGGAAAATGTCCGATCGGAGCGTGTTGTCTGAAATTCCGACCGTGTGTGGGCTCCATTGGAAATTTTCCATCGGATTTTCTGACACACAAAGTTTGAGAGCAGGCTATAAAATTTTCCGACAACAAAATCCGATCGCGTCAATTCCGACCGTGTGTGGCCACAAAGTGCCACGCATGCTCAGAAGAAATTCCGACACAGAACAGCACGGAACACACACTTCTCACAAACTTCTTTCTTTATTTTTTATTGGGATTACCTGAATATATTTTTATTTGTCACATCTGACATAAATATATATATATATTTTTTTTTAAAGCCATTTTTATTTTAGATTTTATGTTTGTATTTTTTCAAAGGCTGATCTTTGTTTAATGTTATTTTTAGTTTTACTCCAGAATATTTTTGTGTGTGTTTTGTGTGTCAAGTTACAACAACACCATTGATATCTTTTATTATTGAAGCTCAAGGAGATTGTTTGGTGTTGGTGTCCCTTGTTAATTTCACATTGTATATTTGAAATGTACCTGAATCCTCACAAACAAACTGTCCTTTTTGAAGTAAAACACACATAGGCAAGTATAATTCAAACCAAAATTCCTTTATTAAGGGCTCAGAACCGAACAAAGAGGGAGGCAACGCTGGATAAACAGCAGAAATTAGCGAAGCCTTGGACCCCCAGGGCAGACATCAATTCTTGAACATCAAAATTGGTGGCCTGAGGAGTCCATATGTAAGGGAGGGCAGTCTGGTCCAGAAGTCCCAGAGATCAGGAAAGCAGCAGATGACATCTGTGTCCCCAAGCTGTGGTACCACAAGAGGCTGCATATTTTGCCAGACCAGACTGGATCCAGGGTCTTCACTCTCTGGTCTTCCTTCAACGCTTTCTTCCACGCTATGGCAGCCTCCTCTAGGGACCTCCTGCCACTTTCTCTTTCCAGGTGTAGGGGAGGGACCTGCGGATCAGGCAGCCTGCTCGGCCCAGCCACCTCCTGGCTGAGACTTCCCTGTGTATGAAAAAGGGACATGGTTTTAGTTTTTGCATCATCAATCACAATCCTAAATTAGTACTCCAAACTACCGTATATACTCGAGTATAAGTCGAATTTTTCAGCCCTTTTTTTTGGGCTGAAAGTTTCCCTTCGACTTATACTCGAGTCCCCGCTGTCTGTCTGCATGATCAGCGTGTCATGCAAGCAGACGGCGGCCGGCGTGTGATGATAATGCTCGGAGGCTATTCCAGCTTTCAAAAGCCGCGCCTTCTGCTCTTCTGTGATAGGCTGAACAGCTGTCAGTGTACAGCCTATCACGGACATTCTCTCATCCTCGTCCGTGGTATGAGAATGAGAGAATGTCCGTGATAGGCAGTCAGCGGTCAGCCTATCACAGACGAGGAGGAGGCGCGGCTTTTGAACTGTGGAATGGCCGCCGAACAGTATCATCACACGGCCGCCGTCTGAGGATGGAGATCGCCACAGGGAGGAAGGAGATCGCCACAGGAAGGCTTCACAGGACACAGGTAGGCTGCACATGCACACAGGACACATGCACACAGGACACACATGCACACAGGACACACATGTACAGGACACACATGTACAGGACACATGTACAGGGTACAGGTAGGCTGCACAGGACACAGGGAGGCATGCAGCTGCAGATGGGCATTATTGACCCTCTGCATTTCTCACCCTCGTCTTATACTCGGGTCAATAAGTTTTTCCCAGTTTTTTGTGGTAAATTAGGGGCCTCGACTTATACTCGGAACAAATTATACTCAAGTATATACGGTAACATCTAGTTAACATCATTGATTGGACAAGCAGAAATATTTAGAGGAATGCTATACCTGGCTCAATCTGGGCTCCTCCACATGTTGCTGTCTGGAAGGTCCAGGTTGGGCGTCAGAAGCCTCAGCTGGAGGGGAAGGAAGTGTGGAAGGAAGACTGGAGAGTGATGACCCGGGTTCAGTCTGGCCTGCCAGAAAATGCAGCCTGTCATAGTACTACATCCTGGGGACATAGATGTCATCTGCTGCTCCGGATCTCTGTGAATTCTGGACTTTCTGGCGCTCCCTTACATATGTGCTCCTCAGGCCACCAATTAGGATCTTCAAATATGTGATGTCTGCCGTGGGGATCACCTGCTTCACAATTTCCAACAATTGATCCAGCGCTGCCTTCCTCTTTGTTTGGTTCCTGTAATGTGGGTGGTTGATCTCCTACAGACAAGGCAGCTCCCTGAACACGTCAATGAATATTGCCATAAAGTCAGTATCTTGAAAGATATCCATTTTCACTGCAAGACACAACACAAGACAAACCCTAATGTCAGGCCAAACTCTCCTAATCTTGTTACAATATAGGCCTCAATGTAGAAGCAGTATATGCACAAGTATGTCTCTTAACTTCGTTCTTACGATTGGCGCCTCCAATGCTCCTTCCTCCGCTCACAGATCGTACGTAATACGTACGTGTGGTACACTTTATACACACTGCGCATGCGTGTAACCCCGCCCACCCCTGACGTTCTTTCTAGTCTATTCCCCGCCCCTTTTCGTTCTGCGCAGTGGGGGAAGAGCACATGGCGGATACACAGCAGGTGCGTGCTAATTACAGGAACGAGGAAGAGGAGGAGGAAAGCCCGGATCCGGAGACGTCCTTATCCAGAAGGAGATTTAAGGCCTCAAATATGTCCTTTGGGGAGATGTTGGAGATGGTGGACATCCTGAAGAAGGCCGACTATGATGGAAAGTATAGACCTTACCCCAACCCCAATGTCCGAAAGGCCAAGATCATGGCGAAAGTAGTCAAGAGTCTGCACCGGCATTTCGGGGTACGACGATCGAAAGATCAGCTCAGGAAGCGGTGGTCGGACCTCAAATTACGAGAACATGAGCAGTACAGAAAGATCCGGGGAGTGCTGCAAAAAAGTAAGTACTTGTGCCGTGTTCCTATTCTTTATGTTTATTACGTTTGTGCTGCTCCATGTGCTTTTCTTAAAAGTGTACATTTTAAAATGTCAACTTTCATGTTCATGGACACATTATTCGTTCGTATTAAACATTTTTCTTTCGGACTATAAAACACCATTGTTTTGGTCATATGCATTTGGCCACATTTTTTACGCCCTATTTGTATGAAACTAATTTGGTGGTGTAGATGGCTTTGTTACTAGAATGAAATGCAAACTGTGTAAGGAGAGGACACTGAGCAGCTGTTTTCACATCTGGATGCTGGAGCACTAGTGTGGGACACCAGAACACCATTTTTATTAGGGGGGCCACACAGGTGCTCCAGTGTATACTATAGGGGGGTCTCCATCTGTGAAGCTTGTACAAAACAGGTAAAGTATTGCAGCTTGACAAAGGACACTGAAAATGCTACATCTTGGAACTCTGCTAAAATTGACAATTGTACCCCACTTCCAAGCAATGTTTATTTAGTTTTATTATTATTTAGTTCTGCCATCAAATATCTGTGTGCTAAGTATAGCATTTTTGTTTTACATAGGGGAGAAAAGACTCGGAGGACACCCCTCATCCGAGGAGACCACAGACCCCCCACCTCTGGAAGAAGGGGAAATACCCCCAACCCATGAAGAGCAGGAGGAGGAAGACTTGGTGGAAATTGTCACCACAACAGGTGAGTGTTTCTGCGACCACAGGCTCAGGTAAGAGATGGATGCCGGCATATTTTTGATACCTGTTTTTGTTTTGCTCTCTTTTTAGGTGATCGTGATGTTGTGGATCCAGATCCTTTCACATCAGAAAGTGCCCAGATCCTGATCGGGGAGATCATGGGGTGTAATTTACAATTGGAAAACCTCAAGAAAAACATCAATGATGTTATCCAAAAAAATAAGAACATCATTGATGTTTTGGGGCGAGTTTAAAACCCCTCAAAATCACTTTCTTCTTTTGTGTTCTACAAATTTTAAAATGTTTTAGCGATTTTTCTAAAAGCTAAATTTGGAGGATGCACACAGTGTGCCAGCATGTGCTATCTGCCATCACGGGAGATCAATGGATGCGTTTTGGGGGTGCAACCCCTTCCTCAATAATAAAGTAGCTGAGAGGAAGGGATTTCTCCCCCAAAACACGTTCCTTGATCCCCCGTGATGGCAGCTAGCACATGTTGACATTCGTAAATTGGTATGCATCTTCCAAATTTGGCTTTTCCTGGGGTGACTTCACCCCATCTGAACGCAATATCAAACACAGTTCCTAAATACTCATGATATTGCCTTCAAAATGTGAACTTTGTAAGTTCCAAGATTTGTGTCTTTCTTGTTGGTTTTACACATGCCTGTTTTATCTTAAATGGACATTTCTATTTGTGATAATGCAACCCCAAAAATTGTTATACAACAAACATGTTGGTTTGTTTTAAAAACCTTTTCTAAATGCACATGTGATTGTGCAGGTATTAAAATGATTGTTAATGAAGAATGTGTGGATTATTGTGTCAACGCTAAAACACTTTGGTGGTGATATAATTGGTGTTTTCTGTGAAAATGGGGGTTATTTTCTAAGGGCAAATCCTCTTTGCACTACAAGTGCAGTTTCAGTGCAGTTGCAAGTGCACTTGTAGTGCAAAGTGTCTTTGCCTTTAGTAAATAACACCCAACAGTGCTTTGTATAAGGTTACACAATCACGCCATTTTCAGGACTTCCCACATTTCTGACAGGGTCAGGTAAAACAAACACAAGCAGGAAATGTCACCAAAGATTTGTTTTGTTTTTTTTTTTATTTGATAAAGGCTTCACAAATTGTCTGGCATATTGATGGCCCCCCTACCCGCAAAGAACTCAAGGTATCTTAACTGGACATCACGGGCACTCAGGGAGGGCAAGCCAGGACGGCCACTTTCAAGCGCCGTCAGGGTTGGTTCATTGATCATTCCAGCCTCAGGCCCAACTGAGCCAGTATAGTTGGCAGAATGTTTGCGTAAAAAGTTATGTAGAACACAGCACGCCAGGATTAGATGATTGAGTTTATACTCCGCCATATGGATGGGTGTCAGAAATAGGCGGAACCGGCTGGCCATGATTCCAAATGTGTTCTCCACCACTCTTCTGGCTCTGGCCAGCCGGTAATTAAAAACCCTCTGTTCCGGGGTGAGGGTCCTCATCGGGAATGGCCGCATAAGATGGTCCCCCAGCGCAAAGGCTTCATCCGCAACAAAGACGAATGGGAGTCCTTCCACATTGTCTTCTGGAGGTGGCAAGTCCAAGCTGCCATTCTGGAGACGCCTGTAAAACTCCGTCTGGGCGATGACTCCACCATCGGACATCGGGCCATTCTTCCCCACGTCCACATACAGGAACTCATAAGTAGCCGACACCACCGCCAACATCACAATACTATTGAACCCCTTGTAGTTGTAATAGTACGACCACGAGTTGGGTGGTGGGACGATGTGGACGTATTTCCCATCAATTGCCCCTCTGCAGTTAGGAAAGTCCCACCGCTGGGCAAAGTGGGAGGCCATAGTCTGCCATTCCTGTGGCGTGGAAGGAAACTGTTGAGGCAAAAAAAAAACATTATTATTATTGCACATAACCATAAAAAGCAGATTATAGACACAAAACATTCTTGGCCAACATCCAGATCACCAAAGTATAAGGTACACCTATCATATTCCCTCCCACCCCCTCTCATGGGCCATTTCAAACATTATAGGGGGGGGGTGATCTTGGACAGGTAACCCTCTTCACTTCATTGAGAGATGAATGCCTAAATACAGGGTATTACTTGGAACAGCCCCTCCTAAGTTACACTATTGGCAGCCCACTGGACAGGTAAGAAGTGTCATAATACAAAGATATAAATACACATTGTACACATTAGAGCACATTTTGACATTCTGCTATTACCTATCAAGATAATAATAGGATACAAAAACTTGAAACAGTACCATTTGAAAGTTTACAGGCAGGCCCTTGCACTACATGCTTTGGGGAATTCATCCAGAAATCTGAGAGATGGGTATAGTGTGTATGGGTTTGGCAAAGTCAGCAGATAGATGATTGGGGATAGATAGATAATTGGTATCAGCTGACTTAGCAGTTGGGGGGAGGGAGGGTTAATAAAAATTATTTAGGAAAACTACCAAAAAAAGCCTCTGGCAGTCTGCCTGAATTTAAAGCACAAATCACATTTATTACCCCATTTTAGGGGGTGTTTGGGGTAAAGCACTACTATGGAGCTGATAAAATACATTGTTAAGTGACTACATGAGGTGAATATAGGGCCAGAAGAACATGCTGGGAAGGTTAGTGAAGGAAAATAGGTATGAAGGACAAAAAAAAAAGATTACCTAAAAATCCAGCATGCATGAGGACAAAGGGGACATTCACAGCATATTACAATCATGGTAATTAGGGAATGAGGAAAGAAATACAATATATTAGCAAACATTCAATACAATAAAATGTGATATTAAAGGTTAAAAATCTTACCTTAATATACTCCTTCTGCAGGACCTGAATGATGGCAGAACAGGTCTCTGGGATAATGATCCCCAGAGCCTGGGGGGAGATGCCTGTCGAGAACTTGAGGTCCTGAAGGCTTCTCCCTGTTGCCAAGTACCGCAGGGTAGCGACCAACCTCTGCTCCGGAGTGATGGCTTGCCTCATGCAGGTAACCTGCCTGCTGATATAGGGGGTCAGCGAAGCCAACAAACGGTAAAATGCGGGGTCCGTCATCCTGAAAAAGTTCCTGAAATCATCAGGATTATTCTCACGGATCTCACGGAGCAAAGGCATATGAGAGAACTGGTCACGCTGAAGCAACCAATTCTTGGTCCATGAACTCCTCCCCACCCTGTTCATGGACTGGACTTGTGTCAAGGTCAGGACCCCAACACCAAGCCCCCGCACAGCACGAACTCTACGAGGAGTATGTATACGCAACATGGCTAGAAAACAGTCGGCTGCTCAGAACGAAGTAACAGAACTCACTGAAGAACAGCAAGGCCTGTGAAGAGCGACCTGAAAAACAACAACGAGCGGGCAAGATCGCACAGAAAACTCTGATACTTACTGCAAACACTGAAGAGCAGATACAAACCCACAAGCACAAACTGAACCGCAGAAAACGATCTGAAAGCCACGAGTCTGAAAAAGCGCGAATCGTTTCTCACCAAACTTTTACTAACACAAGATTAGCAAAAGGAGCCCAAAGGGTGCCACGCTTGGTTCTGAACTGGCCTTTTCCAGTCTCGTCGTACGTGGTGTACGTGACCGCGTGGTTGGCGATCGGAAATTCCGACAACTTTGTGCGACCGTGTGTACACAAAACAAGTTTGAGCCAACATCCGTTGGAAAAAATCCTAGGATTTTGTTGTCAGAATGTCCGGTCAATGTCCGGTCGTGTGTATGGGGCATTAGGGTTTACAACCACTTTCAGGCTTGGTTCACATCTGAGCTGCATCCGTCGCACAGCAGGGGTCCGGTGCGTGCTGGTTCACTGGTTCAGGTCCGATTTCAGCCTGAATTTTGGGCTGAATTCAGACCTGAAACAGACCAAAAAAGGCACACATTTTTCCTGCAAAATGCATCGGACCTGCTGCCGAGATATGTGAACCGGTTCCATAGAGAGCCAGTCACATTCTCCTGCTAGGCGAATTGGATGCGGGGAAAACCGCATCCAATGCACATAGGTGTGAACCCAGCCTAAACGTTTGCCTTTAGGACCACTCTAAAGCCTCATACACACGAACAGATTGTTGGCCAACAAAACCGTAAAATTTTGTCCGAAGGGCAATGGCCCAAACTTGTCTTGCATACACACGGCCACACAATTGTTTGCCAACAATTACGAACGTTGTGACGTACTACGTTGTTTTTCAGCTCATTAGCGCCACCCTTTGATCTCCTTCTGCTAATTTCGTGTTAGTAGAAAATTGGTGAGTGTTGATTCGCACTTTTCATTTCGCACTTTTCAGTTAGTTTCTGAACGTCCGTTTGTCAACCAGACATGTTGCAGAATCGGAGGAGATAACGTGTTATTTATTATTGGCCTTGGAGTTATTGCTTTGACATTATTTTTTGGTTGAATAATGATTTGGTATATTTTCAATATTATTGGATGCATAGATTGCACTTTTTGGTTAAGTTCTATTGGCAGATAGCATGTCTAATTTTATTTGTTTTCTTTTTTAATGCACAATAAAAACATGGTGTAGAATAATACTTGGCTATGTGTTTTACTTCAAATTACATTTTGGCAGTAGGCAGTTACATTTAAAAAAATACAATTAAAATTAACAAGGGACACCAACATAGTTGTATCTTTTGATCTTAAAAACTACGGGATAATGGTGTTGTGGTAATTTGCCCAAATAAAAAACAAATCAAGAATAATAATATTATGCTTTTATCACTAGAAAAAAAAAGCCTTTGAAAATTTGTTTGCAATAACTCCATCAGTATCACCAGCAAAGCAGCTTCATTATTATCCCATTAAAGAAGAACAGAATTGTGCGCTGCATTTGAAGATTTCATGATTTACCACGTTACGAATGTTAATTCTCCATTACGAACGTTAGTTTACAAGACCGATCGCTTCTGGGTCGTCATTGCTTCCGAGCATGCGTGTTTGTACTTTGGACTTTTGGACTTTTGTCCGACAACAGACATTTTGAAAATTTATAAACCTGCCATCCAACATTTGTCCACGGAAAGTTGGCCAACAATTATCCGATGGAGCATACACACGGTCGGATTTTCCGCCAACAGCCTGACATCACACATTTCCCATTGGAAAATCTGATCCTGTGTACGAGGCTTAAGTTTGTGTTAACCCTTTGTATAATTATTCTGCTAGCAGACCTTTCTGCAATCCAGGGAATGCAAATCGGTCAGGTCTAATTGGATGTAAATTAACTTTCCAGTTTGCTTCCTCTGTGTTTGCTTTGTTTTCCTCCTACACCCCAAAAGTAAACATAATGCTATACAGGCAATGACCCAGTAGGCATCCACCCCGGGATCCCAGCATTTATGGCTACAATGCTAAGTACTTCTTGGGAAATGTCCTGGTTTTTAATTCCCTTGCATATGATCAGCTTTTTGGCCTCAATGCAGGTTTACCAAGCAAAGGTAAATATTTACTCCTGTAATAGATCAGCCTGAAACAGACTGTAGAAATGGGAGCATTTAAATGAACAAAGACAAATGTCTATTGCATACCTATAAAATCTACTTTTGTCTATTCATTAAGCTGGTTTTACGAGTGCCCTTTATAATTATTATTTTTTATGGATATTAATATATCACCAACACTTTTCATACTATACATTCACATTAGGTCCTGTCCTCAAGGAGCTTACAATTGAAAGTCCCTACATACTAAGACCAATTTGGAAAGAAGCCGATTTACCTACCAGCATGTCTTTGGAATGTGGGAGGAAACTTGAGAACCCAGGGGAAAATCTAAAAAAGCGCAAGGAGAGCATACAAACTTCATGGAGATAGTGTCCTGCAAATTAGGGGCTCATTTATGCTTGCAGTTGGGGGCAGTAAAACCATGCAGCTGAGCATCATTTTTACTCTCCCCCAACTGCTCCTTCTTAAACTGCAAATGCAGTGGACAGAGGTGTACACATGTTGTGGCTGCGACAATAAATAAACCATCAAGAGAATTCCACATTCTTACCGCTCTTACTGTAAAGAACCCTCTACGCTGTTTCCGGTTAAATCGATTTTCCTCTAATTTTAGGGAATGGCTGCAAGTCTTTTTTAAATGCACTTTTGTGGAAAAGTTTTATCCCTATTGTAGGGTCACCAGTACGGTATTTGTACATTGAAATCATAACCCCTCTCAAGCGTCTCTTCTCCAGAGAGAATAAGTTCAGTGCTTGTAATCTTTCCTCATAACTAAGATCCTCCAGACCCTTTTATTAGCTTTGTTGCCTTTCTCTGTACTCTCTCCAGTTCCAGCACATCCTTCCTGAGGACTGGAGCCCAGAACTTTAAATATGCACTCATTTAAGTTGAAGTTGAGTAATGTAGTACTTTACATACAGTGCCTTGCAAAAGTATTCACCCCCTTGGCTTTTTACCTATTTTGTTACATTACAGCCTTTAGTTCAATGTTTTTTTAATCTGAATTATATGTGATGGATCAGAACACAATAGTCTAAGTTGGTGAAGTAAAATTAGAAAAATATATACATAAAACTATTTTGCAGAAAAAAAAAACTGATAATTGGCATGTGCGTATGTATTCACCCCCTTTGTTATAAAGCCCATAAAAAGTTCTGGTGCAAACAATTACCTTTAGAATTCTCATAATTAATGAAATGATGTCCATCTGTGTGCAATCTAAGTGTCACATGATCTGTCATTACATATACACACCTTTTTGAAAGGCCCCAGAGGCTGCAACACCTAAGCAAGAGGCACCACTAACCAAACACTGCCATGAACACCAAGGAACTCTCCAAACAAGTAAGGGACAATGTTGTTGAGAAGTACAAGTCAGGGTTGGGTTATAAAAAAAAATATCCAAATCTTTGATGATCCCTAGGAGCACCATCAAATCTATCATAACCAAATGGAAAGAACATGACACAACAGCGAACCTGCCAAGAGACGGCCGCACACCAAAACTCACGGACTGAGCAAGGAGGGAATTAATCAGAGAGGCAGCACAGAGACCTAAGGTAACCCTGAAGGAGCTGCAGAGTTCCACAGCAGAGACTGGAGTATCAGTACATAGGACGACAATAAGCTGTAGGCTCCATAGAGTTGGGCTTTATGGCACAGTGGCCAGAAGAAAGCCATTACTTTCAGCAAAAAAAAAAGGCACGTTTTGAGTTTGCGAAAAGGAATGTGGGATACTCCCAAAATGTATGGAGGAAGGTGCTCTGGTCTGATGAGACTAAAATTAAACTTTTTGGCTATCAAAGAAAACGCTATATCTGGCGCAAACTCCACACATTACATCACCCAAAGAACACCATCCCCACAGTGAAACATGGTGGTTGCAGCATCATGCTGTGGGGATGTTTTTCAGCAGTCGAGACTGGGAAACTGGTCAGAGTTGAGGGAAAGATGGATGGTGCTAAATATAGGGATATTCTTGAGCAAAACCTGCACCATTCTGTGTGTGATTTTAGGCTAGGACGGAGGTTCACCTTCCAGCAGGACAATGACCCCAAACACACTGCTAAAGCAACACTTGAGTGGTTTAAGGGGAAACATGTAAATGTGTTGGAATGGCCTAGTCAAAGTCCAGACCTCAATCCAATAGAAAATCTGCGGTCAGACATAAAGATTGCTGTTCACAAACGCAAACCATCTAACTTGAACTACAAAGTATTGACTTTAGGGAGGTGAATAGTTATGCACATTGGCTTTTTCTGTTATTTTGTCCTATTAGTTGTTTGCTTTATAATAATAAAGAAAAAAAATCTTCAAAGTTGTGGGCATGTTCTGTAAATTAAATGATGCAAATCCTCAAACAATCCATGTTAATTTCAGGTTGTTAGGCAACAAAACACAAAAAAAGCCAAAGGGGGTGAATACTTTTGCAAGGCATTGTAAGACCTAAGAGAAAGGCAGCCAAGGGGAAAATGAGGACAGAAGGAACTTCATTGTCAAAGATGAACTATTCTGTCAAAAAAGTAACCGTTTGGAGTAAAGGTCATGGATCGAATTTTGGCAAATTCAGCAGGAACCAGACAGAATAAATTCCATCCTATCGGTACCACCCGGCCCAACAAAAGTCAATTTTTCAAACAACTTTTGTAGAAGGAGTTGAATCTGTCCCGGCATTCCTAGAGAAAGAAAAGGAAGAACGGTGTGGTTTTCTAGCCCCAGGACCATTGTTCCAAGTTGCACAGACAATAAAACATATCATATATCACAGGACTCTGATTTTGAGCTTTCTTATATGTGCGCCATTTAGTTTTACACCTGTGAGTGCATACTTACCATCTGTTTTTCTGTGCATGTTATTAAAGGTATCACTGCATTATGTATTTTTTTGCACCCTTGTTTACACACCCCATACAACTGTTCATCTTTAGCAGGGTAACAAAAGGGTAAACAGATATTATGCATTGTTCCTCTTGTCTAAATATGATGAATCATTTTTAAACTTTAAAGTAGAATTCTGGGCTTCACCTAACTGGTCTTAAAAATGCCCCCCCCCCCCCCCTCTAACACCTACTGCATTCTGACTACTTGTATAAATCCACCAATAGGGGCTAGTAGTTGCCAATCCCGGAATTAGTATGAATGGAAAATTACCCCCCAGGTGAGTATTAGAGACTTTTTAGGGAACAAGGAAAAGGATATGAACAAAAAATTTGTATAAATAATATTTATTTATTAAAGAAAATATAAAATTATTCGGGTGCAAAACATCACCAAAAATATAATGGATAAAAAGAGCAAGTTAAAAAAGTAAATCGTTAGTGCGTGGTAATCTTGTGGATATTCGGCCCGACGCGTTTCAGGACATTTTTGGGGTCCTTTCATCAGGGGCGTTCAAGGCAAAGTGAAACTACCATAGCACAGTCTAAAAACAAGACAAAAAAATATATAATAGTAATGGTAGAGAGCAAACAGACAGAAGTAAAAAGCAAACAAAGAGAGCCCATCATGGACAAGGGTCAAGAGAAGAGGAGCATCGTTGAGACGGGGAGATCACCTACCGATTGGATGAACTTGAAATTGCATACACCTCCAAATGATATGCCAACGAATGTAATACGGCCGTAAGAGCACAGCGGATGCCGTGGGGCAGTGTGGAATGAAGATGGCTAATTAAATTGTGACTGACCAAGAGATTTGCGTAGTTAAGTACAAGATGGTACAGCGCCTTGAACAAATGGCCACACTCTTGGCGGCAAAATGTCTGCAAGAGAAAAAGTGTATAAAGGAATAGTATCTTTGAGTACCGAGCTTATAGATGAGGGCCGTTATTCTCCACCATGATATTATCATCAATATGAAGTATATTTATATTTATTACCCCCGCCAAGTCATTTATTAATAGGCACAGGTGTTCCTCATGACAATAATAATAAGAATTAGAGGTAGAAGATAAACAATTTTAATATTGGTCATTGATAAATATCAAAAGATGAGGGGCTTAAAAATAGAGTTAATTATATAAATGAGTCCTTCTGCTAGTAATGAGCAAAAAATGTCCAAGACCGTTCAATAGTAAGCCTCAAAGTGCTTTGAAACAGACAGACAATTTCTATAATTAGATGTTATAGCACTTAGCCAGTCTATTCAATATTCCTAGCGCGCACGTTCCTGGTAAAATGGCACATAAAATGGTGGGTGCTGCAGCGATTATCAGTTGGGTCCTGGAAGCATCAACCAAACGTACATCTTCTATTGGAAAAAATACCGCGCTATAGTGAATAAATTATATCGTGCAAATCGTGACACAAAAAAAATTAATATAGAAGACCATACAAAACCACAAAACATTTGTTAGAAAAATATTAAAGAGCAGCCGCTAAATGTGAGATACACCATACAACATATATTATAAAAAGGTAGCAGCGCTAGTAACCCAAAAAGTGATTAATTGGTGCTTGGATATGTGATTTAACCATATAGATTGTATATAGCCATGAACCTAGCAAAATAGAAACAACACAAAATAAATAAAACCAGCAATAAATGAATAAAAATTAGTCCATAAAAATATATGTGAAGGGGCCTTAGGCCCAGATCCCAATCTTCATAGTGGTATTAGATGCACTAAATAAGTTAATGATTCCTCCACCGCACCACTGTGATAGCATCAATAAAAATGCGCGCTTACCGCAAGGCAAGCCCAAAGGAGCTTGCGACTTTAACCCGGTCGGGGCCTTTATTCAGAAGGAATGGTTGAAAAGCAATAGTCCACCAAGCCACAAGGGATCGGTCACACCATGGAGGGATGTAAATGCAACTCCAAGATACCGGGATATTACCCTTTCAGGAGTTCCCCAAGAAAAGAGAGGGAAACAACATAGCGTAATCCTGGTAACTATCGTTTATTTAGAAAGTTAAAAAAACACTTAGAGTGTAGTAGAAACAAAGCAGCATAAAAAATCAGCCGGCCGGCTTCAGCGATCACCCGTCCTGCAGACGGTACATGCGGAACGTCAGCACGTCAGCTCCTCCCGACGCGTGTTTCGTCACACACTGACGTAGTCTGGGGCACCAGACGACTTCAGTGTGTGACGAAACGCGCGTCGGGAGGAGCTGCCGTTCCGCATGTACCGTCTGCAGGACGGGTGATCGCTTAAGCCGGCCAGCTGATTTTTTATGCTGCTTTGTTTCTACTACACTCTAAGTGTTTTTTTAACTTTCTAAATAAACAATAGTTACCAGGATTACGCTATGTTGTTTCCCTCTCTTTTCTTGGGGAACTCCTGAATGGGTAATATCCCGGTATCTTGGAGTTGCATTTACATCCCTCCATGGTGTGACCGATCCTTTGTGGCTTGGTGGACTATTGCTTTTCAACCATTCCTTCTGGATAAAGGCCCCGACCGGGTTAAGGTCGCAAGCCCCTTTGGGCTTGCCTTGCGGTAAGTGCGCATTTTTATTGATGCTATCACAGTGGTGCGGTGGAGGAATCATTCACTTATTTAGTGCATCTAATACCACTATGAAGATTGGGATCTGGGCCAAAAACGTACATCTTCGCTAGTGCTGGCGAAGATGTACGTTTGTTTATAGCACTTAGCCAGTCCATAAGTACTGAACCAGGTGTTCTATAGACAATAGAAAATACTGCCCACCATCATTGAGGTCATATGATAAAGATTACATCCCAGAGCTGGGTACTTAACTAACCTTGTAGTGGATATTAGTACAAAGCTAACCCAAGCACATGCACTAATTAACTTGTAGTCCCAGAATAAGAACTAAATGGTCTCTTTGAGATAACACACAGGACAGATGATATGTAATAACACTGCCCATGGATCATATGGAAGCTGAACTGAAGTAATATCACATATCAGTTTATAAAGTAGTCAAACAATATGCTTTCCTTTTTCCGATGATGATGTTGCTCCAACATTGATGCAGTACAGTGAGCTAACCTTGCCACCATGGGATAGGAAGTGTGTTACTGCCAGAATCATCAGGTGAAAAGAAAAAGAAAAAAGTTTAAAAAAGAAAACTTATGCAACCACCACATCTGAGGATTGGCGTTAATCTTTTGTTCTTGGGATCTGATACTGTATGCTTTAAGCAAGAATGAAGGTGACAGCCTTGAAGCTTGCACCCTAAAATCAAGTTGGCAATGGCAGCATGTCCCATATTCCTGTCCTCCTAAATTCTATTTAAAACACTTTAGTAATGAGAATGTGCATTAGTATGGCCTAACATTCTCCAAATATGTTCCTAGCACATGCCCAAAGGGTAATGTAATTTAATTGAAAATAATAAGAATCCTCATATCATGATGAATCATGGATTTAAATGAGTTGAAATAAAACTGATAGCCTCTAATGTAAATTTTGTGTGGCAGATAATTTTCACATAAAACTCTTAACGATCATTCCTCTAATCTGAATATGTTCCATTGTTCTATTTTAAAGCTGTGGAATGGAATTGGTGGGAGACAGATAACTGTTATGCTTCCTTTTTCAGAGTAAAATTAGTTTGTATCATGTGAAATGATCAATCGTCAGTTTTTGTGGACATTTGTTTTATTCCATTTCACACTTACAGGATTTGCTAAATAAAATGGCAATAAAAAAAATGTGTTTGATTCAATGGGAGATGTACACTCACTGGCCACTTTATTATGTACACCAGTTCAATCGCTTGGTAACACACATTGCTAACCAGCCAATCACATGGCAGCAACTCAATGCATTTAGGCATCTAGACCTGTGAAGACAACTTGCTGAAATTCAAACCGACCATCAGAATGGGGAAGAAAGGGGATTTAAGTGACTTTAAATGTGGCATGGTTGTTGGTGCCAGGTGGGCTAATCTGAGTATTTCAAAAACTGCTGAGCTACTGGGATTTTCACGCATAACCATCTCTAGCGTTTACAGAGATTGGTCCCAAAAAGGGAAAATACCAGTGAGCGGTCGTTTTGTTGATGGAAATGCCTTGTTGATGTCAGAAGAGAATGGGCAGACTGGTTTGAGATGATAAAAAGGCAACAGTAACTCAAATAACCACTTGTTATAACCAAGGTATGCAGAATACCATCTCTGAATGCACAACACATCGGACCTTGAAGCAGATGGTCTACAGCAGCAGAAGACCATACCGAGTGCTACTCCTGTCAGCTAAGAACAGGAAACAATTGAAAAAACGTTGCCTGGTCTGATGAGTCTCAATTTCAGCTGCGACATTCAGATGGTAGGGTCAGAATTTGGTGTAAACAACATGAAAGCATGGATCCATCCTGCCTTGTATCAAAAGTTCAGGTTGGTGGTGGTTTAATGGTGTGGGGGATATTTTCTTGGCACATTTTGGGCCCCTTAATACCAATTGAGCATCATTTAAATGCTATGGTGCTCGGAAATGAGGTTTTATACAGCATATTTTTATAAATCACATACACTGGGGAGAACCATGTTATCTAACAGACAGAACTATAAAAAGAAAAATGTGGCTTAAACACTTAAACCCTACCTCTAACCCCAAACTTCACTTTAATCTGCTCTGTTTGTTCTTATAACCATTGTTACTGCAACAGAAAATTAGGAGACACCATTAAATTTAAGGTCTGTGTTAAAGGATTTTGGCCTTGCGTCAATGGTATTAGTTTGACATCAGTCTGAGATACATCAGAGATGATGTGACAGTATTCATTGCCAGGTGCATTTGACCAGCAGTTGACCTCTTTCTCCTTTCCCCCTGCGAGTTTCTTATCACTCTTTGCTGCGTCTCTGGGGTAGAAACTTCAGGAAAAATCTCCCAAAGGGGCGGTTCACACTGCTGCGGTGCGAATTTTGTGCAAATTTGATCTGATTGCGTTGTGAATTTTCATTGCGAATTCTTTATGCGTTCTGGCGAATCTAGTGCAATTCTACAGCAAATATTGCATTGAATTCGCATCGCACACGGATCAAACTCGCACAGGACCCTTTTTGTACGCAGCTTAGATTTGCAACGCATTGATGTGAACTGCACTAATGCAAAACTATGTTATTTAAATGACTTGCGAATTTGAGCGATCGCAACGGCTCAAATTCGCAATAGAATTCGCAGCAGTGTGAACCGGCCCTAACAGCGCAGCAAAGAGAAACCTGGCAGCGGTTTTATCTTTTCTCCACTTCAAACATAAAAAAAAAGGTTTGGGCTTTACATGCACATTTTAGCTCTTTTATTTCTATAAAAAAAAAATTGTAACCACTGTTGTACCGGGAATCAGGAAAATAAGATTTGCTCTATCTTGTATAACCCTCTTAAAGTCTTTTAGGGAATCCTCTGAGTAAACCATTATGCTCACCTCTGTTGTCTATGAATGGGTGGGGCCTGACCACAGGAAGAGCATGCATGTTTTAGTGATAGGCTGACCTAATCAGTAAACCTGTATTTTTACTTATGCTCACTCCCCTGAGAAAGAATGCATCGAAACGCGTTGGGTCATCCACAAAGACAATATGGGGTTATTTACGAAAGGCAAATCCACTTTGCACTACAAGTGCACTTGGAAGTGCAGTCACTGTAGATCTGAGGGGTAGATCTGAAATGAGGGGAAGCTCTGCTGATTTTATCATCCAATCATGTGCAAGCTAAAATACTGTTTTTTATTACCCTTGCATGTCCCCCTCGGATCTACAGCGACTGCACTTCCAAGGGCACTTGCAGTGCCCTTGTAGTGCAAAGTGGATTTTCCTTTAGTAAATAACCCCCTATGTCTTGCAAAATCTGTTAACATTACAACGTTTGGTGGACTGGGGAGTGTGTAACTTTAGCCTCTTGAATGAGAATACAATTGTCAGTCTTGATCTGTATATGTAGTTTCTTTGAAGAAAAGTTTTTTTGTACATTAAAATTTGAATGATTTTATTCATATACAGCGTGTGTCAGAAATGTTAGTACGTAATGGTGCCTAAAAAGATCCACCACAAATAATGTAGTTTCAAAAGATCAGTGTTAAAGTGAACTTTAATCTCAAGGAATGACCTTCCAAGCTGCAAGTTCTAACAATTCCATGAGCTGCTTTGGAAGACCTTCCCTGATAAAAGAGATTGCGCACATATTTTCTTTGCTTCAGTATCTCAACATATGTATTTTCACATTTTAAACTAGCCTTTAGCATTTATAGATACAAATCTAACCGATAAGATTTAGAAATAATCTATAGATGAATCTCTGGCTATTGTATTTTGACAGCTTTCCCAATTACAGGGTATGTGTCAAAATACCCAAAGAGTATCTGCATCTGGCTGGATGTAAGTGCTGATCGGATGACAATTTCCCATCAGGATCTTTGGAGGGATGTCAGGTGAAAGGCAGCCAAAAATGTCAACTAAAGGCCCATACACACGATCTGACTTTTCGACAACAACGGTCCGACGGACCTGTTTTATCGGACAATCTGACCGTCTGTATGCTCCATTGGACAATTGTTGTTGCTTTTTCAACCGACAAATGTTCACTGTGCATGCTCTCAAACTTTTCGACAACAAATGTCCGATGGAGGATAATCCGATCGTGTGTACACAAGTCCATCGAACTAAAGTTCAAAGTACAAACACGCATGCTCAGAACTAATGCTAAACATCAGCCAACAAAAGCAGACGTTGCCCAAAGGGTGGCGGTAAAGAGCTGAAAAACCACGTGATTTGGTGTAAGTTGGCTGAAAATGTTCTGCCGTGTGTATGCAGAACAGGTTCACGGCCAACGCCCATTCGGACAAAACTCCACGGAAGTCCGATCTTGTGTATGAGGCTTAAGACTGGCCATGGACGGTTTTAATCTCTGGACGGTTCAGCAGGAACTGGCTGAGATTCGAACCATGTATGGGCAGGCTGAATGTCGATCAATCAACTTGGGTACAACCAGCCGGTATAGCTGCTAGCAATAATGACAATGGCTTGGCGGGAGGGATTCCCCTGTCACCACTGGCTGTGTTGATGGGGGAAACCGTGGTTGCAGGAAAGAAATTTGCACTGTGTATTCCCTCTCCAAGTGAATTTTTATCTAGTTTATCAGGAATGGCCAACATTTGCTCCATTTATGGCCAGATTTTGCATGAGTAGATCTATTGTATGATATAAAAAGAAGATAACTAGTTCTCCATATAACCAGTGAACACCCAAATAGGCAATTCAATATACACATAAATAAATGCATTTGGCTCTGGGCAGCCTTTAGTATTCAATATCCATAATGAAGATCAGCTGTAGGTGTAGGATTTTAAATCATCAAATCATAAGGCTTTATGATAAATATTGTACAAATTTACAATACCCTAATTAAAATGTATTGAGCAAACTATTTGTAATGAATTGCCTTCCTAGACATGAATAGGCTAGACAATTAATTGCTTACTCATCCAACTGCTGGAAGATATTTGTAAAAATTTCTGTTAGCTTTACAAGATTAATCTAATGAGATTATCCTGACATAAATTGCCCAACAATCTCCTACTGTCATGTACAGTTATTGCATCCATCCATCCAAACCGCCCGGCACACTTAAATATACAGTATCTCATAAAAGTGAGTACACCCTCACATTTTTGTAAATATTTTTTTATATCTTTTCATGTGACAACACTGAAGAAATTACACTTTGCTACAATGTAAAGTAGTGAGTGTACAGCTTGTATAACAGTGTAAATGTGCTGTCCCTTCAAAATAACTCAACACACAGCCATTAATGTCTAAACGCTGGCAACAAAAGTGAGTACACCCCTAAGTGACAATGTCCAAACTGGGCCCAATTAGCCATTTTCCCTTCCCGGTGTCATGTGACTCATTATGCCCCGTACACAGGATCGGACTTTCCAACAACAAAACCGTGGATTTTGGTTCGAAGGTTGTTGGCTCCAACTTGTCTTGCATACATATGGTCACACAAATGTTGGGCAACAATTACGAACGTGGGAACGTGGTGAACGTACAAGACGTATGACAAGCCGAGAAAAAAGAAGTTCAATAGCCAGTGCGGCTCCTCCTGCTTGATTCTGAGCATGCATGAACTGTTGTGCGTCGGACTTGTGTGTGCACGATCACAAATTCCGACAACAAAGTTTTGTTGGCAGAAAATTTGAGAACCTGCTAGCCAACATTTGTTGGCGGAAAGTCCGACAACAAATGTTCGATGAAGCATACACACGGTCGGACTTTCAGACAACAAGCTCACATCCAACATTTGTTGTAGGAAAATCCAATTGTGTGTACGAGGCATTAGAATTGCAAGGTCTCAGGTGTGAATGGGGAGCAGGTGTGTTAAATTTGGTGTTATCGCTCTCACTTTCTCATACTGGTCAGTGGAAGTTCAACATGGCACCTCATGGCAGAACTTTCTGAGGATCTGAAAAAAAGAATTGTTGCTCTACATAAAGATGGCCTAGGCTATAAGAAGATTGCCAAGACCCGGTGGCCAAGTCCATACAGCGGTTTAACCGGACAGGTTCCATTCAGAATAGGCCTCGCCATGGTCGACCAAAGAAGTTGAGTGCACGTGCTCAGCGTCATATCCAGAGGTTGTCTTTTGGAAATAGATGCATGAGTGCTGCCAGCATTGCTGCGGAGGTTGAAGGGGTGGGGGTCAGCCTGTCAGTGCTCAGACCATATGCCGCACACTGCATCAAATTGGTCTGCATGGCTGTCTTCCCAGAAGGAAGCCTCTTTTAAAGACAATGCACAAGAAAGCCCTCAAACAAGACAAGCAGACCAAGGACACGGATTACTGGAGCCATGTCCTGTCGTCTGATGAGACCAAGATAAACTTATTTGGTTCAGATGGTGTCAAGCATGTGTGGCGTCAACCAGGTGAGGAGTACAAAGACAAGTGTGTCTTGCCTACAGTCAAGCATGGTGGTGGGAATGTCATGGTCTGGGGCTGCATGAGTGCCGCTGGCACTGGGGAGTTACAGTTCATTGAGGGAACCATGAATGCCAACATATACTGTGACATACTGAAGCAGAGCATGATCCCCTCCCTTCGGAGGCTGGGCCGCAGAGCAGGATTCCAACATGATAACAACCCCAAACACATCGCCAAGATGACCACTGCCTTGCTAAAGAAGCTGAGGGTAAAGGTGATGGACTGGCCAAGAATGTCTCCAGACCTAAACCACATTGCGCATCTGTGGGGCATCCTCAAACGGAAGGTGGAGGAGCGCAAGGTCTCTAACATCCACCAGCTCCATGATGTCGTCATGGAGGAGTGGAAGAGGACTCCAGTGACAACCTGTGAAGCTCTGGTGAACTCCATGCCCAAGATGATTAAGGCAGTGCTGGAAAATTATGGTGGCCACACAAAATATTGACACTTTGGGCCCAATTTGGACATTTTCACTTAGGGGTGTAGTCACTTTTGTTGCCAGCGGTTTAGACATTAATGGCTGTGTGTTGAGTTATTTTGAAGGGACAGCAAATTCACACTGTTATACAAGCTTACACTCACTACTTTACATTGTAAAATATTTTCAAAAATAGGAGGGGTGTACTCAGGGGTGAGATACTCTATATTTAAACTTATTGCATCTATTTTATTTAAGAAAAAAATGTGAGTTTAGTGTAACTTCAATCCCCAGGAATGGCAGCAACACAATCTTCAACTGTACATATACAATTGCTTATACAAGATCTTGACACACCAGTATAAAGGTTTAAACAATACGACCTTGGCTCTATCTCTTCCCTGTATGATATGCTTTGTATTGCTGCTGATGAAAGGCATACATTTTTGATACATTATGGCATTTCGATGTCAATCCCTGACCCGGGTGAACTTTGTACAATACAATTGCAGCAGATGCATTGTATAAAAGGGGATAGAGTTTGCACTGCTCTAGATGCTTTGCAGGGGAATTCTGATGCTTTGATACTTATTTACACCAGCAGCATGTGACATTTCTAAAAGAGTATAAATAAATATACGCATTTTAAATGAGATACTCTCTGTGCCTAACTGTGTTTATGTGCATCCAGTTTAGTTGTATTTAGAGAAAAGACAAATCTGTGTTCCAAGCAACAGCAAATTTACTCTGAATGCATCTAAACACAAGTAGTCACACGTAAACGCATGGTACATTTAGGACCCATTCACACTTTGAATTTAGGACATTTAGGACCCATTCCAGGAATGCGTGCAGGGTGACCAAAACACGCATCACGTTTGCAGTGCCATTAGTTCTTAATAGCACCCCAAACTCAGGTAACAATCTTATGTTTGCCGTGTGACAAAATATGTGAGAAATGCACAAAAACATGCATCACAAAATGTGCATGGCTCAGTGCCATAAAAAGGTATATGATCTACTTTGTAGATGTGTTTGTCATGTGTAGGCCAGCCCATCCCATTAAATTCTATGTAATGAGTTGCCCTAAGCTGTTGCACAACAAACGTGTCAAAAAAACACAGTAAGAATAAAAGTTTAAACTTTGGTTCCCAGATCTATTTCTCTGTGTTTAAAAACCCCTTTTCTACCAAAGTATGTTTATAAATGTCCTGAGATTTGAACTTCAGGTGCAAAGAGAACCCAAACTGAATTTACCATTATATATGTTGAACTCTTCCAAAGCACCATAATGCACTGTGAGATCACAGTGCATTGACAGGTGCTGATTGGCCAAAGCATGCACCTGACCTGCATGCTTTGGCCAATCACAGCGCACTCTGCTGTGAGAGTCATATATTGCCAAAGGGAGGTTGCCTTTGGCCAATCATGGCTCAGTCCACGCCCCACACTATGTAAGTCTGCGTACATAGCGGCCATACATAGTGTAATGAATGAGAGCAGCAAAATGACATTTCTAAAGGAAAAATGTCATTTAAAACGGCTTGCGGCTGTAATGTATTGTCGGATCCCGGCAATATAGATAAAAATCATTGAAAAAATGGCGTGAGTTCCCCCATTGGTATAGATATTAAGGGGAACCCACGCCAAACTAAAAAAATGGCGTGGGGGTCCCGACAAAATCCATACCAGGTCCTTCAGGTCTGGTATGGATTTTAAGGGGAACCCCGCGTCAAAATAAAAATAAAAATGGCGTGGGGGTTCCCCCCAAAATCCATGCCAGACCCTTATCCGAGCATGCAGCCTGGCAGGCAGCAGGAAAAGGGGGGACGTTTGAGCGTCCCCCCCTCCTGAACCATACCAGGCCACAATCCCTCAACATGGGGGGGGTGCTTTGAGGTCCCCCCCAAAACACCTTGTCCCCATGTTGAATCTGGAAGACTCCTTTAATGTACCTCTACTCATTCACCAAAAAAAGTGTAAAAAAAGAATTAAAAATGACAGGAGACATTTTTGGACAATTCCTTTATTTAAAAAAAAAAGTGTCCCACATTGTAAATCTGTCTTCAATCACAGCACCGACGGTGCCGAAAAAAAAAAAAACGGAAAAAAAAAATGACACCTCTTATATATCCAAGGGTGGGGCCACCCGGTGACGTAAACGGGTGGCCCCGACCTTGGTTATATAAGAGCTGTCATCGCGAAAAGGCTGCAGTCGGCGGGATGCCTCCCATCGAGGCAGAGTTTTTCTTTTTTTTTTGGTCCGTTGGCGCTGTGATTGAAGATGGCTGGACATCGCGGGACCCTTTTTTTTGGATAAAGGAATTGTCAAAAACAATTGACAATGTAGGGGTACAATGTACCCGATACCCATTCACATGGGGGGAGGGGTCTGGAGGGCCCCTTGTTAAAGCGGGTTTCCAGATTTCAATAACCCCCCCCCCGCAGACCCGCACAACCACCAGGCAAGGGTTGTGGGAATGAGGCCCTTGTCCCCATCAACATGGGGACAAGGTGTTTTTGGGAGGGCCTCAAAGCACCCTCCCCATGTTGAGGGCATGTGGCCTGGAACAGTTCAGGAGGGGGGGGGGCTCTCTCGTCCCCCCCTCTTTTCCTGTGGCCTGCCAGGTTGCGTGCTGGGATAAGGATCTGGTATGGATTTTTGGGGGACCCCACACCATTTTTTAAAAATTTTGGCACGGGGTTCCCCTTAATATTCATGCCAGATCCGAAGGGCCTGTTATGGACTGGGGGAGGAATCTATGCCATTTTTTCAATGATTTTTTATCTATATTGCCAGGATCCGACAATACATTAAAGCCGCAAGCAATTTTATATTACTTTTTTTCCTTTAGAAATGTCATTTTGATGTGGTACTGTTATGAACATGGGAAAGATGTGCTACTTTACAGGCAGGCTAAGGGGACCCCCCCCCCCCCCCGGCACAATATTTAAAAGAATATTTCATTTTTCTTGTTTCACTTTAGGCATGAAAATCACTACTCCTGAAAAACTTTTTTAATACATGTCCCCTGGGGCAGTACCCGAGTCCCTAAACACTTTTTATGGCAATAACTTGCATATAAGCCTTTAAAATGAGCACTTTTAATTTTTCCTGTTCGTGTCTTATAGACTTTAAAGGTGTTTGCTATGAATTTTTTGCCTGTCTGCATGTTCTGCTGTGAACCGAACCGGGGACTGGCATGGCAATAACTTAAGCCTTTATATGCGCACCATTTTTTTTTTCAAAACGGCGTGGATCCCCTCCTCCAGTCCATAACAAGCCCTTCGGATCTGGTATGAATATTAAGGGGAACCCCGTGCCAAAATTTTTTTAAAAATGGCATGGGGGTCCCCCCACAATCTATACAAGACCCTTATATGCGCATGCAACCTGGCAGGCCACAGGAAAAGAGGGGGGGATGAGAGAGCACCCCCGAACTGTACCAGGCCACATGCCCTCAACATGGAGAGGGTGCTTTGGGGTCCCACAACCCTTGCCCGGTGGTTGTGGGGGTCTGCGGGCAGGGGGCTTATCGGAATCTGGAAGCTCAGTGTGCTGTTGCTTCCCCCCCCAGGTCTAATGCAGCTGAGAACAGAGGAAACAGAAGGCATGTGATCACTTATGGCTATTTCACACTTGCGGATCCATATTCAGCCATCCGCTTGCTCAGCAGGGATCGCTCCGTTGATCCCCGCTGAGCCGGTGGATGACAAGTTCATCTCTATGAGGGATCGGATGATTATGGACGGCCTGTCCGTTTTGATCCGATCCGCCAGACAGATAGAAAATAGGGTTTCCATCCATCTGGATTTTGTGGAGCAGATTGGATCGGGGCGGATTGGATGTCAGCGGACATGTCACCCCTGACATGTGTCACTCCATAGAGATGTATGGAGCGACTGTTCAGATCCGCTGAAAAAACTGACAGGCGGATCTGAACAGTCCGCACGTGTGAAAGAGCCCTTATAAAGGGAAAAAGGGTATTTATAATTTTTTTATATCTGTACACAAATGTTTTGCTTTTCATTTCAGTTTTAAACGAATGGGTTGTTTTACAAGGTGATCGTTTACAATCACTTTGACCCCTTCCCAGCCAGTGTCATTAGTACAGTGATAATGTATATTATTAGCACTGATCACTGTATTAGTGTCACTGGTGATTTTAGTGTCAGTTAGTCAGCTCCCCCCCAGCATCAGTTAGTGTCAGATTGTCCACCACACTATCACAGTCCCATTACAAGTCACCATTACTAGCATAAAAACAGAAATAAAAATTCCAGCATATATACCAGGTGGTAGGCACTCTAACTTTCATGCAAACCAATCAATATACACTTATTGGGATATGTAGCAAAATACATTTTGGCCTAAATTTATGAAGAAATTTGATATTTTATTTCTATTTTTTATTGGATATGTTTTATAGCAGAAAGTAAAAAAAAAATTGTTTGGTTTTTTTTTTGCAAACTTTTCAGTCTTTTTTCATTTATATTATAACAAGCCCATTTATGGAAAACAAAAAAAAAAAAAAGCCCAGTGGTGATCAAATATCACCAAGAAAAAACTCAATTTGTGGGGGAAAAAATTATACAAAAAAATTATACAAATTTTGTTTGCATCCAACGTTGCATGACCACACAATTGGCAGGTAATATAGCGCAGTGCTGAATAGCAAAACATGCCCTGGTCATGAAGGGGATAAAACCTTTCGGAGCTGAAGTGGTTAATATAAGGTTAGAACAAATATAGAGCGCTATGATATATTGATAAGAAAAGATATTCACTGTGGTAACTACTAAGTAGTATGTTATTATCCTCCTGGGGGTTGATTTTTGATGTTGTCTTTCTATGAATATTAAGTGGTTTTAATGTTGTATTTGTATCAGGGGCGGATCGGGGGGGGGGGCAATGGGGCAATTGCTCCCCCGAGAAAATAGTGAGCGGGCCAGGTGGCTAATGCGTGAACGGGCAGGCAGTCTGGTCAGTAGGGGGCTGGCAAGCGAGCAGAGCGAGCGAGCATGTCAGTAGGTGGCCGGCAAGTGAATGGAGCAGGCCAGTAAACGGGCTAGCGGGTGAGCAGAGCGGGCGGGCAGTCATGACGGTAAGCGTGAACTTGAAGACAGCACAGTGAGCAGGCGGATGAGGGAGCAGAGAGATGACATCATCTCTCACTGCCCGCCATAACATGTGCTGAGAAACTTGGGAGAGAGGCCTGTCACTGTTGTTGCAGGTTAGTGACAAGCTGCATCTGGTTGCAATTAACGTGGCAAGTGACAAGCTGCATCTAGTGGCAATTAACATGCCAAGTGATAAGCTGCATCTGGTGGCAATTAACGTGGCAAGTGACAAGCTGCATCTGGTGGCAATTAACGTGGCAAGTAACAAGCTGCATCTGGTGGCAGGCAATGTGGCAAGTGACAGTCCGCATCCGGTGTCAAGTAACATGGCAATTAACGTGGCAAGTGACGAGCTGCATCTGGGCTGCATCTGATGGCAGACGACGTGGCAAGTGACAAGCTGCATCTGGTGGCAGACAATGGTGGCAAGTGACAATCCGCATCTGGTAGCAGGTGACGGTGCCAAGTGACACGCTCAGGGCTCCCACCGATTCTGCATTATGGTGAGTTGAACTATTTCATTTTATTTTACAATGTAATAATAGAAATAATGCGCTTCAATCATCCTGACCCCATAACAACCATGGTGCCGGGATGATTGAAGCGCTAACACCAACCATTGCCCTGACAAATTGCCTGCGAGAACCTTATTTTCTGGCAGTGCCCCTCCGGAGACTAGACTCTGGATCTGCCCCTGATTTGTATTAATGTAAAATGTAAAGTGGTTGTTACTTGCGCATCTGGACCAGGTTCTATAGGTGGTAAAGATTATTTTTTTAAATTTGAGATGGTTATGAGTTCTTGGCGGTCCCTTTTATTGAGGAATTGTAAACCTTTTTAAATTACTAAAAAGCCACAGTAACACACAAGCTTTTCCCCTAAGCTCACCACCATGCGGTAATTAAACTGCAGATGATGATACTGGTAATGACATTCAAAAGAGTACAAGGAGCATGACACATTTGCTTCCTATTCACTTTCCACCCAGATGGTTCCCAGGGGATGTCGGCTGCTGTGGTTACATACTGTGAATGAGAAGAAAAAAAATAACAGTTTGGTGTAAAAGTCATCTGCTGGTGTCTTTTGTGTTTTTGGATTAAGTTTCATGCTCTCCATAAGTTTTACATATGGAAACATAAGCCAGGTTCCCTATAGCGGCAGTGCAGAGAAAAAATACAAATATTTAAAAGCTTGCACACGGTGTAATGACTGAGAGGCCCAGCTGCTGATGAGCGAGCCAGACGTATAATAGTAAAAATCAATTGACATATTTCCTATTTATATGCTTGGACCTTTTTTTTTTTTTTAATGGATGTGAATATTTTTTATTGGCTGCCTTCCCAGTCATAGGTACTGCTCAGTCTGCCTCATGTTTTTTAAACAGTACATCAGAGGGCAGCAGCCAACATCTGGTGTAATTGCAAAGGTCTTTGTTAGACAGAAAATAATTGACAGCACTGCTTCTGAAATGCATGCTATCTATCATCTGACTCTCACTGCTGAAATAATTCTAGGATACATTCGGAAATGTACTGGGAAATAATAACTAAGAAGCTTTTTCTACCTTTTCTTTCCATTATTAGTATTATTCTGCATGGGCCATTTATTATTAACAGCCCCATTCTTAGAATCTGACAAGCCAAGGTGTAATGAACGTACACGAATGGCAAGCTGCGTACTCTTTTATAAGTAGTGTGCCATTAAACTAAATTATATTGTTTATTTAATAGCAGTAAAATAACCACATAACTTAAAGTGAAATCTTTCCAATTCCCATGGTTGTAAACAACACTATACTTTCATAATCCACTCCATCAGCTGTTCTACTTTTTTTTTCTCTAAATCGTGCAGACTAAACAATGCAGTTACTGGTCTGCAAATCTGACTTTTGTCTCAAGTCGACAGATATACTCTTTTCCCCTCTTTAACCGTTAGCAATGCTATTAACAACCCTTGTGCCGTGCTTCACAATTTGATGCCTTATGTAGTGCTATATATTAAACAATTATGTTCTGCAAAATAGTCCCAATATCATATTGTTGTGCAGTCAAATCAAAGTGCATTGAAATCCCAATCCACAGTGCTGTTATTATTATACATTTCTCTTCAATCACTGCCTATGTCAATCCACCACTTTGTATTAAGGATACTTAACGTGACTTGGACACCCTCCACCATATGTGCTCCCACCTGGGTTATATGACCGTAAGCGCTTGCATCCCCCATTGTGGACTTAATAAAACATTCCCAGATTGATGGATTTCACGGATGCTTCTTAGCCACTTGCCTACTGGGCACTTTGACATGTGCGCGTTTATTCAACACTGTATCCATATGAAACTTTTATAATTTTTTTTCCACACAAATAGAGCTTTCTTTTGGTGGTATTTAATCACCACTGGGTGTTTTATGTTTTGCTAAATAAACAAAAAAATACAGAACATTTAAAAAAAAAACTTTTCATAGTTTGTTAAAGTTTGCAAACGGGCAATTTTTCTCCTTCACTGATGTGCGCTAAAGAGGCTGCACTGATGGGCACTGATGAAGCGGCACTGGTGGGCACTGATAAAGGAGGCACTGATGGGCACCGATAGGTGGCACTGATAGCCACTGATATGTAGCACTGATGAGGAGGCACTAATGAGAAGGCACTGATGGGCACTGATTGTCAGCACTGACAGCACTGATGAGCACTGATTGGCAGCACTGGCAGGCACTGATGGGTACACTGGTGGGCACTGATGGGTAGCACTGGTGGGCACTGATTGGCAGCACTGATAGGCACTTTTGGGACTGCACTGATAATCAGGACACTGATAGTCAGTGCCCTGATTATCAGTGTAGATGTCCCTTGCACACAAGCTGGTTATCGGCTCTCCTCCCCTCACGCTGTCAGCGTGAGCAAAGGAATGCCGAAAACTGGTTTGTGTTTACATCATGATCAGCTGTGATTGGACACAGCTGATAACATGGTAAAGAGCCGCTGATTGACTCTTTACCTCGATCTGTGATGAGCTGTGTCCTGAGGACACAGCGATCACAGAGCGCGCAGCAGCAGGCGTGATCACAGGAGGACGTTCATATGACACTCTTCTAGAGCTGGCCGGCCACGCTGTCATTCGGCTATAGCATGGTCCGCAAGTGGTTAATACCTCCTTGTATAAGTTTTACTCCTCTCAATACCTCCGCTCAGCCGCACATAAAGAAAGAGAAACCACCAAACATAGTGCTTTAACCTTTTGGAACAATTTATTGCCCCCAAAAACCTCCAGATGTACACTCACTTTTAACAGGTGCTGAAGCGCACCAGACTTATACAGCATAAACAGTAAATCCAACAGCAGTAACAATCAACTTTCCTGAGTGTATAGTTACCATGCAGTCTCGTGTACAGAGCCTTGTGACGTCATCCGGCCCCCCTACCCATTACGCCACAGAGTTATGTGGCTTCATCAGGGAGATCTTCCATCCTCAGGGACGCTCTACCTCAATCTGTGCAGCTATCTCCTACTCTGGCTATCTTTAAGCAATCCCTGAAAACTCATCACTTCAGGGAAGCCTATCCCACCTCCATCAGCTCACCCCTCACAGTTATTACCTTTTGTACCACTTTCCCCACTCTATTAGATTGTAAGCTCTTATGAGCAGGGCCCTCTTAAGCCTCCTGTATTTTATTATTTTGTAACTTTTTTGTCTCCCTTGATATTGTAAAGCACTGTGCAAACTGTTGGCACTATATAAATCCTGAATTATAATATTAATAACCCATATGTTCACTGTCCTTCAGAGGGCCAAGGCACATGACAGTCACATCACAGGATGGGCTGTTACATTTGAACACCGAGTCGCTATATGAGGCAGAGCTCCAGTACTTCCTGGTAATGTTGAATCATGTAGCTTGCTCGCTCTCTCCTGCCTCACTTACATTTCTTTTGCCACCTACCTATGATGTGCTCCCCCACCAGACATTAAGAATAGTCAGCAGGAGGAAGGGCCATCAAGTCCACAAATGATACACTCATGGCAGTATTTGAGGTCAAGCATAAAATGTGTTTGATGAATCAAAATGCCAGTAAGTAAGAAATTGCATTTCTTGTCTGTAGGCACCAATTGGATTCAAACCTGCATTAAAAGTTTGGCTCTCTATTGTGGCAGAGGGAAAATAGTCCCATTTTTTTGTAGTAACGACTTGATTCGTCAAGCTCACTGTTTATGAGCTACAATAGATTTGGTTGTTTGTGTTGAAAGTTTGGAGTTTAAGTAATATCCATTACTGGCTAACTTCAAATGATTGTAAGTGCCGTTTCACACGGGCGGCTTCAAAGTCATCCGACTGAAGCCGCCCTGCACAGCGTGACCTCAGCGCGGCTTGCAAATGACTTGTTTAATAGAAGTCAATGCAAGCCGCTCCGAAGTCGCCCCCAAGTAGTACAGGAACCTTTTTCTAAGTTGGATCGTTTTGAGTCGCTCCAATTAGAACGTTTCCATTCCACTGCATAGAACGCGACTTGTCACCTAAGTCGCCTGACAGGTCGCCCCAGTGTGAATCGACACTAAAGGTATTTTTTTTTATTATTATTAAACATGTCATATTTACAGTATCTGCTCTGTGCAATGCTTTTGCACTGAGCAGTGCCGATCCTCCTCTTCTGGATCGCTAGTCCTTGCCCCTGGCTCCTCCTCTCTTCCTAGTGCCCCATAGCAAGCCACTTGCTATTGGGGCACTTATGTGGGCTTGATCCTAAGCTGGGCTGTCTGCATCTATTGACACACACAGCACAGCTCTGCCCTGCCCTGTGCTCCCTCCTCCCTGGATTTCACTGGCAACAGGTGCCAACGGTTCCTGCTACTGCCTCCATGTCCAGTGAGCAGCACTTCTGCTCTCGGGCACAGCGCTAGATCAAGATTGGGTTAAGCTAAGTATTTAGGGGGGCTGAGGGGGAACTGGTCACAGATTTTTTTTTTTACTGTAATGCAGAGAATGTGTTCAGGTAGAAAAACCTTCTACCTTTACAACTACATTAAAGCGGAACTAAAGTCTCCATACTTACCTGTCCAAAGGTTCTATGCTGGTGCCGGCATCTTATTCTGAGTGCTGGTCTTCAGGCCTCTTTACTGGCCAGTAGATGATGGCGTCACTTCTGCGCATGTGCAGGAGGCCACCGTCCCGGCACTCGGAAACCGACCCAGCACTGTAAGCTGAGCTGTACATGCACAGCTCAGTTTACAGTGCTGGCGGAGACAATGAGCAGGCAGGTAAGGGCATTTTATTGCAGAAGAGACTATTCTGCAATAAAAGCCTTCCTGCCTGCTGTTTTTTACAATGGCACTTTAGTTCTGCTTTAATGATGAACTCCAGAAAGCTTGAAAATTCTCCCTTGCAGTGGGGCTGCGCCTGCACTGCAAGGGTTATCTACTTGTTTAAATCTGGGGTGGATAGAAAAGATTACTTTACCTGATTCTCCATGCTGCTATACCGGCCCTGTCATGTCCCCCATGCTCCAACAGTCTAAGGTCCTGACATCATCAAGACTAATGCAAGGTCCATAACCCTAAATTGAAAGTGATGACACTTATGCCGCGTACACAAGACCGGACTTTTCGGCAGAAAAGGTCTGACGAAATCATCCTGTCGGACATTCCGATCGTGTGTGGGCTTCATCGGACCTTTTCTGTCGAAAATTCTGACAGACCTTAGAAATAGAATATGTTTCAAATCTTTCCGACGAACTCGATTCCTATAGAAAAATCAGTTCGTCTGTATGCTAGTCCGACGGACCGAAAACGACGCAAGGGCAGCTTTTGGCTACTAGCTATTGAACTTCCTTTTCTAGTCCGGTCGTACGTCATCACGTTCGAAACGATCGGACTTTGGTGGGATCGTGTGTAGGCAAGTCCGTTTCATCGGCACTCCGTTGAAAAGTTCAGTCCGACGAGAAGAGTTCAGTCCGACGAGAAGTCCGCTCGTGTGTACGCGGCATAAGGGATATTCCACTGCCTGAGCATATTGCAGTGTCATCTGCCGGGGGAGTTGAGGATTGGGTAAGTAAAGGGCTTTTATTCTCCCCTAAAATAAAAGGGCAGTTAACCCTTGCAGTTTGGATGCATCACAACTGCAATGGAGAATTTTCAGATTTTCCAGAGTTGGGCTTTATGTTATTAAAGATGCAAGCCTTCAAGATGTCTTCGATCCCTTCTTCAGGATTTATACAATTATATAAACAATATTATATAAACATGAAATAGCATATAAATATTAAATATTTTATAAAAAATATTATATAAACAATAATAAAGCTGGTTTGACTGCACTTCTCCTATGGATCACAAAAGTGCAGATCGTTTTGCACTCCTGTAACCTGCTGAAGCCTGCTGTCAGCTGACGTCACAGAGCCAGTCCAAGCTCGGGAAGGATTGCGACCATACGGTTGGGATCCGCTCACATGGCTGAACCGTCACGCGGCTCAGCCTCTCAGAAAACCGCTGAGATCCTAAGCTGGCCGCTCCTGCCCCCTCCACAGCCCAGCGCTCCAGTGAGCGCGTAAGGGGGGGGGGGTCAGAGCAGAGAGCCAGTGACTGACAGTCACCAACTCTCTGCTCACGGAGCACCGAGAACCAAGCGATGATCGATTGGTTCTCAGCCTTAGAGCTGATGCGGCATCCATCTAGTTAGGTATGATTCAAAAAAAAAAAAATCTCATACGATTAATTTAAGTTAGCCAGTAAAGGGTATCAAAACTAAAAACTCTAAACTTTCTGCAATAATTGAAGGCTAAAACAGTATAGTACTCTGCTACTGTATTTTTCCTTTCCTTTTTTTATATATTTATTTATTTTTAAATCGTAATGGTTACAACTCAGCAGTCCACATGGGGCTTGCATCAGCCCATAAATAAGACTTCAGTTCTTCAGCATCATGTGAGGGCATTACCTAGGGCAGTCTGTATGCAAATGCAGCCTGCCTAGAAACACCTACTGCTCCATCCGCCCATGAAGGCATTTTGATGTTTGCATACTGTATTTTTCCTTTCCTTTTTTTATATATTTATTTATTTTTAAATCGTAATGGTTACAACTCAGCAGTCCACATGGGGCTTGCTTTAGCCCATAAATAAGACTTCAGTTCTTCAGCATCATGTGAGGGCATTACCTAGGGCAGTCTGTATGCAAATGCAGCCTGCCTAGAAACACCTACTGCTCCATCCGCCCATGAAGGCATTTTGATGTTTGCATAACTTTTCTAAAAAGCCAACCCATTGCTTGCATCACGACTGGAAACCATGGATGGATATTAAACCCTGGGGGTTATTAACTAAAGGCAACTCCACTTTGCACTACAAGTGCAAACTACAAGTGCAAAGTGCACTTGAAATTGCACTGAAAGTGCACTTGGAAGTGCAGTCGCTGTAGATCCAAGGGGGACATGCAAGGAAAATAAAAAACAGCATTTTAGCTTGCACATGGTTGGATAATAAATCAGCAGAGCTTCCCCTCATTTCAGATCTACCTCTCAGATTTACAGCGACTGCACTTCCAAGTGCACTTTCAGTGCAATTTCAAGTGCACTTTGTACTGTAGTTTGCAATTGTAGTGCAAAGTAGATTTGCCTTTCGTAAATAACCCCCCACTGTACCTTTGTGCTTCAGTTATATTATAGTTTCCAACTGTCCCTGATTTTGAGGGACTGTCCATGATTTGGAACAAAGTCCCCCTGTCCCTTTTTCCTCCTCATTTGTCCCTCATTTTGGTCTGATCTATGTAGTTGTATATAAAAAGCACTTTTTATCTTTTAAAAAGTTTTTCCCAGTGCTAAACCTTTCACCCAGTTTCGAAATTGCTGCACTTGTAAATATCAAAAGTGAATATAAGGAATAGTAGTGGTAAAAAAAGCACTTGTGAGTTTAGCTAATTTTTTTTTTGTATAAATCTCTGTTAAAGGGGGCGTGGCAGGGGGCGTGTCCTTTGCCTACATACATTTCCAAATAGGTGTCCCTCATTGCTGTCTCAAAAAGTTGGGGGGTATGGTTATATGTTGTTTTTTTTTATTAATTAGGTACTTTGTGTTTAAAAGTTGTTATGTTACACTCAGGACAAGTAACTTCCTGATTCCAGTGGTCTGAGGTTATTTCATTATCTATGTGCTTACAGTTTCACTAAGTCATGTATTGTGTTGTATGTAGAGTGTTCACAAATCAGTCTGCAGAATCAAACCACAAGCTATGAAAATACATCTATGGATGCACAATGGTATAAAGGTGATTTACGGGGACACATTTATCTACAGCTTTTGGAAAATTATTAGCAAATGTCAACTGTGTTTCAGAAAAATTGCAACAAATTGTAGCCAAAGCCTGGTAGCCTATTAGTAAAAACTAGTCGTTTTTTTTTTTTTTCGTTTAACCCAGTGGGCTGAACTGAAAAAAAAACTGAAGAGCACTGGAGGAGCCGGTGTACTAACTATTCGACATTTGTACAGCGATCTCCCATGCTGTTCTATTGTGTTCTGACAAGGGGATGGCCCCCTGCCAGAACACACCGGTCAGCGCTCTCAGCCATTGGCCTCAAGAAGATCGTTATAGGCTCCCAGCCCAGACACAGCTGTGGCCTCTAAAACAGCTGAACAGTCCACAGGCAGCCCCTGAGGCTTTGGAACCCTCCCTGCCAAGAAAGGAGCTATATTTCCCTGAGCTTCAGACTATTTATTACCTCCACAAACACCTTTTGGACATTCCCCTCCAGAGATTGGCTAGGGTATGATAAATATTCAGATTAATCACTTGCCTCTCCCAGCCCCATATCCTGGAAACTTGTTCCAGAAACAGGAGAAGCAGTAACACCTGGAACAGACCAGAGCAAACAATTACTGCTTCTTTGACTACAGAAGGAGCCAAAAACTAAATTTGCCTTGCATCCTACGCTAGGAGGATGTTATATTTACAGTCAGGTCCATAAATATTGGGTCATCGACACAATTCTAATCTTTTTGGCTCTATACAATACCACAATGGATTTGAAATGAAACAAACAAGATGTGCTTTAACTGCAGACTTTGAGCTTTAATTTGAGGGTATTTACGTCCAAATCAGCTGAACGGTGTAGGAATTACAACAGTTTGTATATGTGCCTCCCACTTTTTAAGGGACCAAAAGTAATGGGACAATTGGCTGCTCAGCTGTTCCATGGCCAGGTGTGTATTATTCCCTCATTATCCCATTTACAAGGAGCAGATAAAAGGTCCAGAGTTCATTTCAAGTGTGCTATTTGCATTTGGAATCTGTTACCGTCAACTTTCAATATGAGATTCAAAGAGCTGTCACTATCAGTGAAGCAAGCCATCATTAGGCTGAAAAAACAAAACAAACCCATCAGAGAGATGGCAAAAACATTAGGTATGGCCAAATCAACTGTTTGGAACATCTTAAAAAAAAAAGAACGCACCGGTGAGCTCAGCAACACCAAAAGACCCGGAAGACCACAGAAAACAACTGTGGTGGATGACCGAAGAATTCTTTCCCTGGTTGTCCAGATCAAGAACACTCTCCAGGAGGTAGGTGTATGTGTATCAAAGTCAACAATCAAGAGTAGACTTCACCAGAGTGAATACAGAGGGTTCACCACAAGATGTAAACCATTGGTGAGCCTCAAAAACAGGAAGGCCAGATTTGAGTTTGCCAAACAACATCTAAAAAAGCCTTCACAGTTCTGGAACAACATCCTATAGACAGATGAGACCAAGATCAACTTGTACCAGAGTGATGGGATGAGAAGAGTATGGAGAAGAAAAAGAACTGCTCATGAGCCAAAGCATACCACCTCCTCAGTGAAGCATGGTGGTGGTAGTGTCGTGACGTGGACATGTATGGCTGCCAATAGAACTGGTTCTCTCGTATTTATTGATGATGTGACTGCTGACAAAAGCAGCAGGATGAATTCGGAAGTGTTTTGGGCAATATTATCTGCTCATATTCAGTAAAATGCTTCAGAACTCATTGGACGGCGCTTCACAATGCAGATGGACAATGACCCGAAGCATACTGCGAATACAACCAAAGACTTTTTTAAGGGAAAGAAGTGGAATGTTATGCAATGGCCAAGTCAATCACCTGACCTGAATCTGACTGAGCATGCATTTCACTTGCTGAAGACAAAACTGAAGGGATAATGCCCCAAGAACAAGCAGGAACTGAAGATGGTTGCAGTAGAGGCCTACACCGTTCACCTGATTTGGATGTAAATACCCTCAAATTAAAGCTGAAAGTCTGCAGTTAAAGAACATCTTGTTCATTTCATTTCAAATCCAAATGTGGTGGTGTATAGAGGCAAAAAGATTCAAATTTTGTCGATGTCCCAATATTTATGGACCTGACTGTATTAAATTGGAACATAGCTATGTTTTTGTATTTTTACTTTCAATATTATTTATTGAGTTTTCAAGATTACACACAAATCAAGATAATTGTAGTAATACAATTCTAATAGGAAAAAGAGGCTAATACACTTAGGGGGTTATTTACTAAAGGCAAATCCACTTTGCACTACAAGTACAAAGTGCACTTGAAATTCCACTGAAAGTGCACTTCGAAGTGCAGTCGCTGTAGATCCGAGGGAGACATGCAAGGAAAATAAAAAACAGCATTTTAGCTTGCACATGATTGGATAATAAATTCAGCAGAGCTTCCCCTCATTTCAGATCTCCCCCGCAGATTTACAGCGACTGCACTTCCAAGTGCACTTTCAGTGGAATTTCAAGTGTACTTTGCACTTGTAGTTTGCACTTGTAGTGCAAAGTGGATTTGCCTTTCGTAAATAACCCCCAGTGTCAGTGTTATGCCATGCTAAAGAACTACACTAGGCAGAATAGTTAACATAAGAACAACTAGCATTTTTTTTTATTTTACTTTTGCGGTTTCTGCTGGGCAAGTAAAGTGTGTATGCAAATAATACAGATCAAAGGTATGTAAATACTTACGCTTCATGTGCAGTCAATAGTCCATCTGTTTTCTAGCAGTGCCTATGCTTTGACTGCAAAATAAAGAGATCACCCAATGAATTTACATTAAAATATAATATATAATTAAAAAACATAATAGCTGACATATTAAAAAATGGTTAGGCCTCATGCGCACTGCTGCTCCTAAACTCACATTTAGGAGCTTTTGGCATTTTTTTTCCAAATCCCCTGAACTCAACTCAATAAAAGCCTATGGGGTTGATTTACTAAAGGCAAATAGACTGTGCACTTTGCAAAGTGCAGTTGCTCCAGAGCTTAGTGAATGAGGTGAAGCTTCACTTTGCAAAGAGTACCCAATCACAAGAAAAAGTATAAAAAAAATGCATTTTTGCTTGCACATGATTGGATGATGGAAGTCAGCAGAGTTTCTGCTCATTTACTAAGCCCTGGAGCAACTGCACTTTACAAAGTTCAGTCTTTTTCCCTTTAGTAAATCAACCCCTATGTGTCCATGCACACAAACGGGTTGATTTACTAAAGGCAAATTGTGCACTTTGCAAAGTGCAATTTCACTCTGAAAGAACAGTTGCTCCAGAGCTTAGTAAATGAGGTAAAGGTTCACTTTGCAAAGAATATCAAATCATGTGCATGGAAAATAAGAAAAAAACAGAATTTTTGCTTGCACTTGATTGGATGATAGAAGTCAGCAGAGCTTCTGCTCATTTAATAAGCAGCTCATTCTGGAGCAACTGCTCATTCAGACTGCAACTGCACTTTGCAAAGTGCACAGTCTATTTGCCTTTAGTAAATCAACCCCACAGGCTTTTACCAGAGTTTAGGAGCAGCAAAGATTAGAGGCAGTCAAAGTTCCTCTCCTGAATGCAGAAGAATCACGTTCAGGAGAGAAGCTTTCAGGCATAAAAAATGTCAAACGTGCCTAAATGTTCCTAAACGCTAGGCGCGTTTAGCACTTCAGCATTTATTCATTTCAATGGCCAGAATAAATGAAAATTCTGCCCAATGAAATAAATAAACTCCCAAACACCAAACGTTGCTAAACTCACCTAAACTGTTTTGAAAAAAATGCTGCTTAGGTGAGTATTTACCGCTGGTTTTCTCCTGTCAGAAGATACAGCAATTACAATAAATCAGTGTGAATGATAAAGGTTCAGGGCAGGGGCGGACTGACCATTGAGCCACTCGGGCACTGCCGAGGGCCCTGGGCCACTAGGGGGCCCCATCAGGGTTGCCAGCCTCAGTAAAACCAGGGACAGTATGTATAAATCTGTGTTTTTTTTACATCTGTCTGTGTATACTGTGCGTAGATGTATGTGTATACTATGTGATTGTCTACTGTGTGTGTGTATACTGTGTGGCCCCATAATCTCTGATTGCCTGGGGGCCCCATAATCTCCTATTGCCCGGGGGCCCCATGAGTTATCAGTCCGCCCCTGGTTCAGGGTTGGCCTGTGTTTGGGACTGAAGTTATTTCAGTGGCCTCTATTTTTTTATCCCAAGGCTTTCTATTGCTACGTATATATGTGCTGCATGAGAGCTTTTACAGCATTCAGGCTTGTTTTTCCCACTGATCTATAGGCCTGTGCTGCATGAATGTCAGTAAACCAGTATCCAAATCAGTAAAAAAAAACACAATCTGCAATAGGTCTCCTGCACATAGGTGAAAAAAAAACTTAATGTTTTTTACATTTCTGCACACAGGTGCATTGTTGTCTATGAAACAATGCACACAGCTGCATAAGGATCAGTAATGCATCGATGCGTTCAGAGCCATAAAATATGCATGTTTACGTGCCTATACGATCTTACAGAACTTAATTTTTTTACTTGTTTTTAATTTAGGATCTATCTGTCAGCAAGATCCTGCATATAAACATCTGTAAATTAATACATCTGTGTGCAAGAGGCCTTACTGGGTCAGTATCTTAAAAATGGGATAAAGCCTAAATCCCACCCCTTACATTTCTGGAAGTTAAAAGAAGTGTTATGCAATTTTTACGTGCATATACGTAAGCACTTTATGGACCATATTATATATATATATATATTTTAATTCAGGAACTTTCTGCCAGCAAAATCTGGCATTAATACATCAGTACCATGTGCAAGAAGCCTTAAGCTGTATTCAGAAAAGCACAGTGTATGTGGTATTTTCATTACTGTGCATTATTTGTTCCACTCTTGACAATTTACTTTTCAATTTACTGAAGGCTTTGCTGCAGGGATCAACTGAATTTACCACGTGCATGTTGGCTTATTGATTTTGAGGTATTTTGATTGTAAAAGTCAATTTACAAAGGTAATTGCACAGGTTATCTTTCTTAAAAGGAATTTATAGTGGGGTTTTTTTTTTTAAGGAAAAGTGTAGGACATAAGAAATACTGTAATATGTTCCAGTCCTTCTCTGATCTTTGTAGAGAAAAAAAATACTCATCTCATGATGCAGAAGCTGTTGTATGCTGTCCAGCAGATCAATGATAAGGTTTTCACGTGATCACGGAAACGTCATCTTCAGCTGGGCACATGCATGCAGGATCCCATAGGTTGTGTTTTTTGTTTTTTGTTTTTTTTTTAGCTAACCTTTAGTGTTTGGGGATCCTTTGTTACTTATTCATTCATTTTAATTATTACTGGTACCAACAATTTACACATTGCTTTACATACTGAAAACTCACATCAGTCCCTGCCCTCAAGGAGCTCACAATCTAAGGTCCCTAACTTGCATTCATACATACAAGCACACATATACTAGGGTCAGTTTAAACAGGATCCAATAAATCGACCAGCATGTCTTTGAAGTGTGGGAGAAAACCAAAAGTACCCAGAGGAAACCCACGCAAAGACATGTGGAACATGCAAACTAACAAGCAGATAGTGTCCTGACTGGGATTTCAACTGGGCACCCCAGCTCTAAAAGGAAGAAGTGCTTAATATTTTTTTTCAAGTTTTTACATTTTTAAAAAACTCAGCAGGAGTTTTCTTTGGCCGCTGAGCATGCTGGGATAGTCTATTTATTTGGAAGGAGTCAGGTGATCGGTGTTCTTTTCCATCTGGGCTGCGGCCAGGGTGGGTGTGTGTGGAGCAACAGCAGAGGTGTAAGCCTGAAGTCTGAAGCCTGAGGCCTGAGGCCTGAAGCCACCACGTGTAAAGAGGCTCGGCCCAAGGGGAGCCTGATCGTTGCCGGAGGCAAAGGAGAAGCAGTTGCTAGAGGGACAACCACTCTTGTTGCCGGAGGCAAGTGTAGAAAGGATGGAGTTCTGAAGGAGTACCAGAGCAGACGCTTCACTAGCCAGGGATGGTGAAGTAAGTGGGAAAGCTTCAGTTGAGACTCATTCTGGAATACAGCGGGTAGCTGTAAGTCAAGCCTGAGGGATCCAGCAGGTAGGTGAGAGTCCGAGGAATCCAGCGGGTAAGGCCTCATGTACACTGCTGCTGGTAAACTGATGTTCAGAGGCAGTTGGACATTTTTTTTAGCTGCCCCTGAACTCATCCAATGTTAGCTTATGTGTACATGTACACAGGGTCATTTAATGTCATTTTTAGGCAGTTACGTTTAGAGGCTTTTCTTGGAAGGCAAAAAAATGGGTTCAGACGCCAGACCCGCCTAAAGGCGGAACCAACGTTTAGGCGTGTTTTCATTTAGAAGCATTTTTAAAGGTGCCCTATTTTATTTGAGGGTCTAATGATGTTATCTTAAATAAACGCTCCTATACGCAAACGGGGCTAAACACAACTAAATGCGGCATGCAAACACGGCCAAATGATTGTTTTTAAATGCCGGTTTCAAGCTGTCAAGAAAAACGTTCAGAAGAGGTTGCCTGAAAATCCTGTGTACATTAGGCCCAAAGCTTAAAGAAAACAGCGGGTAGCAATGAGTGAAGCTTTAGAAGTCCAGCAGGGAGCTGGGAGATAATCTTGAGGATCTACAGTGGGATACTGTGAGCTGAGCCTGAAGAACTACAGTGGGATACTGTGAGTAAAGTTGTTGCTATAGGAGACAGCAGTTACTACAAAATACAGATAGCTGCATACAGCTTAGAGGCTCTTTTTTTATATTGCAGTCTGCCTAGTTCTATTTTTGTCCAAGGAGTCTGCCAAGTTGCTATTGCATTTGCCTAAGGGTATCCTGTGCCCTAACCCTCTTTCCCCTGTTCCTGTTAAGAGAAATAAAACTCTCTTTGTTCGTTTTTAAAAGTGACTGGCACCCATCTTTCCACCTTACACTACACCCACCATTCCTAGTAACCTGCACCTTGAGGAGGAATGTCAGCTCTCTCTGGCTCTGGGGGTTGCCATCAGGCCCTTAGAGGTTGGGGAGACCACTATAAATGTCTTTTATAGCAGAAAGAAAATGTTTTTTCTTCAAAATTGTCAATCTTTTTTTTTTTATAGCCCAAGAACCCAGTGGTGATTAAATACTACCAAAAGAAAGCTCTATTTGTGGGGGGAAAAAATGATATAAATTTTGTTTGTGTACAGCATTGCATGACCACGCAATTGTCAATTAAAATAACCCAGTCCTGTATAGTAAAAAATGGCCTGGTCATGAAGGAGGGTAAATCATCAGGATGTCAAGTGGCGTATAACACTCACTTTTTCACCATGAAAATCAGGTGCAAATACCATGTGCGTGTTATACGCCAATACTTCAATTTTAGTTGCCTTGGAGGGGTCAGGGAGGGGAGCAGGATGAGTGCCATCACATTACATAAAGTGAGAATCTCCTTTTTACTTGGCGGCCTCTGTAATAGGAAGTCCTGTCTCCTGGGCCGCCATTGGACCACTGTTCTGTCTTTCATAGGAGATTCTTACTGTATGTAATCTGTCGACGCTCGTCCCTCCCTGTTCCCTCTAGGCTGCACATGGGCATCAATCAGGCTGCACTGATGGCAATGGTGAGGCTGCTGCATTGAAGGCAATGGTAAAGTCTGCTGCATTGATGGCAATGGCGAGGCTGCTGCATTGATGGCAATGGCAAGGCTGCTGCATTGATGTGGACTGATGAGGCTGCATTGATGGCACTTGTGAGGCTGCAGATGGGCACTGACCCTTATTTTGCTTCAAAGTTCCTTATTTAAAATGTAAGATTTTTTTCCTGAAACTTCCCTCTTAAAATGAATGTGCGTGTTATACGCCTGTGCGTGTTATACGCCGATAAATATGGTATATATATATATATATATATATATATATATATATATATATACACTGCTCAAAAAAATTAAAGGAATGCTTTGAAAATACATCAGAACTCATTGGGGAAAAATATGCTGGATATCTATTCTTATATGGACAGGATTCTGTGTTAGGAATGAAAGGATGCCACATCGTTTGATGGAAATTAAAATTATCAACCTACAGAGGGCTGAATTCAAAGACACCCCAAAAATCAAAGTGAAAAAATTATGCAGCAGGCCCATTTTGCTGAAATGTCATTGCAGCAACTCAAAATGGTACTCAGTGGTTTGTATGGCCCCCACATGCTTGTATGCATCCGTCAGGGCATACTCCTAATGAGACGATGGATGGTGTCCTGGGGTATTTTCTCCCAGATCTGGACCAGGGCATCACTGAGTTCCTGAACAGACCGAGGTGCAACCTGGTGGCATCGGATGGACTGAAACATAATGTCCCAGAGGTGTTCTATTTGATTTAGGTCAGGTGAGCGTGGGGCCATTCAATGGTATTAATTCCTTCATTCTCCAGGACATGGCTGTATATTTTCTCCACATGAGACCGGGCATTATCGTACGCCAGGAGGAACCCAGGACCCACTGCACCAGAGAAGGGTCTGACAATGGGTCCAAGGATTTAATCTCAAAACTGAACGCCAGTCAGGGTGCCATTATCTAGCCTGTAGAGGTCTGTATGTCCCTCCATGGATATGCCTCCCCAGACCATCGCTGACCCACCACCAAACCGGTCATGCTGAACAATGTTACAGGCAGCATAACATTCTCCATGGCTTCTCCAGACCCTTTCATGTCTGTCACATGTGCTCAGGGTGAACTTGCTCTCATCTGTTAAAAGCACAGGGTGCCAGTGGCGGACCTGCCAATTCTGGTGTTCAATGGCAAATGCCAATCATGCTCCACCGGTTGGGGCAGTGTGCACAGGGTCCACTAAAGGACCTCAGGCCACCCTCATGAAGTCTGTTTCTTATTATTTGTTCAGAGAGATTCACACCAGTGGCCTGCTGGAGCTCATTTTGTATGTCTCTGGCAGTGCTCATCCTGTTCCTCCTTGCACAAAGGAGCAGATACCAGTCCTGCTGATGGGTTAAAGACCTTCTACGGCCCTGTCCAGCTCTCCTAGAGTAACCGCCTGTCTCCTGGAGTCACCACCATGCTCTTGAGACTTGCTGGGAACCACAGCAAACCTTCTGGCAATGACACGTATTGATGTGCCATCCTGGAGGAGTTAGACTGCCAGTGCAACCTCTATAGGGTCCAGGTATCGCCTCGTGGTACCAGTAGTGACACAGACAATAGCCAAATGCAAAACTAGTGAAAAACAGTTAGAAAAGATGAGTAGGGGAAAAAATGTCAGTGGCCTCCACCTGTAAAACCATTCCTGTTTTGGAGGTCTCATTGTTGCCCATCTAGTGCACCTGTTGTTAATTTCATTAATACCAAAGCAGCTGAAATTGATTAACAACCCCCTCTGCTACTAAACTGACCAGTTCAATATCCCAGGGATTTAATTGACTTGATGCTATACTCTGATAAAGGCTACTTTTACACTGGGGTAGCAGGCGTCTGCGCTAAAGCGCTGCTATTTTTAGCGGCGCATTACCGTCATTTTAGTGGCGCTATTCGGGGGGTTAAAAGCGCCTCGCTAGCGACCGAAGAAGGGTTAAAACCGCCCCCAAAGTCCCGCTGCAGCTTCAGTGGCGCTACCCCATTGATTTCAATGGACAGGGGGCGCTTTAGGAGCGGTGTATACACCACTCCTACAGCGCTTCAAAGATGCTGCTTTGCAGGACTTTTTTTTACCGTCCTGCAAGCGCACCGCTCCAGTGTGAGAGCACTCTGGCTTTCACACTGGAGAGACAGGAGAGGCTCTTTACAGGCGCTATTTTTAGCACTGTAGTGCCTGTAAAGCGCCTCAGTGTGAAAGCAGTCTAAAAAGTGTTCCTTTCATTTTTTTGAGCAGTGTATATGTATGTGTGTGTGTGTGTGTGTGTGTGTGTATATATATATATATATGATGCACCAATACACGTTTTTTTTAAGACCAAGTACGAGTAAAGTATTAGTAGTAGTACATATATTCGCCAATACCAATTACTGATAGCTATTTTTAGAGTCACGTGACAATTTTTTTAGGGCTCGTTCACATCATACATGCATGAAAACTGATGGCAAAACCACCCAGGTCAGTTTCACATCAATTTTCATATGCGAGTCCTGTGCAATTTGAATCCAGTTCAACTGCTGAATGAAATCGCACCGGACTGGGCTTTGAAATCGCACTGCAAACCGGCCTGCACATATGTGAACTGAAGATATCAGTTTTAGTATCAGAGCATTTTCACGAGTACAGGTACTAGTGCAAATGCTCTGTATTGGCACCAACACTGGTATTGGTATCAGTGCAACGCTAATATACATATGTATATGTGTGTGTGTGTATACTATATATACTCACTCTGTCTTAGCTGAACTAAGATGGGGGGAAGAGGAGACATAATCACTTCTTTGAATTAAATTTTTTTTCTATTTTATGTGTGTAAATTCTGAGCTACTGAGCTCTGTAAACAGGGGTTTTTCAACTGAAAATATGGAATATCTAACAGCTGGCTGAAAATGAGAATGCTGAGGAGTTTACACCTTGCAGTATTTGTGTTGAGTATCATTTTATTGATGTTATATCATCTGCGCACTATTACAACATAAACATCCTGTTCAGATAAGTTATATATATAGACTGATATACAGGAGGTTTGTTCAGCTAACCTATTGCCACAAAGATTCATTACTATTGATAATATTCAGTGTTGCACTTTATGCAATATTGCTGCTGACCATGTGAAATTCATACAAATTTGCAATATTTGTTACAATTGGAATATTCCGATGTAGACTGCTTTCATACTGCTGCATTAAAAATGCATATGTGTTTTTGATGCGTTTCTGGTGCGTTTTCTGGATGCCTGACTCCCAGCATGCATCAGTGAAACATGGACAGGTGACATCACCAAAGATGCAACCACGTTTTTGATGTGTTTTTGATGCCATTTCCATTTATTTTAATGGTGAGCTGCATTTTTGGTGCTGTTTTGAAAAGCGCATCAAAGATGCAGTATGCTGAACTTCATAAAACACACTGCACCCGCAGCACATTGTTGTGAAGAGTCCCATAGGACTTAAAGGGAAATATTTTTGTTGCATTTTTCGTGCGTTTTTGGCAAGGTAAAGACACTGCAAAAATACATCAGTGTGGAAGCAGCCATAGTATAGCTATAGAATGGGGTTTTATACTCAATACTTAGATGGAAAGTGACTAGCGTGGCCTACAATGATTTTGTTTATATGGATATACATAATGGATGGGTGATTTAATATCACAAGAAGTTGATTCTTGCTCTGAAAATAACAATGCATAATATCTTCCTTATCCTTTCTGCTTCCCCTTCTACAGACCACAGGATGTTTTTTTTTGCTCATCTCTTGGCCTTCATGCGGACCCTCCCCATTCATTTTTGAGGTTCATTCCTACAGTTCTCAATGGCAGGTTAAATCTTTTGGCCTTTAAGTGGAATCCTGGATGTTCTGAGACATCATCTCATTGGGTTCAGGGGAAGCTCCCCTCTCTCTAAGGTTGGTGTTTACATGCCCCCCTACCAAAGTCATAGACCACATTTCATTCTATTGGGGTACAGTTATATATTTTTTTTCATTCAGCTAACATTTTCAGCCTTGGAATTATATATTTTTTTGTATATACTCATATATCATACCTTATATCATCCATCATTGTAACCATACCCAACTTGTATCTCAATATTATCTTAAATAAAAACATTGGTAAAAAGCAGAATGCCTAATACTAGTATCAATTATGTTTTCTTAAAATATAACTAAAGACAAAACTTTTTTTTTTTTTTTTTTTTCAGTTTTGGATAGAGTGGAGATGGATTAAAACAACTGTCAGTTTTTATTGCTGACTGTGCCCCCGTTAAGGAGATTCTCCCTCTCTATTTGTCGTGTTTACCATTATCATTGAAAGTAAAAGATAATCCAAATTTTTGGGTTGTCCCCAGAAAAATAATAGAGGCACAATCTTACAACAGTGAAACTAGTTCTGGTGACCTGGGGATGCTCAAGAAATTTCACTTAATTTTCAGGGATTTCTCTCACTTCCTGTTTGGCTATGGAACAGGAAGTAAATGTAAATCTCCGAAATGGGACAAAGAGGGCAAACATAACAATTACAGGGGTTATAATCCTCCCTTAAACCTAGTACACATGGCCCGAATGTCAGGCGGCATTAGCCAGTTCAATAGAAACCGGCTGACATTTGGCTTGTGTGTACTACAGACGGTCTGACAGAAGCCGGCCATACGGCTGGCTTCTGACGATGGGGCATGACCAATGGGTGAGAGCACTGACTGGAGTGTTCTGGCGGGAAGGGGGGGATGTGTCCTCTGTCAGAACACAATAGCACAGCAGGGGAGATCGCTATACATGCTCTCCTCAGCTAACGACCAGGTTCCGTTCCAGCGGTTGTGATGTACAGTGCCCAAGAGTGTACTATTCATCTTTTCTATTCTCTATTGCCCTGGTAATTACAATAACAACTTAATTGAAAAAAGAGAAAGGGCCTAATTGCCAAGATTTATGAATCTTTTCTCCTAGCTTATCAACCCAGCCTGGCCATCACTGGGGAATGGAGAAGGGACTTGGACAATCTCTCAGGATGAACGGTCAGATGCTTTGGAGGCCGTTCCTTTAACCTCCTTATTTCTTGCTCAAAAGATTGCTTAATAATTTATTGTTCATAGAGCTTACCATATTCAGCTGAAGAGATCAAAGTGGGGGGGTGTATAACATTTCCTAAATGTGCAAAATGTGACAGAGACATGGGAACTCTTATTCATATGCTGTAGAGATGTTCAAAACTTTTTAGGTATTGGGAACATTTTAAGCTATTAACTCACTGTTCTCCATCTGTCTACTAGTAGATCCAAAATTAGGTATGGACATATTCCTTGAAAACATAGTCCCGGAAAATATTCAACCATCCCTAACTAGAATATTAAATATTGCTGGAAATTGATTGCCTAAAAATAGTTTTCCCATAGATCACTCTCGTTTGACAAGTGGAAAACCTCAAGTTTCCCTTTGGAAAGGGAAAATTCCACATACCAATACAAGGGTACCCTCACAAATTTTATAAAATCTGGTCAACATAGTTCCCGCTTGCCAGTACTAGCCCCTCCTAGTGTAATCATGAATCATCTGCTTTGCGAGACTAATGCCCCATACACACGATCGGACTTTCCGACAACAAAACAGTGGAATTTTGTCCAAAGGGTGTTGGCTCAAAATTGCCTTGCATACACACGGTCACGCAAATGTTGGGCAACAATTACAAACGTAGTGACATACTACGTGGTTTTTCAGCTCTTTAGCGCCACACTTTGGGCTCCTTCTGCTAATTTTGTGTTAGTAGAAGTTCGGTGAGTGTTTATTCATGCTTTTCATTTCGTGCTTTTCAGTTCGTTTCTAAACGGCCGTTCGTCAACCATGTTGCGGAATCGGAGGAGATAACGTGTTTTTTATTATTGGCCTTGGAGTTATTGCTTTGACGTTATTTTTTTGGTTGAATAATGATTTGATTTGGTATATTTTCTATATTTTTGGATGCATAGAATGGTTAAGTTCTATTGGCAGATAGCATGTCTAATTTTATTAGTTTTATTTTTTAATGCACAATAAAAAAATTGTGTAGAATAATACTTGGCTATGTGTTTTACTTCAAATTACATTTTGGGAGTAGGCAGTTACATTTTAAAAAATACAATGTAAAATTGACAAGGGACACCAACATAGTTGTATCTTTGTTCTTAAAAACTACGGGATAATGGTGTTGTGGTAACTTGCACAAATAATAAAAAAAAAGCATAATAATATTATTCTTGATATCACTAAAAAAAAAAAGCCTTTGAAAATTTGTTTGCAATAACTTCATCAGTATCACCAGCAAAGCAGCTTCATTATTATCCCATTAAAGAAGAAGAGAATTGTGCGCTGCATTTAGAGATTTCATAATTTGCCACGTCACGAATGTTAATTCTCCATTACGAATGCTAGTTTACAAGACCGACCGCTTCTGCTTCCGAGCATGCGTGTTTGTACTTTGGACTTTTGTCCGACGGACTTGTGTACACACGATCGGAAAGTCTGACAACACACATTTGTTGGCGGAAAACTTGAGAGCATGCTAGCCAACATTTGTTGGCGGAAAGTCCGACAACAATTGTCCAAAGGAGCATACACAGGGTCGGACTTACCGCCAACAAGCTCACATCCAACATTTCCCCTCTGAAAATCCTATCGTGTGTATGCGGCCTAATGCCGCGTACACACGGTCGGACTTTTCACCTGCAAAAGTCCGACGGACGCCGCCGGACAAAGTCCGGCGGAAAGTCCGACCGTGTGTGGTCTCCATCGGACTTCCGACGGACCGTTTCGGTCGGATTTTTGCGGAAATCCGACGTACTTTAGATTTGAAGCCTGCTTCAAATCTTTACGTCGTACCTCCGCCGGACTCAGTTCCTGACGGAAAGCCCGTTCGTCTGTATGCTAGTCCGAAGGACCAGATACGACGGAGGAGCAGGTTACTGCATCTCGCGCTCGCTGCAATAGGAAAAAATAATTTTCCCATTGCGGCGAGCGCGGGGGGCATCCCAGGCCCTTAGGTCTGATATGGAACTTTAAGGAGAACCCCCTACGCCGAAAAACCGGCGTGGGGGTCCCCCCAAAATCCATACCAGACCCCGATCCGAGCACGCAGCCCGGCCGGTCAGGAAAGGGGGTGGGGACGAACGAGCGCCCCCCCCCTCCTGAACCGTACCAGGCCGCATGCCCTCAACATGGGGGGTGCTTTGGGGGAGGGGGCGCCTTGCGGTGCCCCCCCCACCACAAAGCACCTCGTCCCCATGTTGATGAGGACAAGGGCCTCTTCCCGACAACCCTGGCCGTTGGTTGTCGGGGGCTGCGGGCGGGGGGCTTATCGGAATCCGGGAGCCCCCCATAATAAGAGGGCCCCCAGATCCCGGCCCCCCCACCCTATGTGAATGAGTATGGGGTACATGGTACCCCTACCCATTCACCTAGGTAAAAAGTGTCAATAATAAAACACAACACAGGTTTTTAAAATAATTTATTAAACAGCTCGGGGGGGGGGTCTTCTTCCGTCTTCGGGGGTCCCTCCGGTTCATCTTCTCCCGGCGTCCGGTTGGTTCTTCTCCGCTCTCCGGCCTCTTCTCCCGGTGTCCCAGGTCTTCGGCCGGCCCCTCCGCTGTCTTCAGGTAGCTCTATTGCCAGCGGAGGTCCGGACTTCTGGGCTTCTTGGCTTCTTGTGTTCTCTTCTCTTCTCTTCCCCCAGATGTTGACACGACGCTCTCTCCGGCTGGACTGGTCTCTGAGGGCTGCGTTGTGACTTATATAGGCGGAGACCCCGCCCCCATATGATGTCACAGTCCCTGGGCATGCTGGGACTGTGACGTTTTAGGGGGCGTGGTCGACCACTCATTCACATAGGGTGGGGGGGCCGGGATCTGGGGGCCCTCTTATTATGGGGGGCTCCCGGATTCCGATAAGCCCCCCGCCCGCAGCCCCCGACAACCAACGGCCAGGGTTGTCGGGAAGAGGCCCTTGTCCTCATCAACATGGGGACAAGGTGCTTTGTGGTGGGGGGGGCACCGCAAGGCGCCCCCTCCCCCAAAGCACCCCCTCCATGTTGAGGGCATGCGGCCTGGTACGGTTCAGGAGGGGGGGGGCGCTCGTTCGTCCCCATCCCCTTTCCTGACCGGCCGGGCTGCGTGCTCGGATCGGGGTCTGGTATGGATTTTGGGGGGACCCCCACGCCGGTTTTTCGGCGTAGGGGGTTCCCCTTAAAGTTCCATACCAGACCTAAGGGCCTGCGACGGGGCTCGCAAGGTTTCAATCTCGCCAAAAAAAGCGGCGAGATTGAATTCCTTTTCTAGTCCCGTCGTACCAAAGTCACGTTCAAAATGAACGGACTTGTCCGTGTGTGGGAAAGTCCGTTCGTTCTGAAAGTCCGGCGGAAGTCCGTCGGGAAGACCGGATTCCGGAAAGTCCGGCCGTGTGTAGGCAAGTCCGGCCGTTCAGAAAGTCCGCCGGAAGTCTGGCGGCAAGTATGTCGGACCTAGCTTTCTAGAAAGTCCGACCGTGTGTACGCGGCATAAGAGTTTGTTCCATTTTTATTTGAATTGGCCTTTTGAAGGTGCTATAAAATATATATATATATATATATATATATATATATATATATATATATATAGAGGGGGTTATTTACGAAAGGCAAATCTACTTTGCATTACAAGTGCAAACTACAAGTGCAAAGTGCACTTGAAATTGCACTGAAAGTGCACTTGGAAGTGCAGTGGCTGTAAATCTGAGGGGTAGATCTGAAATGAGGGGAAGCTCTGCTGATTTTATTATCCAATCATGTGCAAGCTAAAATGCTGTTTTTTTATTTTCCTTGCATGTCCCCTTCGGATCTACAGCGACTGCACTTCCAGTGCAATTTCAAGTGCACTTTACACTTGTAGTTTGCATTTGTAGTGCAAAGTAGATTTGCCTTTCGTAAATAACCTCCATAGTGTATACATGCCAATATTTGTTTTAAAGACATGGGACTTTATGCTTTCCAACACCCTGCACTTATTCTCAACATCTTATGCCGTGTACACACGACCAAACTTTTCGACTGGACTGGTCCGACGGAACGAATCTGTCGGACAATCCAACCGTGTGTGGGCTTCATCAGACCTTCAGTGGACTTTTTCTGTCGAAAATCAGACGGACTTTAGATTTGGAACATGTTTCAAATCTTTCCGACGGACTCAAGTCTGGTCGAAAAATCAGTTCGTCTGTATGCTAGTCCAACGGACAAAAAAGGACACAAGGGCAGCTATTGGCTACTGGCTATAAACTTCCTTATTCCAGTCCCTTCGTACATCATCACGTTCAAACAAACGCACTTTTGAACGGACTTTAGTCCGTTTGTGTGTGGGCAAGTCCGGTCATTCAAAAGTCCATCGTAACTCTGTTGAAAGTCCGTCTGAAAGACCGTTGGACCTTTGATGCTGAAAAGTCCGGTCGTGTGTACACGGCATAACAGATTCCAGAATTGAAGAAAAGAGATAAACAGAATCTTTTGTACGATGAATTTTAAATTGTTAACAGTTTTTACTTTGCAGGTTTAGTTTTGCTTTAAAGTGTATTTAAACCCCAAACCAAAAATATAATACATAGCAGGTTACCAATCTTTAGATGTGACAACTGCATTGGGTTTTATTTTTGTATGCTTTTTTCCCCTTTATTTTTACTTGGTGATCCTGGTAACACATTTCCTGTCCTAGGGTGACAATGCTCACTCATTTGACTGTATCTATGAAGGAGCAGATATGTCACCCTACAACAAGAAGTATAAAGACTATAGAACACCTCCTCTACTTCTCATCTTCATTAAATAAGATGTAATCCATAAAGGATAACTAGAATATCTGATACCTTTGTTTGAGATATCAGTACAGAAAGTTACAAGGACATTCGATTTGTGGCAGGGCAACAGGTATTTACATTTAAAAAGAAAATAAATGCCACCACCACACCTAAGAACTGGTAAGATACAATACATTACATTTTGTTCTTGGTTTGTATATACTTTAATTCTCAGACACACCATTAAAAATGTTAATTTGCCTAAATTGGCCTGATTTTGTGTCAATATGGATGTTGTAAAACCATTAAACTGTAAGCTCTTCCAGGGGTTGGGGACTAATGTGAAAGGTTAAGTGTCTATTCTACAAAGAAACATGGAAAATTATTAACAAAATTATACAAATTATCTGCATGGAAATTAGTAACAAAAACAGCTTTAAAAGGTTTGGCATTAGTGATCTGTTTCCACATAATCCAGTTCATACAGGGTTAATATCTGTCCCTCTGTTCTATCTGTTCATTAATCCATGGGCTTTAGTGATTTCAATCTTCTTAGCTGCACATTGTAAGGAAAAATAAGCATTATTATTGAAGGCAGAACGGCTTTGTATGGTTGATATGCAGATGCAATGTGGTTTTTTTTTTTCCCCCTTGCGGAATTTATACAAGAGTAAAGAATGTGATTAATACAATTACCCTTTCTATCAAAGTCTCCTGCGGCCTAGTAGCAAAGTCGAGGTGAATACATTGAACTATTGTTTAATAAAGGCAATCCTACTGCAATATGTAAGATATTTATCTTCTGCAAATAGGTTTATTGCTGCTATTTTACAGCAAAGAGAGCCTGATATAGCTGACTCAGATAACACTGACACAGCAAATGATTATTAAGCTTTTCCAAGCATTTATGAGCCTGTCAAGTAAATTTAGCAATTTCTTGCTTTGCTGATGTTAAATCATAAGGGATTGCACTTTTTGGCTTTGTGTGATCATCTGCAGTATTTTATCATAGAAAAACATCAGCAACACAATTAAAGGCCAAATGTAGCTAAAAAAACAAATAACAAATCAGCACAAGGGACATTACTTATCTTCATCGGGATGTCTCCTTTGTGCTGGTGTGTTCTCCTTTACTTGAAATCCCTCCCCTCTGATGACCTCCCACCCCCACCACCAGAATCTTCTGGTGCGGCAGGGGTTAATATAGCTAAGGGGCTGTCACGGGCTAACGTCAAGAGTGCCCAACTATTCCCCCAATTTCTCTTAGCTGCTTCATTCATAGAAGCCATACTACAGCTTCTATGAATGAAACAGGATGTATGAATGGAGGATGAGCAGATGATTGATAGCTCTTCCCCCTCCATTCTTAGATTCTGTTCCATTCATAGAAGCTTTAGTACGGCTTCCATGAATGGAGCAATTAGTCCAAAAGGTCTCTTGATGAAAGCCTGTGGCAGCCCTTTAGTTTTTGAATTTAAATCGTTTTCCAATATCCAAAGAAAATAAAATAGAATTGAAAATAAAGGAATATAACAGAAATTAAAAGAATAGAATATAATAGAGTAAAACAAAATAGAAAATAAAAGGGGGGACTCTGCAGACTCTGATGACATAAGAGATGCTTGGGGAACCCTGATTTAAGGGGGAACACTGAGAACTCTGATGTATGAAGAGGACTCTGATGTAAGGGGGAACACTGCAGAACAATGTGTAAAGAGGAACGCTGATGTAAGGGGTGCTCAGAGAACCCCGATTTACCTTAGTGTACTCAAAGGCAGGAGAGAGAAGGGAAGAAGGGGGGACTTCAGTCACAGACAGTGATGGATGGTGAGCTCACTCACAACTTGGCAGTCAGCGCCTCTCATCCATATATATCTGCGGCTGCTGAGCTTCAAATTTCCCACTTCTACTTTCCTATATGTAGGTTGGAACACAGTCATTAACTGAAACAAAACAGCTGTGTAAGAGGCTTAAATCTGGGTGAGGAACAGCCAAACTCTGCTACTAGGGTGAGGTTGTGGAAGACAGTTTCATATCACAGGTCATATACACCATAGCAAGACACAAGGTAAATATACTGCATCAGTAAGGTCTCGCTCATCTACCATCACATGTATTCTAAGGTGAAGATATAGTCATTTTTATCAGGGGTTCCCTGAAACCGGAAAGTTATTTCAAGGGTTCCTCTGTGTTGAAAAGGCTGAGAAAGTATGCTCTATACTGTATTTTTGTTATCCCAAAAGGAAAAACACAGTTTTCTATAAACAAACTGATTATAGAATATTAGCAGAAGTTCAGCCTCAATTTGTTAGTGTATTTAAATCTGTTAGTACGTCTAACATAAGGTGACCAGATTTTTTAAATAAAATCTGGGGACATTTTTTATTTTTTTTATTGGCAAGTGGTATACTATTTTAAAAGGAAATTTTCTTTAAATTATATATGCATTGTATGTGGTATGTGTTTATGGAATGATTGTATGATATATACGTTATTCCTCATATTTCGTCCATGAGATAAAAAAAAGATACTTCTTAGAATTCTTTGAGCTATGACTACCAAATATTATGAAGATAAGATAGAGAAAAAAAGTGCAGAGTTCAGGAATGTGCTACTTACAAAGCGCAGAGTTCAGGAGTGCATTACATAAAGAATGCAGGGATAAGGAGTGCTCAGGAGCTTGCTACATAAAGAATGCAGGGTTCAGTAGTGCACTACCTAAAGAATGCAGGGCTTAGGAGTGTGCTATATAAAGAATGCAGGGCTCAGGAGTGCGCTACATAAAGAATGCAGGGCTCAGGAGTGTGCTACATAAAGAATGCAGGGCTCAGGAGTGTGCTGCATAAAGAATGCAGGGCTCAGTAGTGCACTACATAAAGAATGCAGGGTTGAGTAGTGCACTACCTAAAGAATGCAGGGCTCAGGAGTGCACTACATAAAGAATGCAGGGCTCAGGAGTGCGCTTCATAAAGAATGCAGGGCTCAGGAGTGCGCTGCATAAAGAATGCAGGGCTCAGGAGTGCGCTACTTAAAGAATGCAGGGCTCAGGAGTGTGCTACATAGAGAATGCAGGGTTCAGCTGTGCCCATCTATGCAGCCTCAACAGTGCCCATCAATGCAGCCTGACCAGTGCCTAGCAATGCAGCCTCACCAGTGTCCATCTATGCAGCCTCACCAGTGTCCATCTATGCAGCTTCACCAGTGTCCATCAATGCAGCCTCACCAGTGTCCATCAATGCAGCCTCACCAGTGCCCAACAATGCAGCCTGACCAGTGCCCGTCTATGCAGCCTGACCAGTGGCCATCTATGCAGCCTGACTAGTGCCCACCAATGCAGCCTGACCAGTGCCCACCAATGCAGCCCGACCAGTGCCCAGCAATTCAGCCTGACCAGTGTCCATCTATTCAGCCTGACCAGTGCCCACCAATGCAGCCTGGCAAGTGCCCACCAATGCAGCCTCACCAGTGCCCAGCAATGCTGCCTCACCAGTGCCCATCTATTCAGCCTGATCAGTGCCCATCAATGCAGCCTGACCAGTGCCCACCAATGCAGCCTGACCAGAACCCAGCAATGCAGCCTGACCAGTGTCCATCTATGCAGCCTGACCAGTACCCAACAATGCAACCTGACCAGTGCCCAGCAATGCAGCCTCACCAGTATCCACCAATGCAGCCTCACCAGTGTCCATCTATGCAGTATGACCAGTGCCCACCAATGCAGCCTGACCAGTGCCCAGCAATGCAGCCTCATCAGTGCCCATCTATTCAGCCTGACCACTGCCCATCTATTTAGCCTGACCAGTGCCCATCAATGCAGCCTGGCCAGTGCCCACAAATGCAGCCTGACCAATGCCCACCAATGCAGCCCTACCAGTGCCCACCATTGCAGCCTGACCAGTGCCCAGCAATGTAGCCTGACCAGTGCTCATCTATGCAGCCTAACCAGTGCCCACCAATGCAACCTGACCAGTGCCCACCAATGCAGCCTGACCAGTGCCCACCAATGCAGCCTGACCAGTGTCAATCCAATGCAGCCTGAACAGTGTCAATCCAATGCAGCCTGACCAGTGCCTAGCAATGCAGCGTGACCAGTGCCCATCCAATGCAGCCTGACCAGTGCCCATCCAATGCAGCCTGACCAGTATTCACCAATACAGCCTCGCCTGTGCTCATCAATGCAGCCTCATCCGTGCAGGGGATCGAGGAGAGGAAGAGGAGAGCCGGCAAGATCATGACACAGGTCGGCGTCCCCACTCTGGATGAAGGCGTATAGGGGGCACCTTTGGACAGCAGTATTGTCATATCAATCTGGGGGGGAGAGAGGAGTGTTAGATTAGGGTGACCAGCTGTCATAGCGGGAGACGCCGACCTGACACCCCCCCCCAGTGTGTGGCACCCAGAGCAGACCGCACCCATTGGTATACCACTGGCTTCGGCACTCCCCCTCTGCCTCAGCACCCGCCCAGGACCGGCCCTGCAACTGACGTTGCCCCTGCAATCCGGGGACAAAACCAAGGACATCTGGTCACCCTAATCTAACACTCCTCTCTCCCCCCAGATTGACATGACAATACTGCTGTCCAAAGGTGCCCCCTATACGCCTTCATCCAGAGTGGGGACACTCTAATACAGGAGGTGTGTTATTGGCCAGATCACAAAACAGATGAAAAAAAGCTGGAAAAAAAGAAAACTAATGCAGCCACCACGTCTAATGATTAGTAATCTGCAATATAATACACTTTTGGCTGTGGGTTTAATATCGCTTTAGGCTGGCCATACACTGGAACGCAGGGACTGGCTCAATTTTGATCAGTGTGTGGCCATACCTGCTCGCCAGAAGTGGATCTGTTGATCAACTGTTGATTGACTTTTGTCAAAGGGACATGTTGGAAATAGACATGCTGCAGCCGCTGATCTGTGTATCCTGACAAAGTATCCAAATGGGGGGGGGGGTTAGGAGGAGCTCCTCCATCCACCTCAATTTGTTTTTCTTTTGATTAACTGCCACTAATACAACATATGGGATGTACCCACTTTTTGACATTCAAATTCACTAAACAGTAAATGTCAAAGCACAAAAGATAAGAGCTTACCACAAGGCACAAACTGTGTATTTTTGTTGTGGTGCATTGCATTTAAAAAAAAGAAAGGGCCACATGGGTTTTTGCTGTGTGTTGGCAGCCCATTCATAATGAATTTGCAGCCTTAATGCAGTACACCTGTAGCACTTACCCCAGAAGGAGCCACTGAATTTAGGTCTCCTGTTCCTGTGCCAACAACTCTGAAAAAAAATAAATAAATAAATAAAATATATATATATATATATATATATATATATATATATATATATATATATATATATATATATATATAGATCTAATATTTAATTTAACTACGCTTTGGCTTCAAACCAGCATCAATTCTTACACTTGCACACTTTGTACACTTGCACAAAGTTAGGGATTTTGTAGGATTGAAATCAGGTATGATTAACCAATTATACTAAGCAGGTGCCAATGATTATCAGTTTTATATGTAGGTTGGAACACAGTCATTAACTGAAACAAAAACAGCTGTGTAAGAGGCTTAAATCTGGGTGAGGAACAGCCAAACTCCGCTACTAGGGTGAGGTTGCGGAAGACAGTTTCATATCACAGTCATATACACCATAGCAAGACACAAGGTAAATATACTGCATCAGCAAGGTCTCTCTCAGGCAAAGATTTCAAAGCAGGCTGGGGTTTCAAGATGTGCTGTTCAAACTCTTTTGAAGAACACAAAGAAACAGGAAATGTTGTGGATCGTAGACTCAGTGGTTGGCCAAGGAAACTTAATGCACTTCCCTTTCCTTTCCCTACAAGCTAACAGACGCAAACGGTGTCGATACTTGTAGTTTATTCATTAACAGAACAGAAAATACATTTTTTATTTAACAATTGTGTTCGGGAGCAATTGAGAAGAAGATCCCCGGCTTGCTTGCACTAGAGGCGGTGGGTCGGGGAGTGGCTGCAGCAGTGGGAACATCTTACGTATTCCACCCTAAAAATAGGTAAAACATTTAACATGTTCCCAAAGGCGAACTTATCCTTTAATAATGTCAAAGTTTGCAATACCTACTAAGCTGAATGCATAGATGGCTTTCAGAGACATGAAAAAGACATCCTTAAACTCCTGAATTTCCACTGAGATAAAAAAAAAAAAAAAAAAACACCCTTCCTGAATTGCCAGCAATCTTTCAAGCACAGGGTGGTGATTAATACAGCAGGCAATGTTAGATGGATTGGGAATAGTCTGAGATGATATGAACTCTTTTTTTTAAGAAGGCCTATTTCAAATTCTGAAGCCAATAGGATCCTAACATGTATTAGTTCAAAATATAATTTTAACATAAGAAGCTAAAAATTATATTATATACCAACAGTAAAACTCCTAAACCTATATCAAAGTTCAAAGTCCAACGTTAGGAACTTTGACATTCCCTCCACAGATTCATAAAGCTGAACTCCAGGCCCAAAAACGTTCAGGTAAATATATTCATCTTATAGCACTACCCCCGTAGGAGCCACAGGATAGGAAGGGTCCCCTGTTCTTTGCCTCAACCTTCTCCAGAGCCTCGGCCCCTCTGACACACCAGGTTGAGTGTAGAAACATGCAATTTCACAGAAATTTATTGAAAGTAATACCTAGTACCCAATAATTGTGCTATATCAAAGAAAACAAGCACCAGACCAAGCAGTAAATGCAAACTTAATATATTGTCACCCAATATAGTTGGTAACTAGGCAAGCATAAAATTGATTACCAATGGTAATAACACAAATTAGCATACAAAGTACAGTAAGGGCTAGGCAAAAGATGACATTTGGCATCCAGATCAGCATAAACATTAGCAAGGCCACCTCAAGTGCACAAGTGAGCAGTAGTACATTTATGGTGCTAGGCCTAGACTGACTGTCTATGAACTGTCCGAACGAAAAGGGGGTGGTAGCAGAGGGCAGGGAAACAAAGGAGGCTTGCAGAATAATTATTATGAGGTGCAGTCCTTTGAGATGATCTTCAGCTGCCTACTGTTGGGGCCCTTTAAGAGCGTCTTTGCATTTAACAACAGTCCCAGTTAACTTGTATGCAGTATAGGTACAGTGTAGGTACAATATAGTCTTGGTACAGGTACAAAGTAGATGTGGTTAAGATGTGGTAAAGGGTTGGTATAGGTGCAGTCTAGGTTTGGAATATGTAGAGTATCCGCTAGCCGATCATCCGCGCAGTCATAGTGACTTTAGCGTTTAAAAAAAATGCTAATGCCTGGCAGGCGTGATGTTCGCAGGGCACCCACGATCACTCGTGACAGTACCAAAACGGGGATATGTGTTTATGAATACACAAATCCCGGTTCTATCAGGGGAGAGGAGACAGATCGTGTGTTCCTACTAAGTAGGAACACACGATCTGTCTCCTCCTCTAGTTACTCCCATCCCCCCCACACTTAGAACACACAGTGAGGGAACACATTTAACCCCTTGATCCATCCCCTAGTGTTAACAACTTCCCTGCCAGTGTGTCATAAACCAGATGTGACCAGAACTGTGTGACTGCGACAGAGTGAACCAGACATAAATAGGTGAAAGTAAGTTTATAAAAGTAAATGCATATACATGTGAACAAACCAAACAGTGATAATAAACCAACCAGCATATGTAGCAAAAGGGAGTACCAGAATTGTAGTCAAGCCAAGCCAGGGTCATAAACAGGAGATCAGTAGCTAGGAAGGGAAACAAACAGGACAAGAGAGGATGGATGGATCACAGGAGGGACGGGTCTGGTACAAGGCTCAGGGTCCAGGGTTCAGGTAACAGACAGGAAACAGGATCAACAGGTTCCAGGAATCAGGTTTCAGGTTCAGGAATCAGGTTTCAGGTTCAGAGTAACAGGATGCAGGCTGCAGGCTGCAGGCTGCAGGTCAGGGCTCAAGGACAATACCAGGGCAAGATGAGTGCGCACTTGCCGGGTAATTAAGGTCAGGTGACACCTGTCTGCAGAGGGGGATACCTGCTCCATACTGCCAGGATTCTTCCGCTGGTGGACGCCAGTACTGCGGCCCAAAGGTGACAGAATACCAGCAGGAAAAAGCTCTTCTGACAGCTCCAAACTGCCAGGAGACACCTGCTGGTGGACCTCAGTAGTGCACGCCAAATGATCAACATTACCAGCGGAGGGGACCTTTCCTGACACAGTGACATTTATACAGTAATCAGTGGCTATTTTTAGCTTTGTTCTCTGTATAAATGTCAATGGTCCCAAAAAAAGTGTCAAAAGTGTCCGATCTGTCCGCCGCAATGTCACAATCCTGATAAAAATAGATTGCCACCATTACTAGTAAAAATAATAACAATAATAATAATAATAATAATAATAATAATAAAAATTACATAAATCTATCCCCTATTTTGTAGATGCGATAACTTTTGCGCAAATCAATCAATATACGCTATTGCGATTTTTTTTACCAAAAATATGTAGAAGAATACATATCGGCCTACACTGATGAAAATAAATTTGTTTGTTTTTTTTTATTTATTTTTTGGATATTTATTATAGCAAAAAGTACAAAATATTGTATTTTTTTTTTCAAAATTGTTGCTTCTTTTTTTGTTTATAGCGCAAAAAAAAACAACGCAGAGGTAATCAAATACCACCAAAAGAAAGCCCTATTTGTGGGGAAAAAAAGGACATAAGTTTTGTTTGTCAGTTAAAACGACGCAGTGCCGTATCGCAAAAAAAGGCCTGGTCAGGAAGGGGGCAAATCCTTCCGGGGATGAAGTGGGTATAGAGTGCAGTATGGGTGCGGTATGGATTGGGTACACTTGGTGTCCTGCAATCAGTGGCTCATTCTCTGTTAGAAGTATCAATAATGGGCGAATAACAAAAACAATGGAAAACAAATGCGTAAACCACAAGAGGAAAAAAAACAAATACTAAAAAAGACCTAACAACGTAGCTGCCAACATAAGGGTGTTCGCACACCAATTTAAAAACATATGATAAAATAATATTTATGTGGCGCTTACTAAAAAATAAAATAAATGTAAAGAAACAAAATCTTTGGAGATTCAAAAGAGAAAGTCCAGACGGATGATGCGTCCTAACAATTAATCTTTCATCAGATTGTGTAGCCAGAGATTATCAAAACCAATGTTAAAACAATAAATGAGTAGAGTTTTTTTCATTTCACTCCTTCCCTTCACACGGGATAACTCATTCTGCTGCTGCAAACTACTGATCCTACACAGAACAAACATACCAATAGTGGAAAGGCTGAAGATCCCTGGAAGAGGTGCCACTGAGGGGGCTGCGGAGTGGACTGGATAGTTTTTACCTGTCAGCAGGGCCCATTCTGTTCTGCTATGAGGTGAGAGGCTGGGGGAACCACATTTTTTCCACACACTGGAGATTGGCTGAATGGTGGCACTGGAATTCCTTGGATGAACTGTTTGTTGCACATTGAACCAAGATTGTCACAATCAGATTGCACCGTGTATGGGAATCTTTTTCAACTTTATTTCAATTTGTGATGTTTTTTTTCCACCTTTTAGCATTAAGCACTTTGTTTTGAACTATTGTGGATCATATTATTATATTCAATTCCTGCATCTTTTGCGATATTTTGCATGTTTTATCACAGTTCGATGATTTATTTACTATTTTTTTATGTATATATTTTTTTTGCATTGTTTGCACAGATTGCACATTTGCACATTATTTGCATGCACTTTTATTATTGGGATTTGCGTGATATAGTTTTCTCATTCATTTGTTATAGGAAGATTTACTTTTGAATATTTTTTAATTAGGTCTGAGGATTTTATTCATCTTTTAGGAATTAGTTACCCTCTCATCAAGTGCTCACCAAGTATTTATTTCTGGAGTGGTTTTTCCTCTACTCATTTATTGTTTTAACATTGGTTTTGATAATCTCTGGCTACACAATCTGATGAAAGATTAATTGTTAGGATGCATCATCCGTCTGGACTTTCTCTTTTGAATCTCCAAAGATTTTGTTTCTTTACATTTATTTAATTTTTTAGTAAGCGCCACATAAATATTATTTTACAATAATGGGCGAATAGCCCTCTCACCAGTCCTTGGGATGCTGCCATGACCACGTGCGGCGTGTGTTCCACTCGGCATTACGGAGTATTGAGACATGGGACCGGCTAGATACTGCCAGACATGGACGCTGGAGCAGCTACGGTTCCTGCAGAGGCATCCTATGAATGTTTGAGAGCTGTCACTTGCCTTTTGTACTACATGGTACATTGTTTGACCTTTGATCTTTGTCCTTGGATGTCTGTCTTTTAGGGGGTTTTAATCAATGTCAGATAAGCCTAAGATAATCTGTTATGCGGCATCTGCTGGCTAATCTCGGCCAGTTTGTTGCTGGATGCATACACCTTTTATGTGCGTGTGCTTGTTGAACAAAACCAAACCAAATAGAAAACAAAATAAAATAATAAAATTAAAATCTAAATTTAAAAAACTATTATTTCACAATGACATAGCCCAGGCCCATCCCCTTTGTAGGAATCACCCACCAATTAAGGGAGGGGTTTCAGTACCAATCTGAAGAGTGCTTCTCAGATGGACACATGTATAAAGACTAGCAAGAGACTAGCACCGATAAGGCTCTGATGAAGAAGGGACACCTTCAAAACGCGTCAGCCAACAGCAGTTCGTACGTCCTCTTCCTAGGATCTGGAAAACTGCTACCAGTGGACCAATCGCTTCTGTGACTGTATATAGTGCGACATTTTCTCCTTACCTTTGTGAGTAGATTTTAATCTTGGTTTTAATTAATACATTTACTTAGGATAATGCACTAGGCTGGTGCGCTCTCTTTCTTTTTTATCATTTACTACTAGGATAATCCCATCTTGGAGAGCAGCAAGGCCGAAATCCTTTGTCCTTTCTGAACCCTTGGCATCATCTAGCTAATACACCTGTGTGCAATAGTAATTTGCTTCTATATACTGGAGGGTCTTTATTACATGTTCCCGCACATAGGCAAAGTTTTAAACTGTATTACTGCACAGATCTGGAAGAAATATGCAAAGTACACCAAGATTCCAGTAAGAATACACATGGTTATTGTATTTAGACAATATTTGCTTATCCTAGAGATTTAAACCTGTTAGAATCATAACACTTTAGTTTGGTTCTATGAATCAAACAATGTAATGGTTACATCTATCCATGATTATATCAATACATGAAATATTCATTTTGTGCCCCATATATACACTCCTCTACTATATCATACAAATCAAAAGGTAATGTTTATTTAATGGTCCTTTAATTATGGTGGTGATATTCCTGCTTTCAAAATGTTACATAATGCAGAGGCACAGCCTTGCCATTATTTTCTGTGTCATTATACCGGAAGATGCATGCAGTGAATCTACAATACAAGGCTAGTGAGGTACACAGTCGGCAGAATACAGACTGTTTTTTCTACAGCTGTTTATGTGATTCTTGTTTTCTTTCACTGCTTGCATGGTGCATGTGATTCATTACTTGGAAAACGATTGCATCTGTGCTTTGAAAGGAGCTGATTGAGACTCTCTACCACTGAATAGGCTGCTGTTTGCATCTGCTTGTTGTGAAATCTGGAAGGCTACAATATATATATATATATATATATATATATATATATATATATATACAGTACTGTACAAAAGTCTTAAGTAATGCTGTAAAGTAAGTGCTTTCAAAAATATATATTTTAATTGTTTATTTTTTATCAATGTATAAAATGCAAAGTAAGCAACCAGAAGAAGAATCTAAATCAAATCAATATTTGGTATGACTACCATTTGGCTACAAACTAGCATAGATTCTTATGCCCTGTACACACGGTCGGACTTTGTTCGTGCATTCCGACAACAAAATCCTAGGATTTTTTCCGACGGATGTTGGCTCAAACTTGTTTTGCATACACACGGTCACACAAAGTTGTCGGAAAATCTGATCGTTCTAAACACGGTGACGTAAAACACGTACGTTGGGACTATAAACGGGGCAGTGGCCAATAGCTTTCATCTCTTTATTCTGAGCATGCGTGGCACTTTGTCCGTCGGATTTGTGTACACACGATTTAAATTTCCGACAACGGATTTTGTTGTTGGAAAATTTTATAGCCTGCTCTCAAACTTTATGTGTCGGAAAATCCGATGGAAAATGTGTGATGGAGCCTACACACGGTTGGAATTTCCGACAACAGGGTCCTATCACACATTTTCCGTCGGAAAATCTGACCGTGTGTACGGGGCATTACGCTTTGTACAGTTGCACAAGTCAGGGATTTTGTAGGATTAGAGCCAGGCGTATGACTAACCAATGATTTACCAATTTACCAATTTCATATGTAGGTTGAAGCACAGTCAGTAATTGAAACAGAATTGACTGTATATGAGGCCTTCAAACTGGGTGAGGAACTGCCAAAGTCTGCTATTAAGGTGAGGTTGTCGAAGACAGTTTCATGTCCCAGGTCATACAACATGGCAAGACTGAGAACAGCAACAAGACAAAAAAGTAGTTACACTTCATCAGCAGGTTCTGTCCCAGGCAAATATTTCAAAGCTAAGACTGGGGTTTCAAAATGTGCTGTTTAAGTTCTTTTGAAGAAGTACAAAAAAAGTAGGCAATCTTGAGGACCGTAGATGCAGTAGTAAGCCAAAGAAACTTAATGCAGCAGCTGAAAGACGCATCATGCTTGCTTTCCTTCAATATTGGAAGATGTCCAGCAGTGCCATCGGCACAGAACTGGAGAAAACCAGTGGAACCCAGGTACACCCATCTACTATCCAATGAAGTCTGGTCAGAAGTGGTCTTCATGGAAGAGTTGTGTCCAAAAAGCCATACCTCGACGAGGAAACAAGGCTAAGCGCTGTGCAAATATGCATGAAAACATAGGAACTGGGGTGCGGAAAATGGCAGCAGGTGCTCTGGCTATAGCAAAAGGCAGTTTGTTCACCGAAAGGCTGGAAAGCAGCAGAATGGTGAATGCCTGCAGGCAACAGTTAAGCATGGTGGAGGTTCCTTGCAAGTTTGGAGCTACATTTCTGCAAATTGAGTTGGAGATTTGGTCAGGATTAATGGTGTCCTCAATGCTGAGAATTACAGGCAGATACTTATCCATCATGCCATACCATTAGGGAGGCATGTAATTTATTCTATTCTGAAGCAGGTCAATAACCCAAAACACGCAGCCAATGTCATTAAGAATTATCTTCATTGTAAAGAAGAACAAGGAGTTTTGGAAATGATGGTTTGGTCCCCACAGAGCCCTGATCTCAACATCATCGAGTCTGTTTGGGATTACATGAAAAGACAAAAGGATTTGAGGCAGCCTACATCCACAGAAGATCCGTAGTTAGTTACCTACCTGCCGAGTTCTTTCAAAAGCTGTGTTCAAGTGTACCTAGAAGAATTGATACTGTTTTGAAAGGGTGGTCACACCAAACAATGATTTGATTTGGATTTCTCTCCTGTTCATTTTCTTTCCATTTTGTGATTTGATAAAAATAAACTATTAACATTTCTATTTCTGAAAGCATTCTTAATTTACAGCGTTTTTTTCACACCTGCCTAAAACTTTTTCACAGTAGTCATCATGCTGCACAAACTGAATGAAAATGCTCCTTTGGCGAAACTTGACCTTTGCATAATGGGATTACTTTAATAAAAGCTACTATTACAATGTGCCATGAGAAGCAACATGCTTCAGACTAGCAAACTATAGAAAGGGGAGATGATTTGCAAAATGGTTAATTCTTTCATATGTATAACATATTGCTCCATACCAGCCTTTCTCAAGCTTTTTCCTTTCAGAGGAATCCCTAAAATTTTCAGGTCTCAAGGAACTCTTGCTTAATCCAATTCATTGGAGGTCACTGGGAAAAATGCCCCTTATAATGGTGGTCAGTGGGAAGAATACTTTCCATCCTACAGACCACTAAAAAAATTATTTGGCTCTGCCAAGTGGTATCGACCTTGGAACTATGCAGTCACCATTAAACAGGAGATCCATTGGCCACAGCTCAAGGAACCACTAGCAACCTCTGAAGGAACCTTAGGGTTCTAGGTAACCTTGGCTGAGAATGACTGCTATATACACTTGAAACCGTTTTTCCACATTATTTAAACATTCTTTGAATAGCGTTGATTTGCATAGTGTAGGCATTTTCAACCAAATTTTGATCCTTAAGACTGCATTCACATCTGAGCGTTTCAAAGTCGCACATTTATACCGCGATTTTGCCGTGTTTTTGCTGCAATTTTGTTGAGGTCACCAATGTAAAAGGCAGAAAAACACCTGTAATCTGCCCCAAAGAAGCTCCTGTTCTTTTTTGAGCTTAGGGTGTTTTTCAGGCGTTTTGTCTAAGGTAACAATACGCTCAGATGTGAACAGGTGCCATTGAAATTAATGGGATTTTGTTTGTTGGGCGGTTTTCAGGCATTTTTTGGGGTATTTTACGAGCGTTTCATGAGCTGAAAACGCTCAGGTGTGAATGCAGCCTAAGGCCCCTTTCACACTACTGAGACTTCAAAGTCGCGTGATTTTTGCTGCGATTTGAGGGAATGCCTGTGTAACTCACATCAAAGTTGTGCAGGGACTACTTTGAAGTCGGCACGACTTGAAGTCGTACTAATATGAATGGTAGTTATTGAAAATCATGGGGAACGACTTGTCGTATGACTTTGCAGTCCCAAGTCGTAGGACAAGCCGTACAAGTGTGAAAGGGGCCTAATACTGTATGATCAAAAGTTACTAAAAGATCAAAGGCAACCTACTATTAACAAATGTGATCAAACAACAAATTGTTATAAACTTTATGGACAATTGCACCCAAATGGCGTAATGTTCGGATGTAATAATAATTTTTGTGCAGCACTGAAACCCACCCAGAGTTAAAAGCCAAAGAAGAGTAAAAGGGACAACACTCATCACATGACCATGTAGAAGACACGTAATTTAGGCGTGTATCCTTTAAACTGTTAAAAAATTAGATGTGGGAAAAGGGCTGAGAATTTGGGCTTTAAAACCTTCTATTTTTGCTGTTTTTTTAATTTTTTGGCTATTACCTTATAGGAAAATCAACAAAACAGATGCCAGTCAATTTTCTATGAATGCTTCAGTTCTCTGTTCAAGGACCTGGTTATTACCATGGTAATACAGAAAATACACAGTCCTCATTAGTAATTACCAAGCTCTCATGAGGTCAAAGCTTAGTGGCCTCCAGACGCATTTTATAAACATATACTTATAGAATTACATGGACTCTGGAATACACAATAATCAGATCCATGTTGCTTTACCACTTATGTTTGCAGGAGCATATTGAGTCAAATATTTCTATCCATAAACCTGATTTGCTGTCTCTTGTATAAAAACCTTTGATACACATTAATGCTGGAATGTGGATAAATGGATGTGCTCAGAAGCTCGTAAAACAGGCTTAAATAGAACCACTCATATAAACTTCAAACATGTGCCCTCCATAGAAGGACCCTCATCTCTGAGGACATGCTAAATATATTCATTTAATCTCCTGAACATTGCCATTAATTTACCATAAAGACCTAGATCCTATCAAATAATTTGCAGTGATCTCAGTGTAATATGTTTTGAAGACCTAATTTTTTCAGTATGTGCCTTTCCAGGCCACAAAAGAAGCATACAGCAATATAAACTAGAAATGGAAAAGTTTTGCCCTGCAAACCAATTATTGTGCTATTTAATGAGTGATGGTTTGAGGCCAGTGAAAGTCCATGGTTAACTTCCAGTATTGCATTACTACATGTACTAGACGTTCTTCTTTACGTTAAAGAATGGATAAACTTAAATGGCAAGTACAGAAAATGTTAGATATAAGGTAGTTAAAAAGACAGATGTTTTCCTATAAACATCTGATTTCCAATGAACTATTTCTGTTAAAGGATAATACAGCCAGGCCCTTCTGGTCAAATGATACATTCTTTTACATACATTTTGTTAAAATGTTATACCACAAGGTGCTGGGAACACTTTGGCTTTGTTATTGGCTACAAGATTTTTTTTATTTCAACATACTTCTCCCATGTTCAACACACTCTCTGCTATGCTCTTCCTCTATCCTTTTCAGATGGGATTCCAAAGTCCAAAAACGACGCATACTCTGAAGCAAGAACGAGACGGAAGCTATTGGCTACTGGCTATTGAACTTCCTTTTTCTAGTCCCGTTGTACGTGTTGTACGTCACCGCGTTCTGGACGGTCGGAATTTGGTGTGACCGTGTGTATGCAAGACAGCTTGAGCGAAATTCCGTCGGAGCTCCGTCGGAAAAACCTTCAGAGTTTATTCTGACGGCAAAACTGGTCGTGTGTACAGGGCATTCGTTTTTCTTTACTTTTGCAAACCCAAACAGGTTTAAAGGTAAACTTCAAGAAGAGAAGAATCTAAAGTTAACTTTGCAGTGGAGCTCCCCAGTGTCAATGCCAGTTTTTGTCTAGAGTAGCATTAAAATGCAGTTTCTCTCTTTCCCCTGGCAGCAACAGTCTTCTTTCCAGTGCACCAGGATATGGGCAGGCCCTCAGTGTCCTCAATAACAACACAGGGCTGCCTGATGACATCACAGTGGAGAAGAGAAGCAACCTTGGGGTATGCCTGTGTGAAGGGTAAAGCATGTAAAACTGCTTTTGAATGGTACTCATTTAACCACTTACAGTATGTGGGGAGTCTCACTGAAAGCAACGTAGTATGCCTGTCTGTTACCTTGATAAAGAGGACCTCCATGTCCTGAAACATTGGTCTTTTTGGCATGGAACTCCAGTAGATCTTCTGGATTCAATTTTGGTATGCTATCTTTTCACCATAACTAGGTTCTTTCTAATGTCCATGTCCATTATGGGTAGATTTCTCCTCCTAAGCTGTTTGAAAACAGTCATCCGGACAGGAAATTAGGTAATGTATCCATTATGGACATAGACAGCAATAAATGCCAGACAAATGTTCCATCTCTTCCCTTTATTGCTGTCTGTGTTCTGGTGAGTGAGATCAAAGAGACAGGAAGTAAAGGAAAATCTCCTTAGTGGGGATTCAGAGAGCAATAAATACATGATAGATGTCCTACATTTTCCCTACTTCATGCAAAGCTAAAAACATTGCTAAGCTTGGGCTTTATGTCTATAATGGAAACATAACTTGAAGATATACCGTAATAAATTATATGGAGATCAGAATGTCGAGCTCATGCACATGGATGTGTAGAAAAATGCTTAAAATATGCTGTCAGAAGGTGGCAGAAAAATGCCTTGCTTTTATGCGTGGATGCGTACATTTAGATGCAGATAAGTGTAAACTCATTCTGTTGGTTAGAATATTAATTTTTTTGTAGCTACTAGAATACATTTTTGCATTTAAGCATGAGTTTATGCACATTTAGAAGCATATACATGCATATGGGCATAAATTATACTGGAAAACTCCAATCTGAATGCAGGTTTGGGACTTTTTTTGCACATTAGATAACCTAGAGCTTCTTTCAGAGGAATAAAAAACTGCTACTATTAGTAAGAAAAAATATACAAATGAAAGGTTCGGCGCTACTAAAATACAGTTGTGCTCGTAAGTTTACATACCCTGGCAGAATTTATGATTTCTTGGCCATTTTTCAGAGAATATGAATGATAACACAAAAACTTTTCTTTCACTCATGGTTTGTGTTTGGCTGAAGCCATTTATTATCAATCAGCTATGTTTACTCTTTTTAAATCATAATGGGAACAGAAACTATCCAAATGACCCTGATCAAAAGTTTACATACCCCAGTTCTTAATACTGTGTGTTGCCCCCTTAAACATCAATGACAGCTTGAAGTCTTTTGTGGTATTTATGGATGAGTCTCTTTATCTTCTCAGATGGTAAAGCTGCTCATTCCTCTTGGCAAAAAGCCTCCAGTTCCTGTAAATTCTTGGGCTGTCTTGCATGAACTGCACGTTTGAGATTACATGTTTTCAAAGAGTCTTGTATTTGCCCTGAAGTTGTTTGTGGGTTTTTCTTTGCATCCCAAACAATTTTCCTGGCAGTTGTGGCTGAAATTCTAGTTGGTCTACCATGGTTTGGTTTCAACAGAGCCCCTTATTTTCCACTTCTTGATTAGAGTTTGAACACTGCTGATTGGCATTCTCAATTCCTTGGATATCTTTTTATATCCCTTTCCTATATTATCTACCTTTTCCCGCTGATCCTTTGACAATTGTTTTGCTTTCCCCATGACTAAGAATCCAGAAATGTCAGTGCAGCACTGGATGAAAGATGCAAGGGTCTGTCAGGAGTCCAGAAACTCATTGACCTTTTATACACACACTAATTACAAACAGATCACAGGTGAGGATGGTTACCTTTAATAGCCATGAGTGAAAGAAAAGTTTTTGTGTTACCATTCATATTTATGAAAAATGGCCAAGAAATCATAAATTCTCCCAGGGTATGTAAAATTATGAGCACAACTGTATACAAAACAAATCAGTGACACCTATAAATTCATATTCAAATTTTTGTCATAATGCAAAAGAAAATACATTTTTATTAAATTTAGAATAAAGTCCACAGTGTCCAAAATCAAACCCAACACCACTTAGTGTTGATAACAGCTACTGTGCTTCTTCTTATTTCTTCTACCATAAATGTTACCACTTGTGCTTAAAAAATGCGCACTCACCACAAATTTTGACCCCCCCCCCCCCATTAAGGCAGGTCAAACAAGCCTTTTCCAATAAGCTCTCTTATGCCCCGTACACACGGTCGGACATTGATCAGACATTCCGACAACAAAATCCTAGGATTTTTTCTGACGGATGTTGGCTCAAACTTGTCTTGCATACACACGGTCACACAAAGTTGTCGGAAAATCCGATCATTCTGAACGCGGTGATGTAAAACACGTACGTCGGGACTATAAACGGGGCAGTAGCCAATAGCTTTCATTTCTTTATTTATTCTGAGCATGCGTGGCACTTTGTGCGTCGGATTTGTGTACACACAATGGGAAATTCCGACAACGGATTTTGTTGTCGGAAAATTTTATAGCCTGCTCTCAAACTTTGTGTGTCAGAAAATCCGATGGAAAATGTGTGATGGAGCCCACATACGGTCGGAATTTTCAACAACAAGGTCCTATCACACATTTTCCATCGGAAAATCCGACCGTGTGTACGGGGCATTCGAGTGGGCTTAGTTACTTCTTCTTCCACCAGCTATTTCTTCATTGCTTCCAAAACTTCACAAACCAAGGGTAAGATTATATCGTTGCATTCTAAAAAAAACTGCCAGACACCCCTAGCAGCTGCATTTTTGTCTGCCTGCGTGCATGAGCCCTTAAAGTAGTTCTAAAGCCTGAAGGTATTTTACCTTCATGCATTCTGAGCGGGGCTCAGGAGCGAGCATGTACAAGTGCACTCGGCAGGGGGGAGGACCAGGAGTGCCGGCGGCAGACCCGCGAAGAAGAGTTATGGGGCTGCTCTGCCCAAAACCATTACACAGAGCAGGTGAATATGACATGTTTGTTTTTAAAATAAAAAAAAAACCTTTGCCTTTAGTATCACTAAGTATTTAGTTTTTAATGATACCTCTGTAGAAAAGCATTGGGACTTTTTCGTATTGGGCTTTTTATGTTTATAGCGCAAAAAGAAAAAATGCAGTGGTGATCAAATACCACCAAAAAAAAGCTCTATTCGTGTTAAAAAAATTACAAAAATGCACATGACTGCGCAATTGTCAGTTAAAGTAACCAGTGCCGTATTGCAAAAAATGGCCTGGTCATGAAGGGGGGTAAATCTTCTGGAGGTCAAGTGGTTATAGACATCTTTAAAGGTGAGTGTTATTCAGTAAATTTGTAAAAATATTTTTAATATGATAAAGTTTTGTTTAATGTTAGTTGTAAGTGGTGACTATAAGACCCAGGCTTTTTTTCGGGGAAACACGGTAGCATGTTTAAAGGGGGAGAAAGGAGACAGGAACTACATTCTTTGTTGCGTCCTAATATATGACTGGGGGAGGTAAGTGGCGTTTTCTTGATTGCCACTCCTCACTTTTCTGCTCTGGAATCTCTCTTCTGACTTCAGGTTATTGATTACTTTTTACTTTTAGGACACTATTGTGCAGTAATTAAACAGGCATATAGATAACTTTATTGTGACTGAGATCATTTTTATTATGTGACCTACTGGGCTTCATAAATAGCATTTAACAATAAATCTGGCAGAAGTTATGTCCTTTTTGAACTAATAAAATGAATAGGTGCCAGGTCAGGAATATAGATGACAGCAAAACAATTCAAAAGTGTCACAAATGCAGACAGTTCAATAATAGATAGCAAATACCACATGCAGTACCATAGGCAGAATGGGCTGACTGGTACTTGTGCTACACAACCACAGTTATTAGTAAGGCAACAAGGTGCATAGATGGAGAAGATTCCGAAAACTTTATTAATCCCAAAGGGAAATTATTATGATACAATTGAATTCAACGAAGACAACACAAAATCACAATAATGAACAAAAACAAGACACAATGACAGCAATAAAATTACTGATAACAGCATTTAATAACAAATAAAACTGCATTAATACTATATTGTAATAAACCATACCATCCTATTAAAATATTAGATAAAATAAATAGCACTGATTAAATAATAACAGAAAATCAAACTACCTAAATGCAATACAGTATATTACACCACTTTCTCTAACATTACCCAAAAATCATTACACATATTTAACCTACAATGGAACGTACGTAATATAAAAACTACATACAATTCTTACAGAGAAGAATTCTATAATTTGATGGCCACAGGCAAAAATTATATGTGGTGCATCGTGGTTGTAATCTGAACCTGAATATAGGTAGTCCCTGAGTTACAAACATCCGACTTATAAATGACTCATACTTAAGAACGGAGGCAGTGTGACGTCACGCTGGTCCTGGAAACCAACAGGCGACCATCGTACTGCTCACCGTATGCTGGCCGCCTACTGTCTGGTGGACCTGTCAGCAATCCCATTTCACTGCATGGCCAGTTAGCCCTTTCCTATGCTATCGCAAAAAAAAAAAATTTTGGCTGGAGTTAAACTTAAAAAATGCACCTGTTAAACTTACATACAAATTCAACTTAAGAACAAACCTACAGAATCTTGTTAATAATGCTGGAACTGCCTGTACATGGTAATCCACAGAGTAAATACAAGCTGGGTCAAGCAAGAGCACCCTAGGTAGTGTCCGCTATCACATGCACTGGTGGTGTGTACAACAGATTCTTTAAACATGGACAGCAGGGAGCTGGCCAGTTGCTGTTGCTTCTAGGTAAAGGTTGTCTCAGGTGAATTTTGCTCAGTCTTAACCCTTTTCGCTGCCAGGTCTGTACGTTGTATGGACCTGACAGCGGGTGTTTTACACACAATTCGGTGGCTGCAGCATGTTTAATTGAAGAGAACTTTGTGGTGTGTACCAGGTTTTAGGCAGGAGCTCTTGGCTGGTGGAAGCTCAGAGGTCTCAGCTATAAACTTTCATGCTCCCTTCAATCCATAAACCAGGGGGATAGCACAATTGGTCAAATCTATGCACTTTCCTGTCATCTTACCAGGGAAGATGCATTTACAGGCACATGGTATGTGATGGACAAAATAAATGGGGCAGATCCTTTGTGCATTTTGTAAACTGTATCAATGTCAACTGAAGGAATGGGGAGGCTACATTAGGGCCTAGGGCCCCATTTCATCTAATCTATTTCTGGCTCTCACTTAGCCTTTGCGAGCAGTAAAAGGTGTGTGTTGCTGTTAAGGTTCAATCTCCAATGTGCATATAAAACCTTGGAAGTACCAGAAAGGGTGGAATCACTACATTTTTACTGTAGTGTCAATACCAGTCTACAGATCAAGGCCAATATTTAGAGTTTGATATATCAAGAATGCTGGAGATAGAGCAACAAAGTGTAGCCAGGTGCTGGGCTACAGCAATATGGAGAAAAAGACATTGCCTTTTATTCTTCTCTTCCTCTACTGAGATACTGATGTTATACTGCATCATTCTCCTAAGGCCAGAAGGGGGAGAGCTAAAGCCAAGCAAGCCCATAGACTTCTATGCAGAGCGCTGAGAATCCTGGGAGTTGTATTTTGAGATGGCAGCCATATCATGGGAGGAATAGACTCCTTACACTACAGATTCCAATAGGCACTGTGCAGTAGGAGGAATGGAAAGAGGATTTTTATTAAACTGCCCGGGAAAGTTATTCCTCTTGGCATCAAGTGAGTTAGAGAGAGAGCACTTCTGTCTGAATATTCACCTGCCAGTGGGAGACCATACCAGCCAATATATTAGCCTGACACTGGGAGTGAGGACACCCAGAGGCAGGGCAGCTCTGCTCACATCACAGCACCTCTTCGGGTAGAGACTGAGGAGGCCTTCCTTTCTACAGCAAGAGGTCACTGCAGCACCTCAAAGACTGGTGAAAGGACTATTTGCCCATTAGTAAAACTGCTAGCAGGTACTGAGCCACTGAGAGCAGGACAAGTGTATCCAATCCATACTGTACCCATACTGCACTCTATATCACACTTATTCCAAACTTAGACTGCACCTATACCAACATTACACCAAACCTTTACTGCATCTGAACTTCATCTTCCTTGCACCTGTGCCAAGACTATATCATACCTATACTGCATGCAGGTTAACTGGGAGTGCACCAACGCTCTTAAAGGGCCCCAAGGATAACCAGCAAAAGAATATCTCAAAGGGCTACCCCTCCCGTAATAATTATTCTGCAAGCCCCTTTTGTTCCCTTGCCCCTCTCTGCTGCCATCCTCCTTTTCTTTTAGACATTGCATACCCAGTTGGTCTAGGACTAGCATTGCCACCATAAATGCACTCTGGAAGTATAGTTCCAGCACTCGGTAGATTAAACTTAACTATTGCTCACTACTGCATTTGAGATGGCCTTGCTACTGTTTATGCTAAGCTGGATGTCAAATGTCATCTTATGCCTATTCCTTACTGTTAATCACTTTGTATGCAAAATTGTGTCATTACTATTGTAATCCATTTTATTCTTGCCTAGGTACCAACCATATTGGGTGACAATTTATCAAATTTGCCTTTGCCACCTGGTTTGGTGCCTATTTTCTTGATATAGAGCTACTACTGGGTTCTAAGTATTACCTTCAGTGATTTCCTGTGTTATTGCATGTATATACATTCAACCTGGTGTGTTAGAGGGACTGAGTTTTTTTTGGAAAAGGTTGAGGCAAAAAACAGAGAAACCATCCTAATCAGCCGCTCCTACAGGGGCAGCACTACAAAAGTAAAAAGCAAGGCATGTTTATTGGAAATATAAAGAGCCTTCGCGCTACTACGATGTATTATTGAATAAACTGAAAATTTATTACCCCTTATGGGTAGTAGAAGAAGTGGCGAGACCCTTGTGTCACTGTAAGAGTCCCGTCTTTAGTGCATATTCTGAGACTTGGAACGACTATGCTTTTATTGTAGCGTCAACACCACAGCCAACATTGTTATCAAGACCAAGATTAGGAGTTTGATATATCAAGAATGCCGGATGCAGAGCAATAGGGTAAAAAGTAAGATAGATAGAGCAGAGGTGCAAATTGCTACGTATGAGAAAAATGATTTACCTTCCACTTTAATGCAATAATCCTTTGAGAAAATCATCATTTGGCAGTTAAATTGTGTCTAATGTGTGACTACTATTTATTTTGGACAATTGTAGACTTAAAGATTGAGCCATTACTTGCTCAATAATTAATAAATACTTCCCCAGTTGAAGTCACGAGCGGTGACGTAACGCGTAGGGCGTGGCCGAGCACAGACGAAACCGGAAACCAGTAAGAAGGCGCCGCAGACGCCGCTCCTCAACTCTTTATTGTATATGCTGTTTTTTAACTGATTAAATGTAAGAGACCACCTGATTTTTTAATAAATTATATATTTTTTTACAAATATACTACACCATTGGAGGCATCCTTTTTCTCTCCCCTTCCTGTTTTAACCACCGGACTGGTGGAGCCCAGGTGGGCAACCCCTCTTTGTTCCTATATCCAATAGGTGCTGACAAGCAGGAGTATCGATACAGCACCAGAGAAATTTCATCACAACACCACCACAAAAGAACAAAGAATTGGTTTTTGATGCCCAAATTCATCTTCCCTAAGGTGAGAGTCTAGAGAGCCCGGTGCCACCGGATCACCAATCTCAAGATTATTATATATTTTTTTCCATTCTCACCAAATGATCCCAGAGAAATAGCACAACAGAAACTTTGCATATTGTTGCACAATATAATTTTTTATCTATTTCTGATGAACTTTTCATTCATGTCTTATGTTATCTTTGATGCACAAAAGCACTTTTGTCAACCACGTATTGCACTATGGAGCACTTTTTTGATATTGCACTTATAAGAATTTTTATTTATGTTATTGTATGCACTATATTTTGAGGTGATAGATTTTAGCGCGAAATCACTTTTATTACCATTTTATGCTAAGTGTAAGTGAACACTTTAGATTTTGCCGCAGTCCACAGAGACATCATCACCACTCACGTGCACTTTATTTCAGTCTATCACAGAAGCATTTACATAACCTATCAACTCAATTCAGCGCGAGGGATCACAACATATAATTTTAAGCACCTGTTACTGATCTTTTCAGAATAGGGTATTCATACAGATGAAGTAGGTGATAAGTATACTGACGTGACTTTAATCAGATCAGCTTCATTAAACAGACACAAGGTCATCAGTGGAAGTCATTGAAAGGATCATATAAAAAGTCCCTTGTGTTTTGTAATCTAATATACGAACTATGCCTTTTTGTAATATGAATGAACCATCATGACTCCATTTTGTATATGTAATAATATGAATGAACCATCATGACCCCATTTTTATACCCCCGACATTTTGTATGAAGTCCCTTATTGTGTAAGTTTAAACTTGTGTAAGAATGCTTGCACAGCATCCCCCCCTCCTTATGTGCTCACTGTCAAGCCTGTTCTCGGAATGTATATCCTGTTTAGCCTTAGGCAATCAGCTAAGATATGTGACTAATGACCAGATGTCCTATCTAACTGTTGATAGATATACATCAAGTTACAAACTGGTATAACCCTAGACATGTATGCAATAAACGAACCACTCCCCCTCCTTTCTTCTCTACTGACTATAAGCTACTTTCATGCTCAATAAAGACAGACATATGAATGCACAACCCGCCTTTTTCGCTCATTCAGTATCTCCAGATATCTGAGGGCTCTGTTGGTGTACCTACAAGAAGGGTGGTCGTCCATGGTCGTCCAGAATACCTACTATTTCCTTTTAGTCATTTATTATTATTCTTTTAAGTGATTCCATCTGTTCAACAGCATTGAAATATTCCTTGTATAACACATCATCAACAAAAAAATGTTTGTTTAAAGATCTGATTGGTCGTAACGTAAGAAGCATTACTGTGTCGGTACTTTAAATAAAGTGTACCTTGCATAAAAATTCCAGGTCTTCTTATTAGGTATCCACCTGGTTAAAAAATGTAAACAAACAAAAAGTTTAAAAATTCCTATGTTAACCACCTGCCATCCATGCTATAGCCGAAAGACGGCTACAGCGTGGACTTCATTTGCCGGGAGGGTGTCCATGGACGTCCTCCCGTGCTCGAGCGGCCTGCGTGCCCCCTGCAGGGCACGCGTGGCACGCTTTGTGATCAGTGAGTCTATGAGATCCCGACCCCTTACCACATGATCAGCTGTCAGCCAATGATAGCTGATCATGTGATGTAAACAAAGCCGATCACCGGCGGCTGCGAGAGGGACATCGATCCCAGTAGTGAAGGTACCACCAGTGCCCAACAGCGCCACCTACCAGCGCCCACCAGCGCTACCTACCAGTGCCCACAGTACCACCTATCAGTGCTCACAGTGCCACCTCACAGTGCCACCTATCACTGCCACCTCACAGTGCCACCTATCAGTGCCCACAGTGCGGCTTATCAGTGCCCACAGTGCCGCCTATTGTGCCGCCACAGTACGTCATTAACAGTGCTGCCTATCAATACCACCTATACCAATACCACCATCCAATTTCTTAGGCCTTTGCCACAGGACAACTTTTGAGCCTGTAGGCCTCTTCCAAAAAGAACAAAGCCCTTCTTCTTTAGGCCCAGGTTCAGGCCCCCATAAGAACAAAAGGCTTTGTTCTTTTTGGCTTCCTCTCCCAGGAAAAAGTCTGGGAGGAAAAAAAATTCTTCCTACACTGACATCCTCACCAGGCTAGAGCCTGATAGGGAAGACTGCACCCTTCTACACAGAAAAACTCTTTAGGGAAAGGCCTGGGTGGGATGGGGCCTTATAGAAGGTCAATCTAAATATTTATCCTCAGTTCACATCTCTGGAATGGTTTATTCCAGTGATGAGGACTGAGGATAAATATTTAGATGGACAATGGATTCCAGTGATTGGACAAGACAGAATACATTTTTATAATCCAATAACGTCTCACTCTAACTACCAGAGAACACTCAACAGCTGCAGGCAGAAACAATCAATGGCTTGGACTTAGGAGAAACCCAACAAACACAGATAACATAGTTAGAGCTCAGGCTGGCTACAGCATAGCTGAAAACCCATTAAAGCATAGATCTTCAAACTACGGCCCTCCAGCTGTTGCGGAACTACACATCCCATGAGGTATTGTAAAACTCTGACATTCACTGACATGACTAGGCATGATGGGAACTGTAGTTCCTGAACAACTGGAGGGCCATAGTTTGAAGACCCTTGCATTAAAGGGTCCCTACTCTGCATTGTGCAATATAAGACACTGCTGTCTCTGAAATGTGGAGTGACATTTGGTGATGTCACTACTATACTGCTTGTTGGAGAAGAATTTGCAGTGCATGTATCTCTGTACTTCTGCTTCGCTTATTCTGTAAATCTGTGCTTTGTAAACCTTTCCTACTTCTTCTGTTTCCCCGCCATTTATCAGATCATAAAGGCTGGTACACACGGGCTGAATATCAGCTGGTTTTGGCCGGTTAAACAGAAAATGGCCAACATTCGACCATAACTAACTAACGTCCGGCTTCTGTTGAACAGGCATGCTGGAAAATCAGCAGCCAACCAGCATCTGATCAGAGCTCCCAACTATTGACCGATGTGTTCTGATGGGGGGATCACTGCAGGGATATCACCGTACTAACATTGCATAGTTAGTACAGCAAGCTCTTTACAAGCTCCTCAGGTTTTTTTTCGTTCAGCCTGGGTTGAATGAAGAAAAAAACTACCTATGTTTACAAGGCTTTAGGCTGATTATACATTATACAATTTTCTTGTAAACTTTTCTTTTAGATTTACCTATATAATGAGGTCAAACCCAAACACTTTTCATTTGTATGCAATCAGGCGGGCCCTTGCACTACATAGTTGAAGGTAAATCTAAAGGAAATAAGTGAATAAGAAAATTATATAATGTATGGCTAGCTTAAGTCATCAAGGGGGCGGACCATGCAGGAGTAAGCTAAGCCATATGCCTCAATTAGGATTGCCATCTCGATACAGAGAGACAGTGCAGAACAAGGCATGGTAAGGAGACCACAGCCAATACTGACATTATCACAAATACCTGAAGAGCTATGCTAATCTTTCACAGTTGCAATCGTGTATAATCTTCCCAGCAGCTACCATTAATAAGCATGAAATAAGCCCACTCAAACAATACAAATATCAGTTTATTACTCTAAGCGCTAATGATATTTATGGATATTAATATTGGTGACCAGTCCTTTGTCCTCAGCTTACGTTTCATAGAGGATGGTTTCTCTAATACTATTATTTCAATAATGGCCAGTATGAGATCTACATTATTTCACTAAAATCCATGACACTTCAAAAACTACATGTCAAAAACTTTGCATGTTATGCCGCGTACACACGGTCGGACTTTTCAGCTACAAAAGTCCGACAGCCCGTCCGACAAACTTTCGACAGACTTACGGCGGACTTTCAACAGACTTTCTAACGACCGGAGTTGCCTACACACGATCACACCAAAGTCCAACGGATTCGTACGTGATGACGTACACCGGACTAAAATAAGGAAGTTGATAGCCAGTAGCCAATAGCTGCCCTAGCGTGGGTTTTTGTCCGTCGGAATAGCAAACAGACGAGCGGATTTCTGGGTCCGGCGGAGTTACGACGTAAAGATTTGAAGCATGTTCCAAATCTAAAGTCCGTCAGATTTGCAACTGGAAAAGTCCACTGAAGGTCCGGTGAAGCCCACACACGATTTGATTGTCCGCCGGATTTGGTCCGTCGGTGTCCGTCGGACAAGTCCGGTCGAAAAGTCCGACCGTGTGTACGCGGCATAAGGCCTAGTTTACCCTTGTGGTCGGTGGTTGAACTGCAGTTTTCCTGCCCTTCTAAATTTGCATAGGAAACCTCCTGTCTCCTGTTCCAATACAACTACCAAACAGAACAAAACCTGCCCTGCAAATACGAATAGTGCATGCGGTTGCAGTGCAGTGATGCAGGCTTAGTTTACAGGGCTTAAACAGGCGATCCACCACATATCAGTCTTCAGAGGGCAATGCAAGTGTAAACAAACCCTAAGGTCTCATGTACACTGCTGCTGCTAAAGGGACATTTAGGAGCAGTTGGGCATTTTTTTTTCAACTGCCCCTGAACTCTCCTCTATGTTATCTTATCAGTACATGTACACAGAGTCGTTTTTATAGTCATTTCTAGGCAGTTTAGAGGCTTTTTTGGAACGCAAAAAAATGGGTTCAGAAGCTGAGTTTAGAGGCATTTCAAGCGCCAAAGCGTAACTCGCATTTATCCATGTTTCATTTACAGGCGTTTTTAATTTTTGGCTATTTTGAGAGAAAAAATAATTAATTTTTTAAAAAATGTTTCTAAACGCAGCAAAACGCGGCAAAACGGACGTTTTAAACGTGGGTTACTATCTGTCACGTTAAATCATTCAGAAGAGGTTGTAAAAACGTCCCGTGTACATGAAGCTATACACTTTTGCGCTGATTTAAACTGACATTTGGCTATGTGAGCACTCCTGTACTTAACCTCCCTGGCAGTCTGATTATGTCTGATATTTGAATGTCAAAGTGGTACATTGTTTTGCATGGAAATTTGTTGTTTTATATTGTAGGCCTGTAATTCTTAGGAATAACTGACTTAATCTGTCCAAACAAGAGTCTAGTAGACATCCCGGGTATGATAAAGTTTGAAACACAAAATCGTAAATTATAATATAATAAATAACTATAAATAATTATAAAAAATAATAATATAATAATAGTACATTTTAATCAAATCAAAAACACTGAAATTTGTCCAAACAAGGTTGCAATATTACCAGTCACTGTAATACTAGAGACTTCATATTGGTTTAGTAAACATCCCGGGTATGATACATTTTGAAACATGGGACTGCAGAAAGTCCGACGTCACAATCAGGATAGTGGAACCTGGTTTCTTTTTTGGATTTTTTTTCCACTGTCATCTCGCTTCGAGCAAGAAACCATGCACATCCTTGTAGGTGTTGACTTTTTCTTGGTTGATGACGACCAGTCAGGTGTTCTGGGTTGACAATGCCAACAGCACGATGTCCAGCTCTATTCACAGCCATTGATGGTGTTTGGTGGTTCACAAAGATCCGTTTGACAACTTTCCAAATGAAGTCAGAATGAATCACAGGCTTGTCACTCTTTTTTTTTAGCAGAATGTAGGCATTTCACAAGCATTATGCAAGAAGGTGCCTGAAGATCTTCTTGTAGTACTTCTTTTGCTGTTTCCTCATTGCTGGGTAGAATGTCATTGCTTGGATGGCTCTGACAACACCTCCAATGGTGTTATTGTAGTCTATTACTACTTGTGGCTTCATGATTTCTTTCCCACCTTTCGTGCATACCATAACAGTGGAGTTATTATGAACTGTACTCATTAAGCACACATCTTTCTTGTCATGCCATCGCAGTGCCATAATTTTGCCTTTCTGCCAGGCAACCATTTCACCAGTCTTCAGCTTCTTATTGCCAAACATTGGCAGCAAGTTGCACCGGTTAGCCCTAACGGTTCAATAGGCATCTATTTTGTTTTGCAGAAGAAACTCATAAAGTTCAGGAGTATAAAAGTTGTCGGTTGTTACGCAATAGCCTTGGTTTAACAATGGCTCAATGAGTGAAAGAATGGAAGATGTTGCCATTCCATAGCTGCTGTATTTTGGATTGAATTTTGTTCCTTTCCCAGTGTATAGGACAGACTTCCAAATGTAGCCAGTTGACGATTCGCATAGCATGAAGGATTTTATGCCAAATCGTGCTCTCTTTGATGCAATTTATTGTACCCAGCTGAGCCTTCTCTTGTAGGCCATAAGACTTTCATCTATGCTGATATCTCTTTCTGGCACATAGCTCCACTGGAATTCTTTAGAATCATTTGAGATACTTCCCAAATTTTCTTCAGTTTTGGTGCAGGATGAGTAGTTTCAAATTCTTCGTTGTTTTCAAAGTGTAAATATTTCATGATCAGGGAAAATCTGTGCTCTGACATGACCGTGCCAAAGAATGGAATGGTAAGCAATTTGTCAGTTAACCAATACCACTTCTGCAAGGGTTTCCCCACCACTCTGGAGTATTATTAGGCCCAGAAATTTCCAAATGTCATCTTTGGTCACTGGTTCCCACTTTCTGCTTCTTGGAAACTTCCGATGCGTAGCTAATTGGTGTTCTTGGTACCGGTTTGTCTCTTGTAAGTATGCCAAGGGGTTGTCATCTTCAACATCTACTTTCATACCAGATGCTCCAGTAAATAGGAATCTTGGGAGCGCTGCGTGATCTGTACCACAGTCAATAGAGCACCAAGTTTGCACATCACTGAGCTTAGCCGCAGAATCGTTAGCTGTCGTCACTTTCAGTGTCTGATGATGAATTTCCCTACGAATCACTATCACTCAATTCTGCAAGTGATTCTAATTCACTATCGTTGTTTTCAAGCTGGTCATAAACTGCTTCTGACCTAGAGGGACACTTTTTGGATGTCATGGACGTTCTCAAGTTTCCAGGCAGAAAGAATGGCAGAAAGAGTCCAGGCAGAGCACTGGACAAAGTACTAGGGACAAACTGAGGTCAAATGATTAGATACAGTAATGTAATCCTATAAGATTACAATGTATTGTGTGTGTTTATGTTTTTGTACTTTTTGAATTTGGCGCCGGTTCCATCCCCATGCATTGCGACACTCGCAGGGAACGGAAGCAGGAACACAGAGCATCGGGCGGAGGATCCGGCCGGGGGACACAAAGGGAAAAAAAAAATCACACAATCCTATTGCTTTCTTTTCAAAATTGTCACTTTTTTTGTTTATAGCGCAAAAAATAAAAACCGCAGAGGTGATCAAATACCACCAAAAGAAAGCTCTATTTGTGGGAAAAGAAGGACATCAATTTTGTTTTGGTGCAAGTCGCACGACCGCGCAATTGTCAGTTAAAGCGACACAGTGCCGAATCGCAAAAAGTGCTCTGGTCAGGAAGGGGGGAAAACGTCCGGGGCTGAAGTGGTTAACCACTTAAGGACCGTGTCACGCTGATATACATCGGCAGAATGGCATGGCTGGGCATATGAACGTACAGGTACGTTGCCTTTAAGATGCGGCATTGTGGGCATGACCATGGGTCCTGTGGACTCGATGTCCGCCGGGAGTCCCGCGATCGTCTCACGGAGAGGAAGAACGAGGAAATGCTGATGTAAACAAGCATTTTCCCATTCTGCCTAGTGACAGGACACTGATCACCGCTCCCTGTGATTGGAAGCAGTGATCAGTGTCGTGTCAAACGTAGCCCATCCCCCCCACAGTTAGAACACATCCCTAGGACATACTTAACCCCTTCAGTGCCCCCTACTGGTTAACCCCTTCACTGCCAGTGTCATTTTTACAGTAATCAGTGCAATGTATAGCACTGATCGCTGTATAAATTACAATGGTCCCAAAATGGCGTCAAAAGTGTCCGATGTGTCCGCCATAATGTCGCAGTCACGATACATATCGCTGATCGCCACCATTACTAGTATTTTGTAGACGCTATAACTTTTGCGCAAACCAATCAATAAACGCTTACTGGGATTTTTTTTACCAAAAATATGTAGAAGAATACGTATCGGCCTAAACTGAGGAAAAAAATAGTTTTTTTTATATATTTTTGGGGGATATTTATTATAGCAAAAAGTAAAAAATATTGTTTTTTTTTTTTTTCAAAATTGTCGCTTTTTTTTGTTAATAGCGCAAAAAATAAAAACCGCAGAAGCGATCAAATACCACCAAAAGAAAGCTCTATTTGTGGGAAAAAAAGGACGTCAATTTTGGTTGGGAGCCACGTCGCACGACCGTGCAATTGTCAGTTAAAGCGACGCAGTGCCGAATCGCAAAAAGTGCTTTGGTCTTTGGGCACCCAAATGGTCTGAGGCTAAAGTGGTTAAACAGTATAGTGTTGGCTAAAAAAAATGCAGCTCCTGTTCAGTAGACATCTACATCAGGTGTCTGGCATGTAATGACAAAACACTGCCGGTTCTGGCTGCCATCAGACACTTGTATGTGAAATTGAATCCGGAGTCAGTGAGAAATAAAAACTCTTTCTGTGACATTTACATTTCAGGAGGAGGTGAACAGCAAAAAGCACTAAAATGTGACTGTAATGTAAGATGGGGCTCTCTCTTCAGGGTGATGAATGACTCGCTACTGAACTAGCTGAGGAATGTGAATATCCACAACAATTTGATTATTGCAAGCTGCATACATTGTCACCTTTGATTAAGCATGAATTCCAGGCTCCCAGCTGTAAATAAACTGCCATCTATAAATAACACAGTCAACCTGCATAGAGATGTCTGTTTTTCGGTCCCATATATTGTCAGTTAGCTCACTGATCTAAATATCTTTTTTAAAATTCATTGAAAGTCTACCATAAAAGCAGTGTGAAATATGTTTAAATAAATATAATAAAATAGGCACTGTGTTTCTTTCTGCATGTTGCATGTGTTCGTCTGTAATGTTGCCACAAAGCAATGCGGTGTGCCACCTTACATAGTTAGTCAGGTTGAAAAAAGGCACAAGTCCATCTAGTTCAACCAATAAAAGGGGGGAAAAACACACAATCTAATATAAACAATCCTATACCCACAGTTGATCCAGAGAAAGGAAACAAACCCTCATCAAAGCATAGTCCAATTTGCTCCAGCAGTGGAAAAAATTCCTTCCTGATCCCCCAAGAGGCAATTGGATATTCCCTGGATCAACATTACCTATAAATGTTAGTATCCAGCTATACTATGTACATTTAGGAAATAATCCAGGCCTTTATTTAAAGCAAGGAAAACAGATGTCACCAGCACACCAAGGATCTCCAGAGTAGGTCCAGAGCTTTAATCAGTGACCACATTATTACAGCAGATTGCAACGTTACAAAGCCATGCAGGACCTCTTCATCAGGCATGTGACATGCCTGATGAAGGGATCCTGCATGGCTTCAAAACATTGCAATCTGCTGTAATGATTTGATCAATGATTAAAGCTCTGGATCTACTCTGGAGATCCTTGGTGTGCTGGTGAAATCTGTTTTCCTTGACTTGACACGGTTCCAGCCGTTGGTCGTGCCATAGCACCTGTTTATATGCACAGCCATTTCTACTGGAACGTGTGCGTTGAGATTAGCACATTGGCTTTTTTTACAGCAATCTACTGAGCTGGCCAGAACCAGCTCTTGGGGGGGTCTATTGTACATTTTCACAACTGTTACTGTAAAGACAAAGAGTGCCCCCTTGTCCTCTGTGATGACCTTAAAGTGAGTTCACTATATGGACCACCTATGTATTTATACATGTTGATTATTGGTTTTAACAATGGTATAACATTGGCAATAGGTTTTGTATTTTTTTAGTATCATAAACGTTGAGCTAATTATATGAACCTCAAGATTTGTGTAGGTTTTCCAAAAAACTGATAAGTGTTCGTATCTTGGATAGTGGGGGAGAGGGGAAATCCCCCCAATGTGGAAACTTTTAGAGGTTCTATCACTTCCGCACAGGGTCCAAAACTAAAAAAAAAAAGTTGTGGCTGTTTCCCAAAAGAAATACCCCAAATAACTAAAGGCCAGCTTTAAATAAAGCTAGTCATGAACGATATGGCTGCAGGCTGATCTTTCAATGAAACATGCAACATATCTTTGGATGAACATTCATTTTTTATTTGCGGATAAGGAAGGTGGAGAACTACAGATTCCGGTTGGTTGGGTGGAAGGCATACAAGCATCAATGGCCGTTAAAATCTGTCTCTGGCTAAATAACTAGTTGGTAATGTTAGAAAAGCTAACTATCCATAAATTGTTTCCTCTAAAGCAGGAGTCTCCAAACATTCTAAACAAAGGGCCAGTTTATTATCCTGCAGACTTTAGAGGGACCAGACTATGGCCAGTAGGAGCAGAAACAATGCCCCATCATTTAAACTAGAGGGGGGTGGTGGTTGCGCTGTGATGGGGAAGGGGATGGGAAAAAAGGGGGGAACTACGCTAGAGTGTAACTGGCAAATGTGCCAAGTGACCTGAAAGTGAAATATATAAAACAAACACAGCACACTAGTGAATGTGTATAATAAATAACTAAAAAAGTGACTAGTGCATATAGTAAACGAATAAATAAAAAGCACTAAATGGTGTAGGTATAAAGGCAAAGTGGTAATGAATCACATAAAAATGAGCAATGCACATGATGAGAAGGGCAATCACACTGATGACATATAATGCATATCTCACTAAGTGCACAAAGGAACTAGTGAGTAAAGAATAGCAAATGGTCATAAACATAAATCAGAAACGCTTGACCAATAAAATACATCAATAAATAATGATAAATAGAATTCCAAAAAAAATCTAAAAACCGTGGATCTCAAAGTGTATATATAAAAATATAATGATGGTGTTGAATATAAACGACAGTCCCACCACCAGGTGTACTAATGCTGGATCACAGTTCAAGTAAACATCCAAACAAATTGACAGGTGAAGGAAAGGGGGTGGTCTTTGATGGGGGCACCTCAGTGAACACAGGCCCCTTACCTTACAGCTGTAAGGTATACAGCATAAAAGACACTCAGTGGAATAAGGAATCCAGAATGATTGCGGCTGCCGGTATGGCTTGTAAATGCAGTGATATCACATGCGGAAAAAACATATAGACAGCATATAGTGTGATACCATATGACACTGGGGGGATGGACGAGCTGAAGGAGGAGGGGGGGTTGCACTCACTTTGTAGCAGATGAGCGCAAGCCTCAATCCACGAGTGCCGAACTCGTATAATCCACACTGCTGGCCGTAGACGCCTCTAACGTCTCATATCTCCTGTGGCTCTCCACCCGTCATCCGTCATAAGGATAATGTAGTAGCAAGACAAGAAGACCGCATATAGCGTAATCCCGTACAGTAAACTCACTTTATTTATGTTAAAAACAGTGGTACACTTACAAAAAGCAGACAGCTGGGGGGTAAAACTCCGCGAGCGCCGTGCTCGTAACATCAGCTGTTGTGTGGCAGCGTCCCGTGCTCCTTAATAAATATCACTGCATTTACAAGCCATACCGGCAGCCGCAATCATTCTGGATTCCTTATTCCACTGAGTGTCTTTTATGCTGTATACCTTACAGCTGTAAGGTAAGGGGCCTGTGTTCACTGAGGTGCCCCCATCAAAGACCACCCCCTTTCCTTCACCTGTCAATTTGTTTGGATGTTTACTTGAACTGTGATCCAGCATTAGTACACCTGGTGGTGGGACTGTCGTTTATATTCAACACCATCATTATATTTTTATATATACACTTTGAGATCCACGGTTTTTAGATTTTTTTTGGAATTCTATTTATCATTATTTATTGATGTATTTTATTGGTCAAGCGTTTCTGATTTATGTTTATGACCATTTGCTATTCTTTACTCACTAGTTCCTTTGTGCACTTAGTGAGATATGCATTATATGTCATCAGTGTGATTGCCCTTCTCATCATGTGCATTGCTCATTTTTATGTGATTCATTACCACTTTGCCTTTATACCTACACCATTTAGTGCTTTTTATTTATTCGTTTACTATATGCACTAGTCACTTTTTTAGTTATTTATTATACACATTCACTAGTGTGCTGTGTTTGTTTTATATATTTCACTTTCAGGTCACTTGGCACATTTGCCAGTTACACTCTAGCGTAGTTCCCCCCTTTTTTCCCATCCCCTTCCCCATCACAGCGCAACCACCACCCCCCTCTAGTTTATATGCGTTTTTGTCTGTGTGGAGCAGTCTTTAGGTGTTGCAGCAGTGCCCCCCTGTTAGTTTAGGAGTCCGCTAGCAGCGCAGGAGTCTCTTGCTCTATCTCTTCAATGCCCCATCATTGGTGTCAGTGGGAGGAACAGTATCCCATTGTTGGTGTCAGTGGGAGGCATAGTGCCCCATAGTTGGTGTCAGTGGGAGGAATAGTGCCTCATTGTTGGTTTCAGTGGGAGGAATAGTGCCTCACTTTTACTGTTGGAGGGGGGGGGGGATAGTGCACCAAGGGCCAGGGAAAGGCAAGAAAAGGGCTGCATCCGGTCGCAGTTTGGAGACCACTGCACTAAAGCAAGAAAAAAAACAGAAACATCTGCTGTTATTACAGAACATATATATGTCTATAGGTATGTATACTGTGTATATATAATGTTATTTCTATTGTCTTGGGAGAAACAGGCTAGCCCAATCTTCCAAGGTGATCTTTTGTTCGGGGATATACTCCTAGCATTACCATTGTTACCTGCCCTGTGGCCTTCTCCCAACCGAAGGAGCTTGGTACAGCTCTATTGTTAGATATCTTTGTTAGATAGGATAAACCAAAGCCATAATTTAAGCCTTTTATGTGATAATTTAATCATGAAACCCATCTTGTATAAAACCCAGAAGAAAGGAGTGAGAGTTGCTGAAGGCAGACTGTGCTTTTTCTGGATGTCTTCTACATAGCAGAATGATTTACCAGCATGACAAGATCGTGATTTACAGGAAGATCCTGTTCTTCATTTAGAATTACAAAGGATCATACATCATCCATTGTCAGCAGGTGGAAGTTCTGTAATAAAGTGATGTTATGAAAATTTCACTTTTAGCAGTGTTTGATTTAAATGTCAGCATAATAAAAACTAGAAAGGAGGAACATCTCAATCCACAGCTACTGTTCTTTATTGACTGCTGAGAAAGAATATTTTAGTCCACGGCTACATGTAACCCTTAGGTGACATGCATGCTTGTTCTCATAAAACCACAGGTTGTTTTGGTGCTATTTCAGGTGCTTTTGTACATGCTTTTTTGCATGTTTATGTACATTTTGCATGCCCTGCATTTGCCTTCTGTGTTTTCCCTATAAAAGAAAAAAAAAAAAAAATTCTCAGAATTATGTTCAGAATGTGTTAAAACTGTACAACGCATGTTACCATCCTTATGGTGATGAAAAGTACACAAATGCAGCAGGATCCTTTGAGGAAACCACTTTAGAAATCAAAAGAATTTGCCTGTGTAGATCCTTCCCATCATTATAGAGATGAGCTCAGATACAGCTTTAGCCCTTTCACTACTGGAACCATTATTTCATTTTTTGCACACGATACCATGCAGTTTTTAGCCCTGTGAATCTATATTTTTTTTTAGTAAAAAATGAACTCAGATTAAATCTGAATTCCAGGAATTCAGTTACTTTGTAAAAATAGCAAACATGCCATGAGTTGTCTAACAAGGTGTTTGCCGCCTGTAGACTTATCTCTATTACTTACATCTGACAGGTTTATTTTGCTCCAGAAAGATAATTTAGTAATGCGATGCTGCTCACTGTGGTCTCAGTTCCTTCAAGAGCAGAGTCGATGGAACTGCGATGCCCACCCCTCTCCTCCTTCAGCCCATTCACAGAAGTCTTTGTATTATGTGAGCTATTTCACAAAATACAAAGTCTTCTGTGAATAAGCAGCAGAGAGGAGGGGCGAGCATACAGTAGCTACTCACAGCCAGAGTGTAACCTGTCACATATAAGTAACAGAGATATACCCCAGAGGTGACATGTACCTAATTGGACTTAAAGTGATATTAAAGGCATAGTTTTTTTTTTATAACAAACATGTCGTACTTACCTGCTCTGTGTAATGGTTTTGCGCACAGCAGCCCCGATCCTCTTCTTCTTGGGTCCCCTGCCGGCGCTACTGGCTCCTCCCTCTTGACCAGTGCCCCCAATAGCAAGCTGCTTGCTATGGGGGCACTGGTGCATGCTCACTCCTGAGCCCTGCTCTATGCAGCCATAAGACACATAGAGCTGCAGCTCATCCCCGCTCTCTCCTCATTGGCTCACTGACTGTGATTGACATCAGTGGAAGCCAATGGCTCCCTTTGATGTGTCTCAACCAATGAAAAGAGGGAGACCCAGGACAGCCGAGGCTCCCATGCAGATCGCTGGATCAAGCGGGGGCTCAGGTGAGTATTGGGGGGACTGTGGGGGAGAGCAGCACACAGAAGGTTTTTAATCTTTGTGGAGGTATCTCTATTAATACCTACAGTGCCTTAAAAAAGTATTCATACCCTTAAAATTTTCCACATTTTGTCATGTTACAACCAAAAAAACGTAAATGTATTTTATTGGGAATTTATGTGATAGACCAACACAAAGTGGGACATAATTGTGAAGTGGAAAGAAAATGATAAATGGTTTTCAATTTTTTTTATAAATAAATATGTGAAAAGTGTGGCCTGCACTTGTATTCAGCTCCCTGAGTCAATACTTTGTAGAACCACCTTTTGCTGCAATTACAGCTGCAAATCTTTTTGGGGATGTCTTTAGAAGCTTTGCACATCTAGAGAGTTATATTTTTGCCCATTCTTCTTCGCAAAATAGCTCAAGCTCTGTCAGATTGGATAGAGAGCATCTGAACAGCAATTTTCAAGTCTTGCCACAGATTCTGAGTTGGGTTTAGGTCTGGACTTTGACTTGGCCACTCTAGCACATGAATATGCTTTGATCTAAACAATTCCATTGTAGCTCTGGATGTATGTTTAGTGTCTTCCTGCTGGAAGGTGAATCAATAGGGATAAAACTTTTTGGCAAAAGGGAGTTTAACAAGACACGTGGCCACTCATTAAAATTAGAAGAAAAAAGGTTTAACCTTAAACTACGTAGAGGGTTCTTTACTGTAATGCCGCGTACACACGAGCAGAATTTCCGTCAGAAAAATCTTGGATGGTTTTTCCAATGGAATTCCGCTCAAGCTTGGCTTGCATACACACGGTCACACAAAATTTTGCTGAACTTTCAACCGCCAAGAATGCGTTGACGTACAACACTACGACAAGCCGAGAAAATGAAGTTCGATAATTCCGAGCATGCGTCAAATTATTTCCGAGCATGTGTAGGAATTTTGCGCGTCAGAATGGGTACAGACGATCAGAATTTCAGATCGGAACTTTTTCTGACAGAAAAATTTAAACATGCTCTCAATCTTTTGCTGGCTGGAATTCCGCCAGCAAAAGTCCGATGGAGCATACACACAGTCGCATTTTCGGACCAAAAGCTCTCATCGGACTTTTGCTGGCGGAATTTCTGCTCGTGTGTACAGGGCATTAGAGCGCCAAGGATGTGGAATTCCCTTCCACAGGCGGTGGTCTCAGCTGGGGGTATCGATAGTTTCAAAAAACTATTAGATAAGCACCTGAATGACCACAACATACAGGGATATACAATGTAATACTGATATATAATCACACACATAGGTTGGACTTGATGGACTTGTGTCTTTTTTCAACCTCACCTACTATGTAACCTCCACCCCGGTCTCAATTCTTCTGCAGACTCTAACAGGTTTTCTTCTAAGATTGCCCTGTATTTGGTCCCATCCATCTTCCCATCAATTCTGACCAGCTTCCCTATCCATGCTGAAGAAAAGCATCAAGGATGGTGTATTCAGGGTGATGTGCAGTGTTAGTTTTCCGCCACACATAGCGTTTTGCTTTTAGGCCAAAAAGTTCAATTTTAGTCTCATCTGACCAGACCACCTTCTTCCACATGTGATAATAAGTACTAAAGCGCTGGTATGATTTAAAACTGAAAAGTGAAAAATAATTGTAAAAAAGATAACAGCTGCAACCAATAAAGTGATCTCACACTAATACAGTACATAAACTAAAAATAATTGGTGCACTAATATCACACTATGATGAAGCACAGTGCCCCCTATTACACGTGGAAATTGTGACAGTGTATCAAAAAAGTAAAAAAACAAACTGTCAGTCACATATAAGTTCAATGCAAAAACATAAAAATATAAATTCAATACAAAATACAATGTGAATCTTCTAACAGAATCTAAAAATCCAATAGCGGTAATCTCCTGTGCAATACCCATTCACCCAACAAACTAGGCACAAAAAGCCTCTGGATTTCTTGCATACATCTGCCGATCAAACTGACTCCAATCTCCGGTGAAATCAGTAGGGCTCTTTAAAACCCTTTTGCATATCCTTACTCCTTGACACAAGCTGATCCTTTCACCATGGGTCCCGGTTCTCAGAAAAAGAAACAAACAATAGCGCAATATTGCTGGAAACAACTGGGCTAAATAGGCTAAAAATGGATACACTCACATGTGCCCAGGTAAAACGAGTGTGTTAGTAACAGTCAGGCTCGTAGGCTTACTCCTCCTCAAAGCCCCTCCGTGTATCGCACACACTAGGTTGACGTCACTGGCTCCTCCTCCCGACGTGTTGTGTCACAGGTCACGTGACTTTTTCAAGGGAATAAAGCCTTGTGACGAGTGTGAAGGTATTTATAGCCACACGTTGTTAGTGGGTTGCCATACAGACGTATGATTCATTGTAACATCATGCCATTACATTTTAAATGACTGTAGTGCGATGATAATATCCAATTGCTAATACAAAATCCGGAGCCATATACATTGTTTCACATATTACAATCAAATGCAAACTGGAATTTAGACTGTTGGCAAAAAAACATACATTAATACTTTAATAAAATGCACAAAAATATTAAAAACACTTAAAAACGAACGTAGGAAATTAATATTCATTTCTTTTTGTAGTTTAAAATCAAGGTAGGTATAAATAAAGACCTTAAAAAACTATATAAAAAAACATGAAGAAAATCACAGCATAATTAATAAAAAATAAAATCAAATGACGGGAAATAAGTTAGGAGTCTCCTCTGTTATGAAATAATGATAATGCACCTAAAAAACAGATATGAAGCAATTTAAATCAAAGTCAATGTTTAAGCCTAATGGCGCAAAACAATTGATTTCATAAATCCACCTCGATTCACTTTTACTCAGTTCTCTTACTTTGTGGCTTCCCCGCCAATCCAGCTTATATTTATCAATAGCCCAGAATTTTTACTCAGTAGGGTTCTTATCATGAAATTCTGCAAAATGCCTAGATACACTGTGTTTTTGGAAGCCTGATTTGATGTTTTGTACGTGTTCACGCAATCTTTTCCACAAAGGACGATTGGTTGTTCCAATGTGTTGTAAGGAACAAGAAGATTCCAACACATACACTACTCATTCTGTTCGACATGAAATGAAGTCCATTATTGCATATTCTTTTTTGGTGGTATTAGATATAAATTTATTGCACTTTTGTCTCTTTTGGTTTGTATTCCTGCAGGCATAGCATTTTTTGCAAGGATAAAATCCTTTTCCCTGGAAAAACGTAAACTCTTGACCTCTTTTAGGAGGATCAGGGAGATTTTTTACTATCATGTCCCTTTGCGTGGGGGCTTTTCTGTAAATAAAACAAGGTTTCTCTAGTAAAATCTTCCTCAGATGTATATCTGCTTTTAAAAGTGGCCAGTGCTTCTTGATTATGTGTTCAATTTTTTAATGTTGAATATTATAATTAAAGATCATAGGAGTTTCTTGATAGTCTAATTTTTTCTTCTCTTTATCCTGTACCAGGGGCTCTCTTGGTAGTTCTAGTACCTTGTGTATTTTTCCTTTTATGAAATCTTCATTATATCCCTTTTCAATAAACTTGTTCCCTATTATATTTGCCTGTTCCACAAAAACACTTTGGCTACTACAATTCCTTCTGATTCTTATCATTTGTCCTTTTGGTATGTTGATGAGCCACGGGTCATAATGACAGCTGTCTGTTGGAATATAACTATTTCTTTCAACCGTTAAAAAAATGTTTTAGTTGAAAAACCATTCGATTCCAATGTTATTTCAAGATCAAGAAATTGGATGCTTTTGTTACTGATCTCATACGAAAGCTTTATATTCTTTTGATTTTCATTTAGTTTTTCAAAAAACTGACTTAGACTGTTTTGAGCTCCTCTCTATTTAGAGATACAGTCATCTATAAATCTCTTGAATAAAACCAATTGATATGGGGGGTTGGAATACATAACTTCTTCTTCCCACTTTGCCATAAAAATATTGGCAACACTAGATGCATAAAATAAAAAAACACAAGCAGCGCTAAAGATGTGCATTTACTTTTGCAACTTATATATGTGGGAAAGTGCTAAAGAGATAATCTATACCTGTTGGGTAATAAGTGTGATAAGTGAACATCTAATATGTAAACACATTAAGAAAAAAGTCCATAAATGTATGGTGGATCATCTGTTAATCCAAAAGCACATGAGGATTCATGGGCATGGATGGTGTTGCAACTCCACGTAGAGTGGGGGCTGGAAAAGACTCTGTATGAGGAGACACTCTGCACATGAATCTTCTAAGTTCCAAGTGGAGACTGCAAATGGTAGAAATGAATATCCTTACCAGAAGAGGTGGACACAGTTACCGTACGGTGGAGTGTCATACAGGCTTGAGGGATTCAAGGATCCCAAGGTTTTCCGGCTGGAGAAGTCCTGACGGGGAGTCACATCCAGGGCAACAATCACTGTTCGGTTGTAATGAAGTTCCCGGTCAGTTGGAGTCTCTTTCTCAGATAGAAGGAGTATGCACAGAGATATGGCTGGGGCTCAGCAGGGTCCCATTCATGAGGGGAGATAAGAGCAAAAAATCCTCCACATAGGGCATGAATCGGTTAAAAAAGGAAGCTTTATTTAAAAGCTGAACAAGTGCTAAACAATGCACTTCAATACATAAAACGTGATTACAAAGAATAAAATAAAATCGCGTGATAACAGGGCATCTGTAGGCATTAGCAACCCGACATGTTTCGGACCATCGTCCTTCTACTGGGGCATAAGCCTGAATGCCTGTACCACACTCACATATATGCACAAATAATGATGCCAAATACTAATCAGCTGTATAGAGCCTGGATGATCACATGCTGTATAGGACCTGGATGGTCACATGGGTAACGCGCAGTGACGCCGTCATGTGACTCCGTATAGAGCGCTCTGATTGGAGGATTATTTTAAATGGAGTTTGAAGTGTCAGCAGTGTAAGACTTTGATGGTTACTGAGTTGTGTATAGGGTGGCTGTTTGATGCAGCTGCCTAGGATTTTCATGTAATTACCCATGTGACCATCCAGGTCCTATACAGCATGTCATCATCCAGGCTCTATACAGCTGATTAGTATTTGGCATAATTATTTGTGCATATATGTGCTTTAAACTTCTCCACAACTTTATCCCTGACCTGTCTGGTGTGTTCCTTGGCCTTCATGATGCTGTTTGTTCACTAAGGTTCTCTAACAAACCTCTGAGGGCTCCACAGAAAAGCTTTATTTATACTGAGATTAAATTACACACTCTATCTACTAATTAGGTGACTTCTGAAGGCAATAGGTTTCACTAGATTTTAGTTAGGAGTATCACAGTAAAGGGGGTTGAATACAGATGCATGCCACACTTTTCAGATATTTATTTGTAAAAAATGTTGAAAACCATTTATCATTTTCCTTCCACTTCACAATTATGTGCCACTTTGTGTTGGTCTATCACATGTCTTTATGAACTAAGGTCCTGCATGAGTGAGTTTTGGGTGGAGGAACGTGACTGGCCTGCACAGTCCTGATCTCAACCCATTAGAACACATTTGGGATGAATAAGAGCAGAGACTGGGAGCCAGGCCTTCTCATTCACATCAGTGCCTGACCTCACAAATTCTGGAAGAATGGTCAAACATTCCCATAGACACACTCCTAAACCTTGTGGACAGCCTTCCCAGAATAGTTGAAGCTGTTATAACTGCAAAGGGTGGGCCAACTCAATATTGAACCCTATGGATGCCATTAAACACAGGGATGCCATTAAACTTCATGTGCGTATAAAGGCAGGCATTCCAATACTGTTGGTAATATAGTGTACAGTATATCTACTGAGCCTATTCCCTCAGGCTTTCCTTTGCAGCGCTTTGGAAAAATATTTTCCATTTTGAATGGATTGACCTTCATTTTGCCATTCATGTCAATTCCAGTTAATTCTTTTAAATGCAGTGCATTTAAAATGCAATATGGCGCATGTCAATGCAACTCATGTTAATGCGTGGGTTCTGGTATGAATGAGCCCTCACTCTGGACTCCCTGCTGTATTCTGGCTGCCTACAAGTCATACCAGCCTGTGACTGTGACAGTAATAATGTGATAGGGTCAACCGTGTCACTTCAGTGGAGAAGAAATTTTGATCTCACTCTCAATAATTTTCAGGATTGTTTCTGAGAATTCATTCTAATTTCTCAGTTCTCCTCTCACAATGCTAACACATAAAAGCAAATGAACTGACTTTAGGATAAAATAAAAACTTGTGTGACTGTGGAAGGTGCTTTGGAATGTAATGGACAGCATGTGAATAGTTGTATATATTGCATGTCTTAAGGAATTTGTGGAATATGAACAGAAGTTATGATGACTAAAATAATGTGTTAAAGTAACCCATGAGCCTTTAAAATCAGGGGTCTCAAAACGTTGTAAACAAAGGGCCAGTTTACTGTCCTTCAGTCTTTCAGAGGGCCAGACTGTGGCCAATGGGAGTAGTAAAGGTCCGGACATCAGTGGGAAAAAATAATGCCCCATAGTTTGTTTCAGTCAGAGTAATTGCACCCCATTATTGGTGTAACTAGGAGGAATAGTGCCCCATCATTTATGTAATTGGGTCCCATTGTCGTTGTCATAGGGAGGAATCGTGCCCCATCGTTGATGTCATTGGGCCCCATTGTTGTTGTCATTGGGAGAAATTGTGCCAGGACTTCAGTGGAAGGAATTTTGTCTAATCACTGGTGTCATTGGGAGGAAATGTGCCCCCTTCACTGGTGTCAGTGGAGAGAAACATGCCCCATTGTTTGTATCAGTGGATGAAATTGTGCCCCAAGGGCCAAATAAAAGCAAGAAAAGGGCTGCATCTGGCCCCCGGGCCACAGTTTGGAGGCCACTGATTTAAACGGAGCAGAACTAGATTTAAATTCCTTTTTACCAAAAAAGAAAAAAAATTCAAATGGCTTTGGGTATGCTGAAGCCTGTAGTTCTACACAGCAAACCATATGTTTAAAGAAATAATTCTGTGAAGAAATAAAACATTTTACCAGGGGTCTATATTTTCTTTGTAAAGGCAGTAGGGAATATGAGGTAGACCTGGCAGCGCACTGCAACTCTCTGGGGACTGAATCTCCATTATCAGAATTTTTTCTCCAAGGCTGGGTGTTCAGTGACCCAGAAAATATGTTATGCTGAAATCTATATATCCTGCAGATAAAAACTTGCTCTTACTATTTCAGAAGGTGACAAAGATCAGTTCTTTACTCATGCCTGTTGCACAATATTTATTTATATATGCCATAAATTATACATGACAGATTCCTTTCAAGTGCAGGTGTAATAAAATACCAAAAATATAATTTTATAGCACCTCTTATCAGACGTATTATGTTAAAAAGACCATGTTGCCAACTTGAAAAATTGCAGGTAAAACACCAAAAAAAGGTTTCAAATGCCAGCTTGCAGCAATTTTTCTTTTCATGAATTATTTTTATATTCACTTGTAATATGCCTCTTGAAATTAACAATCTAGAAAAAAAGTGATAGTTCCACAGAACAGCCACCTTCCTTCTTGCATGTCTTCTCTTCTTCTAGGATTGTCTAACTACACTATGTGCTGGCCTAGCTCCTTTGCCCCTCCCTTTAGATTTATACGGCTTCCTTTTTAGCTGCTGCAAGAGGAACAAAGGGGATTACTACAGATTGGCTCTTGAACCTCTAAAAAAAAAATGGCAACTGCTGTAAGAAAAACAAAACAAAAAAAATCAAAACAAAACAGCAATGTGCTTTTAAAAGGTGCTCCTGAATCTGTTGGAGCACAATAAAAATGAATGTGTGTTCTAAAACAAAAGCTGAAAAAAAAAGCCTGATGCTGTCACCTGTCCAATGGGCTTTACCGGTTACACACCAATGCTTGATTTTTAGGAATGCATTAGGCCACAATATGTGTAGCGAAGCAGTGCATAAAGAAGCGTGAATAGCAATATCCATCTTTGCTTTTTGACCTTCTGTAAATAGCATACTATTGAACTATTTTTACTGACTTTTGCAGTGTTTCTCAGCTTTTATGACCCAGAGGAACCCTTGAAATAATTTTCAGATCTTGGGGAACCCTGCTAAGGCTGGCCATACATGGAACACATTTCTTTCCTGCAACCAAAGAAGTTAGCTTGATTCCCCCATCAACACGTACTGTGTTGATGCGAGAATCCCTACTGCCGGGCCACTGTTTTCTCCCGTCAGGGAAGCCGTCTCTGCTGGGAGAAGATGGTGATTACTGCTAGCCACTATAGTAGCCGCTAGCGATAATCACAGGTAAAACCCGGCATGCTGGTTGTACCCAAGTTGAACAATTGATCAACTTGGTACATTCAGCCTGCCCATACACGATTCGAATCTCGAACGTGTATGGGCTGTCTAAGGCCATTTCATCAAGAGTCAGTGGGAAAAATGCCACTTACATTGGTGGCCAGTGCAAAGAATGCCACCCTTACAGTGGTTGCCAGAATGCCACTGTTCCAGACAGCTAAAACAATCATTGGTGTCATGCAGCTGGCTTTGCCAAGTAGTGTTGGCCCCATATCTATGCAGGTACCATCAGATGAGAAGGTCAATCAACCACAGCTGAAGGAACTTCTAGAGGGACCTTAGGATTCCATCGAACCCTGGCTGGGAATGGCAGGTCTATTAACCACTTGCCTACAGGGCACTTTCACCCCCTTCCTGCCCAGACCAATTTTCAGCTTTCAGCGCTCTCACACTTTGAATGACAATTACTCAGTCATGCAACACTGTACCCAAATGAAATTTGCTTCCTTTTTTCACACAAATAGAGCTTTCTTTTGGTGGTATTTAATCACTAGTGGGTTTTTAATTTTTTGTGCTATAAATAAAAAAAGACTAAAAATTTGGTGAAAAAATGCCTTTTACTTTGTTTCTGTCATAAAATTTTGCAAATTAGTAATATTTCTTCATAAATTTTGGCCAAAATGTATGCAACTACATATCTTTGGTAAAAATAACCCTAATTAGTGTATATTATTTGGTTTTTGTGAAAGTTTTAGAGTCTACAAGCTATGGTGCAAATCATTGAAATTGATCACATCTGATCACACCTGATGTACTGAAGACCTATCTCATTTCTTGAGACACTAACAAGATAGGAAAGTACAAATACCCACAAAATGACCCCATTTTGGAAAGCAGACACCCCAACGTATAATCTAAGAGGCATAATGAGTCTTTTGAACAGTTCATTTTTTTCTAGAAGTTTTTGGAAAATGTGGAAAAAAAATGAAAACGCATTTTTTTTCCCACAAAGTTGTCAATTCTTAAGATATTTTCAACACATAGCATGTACATAGCAAAAATGACCCAAAATACATTCTGCTACTCCTTCTGAGTATGACGATACCACATGTGTCAGACTTTTACACAGCCTGACTACATACAGAGGCCCACCATTGAAGTAGCACCTTCAGGCGTTCTACAAGCATAAATTACACATCTAATTTCCTGACAACCTATTATTTTTGAAGGCCCTTATATTTCTAACACATAGCATTTACATACCAAAAATTACACTCCAAAATAAATTCTATTGAGGAAAGGGTAAAGAAAAAGTATTACCTGTGGTTTTAGTAGTGTCCCCAGAGGAGAGAATTGGTGCAGGCAGCAGGCAGCAGGCAGCAGGCAACAGGCAGGGATGTGCTTAGCAACAATAGCAATTATCCAGGCAGCAGGCAGGAATATTGTCTATAGTCAGCACAAGGATATCGTCAGCATCGTCAATATCGTCGGTGGATTTGGTGTAAATTATGTAGGCATTATAAATGGCCAAATGAATTAAATAGAGTGCTACTTTCTTGTACCAGAAACTGGACCTCCTTATTGCTAAATAGGGCTGAAGCATTTGATCATTGAAATCCACCCCCTCCATGTACAGATTGTAATCTTGTACACATTTTGGCTTTACAATGGGACCTCATCTTCTCTGAACTTCAACTGTAGTGTCGTCATGGATGGTGGACATCATGTACACATTCCTGGTATCCTTCCACCTCAAGGCCAGCACTTCGTTGCATCTCAAAGTTGCTCTTTCTCCCCTGCGCAATTTCTTATTTACTATGGCTTGTGGGAAGCCCTTCCTATTCTTTCTGGAGGTTCCACAGGCCAGGGTTTGTGCGAGGTATAGGTGTTTGAAAAGGGGCAGGCTTGTATAGAAGTTATCCAGGAATATGTGGTAACCTTTCTTCAGCAGTGGGTAGGCCAGGTCCCATACAATTTTACCAGTTGTGCCCATGTAGGCCGGGCACTCAGGGGGCTGGAGCTGGGAATCTCTTCCTTCGTATATGCGGAACGCATACAGATATCCCATGACTCTCTCGCAAAGCTTATAAAATTTCAATCTGTATTTGGCCCTTTTGCTAGGAATGTATTGTTTTATTCCTAGCCAGCCTGAAAAGGGTACCAGGGACTCATCTACACATATATGCTTATTGGGGACATAGAGTTCTGCAAATCGTTTGGAAAAGAAATTAATGAGTGGGCGAAATTTATATAATTTATCATAATTTGGATGATTGCGGAGAGGGCACTGGGTGTTGTCACTGAAATGAAGAAATCGCATTATCATCTCGTATCGGGACCTGGACATTACAGAAGAATAAATGGGCATGTGGTGAATGGGGTGGATGGACTAATAGGCAAGTCCTTCCTTTTTTTTGTAAGCCCCATGTTTATGGTGAGGCCCATAAACATTTTGAACTCCAGAGTCAAATCCTTCCACTCGAATGGACGGGCGTATGAAGATTGGGGGTTGTTGGCAATATGCTGCTGGGCATATAAGTTGGTTTGGTCCACGATGAGTTGCAGCAAAGTGTTGGGCAAAAATAAATGAAAACAATCAATATCAGAAAAATTTTGGGTATTGGCCTGCACACCTGGCTGTGCGGTGAAAGGGGGGAATTCTTGCTGATCCTGAGTCGGAAGGCAGCCATGTTGGATTGGCAAGAGCATATGGGAGATATGTAGTGGCCCTGGCTCTTGGGGGACGTGGTACTCCAGTGCTGGTAGTTGGAGTTCCTGTGCTGGCATTTGGGTGTGATGCTGCGGAAGTGCTGGTAATGGGTATTTCTTGTGGCCTTTCGCTGGCGGCAGCTCTGGTACTGGGCCTTTGGTTTTGTGGTCTATCCCTGGCAGCAGCGCTGGTACTGGGCCTGGGAATTTGATCCTGGGGTATATTGCTGGTGGCTGCCTGGTTTCCAGAGCACCGTGCTCTTTTAAGAGGGATCCATTCTTCCTCTGATTCGTTTGCCGATCCACTACTATCAATCAGTTCAAATGCTGAAATTGATTCACAATCGGAATTGGCATTTGAATCTAATGAGAACTCCCCGCTGCTCTCATCAGTCATGGAGAGGATCTGAAACGCCTCCTCATTTGTATAGAATCTTTTGGACATTTTTTCTGATGGGCTGTGCAACAGGTGACAAATTACGGTTACTGATGGGCGACAGGTGATGGGTGACAGGTGGCGGTCACTGATGGGTGACAGGTGATCGTAACAGGTGACGGTCACTGATGGGTGACAGGTGACGTGTGACGGTCACTGGTGGGTAGCAGGTGACGTGCGACGGTCACTGGAGGTTGACAGGTGACAGGTAATGGGTGACAGTCACTAATGGCAGTCTCTGATGGTGACTGGTGCACTTTATGGGACTGATAGGTGACAGATGAGGGTCACTGATGGGTCACTGATGACGGTCACTGATGGCGGTCACTGATGGGCGACAGGTGCACCGCTAACGGCAGTCTCTGACGGTGACAGGTGCACTTTGTGGGCACTGATGGGTGAAAGGGGTGCACTTTGTGGGCACTGATAGATGACAGGTGCACTTTGTGGGCACTGATGGGTGACAGGTGCACTTTGTGGGCACTGATAAGTGACAGGTGCACTTTGTGGGCACTGATGGGTGACAGGTGCACTTTTATGGGCACTAATGTGGTGACTGTTGGGTGACAGCTGTAATTTGGGGGGGGGGGTGGCGATGTGACAGGTTCTCTTTTATTTGTGGTGTTGGTGCAGTACACTACAAACATAGATCGGTCACTCACTGCTCCTGGCTCTTCTCTCCTCACACTGGTAACGGTATGTGAGGAGAGAAGAGCCGGTAACAGCTAGTAACCGGTCTTTGTTTACATTTAGTGATTGGCTGTGAATGGATCACAGCCGATCACGTGGTAAACAGCCGCCAGCTATTGGCTGTTTACCCTTGTTGGTGACGAGCAGTGTTCCTGGGAACACGCTGCCATCGAAGTGACCGCGCTGCGCGCTCCCTATCGCGCACATGCGTGGTCTAAAGCGGGGAATGCCCAATGGCTGTTCACCCCTGTCGGTGACGCGCTGTGTCCTGGGGAGACGGCAACACCGACAGAGCGGGGCTGCGCGCCCGCGATCGCACGCATGCCCTGTGTGAATGGGCTGCCATCATATGATGGCGGCCCAGAACAAGAGCCGCACCGCTCCGCCGTCATATGATGGTGGGCGGGCGGCAAGAGGTTAAATAACTGCAACATGCAAGATGGAAATTATCATTATAATTATACAAGATTTATACAGCGCCAAGAGTTTGTGAGTACTTTACAACATGAGGACAGACAGTACAGTTACAATACAATAAAATACAGGAAGGAATCAGAGGGCCCTGCTCATTAGAGTTTACAATCTAAAAGGGAGGGTCAAATGATACAAAAGTTAATAACTGTGGGGAATGAACTGATAGAGAAAGTAAAAATACAACTGTTAGGTGGAGGCAGGATAGGCTTCTCTGAAGAGGAGTGTTTTTAGGGATCGCCTAAAAGTGGACAGAGTAGGAGAAAGTTGGGCTGATTGGGGTAGGCAAATGGCTGCCAATGACTTAAGCCCATGAAGTTTGGGGTCTAGGGGGCTGATTAATGAAAAGTGTGCTATAAAATAACTTGTTATCACTAGCAACCAATCGGTACCTAATTGTCATTTCTGAAGCTCAGTTTGTGATTGGTTGTAATGGGCAAAATGCATTTTTTAATAGTAGCTCATATTTTATACATCAGTCTCTTACATCCTTAACTTCAATGTAGTCTGCTACTCCCTATTTATCCCTACAAAATGGCAAAAACCTGACTAGCATTTTAGCATAATTCTATAATTCTTGGATAGGCAAATGTGGGATTCAGTAATGGTTTACAAAGTTAATGTATTGCTACCCCTGTAGGAGCCGCTGGTGAATGCTAGTTATCTCCCACAGCCAGGCACATGAATTTTCCATATACTCTGGAGTCAAGAAGCAGTCCTTGCAGCTGCGTTTGATTTTTTTATTAGGGGGATTTGAACTTGGATAGGGAAGGTTAATATGGGATGCCCACTTAATCAGCAGAACTCTTCAGGAGCTCAACCTATATACAGCCGGTATATAAATACTCCTTTCTTCTACCTCCAGCACACACTTGCTTGTAGAACTACAATTCCCAGGACCAGCTAGCACTTTTGATCCACCACTGACTCCATCGGGTCCTTGTAATTGCCCTTTGCAGGCAGGGACCACGGGCCCCATTTGGTGTAGCGAAGAGAGGCCTTTGGTGCTAACTGTCATTTACTGTGGCTACTGCTCCCAGTACCACCTCTTCAGGCACTGCCAGCCTGCCTGGCTACAGCTGGCACTCCTGGCTACTTCTCTACAGTCCTCCCAGACTGACTCTGCATCCATCCCAGACTGCTTGCACCCAGTCCCTCCAGGCATGCCTGTCAGTCCTCTGACTGTATCCCACGTGACTGTAATCCACATGACTGTCTTCCTCCCTGGAGATTTGCCCAGCAGTGTTCTCCTGCTGTCCTCTCCTTGCTGCCATGCTCCTGGTCAGGATCACTCTGTGTGTCATAAAGAGGGGACCCTTCCGAGCCCGAGCCCTGCCCTGAGTTCACCCCCTCCCCAGACTGGGGAGATACTCTGAAAGGCCCCGACAGCCTAACACTCCTTCTCCATCTTCCAACCAAACTCCACACTGCCCTAGCTGGGCTAACCCCGAGTATTTGAGGGGGCCTGCCCCTGCCAACCCTTCTGTTGTGGATTGGTCAGGGCCCTCAGAACACTCCAGCTAGCTCCTTCTAGAATTCTATCTGCTTCTGGAATCTTTTCCCAGTTTCCAGATAGCACGGGGAGTCACCAGAGAAGCTGCTGATGAGTCATCCAGCCTATCTGAGTCACGCAAACCCTGACCCAGAAAAAACGGCAGCCAAGTCTGAAAATGTACCTACACTTAGTGCCGGTTCACACAGGGGCGTCTTGTCAGGCGACCTAGCCGCCTGACAAGTCGCCTCCCGTTCTGTACAATGGAACCGTTCTAATAGGAGCGACGCAAGTTGCTCTGACTTAGAAAAAGGTTCCTGTACTACTTTGGGGGCGACATGGGGCGACTTGCATAGATTTCTATACAGAAGTCGTTTTGCAAGTCGCTGTGGAAGTCGGTGAGGTGACCTGCAAGTCGTGCCGCCCCTGTGTGAACCGGGGCTAACACAAAAAACTCTAGCACTTTAGCAACATAGCTAGGCGGTGCTACATTATTATTTAATACCAGTTTGCAGAAACCTTAGTCTTCTAAAGATTGAAAGGTTTTTAATAAATCCGAGCATAAGGCCAAAAACCAAAGCCATAAAATAATTTGTAACTGGTATTTGGCCCAGCAGCGCAGCAATACTGTTTGACTGCATAACAATTCATTCAGGCAGCAACAGCAGTTACAAGATAATAAGTATAACATTATACAGTGGAACCTTGGATTACGAGCATAATCCATTCCAGGAGAATGCTTGTAATCCAAAGCACACGCATATCAAAGTGAAAGATAATTAGTTCCACATTGACTTCTATTGCATGCAATACCGCATGTGGTCAGAGGTGGGGGGGGGGGGGGGGCATTTGGAGAGCTCACTGGCTCAGGTTGGAAAAAAAAAAACATTCACTAATGGAAGAAATGCCAGACCAAAGGATAAAAGAGCCAAAATGAATTTATTAGTTTATACTAAAAATACCCAATGCATTTTGGAGGTCCATTCAAGGTTTTTATGTTAACTGAAACCCTGAGGAAGTAAGAGTTTTTTCCTGACCCTCGAAATGCATTGGCTGTTTCTTTAGTATTGCCACCAAATCACGTACATGTACATGATTGGCTTCAAGTGGCTATACCGGGGTTATGGCTGCAGCTGTATGCCATAACCCCGGTATTATTTTTTTTTAGCCAGTGATGCTCTTTCATCCTAGCGACTTTTAGTTGAGCCCAGGCCTCTCCGGGCTCTTCTTTGCAATCGGAGAGCCCGGTATCCGATCCAGTGGTGCCGCCGGGCATTACCTCACTTTTGGTTAGGACAGATGTAAACACTCAGAGGCAAACGGACACCATTGAATATAGTGGGAATCTTGATGTTGAACGTTGAGGTCCTTGGGGAAATGCGCTTCAAATTGCTTAGGTGTGAACTGGACCTCAGTCCAGAATGAACCTTTCTATCCTTTTCTATATCACCAGTATTATGAAGACAGTGATGGTGGAATGGTAGACTTTCAGTCATTGTACCCAGTTTTTTTTCAGTGAACGTCACACTATCTACAGGTAAGTGCGATTGCTAGAAGCATTTATTTGCCCTGCAGCCTTTCAAAGTCCAGCTCAATAAATTTGAGAAGCTGGTTGAGAAGTTGTTTCTTTCTTAAGTTACATATAGTTACATAGTAGGTGAGGTTGAAAAAAGACACAAGTTCATCAAGTCCAACCTATGTGTGTGATTATATGTCAGTATTACATTGTATATCCCTATATGTTGCGGTCGTTCAGGTGCTTATCTAATAGTTTTTTGAAACTATCGATGCCCCCTTCTGAAACCACTGCCTGTGGAAGGGAATTCCACATCCTTGCCGCTCTTACAGAGAAGAACCCTTTACGCAGTTTAAGATTAAACCTCTTTTCTTCTAATTTTAGTGAGTGGCCATGTTTTTTATTAAACTCCCTTCCGCGAAAAAGTTTTATCCCTATTGTGGGGTCACCAATATAGTATTTGTAATAATTTTAAATTACTGCACTGTCCCAAATGCTCTAATAAAAATATGTCATTAATGACAAATTAACATATAAAAACAGCTGCGACTTTTCTGCAAGATACACACATCAATCAACAATTTCAAATGTCAAGTCGCGCTATAAAGTGAGTCCGTGCTGTGAAATAGAATACTTCAACCTTTCTAAAGTGAATATTATAAATAAAATTGATCAAATTGCACATTGTAAACAGTCCACTCAAATTTCTAGTAGATCTTCCCTGTGAAAACAATACACAATGCACCTGGGAATGGTGATGAGAGAAAAAGATCTGCCTTCCACCTCACACACACTGCCGCTTACCGACTCCTATTGATCTCTTTTTAAAGGAGATCACAAGTGCTTTTGGCTTAATACCCAGAATGGGCCTTTTATTGCACACAGCCAAGATCCCAGCGTCTTCACAGGAGTTGTAACTCTTACAGGTATGTTTTGCTGGATGTTTCCCATAAAAGAGTGATAAAAGCTTCCACAGCGTAAAACCATTGGGTATTTATTTAATTAAAAATAGAAAGTATTGCAGTTACATTTATAAAAAGCATCACATGCAGTATAAAAGTACTGAGCCAGCCGGCTCTCGATTGCAACCCGTAGTTCCGGGACTTGCGGATTTGTAAATTGAAATCATATCCCCTCTCAAGTATCTCTTCTCCAGAGAAAATAAGTTCAGTGCTCGCAACCTTTCTTCATAACTAATATCCTCCAGGCCCTTTATTAGCTTTGTTGCCCTTCTTTGTACTCGCTTCATTTCCAGTACATCCTTCCTGAGGACTGGTGTCAGAACTGGACAGCATACTCCAGGTGAGGCCGGATAAAAGTCTTGTAGACCAGGAGAATTAACGCTTTATCCCTGGAGTTAATCCCCTTTTTAATGCACGCCATTATTCTGTTTGCTTTGTTAGCAGTAGCTTGGCATTGCATGCCATTGCTGAGCCTATCATCTACTAGGACCCCCAGGTCCTTTTCCATCTTAGATTCCCCCAGAGGTTCACCCCCTAGTGAGTAGATTGCATTCATATTTTTGCCACCCAAATGCATTATTTTAAAATTTTCTACATTAAACCTCATGGGACCCCACCTCCCACCCCTGACCATTCTGAGTATTCCCCATTTATCACCACCCTCTGAACTCAAAGCCAGTTTTCAATCCATGTACTCACACTATAGTCCGTGCCAACGGATCTTTCTTTGTACAGTAAACGTTTATGGGTTACTGTGTCAAATGCTTTTGCAAAATCCAGATACACCACGTCTATGGTCCTTCCTTTATCTAGATGACAGCTCACCTCCTCATAGAAGGTTAATAGATTGGTTTGGCAAGAATGATTCTTCATGAATCCATGCTAATTACTGCTAATGATATTGTTTTCATTACTAAAATCTTGTATATAGTGCCTTATCATCCCCTCCAAGAAATTGCATACTATTGATATTAGGCTAACTGGTCTTATTTCTCAGGGATGTATTTTGGCCCTTTTTTAAATATTGGTGGTGCATTGGCTTTTCTCCAATCAGCTGGTACCATTCCAGTCAGTAGACTGTAAGTAAAAATTAGGAGCAATGTTATGGCAATTACTTGACTGAGTTCCCTAAGTACCCTTGGGTGCAAGCCATCTGGTCCCGGTGATTTATTAATGTTACGTTTCCCAAGTCTATTTCTAATTCTGTCCTCTTTTAGCCATGAGGGTGCTTCCTGTGATATGTCATGAGGACAAACACTGCAGTTTTGGTTACTGAAGCCCCCTGATTCCCTTGTGAAGACTCAGGAGAAGAATAAATTCAATACCTTCGCCATCTCCCCATCCTTTGTAACCAGATGTCCTTCCTCATTCTTTATGGAGCCAATACGATCTGTCCTCCCTTTTTTACTGTTTATATACTTAAATAATTTCTTGGTATTTATTTTGCTCTCCTCCACTATGTGTCTTTTGTGTTCTATCATAGCCGCCCTAGATGCACCCTTGCATATCTTGTTGCAGTCTTTGTAAAGTCCGAATGCTGATGATCCCTAAGCCTTGTAGTTTTTGAAGGCCTTCTCATTTGCTTTTACATGCATTTTTACATTAGTGTTAAGCCATCCAGGACTTTTGTTCGCTCTTTTAAATTTATTTCCCAATGGGATGCACTGGCTTGTGCCCTTATTTAATATGCTCTTAAAGCAAACCCATCTCTCCTCCGTGTTCTTTGTTTCTAAGATTTTATCCCAATTTATATTTTCTAGCAAGCTTCATAGTTTAGGGAAGTTAGCTCTTTTGAAATTCAGTGTCTTTGTGTTCCGCTTGTTTTTCCTATTTGTGTGATTTATACTGAAGACAATTGACTTGTGATTACTGTTTCCTAAATTGCCCCGTATTTCCACATCCGTGATCAGGTCTGTATTGTTGGTAATCAGTAGATCTAGTAACGCCTTGCTTCTAGTTGGTGCACCTACCATCTGACCCATGAAATTGTCCTGCAAGACATTTAGGAACTGGCGAGCCTAAGACGAATGAATGGTTCCCTCCACCCAGTCTATGTCTGGATAATTAAAATCCCCCATTATGATAACACTTCCCATCCTTGCTGCTAATCCAAATTGTGATAGGAGGTCTGTCTCCCCCTCATCCCTCAGGTTAGGGGGCCTATAGCATACTCCCAGTATTATTTTCCCCTTAGCTTCATCCCTTTGGAGCTCTACCCATAAGGATTCCACCTCCTCCCTAGCTCCCTTATTGATGTCATCTCTCACATTCACTTATACATTATTCTTGATATATAGGCATACCCCTGCCCCTTTTTCACCTCTCTATCCCTGTGATAAAGGGAATACCCTTGAATGGTTGCCAGCCAATCATGAGAGTTGTTGAACCAGGTCTCTGAAATTCCCTCAAAATCTAAATCCTCCTCAATCAACAGTTCAAACATCTTGTCCGCCAGGCTCCTGGCATTGGTGAACATGCCACGTAGTTTAGACTGGTCGCGTACTCATCAGCGCAGCTTCATCAGCGCACATCAGCGAGTACTATTGGGTGTTCCGAGATTGCAAATAGGACTTGTTACTACTGTATACTACCTCGGGTTTATGTGCTTTAGTCAACCTAACACTAATGCCCCCAATACTACCCTCTGGAATATGTTCATTGCTGACTATCTCTACCTCTGGACCCTCCCCCCTGTTGTCTAGTTTAAAAACCCCTCTAACTTTTCGGCCATCTTAACTCCGCGCAGATCTGCACCCTCCTCATTTAGGTGCAGTCCATCCCTTTTATAGAACTGGTGACTGACTGAGAAGTCAGCCCAGTTCTCCAGCAACCCAAACCCCTCCTTACTACACCAGCTCCACAGCCACTTGTTTACTTCCCTAATCTCCCTCTGTCTTTCTGGTGTGGATCGAGGTACCGTTAGTATTCCTGAGAATACTACCTTGGAGGTCCTTTTTCTCAATTTAGCTCCTAAGTCCCTAAAATCATTCTTTAGGACACTCCTTCTGCCTCTGACTTTGTCATTGGTGCCAACGTGCACCATGACAGCCGGGTCTTACTGAGATCTAATTATTTGATTCTCCTGTCTACCACAGCTTTAAAAATACTTTCAGACTTTTTATTATGTCAGCTTGCGGTTCATTAGCTGACTCATAGGCCATGTTTTTTGTCTTCTTCAGCACTGAAATGAATTAATTCATACTAACAGTTTTCTCAGAAATTACATCTCTAAAGGTAAACTTGTACCTTACCCATGCAAGGCATAGAAACAAGTTCACTTTACTGCTGACTTCCCTAGCTGCATGCACTCACTTTTATTATACTTATACTTACACTAAGGCAGGCGGGTTGCACGAAGAACATTTGTACGATTCCCCCATCAACACTGACAATACTGACAGGTGAATCCCTCCTGCCGAGCAATTGTCTGCTACTGGTGGGGGCAGGCAGGGGATGCCATCCCCGCCAGGAGAAGACAGTGATTACTGCTAGCAGCTATAGCAGCCACAAGTGAATCTGGCAGGCTGGTTTTTACCCAAGTTGATTGATCGATCTACTTTGTACATTCAGCCTGCCCACACATAGTTCGAATCAGCAGGAACTGGCTGAGATTCGAACCGTCCATGGCTGGTCTATACTATTCTTCTTTTGGCTCCCTCACTGCTCTGTTCGGCTGCTGGGAGTGAAGGGAAGCAGGGGGCAGAGCTAAGCTGAATTAAGGTATGATCAAATTTTGCTAAAAGCGAGTGGAGCCGAAATGATAGATCTACAGCAGGGGTGTTAAACTAAATCTCATCGCGGGTCACATCAGCATTATGGTCGCCCTTAAAGGGCCGGTTGCATTTGTAAGACTAGATGTCCAGAGCACCCCATCCCCCCTTACATCAAATGTCAAGAGAAGAACCCCCACCCACCATCAGAAGTCAAGAGTCCCCCACCCTCCCTTACATTACAGTGTGCCCCCCTTACCATGTGCTTCTGCTGGGAAGAAGCTGGGGACAGAGTTGGGAAACAGAAATTGTAGGGTCTGGAGGAGGATCAGAGGAGGGCAGGAGTCAGCTGCCGGAGTCTGTTGAATGCTGAGACCAGGGAAAGTAGAGATGTGGGAGTGCTTTGGCTGCACAGAGAAGCACAGAATCTGTAGGAGGAGTTCTGTCCTCCCCTCTGCTGTTGACTGACGCATGTGGTCTATAGTGTCTACAGACCATTGCAGTGACACTGACAAAGCACCTAGTTTATACTTCTACCTGCAACAGTAAATGTATTCAAACATGCTAGGGATAAACATAGATCTATACTTAGACAAAACAAAGAAAAATTGGATACATTTTAAAAAAATGGGCCACTTGGTTTTTCTTCTGCCATCACTCTTCTATGTTTCTATGTTTCTATGTTACCTATTCACCATTGCAGTGACAGTAACAGTGCGATCTGTAGGTCTCAGCCAGGTGCACTGTCAGTGTTACCAGCCAGGTGCACTGTGTGTAAACCATTCCAGTGACACTGACAGTACATGTTGGTTGACACCTACCCCCTCACCATTTTGGTGAAACTTCTAGTGTATCTGGCTGCCACCCAGTAAGTGACCTATTTCCACTTACCTGCTATGACCACCCCCTTGGCTACAGTGGGCCAATGGATGTTGAAAAGTGGAAAATCTCTTTTGCTTGAATATAAATCAGAGGAGAAAGGGGATATGTCTTTCATTTCAATCAACAAATGCTGTATTTTTAGATCCACTGTGAATCTTTAAAATTCCCTCTCGATATTTTAATTTCAAAGCACTCCATTTCCAGTTGTCACAGCTGTAGTCTTTCTTCCTCACCTTTCTCTCTGTGTATTACTTATACATCTTGATCCTCTCTCTCTCCAGGAGCAGTGTTCATTTTTTTGGCTGGTTGCTCTTTACATTCTTTTGTTTCTTATTACTCCCCAGTTCTTCTCATAACTTTTAGTCTATTAATCTCCAGCTATTTCCTCTGCTTACAGTTTGCCAGCAGCAATCATTTTTAGCCAGTCAGGAGTTATCAAGCACTAGTTGTGATGCAGCCCTCTCCCACCACACAGCATGATGCCACCTGTACTTGCTGATCCGTGTAGGGAAGGCTTTGTATATGAGCCTCCCCCCTGAGCAGCTGTCTAGTTAAAGTAATGGGCAGTGGGTAGATATGTACATAACTTCTAATGAGTGCCTTTACTGCAGCATAGAACCAAGGTGTGTTTATTGTCATGCTGTTCACTTTTTTTTAAGTTACCCACCAGCTGAGTGAAATAACTTTAAGTGCAATATAAATGATTTCTTCAATGGTCACTTGGGGGCCACCTGCTAGCTATGGGGCCCTAAGCAGTTGCTTACATTATTTATGTCCCGGGAAAACTTTAGGTATTATATAACCAGCTTAGAATTTTTTAAGCTCATCTATTTTAAAGAGAAGGAAGCGTCAAACTGAGGCTTATTAACCATTGTGATTACTGTAATCAACAATTAGCAATTCTCAAGGCTCCAAGTCAGCTACAATAATTTTGGCTCTGTTGTGTTTTAATCACTCAACACTAACACATTCTGCAGCAGCTTAAGAGGAAACTTCATCTCTGACCACCAAGGTTAGGGGGGAACTACATTGGCCACCAATGAAAGGGGAACAATATCAAGCACCAACATAAGGGTACTTTATATAGTGCACACAAATGTAGCAGGTGCTTTAAAACTGACCACCAACCTCAGGGGGCACTTCAACACTGACCTCCAACCTCATGAGACCCTTTAGCATTGACCACCAACATAAGGGTGCACTTCACCACTGGACACCAACGTAGATTTCACTTCAATACTGACCTCCAACACCAGGGGGCACTTTAGCATTGACTATGAACATAAGGGTGCACTTCACCAGTGGACACCAACATAGGGTGCACTTCAACACTGACCACCATCTTCAGGGGGCATTTCAACACTGACCGCCAACATCAAGGGGCACTTCAAACTGACCACCAATGTAAGGGTGCACTTCACCAGTGAACACCAATGTAGGGTGCACTTCAACACTGACCACCAACCTCAGGGGGCACTTCAATACAGACCACCAGCACCAGGGGGCACTTTATCATTGACCACCAACATAAGGGTGTACTGTACCACTGGACACTAATTTAGGTTGCACTTTAACACTAACCACCAACTTCAGGGGGCACTTCAAAACTGAATACCAACATAAGGGTGCGTTTCACCAGTGGACACCGACGTAGGGTACACTTCAACACTGACCACTATCCTCAGGGAGCACTGACCACCAACATAAGGGTGAACTTCATCATTGACCACCAAAATAAGGGTGCACTTCTCCACTGGACACCAATGTAGGGTGCACTTCAACATTGACCACCAAGCTAAGGGGGCACTTCAACACTGACCACCAACATAAGGGTGCACTTCACCACTGGACATCAACGTAGGGTGCACTTCAATACTGACCAACAACCTCAGGAGGCACTTCAACACTGACAACCAGCACCAGGAAGCACTTTAGCACTGACCACCAACAGTAGGGAGCATTTCACCACTGGACACTAATGTAGGGTGCACTTAAACATTGACCACCAACGTAAAAGGGCACTTCACCACCAGACCACCAATGAAGGGGGGCACCTCTGACCACAAATGTAAGAGGGCACTACATTATTAGCAAAAAAGTAAGGGGGGCACTTCTACCTCTTACCCGCAAGGGTAGGGGGTGCTGACTTTGAAGTGGACTAAGCTGTTAACCAATCAGTTATAGTTACAATGTAGAAAAAAAATTATAGCAACATTTAGAAAAAATCATCTTAATTAATTCTAATTTGTCCCAACCTTTTGTAAAATGTTAAAAAAAAAACAAAACTATAATAATAAAAAGTGTTCAAAATTACATTTATTTCAAACTGGTAAAAAGACGCTAGCTAAACTCACTAATTACTGTGTTTATATAGGGATTACATTTTGTCCTCAGGATCAGGTGTAGATACAGAGATAAGGCTGACCGTCTGCTAAGTATATAAACAGAATAGATTTTTTAGCTATTGAATGGTGTTCACTTTCGTATGATCGCATTGTAATTACATGGTGATTGACTTGTCCCACATCCATTCAATCCCTTTTGAAGGATTACTTCGAGTTATACACATGGAACAGCTTATTTTCTAGCTTCTTGTATCTAAAGCTTGCAGGGCATCAGATTTCCTAATCATCCTAATGTAATCAGGTTTATAAATATGACACCAGTCTGAAGGCTACATTTAAAGTAAACCTGTCATTCATTTTAAACTGTAAGTTTAGACAGATATAGAATACCCCCATTTATTCCAGCTGCTCAAAAAATAAATATATTTATTTTGATATAGTACCCTCAGAGGCAGCACTGGAAGCTAATTAGGGTTACCTGTCTAGAAAACTGGGCAGGCAGCTGCTGTTACTCCACTATCCAATCCACTATCTTGACAAAACTGTGTTGCTTTAACTCAGAGGTGTCCAAACTTTTTTCAAAGAGGGCCAGATTTGATGAAGTGAACATGCTTGAGGGCCGACCATTTTGCCTGTCATTCTTTGAACCATTATAAAGTTTAACCATTAAAACTAATAAAAAGGGTGTTTGTCCGAGCATTAATACACTGCCCAACAAGAATTCTCTTGCCTTTGTGGTTGTGTGTGAGTAAAAAGAGGAGCTTGGGCGTGTTATTTGGCGTATAACACGCACCTTCACTTTAAGAGGGAAGTTTCAGGAAACAAACATTAAAAAATGTTTTAAATAAAGAACTGTGAAGCAAAATAAGGGTCAGTGCCTATCTGCAGCCTCACAAGTGCTATTGCCATGAATGCAGCACCCCATTGCCATGAATGCAGCACCCCCATTGCCAGAAATGCAGCCCCACCATTGCCAGGAATGCAGCACCCCTATTGCCAGGAATGCAGCACCCCCATTGCCAGGAATGCAGCACCCCCATTGCCAGGAATGCAGCACCCACCTTTCCCCGGAATGCAGCCCCACTTTGCCATGATTGCAGCACCCACCATTGCCGGGAATGCAGCACCCACCATTGCCGGGAATGCAGCACCCACCATTGCCAGGAATGCAGCACCCACCATTGCCAGGAATGCAGCACCCACCATTGCCATCAGTGCAGCCTAATTAATGCCCATCCGTCTGCAGCCTTGGAGGGGACAGGGAGGGGGTGGGACAAGTGCCAAAAGATTACAAAGTCCCGCCTCCTATGATGGACAGAACAGTCGTCCAATGGCAGCGCAGGAGAAGGGACTTCCTATTATAGAGGCTGCCATGTAAACAGGAAATTCTCCCCGACCCCTCCTAGGCAGCCAGCATACATATCTTTTGTGGCCCCGGCGCTGGGAGATCGTTGGGAGCCAAAAAAGATATATATATAAATAACCAGGCAGGCCGTTCAAAGACAGAACGTGGGCCGGACTTTGGACATGCTTACTTTAACTACAATACATATAAGTTAGAACTATGTTCAGTGGCAGGTAAGATAGATCACAAATACCAATTGCATGTTTAGTCATTATCATAGGTGTGCCATTCCTATTGCATTAGGGTGTGCACCCCAAAGCTTAAACTCAGTTTTGAAACAGAGAAAGGGACTGAGGACAGAGATTCCCCAGTATCTTTCACTGTAGCCTCACCTGCACGGGGCAGTGAATGGATGGGAAGTGCTCTGTGCTGAGCAGCTTCCTGTTCATTCACAAACTGAAGCATAGAAAAAACATAGTTTACTATACTTAAGTTATGTATGAACACAATGATTGATTGATACAGATTACTCATCATTGTGTTCATTCAGAAAAGAAAGGAGCTGGTAAATGTTTACTGGCCCCTTCCCTGCTCTCCACCCTAAAATGGGGGAGGGGGGGGCCTGGGCAGCAAGGGGAATCTGTGTCGCACATAGGGATTAGGGTGTGCCCAAGCACACCCAACACACCCTGTGCGCACGCCTATGGTCATTATTCTACCGGTTGTCAACATGTCTTCCCATTAGCAGATACAACAGGGTACCTGCTATAAACTTAACTATTGAGCTTGAACTTGACTATTAGTTCAAAACACTCCTCTATATGCCTTTCTAATTTTGTGTCAATTTGTTGCTAGAGGCTTGACTGGTCTGATCTCCAAGTGAAGTGCCATCCATCCACATGCACACTATCCATTAGGAATGCCTTAATGCTCACTTAAGTGCTCTCAATAGGACAGGGAGTGGGATTTAAGCCCCTACTAAAAATAAATCAGAGAGTCATATGCTGCTCACACTTTAACAACTTCAATACCGGGCATTTTCACCTCCTTCCTGCCCAAGCCAATTTTCAGCTTTCAGCACTGTCACATTTTGAATAATAATTGCACGGTCATGCAATACTTTTTCACACAAATAGAGCTTTCTTTTGGTGGTATTAAACCTCCTGGCGGTATTCCCAAGTGTGGCTTGGGGTGGATTTTCAGTACCAAAAGCGGTAACCCCGAGCCATACCCGGGATCGCATCACAGGATCCAGGTACAGTTACTTACCTTATCCCCAGGATCCTGCGATGTCTCCCTGCTGTGTGTGCGAGCCGTCCTCCGCTCGATGTATCACAGCGCCAAGCTCCGTTCCCTGCGAGCGTTGTGACGCACAGGGACTAAGCACGACGCCAAATTCAAAAAGTGAAACACACACAATACATACAGTACACTGTAATATTACAGATTACATTACTGTATCAAATTTTTTAACATCCCTTTTGTCCCTAATGGTTTGTCCCATGCGCTGCATGCAGTTTTATATTATAAATACTGTTCTTTCTGCCTGGAAACTGGAGATTGTCCATAGCAACCAAAACCGTCCCTTTACATCAAAAGTGGTTTTAGATCAGCTAGAAAACAGCGATAATAAATTAGAATCACTTGCAGAATTGAGCAATAATTAATGAGTATGGCCTCAAGTTGAAAACTAATATACATCAAGTAAAAGTACCATCATCCAGATTGAGATTGAAAGAATGGGGGAGTGGAGGTGCGAGAGCAGTTGCTGACGTTGACCTGCGCACACCCACGCCTAGAAAACATGATTATGGACTATCCCGGCACTTGGTAATGAATAACAATTAATTAATCATAAAAATATTAAGTTTAATGCATACAATACATAAATATACAGACAGTGTGTTTTGTTAAAAAACAATTAGTATACACCACAGTTAACAAGTTACTGACGGGTTCCCCTGTAGAGTTTCTGTTGAAGAGGGGTATACATAAAAATCCTTAACCGGTTTCGAGGTAAGAGACCGCTTCTTCAGGAGGAGTGGTCTATAAAACAGAAAGTACATTTACAGCAGTGTAAAAAATATACAGCAAACAAGTTTAAACAACGTATTACATTCAGTGTTAAAAAAGGAGAAGACCAGCTCACCCACTCGAACGGGACCAGCAAACGACAGGACCCAAAGAATTCCCCCCACGGCGGACACGGGGGATTGTAATAACAGAATCTAATTAGAGGATAATATATAAATTAAGAATTTGGGAACTAAAAATTTGTTTTGAAATACACACACAGGTGTGGAAGAGTGGTAGGTAGATCAAAGTGATTGCGTGAGGAAAGGTACGTGCGGGTAAAGAAAAAAAGGGGGGAGAAAACAAGAGGGGGGAGAGAAAAAATGGAAAGAAGAGGAAGGAAAAAAGGAAGAAGGAGGTGAGGGGGGGAAGGGGAGGGGGGGAGAGGGAGGGGGAAAGGGAGAGGGAAGAGGGGGGGAAGGGGGGAATAAGAAGGGGAAGGGGAGGGAAGGAGCGAAGGGGTAAGGGAACAGGAAGGAAGGAAGGGAAGGGGAAGGGAGAGGGAATGGGGCACAGGGAGGAAGGGGAAGGGGGCGCGGCGGAAGGGGAGGGAAAAAGGGGGGGTGTGGGGAGGGGAAGGGAGAAGGGAAAACAAGGGAGAGGCAAGGCAAGGGGAAAGGGGGGAGGGAGGAAAAGGGGAGAAGGAAAGGGAAAAGGGAGGGGGAAGTGGGGGAAAGGAGAGTGGGGAAAGAGAAGAAAGAGGGAGGATAGAGGGGGAGGGGAAGGAGGGGAGGGGGGGAAGGAGGGGAGAAAGGGAGGATGTGGAGAGGCAAGGGAAGGACCAGAACAGGGGGAAGGAGAAAGGATAGGTGCCACACAGGTAACCACAGAACCATCCTATCCATCAATAGATATATATGTTAGAAAAATAGCTTACCAGGACACGGTGCATAATAATGGCAATAGAGTAGGGATGACTCCCAGGATCAAGCAATTACCACTTAGTATCTGGGGATGCAGCTAACAGCTAACACTTGATGTGTAAAATCCCAGGGTAGCACTGTAATCTGTAAAATATAATGGTAAATAAAATCACTGGAGGCTAGAGGCAAGAGACTGTGAGGGGGGGGGGGGGAGAGGAAGAAGGGGGGTGAGGACGGGACTTGGAGATGCAGGGCCAGGAAGAACTACATCCCAGACCGCTCTCAGAGCACCTGCAGATGTAACCATCCACCGTGAGAGCCCAGCGAGGAGAGTCAGTTACTGCTCACACAGTGGTCTAACATAGACCATTATATGAGCTCCCCAACCCTGCAGGCGTCAGAACACGCCGCCGAATGGCAGCGTCTGACGTCACAGGGTCTGTTTACCCGCACTGCATAGGTGCACGGGTCCTTGCTCCTTCGCAAGCGCGCGCTGACTCAGCCCATAGACCGAAGGTCCAGGCTGGTACAGTGCAAGCAGAGATGACAGAGGCATCCTGCCAGGGTAAACACATGTCCGCCGAAGGGAGAAGGGGCAAGGATACCCACGTGCCTGATCAACCGATGAAGAGGGGGGGAGCGGGTCTCCCTTACAACAAGAAATTACATTACATAATAAAAATAACATGATGAAATGAAAATAAGAAAAACTGAGCGATAGTGATTTGTGGGGAAAACCGTCATCAAACACTGAAATGCGACAATTCTGCAACTGAGCAAATTTCAGTGTTTTTGATTTAATTACATTGTTGAATCATTTTATTATTATATTATTATTTGTTATAATTATTTATAGTTATTTATTATATTATAATTTATGATTTCGTGTTTCAAACTTTATCATACCCGGGATGTCTACTAGACTCTGGTTTGGACAAATTTAAGTGGGTTATTACAGAATTACAGGCCTACAATATAAACGCCAAATTTCCATGCAAAACATTGTACCACTTTGAGCATCAAAAATCTGAAATAATCATACCGCCAGGGAGGTTAATCACCACTGGGTTTTTTATTTTTTGCTAAAAAAATGAAAAAAAGACAAAAAAAAAAGCTTTTCTTAGTTTCTGTTAGATAACCTTCTAAATAAGTACTTTTTCTCCTTCACTGATGTGCGCTGATGAGGCTGCACTGATGGGCACTGATAGGCTGCATGGATGGTCACTGATGAGATGGCACTGAAGGACACTGATAAGGTGGCACTGATGAGGAGGCTCTAATATGCAGCACTGATGGGTACTGATAGGCAGCACTGATGAGCACTGATAGGTGGCACTGATGGGCACTGATGGGCATTGATAGGCGGCACGGATAGACGGCACTGATGGGCCCTGATGGGTGGCACTGATAAACAGGCACTGATGGGCAATGAAAGGCAGCACTGACTGGCATCACTGATGGACACTGATTGGCATCACTGCTGGGCACTGTTGGGGCTGCACTGATAATTAGGGCACTGATGATCAGTGCACTGATTATCTGTACAGGTTTCCCCTTAGAGGAAATGCCCCTGATGGGCTCTCCTCTCCTTACACACTGTCAGTGTGAGGCGATGAGAGACGATAACCGGCATTTCCTTGTTTACATGTGATCAGCTGTGATTGGACACAGCTGATTACATGGGTAAAGAGCCTCGTCATCAGTTCTTTACCGAGATCAGGGTTGCGCTTTGTCCCAGGGAGACTGAGGCAACATCTTATGACATCGTCCCAGGAGGAGAGAGTCACCCCGCTGCCGCTGTTTTTCTACACAGTGGGCGGGAGGTGGTTAATAAAGCTGAACATCAGGCAAACAGCTAAATACACAGGTGTTTTACCTGTCAAAGAATTTGTATTCTTTCCATCCAGTCCTGAGATTTAGGGACTGTGTTGACAGGTTAAAGTTCATGTCAGATTTTATTTATTATTTTATCAATTACAGATACTTGTACCATCAATTTATGCAGCGCTTTACATATATATTGTACATTTACATCAGTCCCTGCCCTTAAGGAGCTTACAATTTTAAGTCTCTAACCCACATTCATACATACATATACTAGGTACAATTTAGACAGGAGCCAATTAACCTACCAGCATGTTTTTGGAGTGTAAGAGAAAACCAGAGTACCTGGAGGAAACCCACACAGGCACAGGGAGAACATGCAAACTCTAGATTTTGCATTACAATACAAGTCAATTAGAATGCGAAACCAACTTAAAGCCAGCCAAATGCAGGCTCCACAGCACAGCCTTGTCTAGCAGAAACGGAACTGGATGTTTGGATGTTGCAGTTTCACTTTCACCTGCATGTCTCCTCCCCACCATGTGATTGGACAGTAAAAGGAACAGTAGCACACTGATGAGCTCATCCCTCTGTCACTCTGCTTTCGCCTCCTATAACACATAGCTCCCAACTGTCCCTGATTTTGAGGGACCTTCCCTGATTTGGAACAAAGTCCCTCTGTCCCCCTTTCTTCCTCTTTTGTCCCTCAGTTTAGTGTGATCTATACAGTTGCAAATAAAATGCACTATTTTTCTATCAAAAAGTGTTTCCCAGTGCTAAATTGTAAATTCTATAAGCCATAAAGGAATAGTAGTGGTAAAAAAAAAAGCACTTGTGAGTCTAATCATTTTTTTTGTAGAATTATCATTTAAGAGGGCGTGGCAGGGTGTGTGTCCTATGCCTACATACTTTTGCTAATAGATGCCCCTCCTTCCCATCTCAAAATTTTGGGAGGTACGTAATCATATTCCTTGCACTGCAGAACACCTACCTACTTGTGCTGATTCTTCCTCCTCTCTGAGCTCTGCTGTACAGGGACTGCAAAAATTTGATATTCAGGTACTTTGTGTATTAATGATGCATTCAGAGCTGAATTAATTTGTGCCTTTATTTATGACCTGAAGTTCGGCTTAAACTATAAAGGCTGATATCAGCTAAGAGGTGGAAGTACAGTAATCTAGTAGAGAAAAACAGAAACACAAGGCACCTGTTTTTGTAGGTGGGCAAATGAGTTCTGCCTGTCCAGACGCTTTTGGACATAACCTATTAAATAAACTGGTCCATGTGCTGTCTATCATAGGAGTCGGTCCAGAAGGTGGGACTTTGTATAACTGCGGCAGCCGAGTAAACAGGAGATCCCTGCTATGTGTAATTCCGTAGCTCTAATCTACATGCACTGGTAAGGCTGCGCTGATGAGCACTGATCAGGCTGCATTGATTGGCAATAGTTAGGCTGAAGATGGGCACTGATCAGACTGCATTGATGGGCAATGGTGAGGCTACAAATGGGCACTGATCAGGCTGCATTGATGGGCAATGGTGAGGCTGCATTGATGTGCACTGGTGAAGCTGCAGATGGGCACTTATCAGGCTGCATTGACTTATAATGGTGAGGCTGCAGATGGGCACTGATCAGGCTGCATTGATGGGCAATGGTGAGGCTGCATTGATGGGCACTGGTGAAGCTGCAGATGGGCACTGATCAGGCTGCATTGATGTGCAATGGTGAGGCTGCAGATGGGCACTGATCAGGCTGCATTGATGGGCAATGGTGAGGCTGCATTGATGGGCACTGCTGAAGCTGCAGATGGGCACTGCTCAGGCTGCATTGATGGGCAATGGTGAGGCTGCATTGATGGGCACTGGTGAAGCTGCAGATGGGCACTGCTCAGGCTGCATTGATGGGCAATGGTGAGGCTGCATTGATGGGCAACGGTGAGGCTGCAGATGGGCACTGTTCAGGCTGCATTGATGGGCAATGCTGAGGCTACAGATAGGCACTGATCAGGCTGCATTGATGGGCAATAGTAAAGCTGCAGATGGGCACTGACAAAGGCTGCATCGATGGGCAATGGTGAGGCTTCAGATGGGCACTGATCATGCTGCATTGATGGGCAATGGTGAGGTTGCATTGATGGGCACTGGTGAACCTGCATTGATGGGCACTGGTGAGGTTGCATTGATGGGCACTGGTGAGGCTGCATTGATGAGCACTGGTGAGGCTGCATTGATGGACACTGACCCTTATTTTGCTTCAAAGTTCTTTATTGAAAATGTAAGTTTTTTTTCCTGAAACGTCCCTCTTAAAATTAGGGTGCGTGTTATATGCCGTTAAATACGGTATATATACCTATATACTTATATACTTCCACCCAATCGGAATAATTTGGATAGCATTGCAGCAGAATTAAAAGTGTGCTCACAAACTATAACCATAGTTTGTACTGTATGTAACATGTGACTTATGCTTGTGAACACATAAAACAGATTTAGATAATGTTTATCTATAGTGTTGTTAATTTTGGATGAAGTAGAGAAGGATTAAACTTCTGCCATTTTTTATTCTGTCCATGTCTCTGTTAGGTGGATGCACCCTCTCTATTTGTTCTGGTGACTAGTTCAAACTTATAAAAAATTATTGACTATAATTACAGTTTAAACATGTGTACTGATGAAACCGTTAACTTGTTGTCGTCCAAGTAACACATGTACGGTGACAAAGAGGGTGGGCTTTAATGCCCACACTCCACATGTATGTGTCCATGGAAGGCTGAGGTTTCTGTAGCTCACTGCTTGATCACAGTACAGTGACTGAGTTGTCATAGGCAGCTCCTGATCTCTAGAAATGATTGGGAGCTGGTCCGTGGAAGGCCAAGGTTTTTGTGCTGAGAGTGCACTCACTGCATGCTCCCAGCACAGTGACCGGGCTGTCATAGACGGCTTTCGGTCTCTAGCAATGATCGGGAGCTGGCGGGACTGGCTCCCGGTCATGTGACCATTGTGACAACCCGCCCCCCAGGCATAAAGGTCTTGTTAAATTACCGCTGGGGCTGAGTGGGAAAGGGATAAAGACTAGGCTGTTCTGTTTAGTTTAAGTGACTTTATGTAAATGTCCAAGTTAAATGTCCATCTTAAGTGCATGCTAAGTAATGTATAGGGCAATCCATACCCGTGTAAATTTCTCTACTTCTGTCCCATAGGCTGCACAAGAGAAATCAATATATTTCTACATTCACATCAAACAGCATAGACAGAGGAATCTACACTGTTGGCTCCATGCAGTTGGTCCCTGGGGGATACCACAAGGATTTAAAAACTATGATAATAGTTCTTCTATAATGGCCACAAAGGATATCAGTCCACTTTGTAAAAACCAAATGCCTTTGCAAACACAATTATTACCATCATCACTGTGCTGTACATAGCCTGTGCAGAGAGCAGACCTGTGGGAATATCACATTCTTGGTGATGAGTAGAATGTTGTGAAGGCCTCTCTTGTACCTCCTGCCCAACACTCCTGAAGGTGGAGACAGAGAGTGTGAGGGCGCAGAGTGGCACAAGTGCCGGAGTAGCTAGCTGGTAAGTTCCGCTCTTAGTTGGATGAAGCTGGGGGTCCTAAGAACAGGATACTGAAGCAGCTTGGCACAAGAGCAGGAGATGGTTGCAGATCCAGTAAGCAGGCAACAACCAGTGGCAGTAGGGTAGCAGGGGACCGAGTCAGAGCAAGTCCAGGAAGCAGGCCAAGGTCGGTAACAGCCAGGCAGCGCTGTACAGAATCAGCAGGCAAAGACAAGTCCAGTAAACAGGCCGAGGTCAGAGAGATCAGGTGAACAAGGTAATGCAGGAGCAAAGACAAAGTCCAGGAGAAAGCCAGGTCTTACACAGGTAAGTAGGCTCAATGGATCAGGTCACAGGAATACAGGTACAAGCTGAAGACCATTTAGCAACTGTTTATGATGACAGGCCAATTTAAATAGGCCACTGGATGCTAAGTACGCATGCATGTGTACGTGTGCGTGCATGAATGCGTGCACAATGAACTGGTATAGTAAATCTATTGCGTCTTTGCCTAGAAGTAAGAGCATGTGAGAAATGCTCACGCACACGAATATGAGCATACGCCCGCACTTGTGTCCTGGTGCTAGGAATCTGGTTTACCTTACAACGAGGGACCAAGTAGGTCTGCCCACTACAGGCTGCCTGCAAAAAACTAAAGGAGGGGGCAGAGACAAGACCAGTTACCTTGCACAAGGAAAGAGAGCGACAGTGACTGGTCTTAATACAGGAAAATCCTGCACAGAGGAAAGGATTAACTTCAGATAACTGCACAGATCTGGAAGAAATACACAAAGCACACCAAGATACAAGTTAAAGTGGAGTTTGAAACAAATTGCTTTATCTCTGACCGATAAACTTTATTATTTTATATTCTGCATTTTAATTGTTTTGGAGCAGTCGGTAACAGCGGTATGACGGAATTTTTTCGTTCTGCCATTCTTTCAAATTGGATATTGTCATTTTGAAAATGGTTAATTTGCATATTTTTATTGAGGTTGTCATAGATATATATTTTTTATTAAAATATTATATTAGGTATCCATATGATTGCCTCGTTTTATATTTGCTATTTGTTAATTATTATTTATGATTTTTAAGGTGAATCCTAGCGGCTAGCTCGTATTGAGTGTTTCCGTTTTTCCCTGTTTGAATACTAGGGGACACTTCCGGTATTCCCTCTGTTGTGAAGCGTCTATAGTCGCCATAGCAACTCACCTCTTTATAGCGCGGGTGCCCACGTAGTCCCGTCGTCACGTCATCTGCTGAAGAAGTCCCCGCCCACTGGGACGCAACGCGTCCAGAAACGTAACGACGTGACGTCACCCGCTGCTACCGCGCATGCTCCACTCCGTCTCGATACGGAACTACATGCTGTTTACATCTTGCACTTGTGAAGTGCCGCTTTTGTAAGTCTGTTTTTAATTACTTTTAACAATAAATTGGAAAATACAGAGAGCACTATCCCTGTTCCTTCTTTTTTGCATTATATACGCTATGTGTGAGCCATCCCTGCCTACAGCCTTAAACTGAGAGCCCTTGAAAATGATATCCTCAGTACGATTCCTGATGGATTAGCATCTGAATTTGGAGCTCCTGTTGATTGACCCCTGCTGGGAACGCTTTTTTAACCTGTTTAATAGGTGAGAGGCCATTTCGTTCACCGGTGTTGGGCACCATTCAACATTCACAATTTTTTGGCATGCTGTCACGTGTGGAGGAGACTCACTTTATCTTTGGACATTTGAACATTGTCACAGGACTGTTTATATATTTTTTTATTTTATTTTATTTCATTTATATTTCTTTGAGCGCTGCACCTTATTTTGTATGTTTCTCCTAAGGGATTTGAGTGTGTTGACCCTGGTGTACAGCTGCTTTACAATTTCTTTTTTTGCATATATGCGCTGATTTATTCCACCTTTTTTTCTGTGTTTACAACTATCATTAATCTAGCTGCAGTATGGAAGTTTTTAGTTATTTTGATAAAAGGGAAATCAAGGTAAATGAAGTATTTTCTAAGAACCCCACGCCTGAATCCCTTAATGACCTGCCTCATAAATTTAGAAGATTAGGTCATATTTATGAGAAAAAAATTAAAGCTTGGTGGGATATTACATCATTTGAACAATATTTGACAGCCAGACTTATTCCGAGACGTCTAAGGTGGGATTTACCCCCCAACGATGGCCTTACGGATACACAGTCTATGTCAGAATGGAGTGATTTTTTTGTTAAAAGAGGTTTTGAGTTGCTTGAATTTCTTTTGATACGCAAGAGAAAGAGAATGACGGCTCTTGACTCACAAATCAATGAAATCACCCGTAATATTGAACCTTTGAAGGATAGTGAAGAATTTATACGATTATCAGGAGAGCTTAAAAATAAACTCATGAAATGGGATCTTGAATCTCAGAACAAAAAGAAGAAAAAATTTATTAGGGATTTTGATGATTTCAATGGTGGGGTTATTTTCAAATGGCAAAACACCCCCATAGTAGAGGACACTGCTCAATCTACTCAGATTGGTCAATCCAATACTGGAGCTATACATTTGAATACTCCTCGTGCTAATCCTATATATGAATACGATTCTCCCCGCCCTAATGATCCCCAAGCCCCTCCCATTGAGAATAGGTTCAAGAAATTCAATAATAAAAGAGGGAAAAACATGAAAGGTAAAGGTAGGGGAGGTGGTCCCCAAGCCCATACCCGAGATATGAACCATTCCAGAGGTACCTATCAGTATCACCCTCCTCCCCACAGGGATGGGTATTCTTCCCATAATGAGAGGAGAGATGATTGGGATAGGGGGAATCCCTATCAATTTCATGATAGATCTATTCCTATACAGAATAGATATGCTCCACTTGCTGAAAATACACCTTATGACCGTAATGATTTTTTAGATCAAAGGGGGGAACAGAGGAACCCCCCTCCGCAATATCAGGCAGCTCAAGGGGATTATTGGAGACAGCGTGCTCCATACACACCCCCAAACCCCGGTCCGCCCCGAAAGCGAAAGCAAAGAGAGGAAGGAGAGGGGGGAAGCGAGTACAAAAAGCCCAGACCGTAACAGGTAAAGGAATTTACAACCTCAGTCATGTTGTCTTGAACGAAGATGAAATCAGGGTTCTTGACAGAGGTCTTAAATTCGCTCCTATAAAAAATCTCAATAAGTTTAATACTTATGTTAACATTCAAAAGTTTGTAAGAACTCTCAATATGAAAAGATATTTTCTATCGCACCCCTCTCAGGGATCTAAACCAGTGGCACAGAATTATTCGTCTCTCCGAAATAGGTCCACTTTCAATCCTCAGATTTCCGATAACAAACATTTGGAAGTTTTTAAAAATATGGTTTCCAATGACCTAGATAAACTACAGGTGAAAAGAGTGTCTGACCCTCTGTCTATTAAGCGGGGTATAAAATCTCTGATGGACCGCAAAGATATTGTTATTCGCCCTGCGGATAAGGGTGGTGGGTTAGTCATTCTTAGTAAAGAATATTATCAGAATGAAATGAGTCGTTTGTTATCTGATCAGGATACTTATCAAGTCTTGAATAGGGATCCTATGCTCTTTTTTAAGGATGAATTGCATAATATTATTGAAGATGGTAAGGATCGGAAGATCCTTAATAAAAAGGAGGCTTTGTATTTAGATCCTTTATTCTGCAGAACACCTGTTATTTATTTTCTACCAAAAATACACAAAGATGTTGTTAAACCTCCAGGGAGACCCATTGTCAATGGGATCGACTCTGTTTCTGCGCGATTAGGACAGTACATTGATTTCTTTTTACAACCTTTAGTCATGCAAACTCCGGCATTTTTGAAGGACACAAAACACATCATTCAAATTCTAGACACCTTGAAGTGCTCCTCATCCACCTTTTTAGTTACAGCGGATGTAAGTTCCCTGTACACCATCATTGGCCATCAGGATGCTATGGCTTCGGTGGAATGGGCTCTGACTACATCTTCCCTATCGGGTGGGTATCAGGAGTTCCTTTTAAGCTGTTTAGATTTTTGTCTCACAAGGAACTACTTTTGGTACAATAGAGAATTCTATTTACAAACCAGGGGTGTAGCGATGGGAGCTCGCTTCGCTCCCAGTGTGGCTAATATTTTCATGTCCCACTGGGAAAATGAGGCAGTGTTCCTCCATCGCCCCCCTGAGTTAGTGTGCTATAGAAGATTCATAGACGATCTTATTCTGGTTTGGAATGGAGATAGATCAGGATTGAATAACTTTATTGAATCACTTAATAAAAACACTAAGAATATTTCCCTAACATGGACTATTAGTTCAGAAAAAGTAGTATTTCTAGATTTGTCCATTAGTATTAAGCATGACCAGTTTATCCTTACTAATTATTTTAAACCAACAGATCGCAATTCGTATATTCCCCTGGGGAGTTGTCATCACAGCTCTTGGCTGTGTAACATCCCCAGGGGACAATACATTAGGTTGCGCCGTAATTGTACCACTCTGAACGACTTTGTAAATCAATCCCAAGTTCTCACATCTAGGTTTGAACAAAAGGGTTACAATAGATCCATCCTTGATAAAGAGGTCTCTAGAGTTATGTCATTGGATAGGAAAGAACTTATTGATGGGTCCGGGAAGGTTCCCACCAATGATCAACACAATTTTAAAATGGTGTTGGATTATAATGTCCAATACCGTAAGTTCGAGAGAATAATTCAAAAAAACTGGGCAATACTTAAGCAGGATAGAGTTTTGGGCCCTGTACTGCCTGACAGGCCCCAATTTATTTACAAAAAAGCCCCCACGCTAAGGGACCGGTTGGCCCCTGGAGTTTTAGATCCGCCCATACCTACATCAGATAGGCTTTTTTCCTTCTTAGGGGGTTTCTATGCCTGTGGCCGGTGTGTACCTTGTAAACATGCCAAAGGGAATGTCAAAAAGAGAAAAAAATTCCTGGCCTCAGCTACCAACCGAGAGTATGAGATCAAACAATTGATCACATGCGATACGGTTGGAGTTGTCTACATGCTGGAGTGCAGTTGTGGACTCCAGTATGTCGGCAGAACTTCAAGACCTTTACACGTTAGACTGGCTGAACATGTCAACAACATCAAAAAAGGCCTCAAGACCCATAACGTGTCTAGACATTTCAAGGCCTTTCATGAACAGAATCCAAGGGGTCTGAAGTTTTGGGGCATTGAGAGGGTTAATAAGCATTGGCGAGGGGGTAATTTCATTAGACAACTAAGTAAAAGAGAATCCTATTGGATATACGAGACAAGAGTAATGTGCCCTGAAGGGTTGAACATAGAGTTTGATACAAATTGCTTTATCTCTGACCGATAAACTTTATTATTTTATATTCTGCATTTTAATTGTTTTGGAGCAGTCGGTAACAGCGGTATGACGGAATTTTTTCGTTCTGCCATTCTTTCAAATTGGATATTGTCATTTTGAAAATGGTTAATTTGCATATTTTTATTGAGGTTGTCATAGATATATATTTTTTATTAAAATATTATATTAGGTATCCATATGATTGCCTCGTTTTATATTTGCTATTTGTTAATTATTATTTATGATTTTTAAGGTGAATCCTAGCGGCTAGCTCGTATTGAGTGTTTCCGTTTTTCCCTGTTTGAATACTAGGGGACACTTCCGGTATTCCCTCTGTTGTGAAGCGTCTATAGTCGCCATAGCAACTCACCTCTTTATAGCGCGGGTGCCCACGTAGTCCCGTCGTCACGTCATCTGCTGAAGAAGTCCCCGCCCACTGGGACGCAACGCGTCCAGAAACGTAACGACGTGACGTCACCCGCTGCTACCGCGCATGCTCCACTCCGTCTCGATACGGAACTACATGCTGTTTACATCTTGCACTTGTGAAGTGCCGCTTTTGTAAGTCTGTTTTTAATTACTTTTAACAATAAATTGGAAAATACAGAGAGCACTATCCCTGTTCCTTCTTTTTTGCATTATATACGCTATGTGTGAGCCATCCCTGCCTACAGCCTTAAACTGAGAGCCCTTGAGAATGATATCCTCAGTACGATTCCTGATGGATTAGCATCTGAATTTGGAGCTCCTGTTGATTGACCCCTGCTGGGAACGCTTTTTTAACCTGTTTAATAGGTGAGAGGCCATTTCGTTCACCGGTGTTGGGCACCATTCAACATTCACAATTTTTTGGCATGCTGTCACGTGTGGAGGAGACTCACTTTATCTTTGGACATTTGAACATTGTCACAGGACTGTTTATATATTTTTTTATTTTATTTTATTTCATTTATATTTCTTTGAGCGCTGCACCTTATTTTGTATATAAAGTGGAGTTCCACCCACTTTTACAACTCTTCAGCATCCCTCACTAAACTTTGCACTGTAAACGAATTGGATATTTTTGTATTGTTTTTCTCAGCACTTACTGTATATCTGCTGTATTCATTTTTCACTTCCTCCTCCCTGGCCGTGGCCCGTCACATCATTTCCTGTTTGCAATGCCTTCTGGGAAGGGGCGGCAACTTCCTCTGACACTGCCGTTGCTATGGAAACCTGACCTGAAACCTATTACACTGCTTGTGCTGCACTAAGCATGTGTGAGATCTGCAAGGATGAGATCCAGGAAGAAATACAGTCTGGCTCCAGATGCCCAGACTTAAGATGGCCATGGCCTGCTGTAAGTTTATAAAATAACAAACTACTGCTATAAACTAACAAAACAGACCTTCGTTTACAGACTAACTTTACTAGAATACATTAAGCTTGTGTATTATAGGGGTATTTTTATTTAAAAAGTATAATTTCGGCCGGAACACCACTTTAAATTACACACACAAATTATATTTAGACAATATTTGCTTATCAATGAGTTTAGCTTTAACTGAACAGACTTATCAATAGGTATATTAATTTCCCAGTTTTGTTAGCAGTTGTAGCAATTTCCTGAACTATAACTGCAAATCCATGTGTCACATGGTTAAGCAACTGTAAAACATATCATATGTAACAGATATCAGGTTATTGCAATCATAAGTAGTCTGTTAATGCTTAAAGAACCATAAATTTAAAGGCCAATTACAGCACTCCCACACAGTATCAGGCATTTGATCTATAGCTGCTTGGTACATGAAGGAAAGATACTTCATTTTCGATGAGAAATTTCTGTTCTGTCCGCGCCCTTCAGCAGAATTGAAGATGAAAAAAGGCTCATAGATATACATTTCTCCTGTGTATTTTCTTGATATATAGTATATTAGGTGAACGTTCAGAATTTTTATTTAATTAAATGTATGTATGATTAAAAAACGTATGATTAACTGACACCAGTAGCCTTCAGAGATAAATACTATAAATTCTGCAGTGTTGCGACCAGAATTGTCAATTGAGTGACTTATAGGTTATGTACAGATTTCTGATTTATACCACAGGACAGCAAACATGTATCTCCAACTATGTTTATTTTTATACATTGGAGTAAGGAATAGATAGAACTCTCTTAGTCCCATTGCAGAGATTTTTCTTTCCTTCCTAAAATAGGAACTACAAGGAAATTTCTGCAAAGTGAGAAAAAAATCCCCCTACTGTAGCTCTGAGATATAGTTCTCCCTAAACAGAATATTGTGCTAAACGTGTAGGTAAATAATAGAAGCAAAACATTCACTAAGTGGAAGAATAGTTTTCACAATAATGTTGAGAGTGAGAAATGAATCAGTAATTTAATCAAAATACCGTAATTGGGAGCAGAAGAACTACTGCAACCAGTATATAACATTAACCGTAAGTATACAGGTGCACACTAGTATAGAAATAATACAAGCTTTATAAAGGGAAAAGATTGATAACAGCACGTGCATCCAATGTCTGAAGAGGTATTATCAGAAAAGGGTCTAAAGGGAGTTCTGGTGGAATTGTGCACATATACCAGGGTATACAAGATCTCACAAAAGTGAGTACAGCCCTCACATTTTTGTAAATATTTTATTATATCTTTAGGTCTGGAGACATGCTTGGCCAGTCCATTACCTTTACCATCAGCTTCTGTAGCAAGGCAGTGGTCGTCTTGGAGGTGTGTTTGGGGTCATTATCATGTTGGAATACTACCCTAAGGCCCAGTCTCCGAAGGGAGGCGATCATGCTCTGCTTCAGTATGTCACAGTACATGTTGGCATTCATGGTTCACTCAATGAACTGTAGCTCCCCATTGCCGGCAGCACTCATGCAGCCCCAGACCATGACACTCCCACCACCATGCTTGACTACAGGCAAGACACACTTGTCTTTGTACTCCTCACCTGGTTGCGGCCACACACGCTTGACACCATCTGAACCACATAAGTTTATCTTGGTCTCATCAGACCACAGGAAATGGTTCCAGTAATCCATGCCCTTAGTCTGCTTGTCTTCAGCAAACTGTGTGCAGGCTTCCTTGTGCACAATGTTTAGAAAAGGCTTCCTTCTAGGACGACAGCCATACAGACCAATTTGATGCAGTGTGCAGGGTATGGTCTGAGCAATGACATGCTGACCCCCACCCCTTCAACCTCTGCAGCAATGCTGGCAGCACTCATGTGTCTATTTTCCAAAGACAACTTCTGGATATGACGCTGAGCACATGCACTCGATTTCTTTGGTCGACCATGGCGAGGCCTGTTCTGAGTGGGACCTGTTCTGTTAAACCGCTGTATGGTCTTGGCCCCCGTGCTGCAGCTCAGTTTTAGGGTCTTGGCAATCATCTTATAGCCTAGGCCATCTTTATGTAGAGCAACAATTATTTTTTTCAGATCCTCAGAGTTCTTTGCCATGAGGTGCCATGTTAAACTTCCAGTGACCAGTATGAGAGAGTGAGAGCGATAACACCAAATTTAACACACCTGCTCCCCATTTACACCAGAGACCTTGTAATACTAACAAATCACATGACACCGGGGAGGGAAAATGGCTAATTGGGGCCAATTTGGAAATTTTCACTTTGTTGTTGGTGGTTTAGACATTAATGGCTGTGTGTTGAGTTATTTTGAGGGGGGATAACAAATTTACACTGTTATACAAGCTATAAAATCACTAGTTTACATTGTAGCAAAGTGTAATTTCTTCAGTGTTGTCACATGAAAAGATATAATAAAATATTTACAAAAATGTGAGGGGTGTACTCACTTTTGTGAGATACTTTATATAGTTATTAAAAGAATATCTCAAAATGAATGTTGCAGCAGATTCCAGTTGCAGGGGCCCCTGAGGCTGATGTGGCATCTGTCTTTGGAGACCTGAAGACAAGATCAGCAGTCACAGAGAGATCCTCCAACTGTCATCCAACCAGCCTGGAACGGAGCTTCTCACCAGCATGAACTGTGTTGTGACACTGGAATTCAAAGTCAGCCTATCTACTCTGTGCTTTAGTCCCTCCCTAATAGTTTCTAATCTGACATTATAACTAGACCTCTTACTACTAGAGGTGGCCATCGGATTCCTAACATGGCTCTAGCCTATGCTGGGTATTGAGCCCTAAGCTAAAAATAGCTATAGAATCCAAGACCAGAAGGGACAGGGTTAACTAAAATAACAGAAGCTGCATATAAACTATATTGCAAAAAACAAGTTCACCTACTAATATACCGGAAGGTGACCACTACACACATACAGTAGCACAGACCTAGCTATCTGTCATTGTGCACGTGGGAGATAATAACAATAGGACAGAGAATCAATCACTAGGATTCAGATATACACTCATGAAGCTATGGGCAGCTGCAATTAAACTTTTGAACCAGGAATACTTGCATAATAGTCTAGGTGAAAATATAGAAGCAGTAGCAGCCCCTGTGTATGTAAGGCCATGTAGCTCAGTTCTCTGTCTCTCTCTCTCTTCACTTCCTCCTTTCTGGGGTTTTCAAAGCCCCTCACCCAAGACAGGAAGTGTTAATATATAATTATGCTTAAAACTGTGATATTAGCAGCTAACATTAGAGGGCAGCAGATCCCTACACTACTCTATGCAAAATTAAAACAAAAAACAGATCCGGGAATGTCATCACTGGGTCTCTGTGCTTCTCTATGCAATGCAGGCAGGCCATGGGATGTAAGAGGAGCCAGCAGAGTGCTGTGCATACCTTCCTGAAAACATCACAGCACCCTGCCTTAGCACTCCTCTTATAAGCCTTTAGGCCTTATACAAGCAGTGGGCTGTCTCTGGGGAGGAGTTATGCAGTTATCAAAATGCCTTGACGGGTGAGTGTCAGTCTGGAGGAGTGGGAGTTCTTAGACAGACTGTATTTGCATGCAAAGCACCCTAGGTAAGGCCCACATGTGATGCTGAACCTCCACGAGTGAAAGAACTGAAATCTAAAGATTTAAATCATATGGCTGAAAGGGGCAAACCATGGACAATCAGGCTGGAGAGAAAAAATCTAGATGATGCCGGATGCCCTCCAGCCAGAAAATGAGCAGGTCCTACCTGATATGTTGCAGCTTCTAATGTACACTGTGAGCAGCGAACAGTGTTCAGTGCAATCAAAGTAAGCAATTTCAGTACAGGAGAGGAGCCTGTACCACTGTGTAAGGCTGGAGTCCAGCTTTAGAAAAAGTCTTTATAAGAGTGCATTAAAGTAGAAGTCCGGTCAAAACCTAGCTAAGCTTAAACTTATTCCCACCCCATTCTAAGCCCTGTGCTAACCACACTGTAGAGGAAAGATACGTATACTTACCTAATCTAAGGGTGCTCTGGTCCAGTCATGTGATCAGCTCCTAGCGCTGGCATCAGTGTAGAGGAGGGACAGCCAACAATGGATGCCCCATGGTAAGCCTATAGATGACGTCACCATCCAGACACTGCTCTTGATACTCACTTCACTGAAGCCGGCCACTGGAGGGATCACATGATCAGACCTGGGCACCCTTAGATTGGGCAAGTATACATATCTTTCCTTTACAGGGTAGCTAGCATAAGGCTAAGAAAAGGGGTGGGAGTAGGTTTAAGCTTAGTTAGGTTTTGACTGGACTTTCACTTTAAAGTGATACTAAAGCTAAAAACATTTTTAACCTTAATGCATTCCTTGCATTAAAGTGGATGTAAACCCAATTCATGAAATTTGAGCTGGGCACATATATCTGCAGTGTTTTTTTTTTCTCTCTCTTAAAAGCACTATGTCCCGTAGTTGTCTCCTGCTACATTCTTCTGTTATCAGTCTGAGAAGTTCTGACAAGTCTCCGTCACAAATTATAATAGTAGCCAGAGTTTTGTGTTTGGGAGGATGCTATAAATAGATTAGCAGAGCCCTGAACGATTCAAGGGACAGAGCTGAAAATCTCTACCTATGAGGAGAGGGGGTGTGTGCCTTTTCTTCCAATCAGCTGTCTTGGCTGTATGCTCAGGCTTCACTGCAGTGTTAACCAGGAAGAGAAAATCTTCTAACACGATGTGCACTTTCTAAACAGTATATGAAGATGAAGACAGCAGATATACATGTAAAACTTATGTAGGGAGATTTGTTTCATCTCTGTATATCATCTGAGACTGTTCACTTCACTGGGTATAGTAGAGGGTTTACATCCACTTTAAGGTAGCCAAACATTTTATATTTCTCTCCCCTCCTCCTTTGTGAAGGGAAAAAAAGAGGAGAAGAGATCCAGCGCTGTGCATGGCTGCAACTCTTCTCCCCTCTTTTCCTCTTCACGCAGGGCCTCAAGCCATTGGCTCTTGCTGCTTTCAAACAAATGCAGTGAAGAGGAAGTGGGGGGGGCTAAACCCTGCTGTGTGTGTCCATGGAGCGCGGCTCCATAGACACACAACTCGGGAGCGAGCAGACATCATGTGCCTCCATATCAAATGGCTTCCTATGGGGACACATGAAGAAGAGGAGCCAAGCTCGCCAGCGGGGGACCCTAGAAAAGGAGGATTGGGGCCACTTTGTGCAATACCATTGCACAGAACAGGTGAGTAGTGTATGTTTGTTATTTTAATTTGAAACAAAAATTACCTTTTAGTAACAGTTTATGGTTAAGTGGAGCTAACCGGCTGCTGTCAGGAGATGATCCTGCAACCTCAGAATAACTGTTTATAATGGGACTAATGTGCTGCAAGCATGAGCCAAGTTTTTGGCTTGCAGTGCGATGTGCCCCCATAACTTGAATGGGTGAGTATGCTGCAAAGCGTTGTGGCCGCGGCACTGTGGGTGCCAGGCCTAGTAGTATATGAACATGGTGATTGACAGGTGTGGAGAGCTGTGTAAACTGTGATAAAGAAGGCACTAATTAGTGAAACAAACATCTACAACTATAGTGTTAACCCTTAGAAATCTTTGTGTGTTTAGGTTTTGCCCTTACAATCCTTTTAAACAATGTTTGTTTTATTCTTCTCCTTGCTATCTGAGTTGTTAGCTCATCTGTTTACACAGAGCCGACATTAATATGTTCTCACATGAGCCGTAATCATGCTCAGTGCCGAATGCCGCATATCCTACGTGTCCACACACTGGCTGCTAGCATCAGAAAGTAATGGGAGCAGCTCTTTATCCTTTCTACATCAAGTCCTGTGCATCCAGTATGGCTGCATGGTGCTGTGTTAGTACAGATGATGGAACTTTTGAACAGCTTACATTGTTGACCTGCTTGCATCTAAATATATGGGAAAACACTTCTGCAAGGGACATTGTAAAAATGTAGTTCTATTACTCAGGTATAAAGTAAATCAGTCACTTGCTCAGGGCCAGGGTAGTTTTTAAGGCAGGGCAAAAGGGGCAGCTGCCCTGGGCCCTGTCATTGTTGTGGGGGCCAAAGCAGCTGCCTCATATTTGCCAACTATCCCAGTTTAAATTCCCTTGTCCCTTGGAGTTTTAGTCCTGTACTGTGCCCTGATATCTCAGGGTGAAGTGCTGGTACTAATGCTGCCCAGCTCTGCCCTATTGTTGTGTACAGTTGACCCACCTGCAGACCCTGTGTTTACATGTAATTAACCGGCATTCATATGTAAATAGCAGCGGCATTCATAAGTAAATAGCTGTGGCCGGCGGCATTGATATGTAAATAAAGGCGGCATTCATATGTCTATCATGCTCCCCTGCAGTGAGGAGATAATGTGCTGTAACCTCTAGCAACCAATCAGTAAGCAGTATTATTGTACAGTAATCTCTAGCAACCAATTAACAAGCAGAAATCATTTGCTGTAACCTCTAGCAACTAATCAGTGAGCCGTAATGTGTGCTGTAACCTCTAGCAACCAATCAGTAAGCAGTAATTATAGCCTGTAACTGCAACTAATCGCAATTGCTGCCTGATCTGATACAGTTAACTGATTTTAAGTCTAGCTGCTATTTATTGTAAGTCTCAGAGCAGGTGGAGAGTGAAATAGCATGGGGGGGGGGGGCAGAAATGTTTTTACCCAGGGTCCAATCAATATTAAAGACGGCCCTGCTCAGTGCCAGTTCACATTGGAAATCTCACAGAACATGCCGCGTTCTGTGTGGTGCGATTTTGCAGCCTACTCATTGAATAGACTGCAAATCTCATCGGACAGCAGAAAAAAGTAGTGCATGCACTACTTTTAAAAACACACTGCACCAAATTGCATGGTACTATGATACCATGCAATTTGGTGCCCACAAACACACTGAGATTTCACTCTGCGTTTGGGGTGCCATTAACATCACATTGGCACCCACAGCAGATCGCAAGGGCAGTACGTTTGAGCATGGTTAGGGAAACATGCATGGAACATGCCTATTGTGAAGATTATGCTCTTGCATACCCTGGAAGCCCTCCCGAACCTGGGTGTGTGCATTATGCAGACACCAGGTTATTATTATTATACATGATTTATATAGCGCCAACAGTTTGCTCAGCGCAGCACTTTACAACGTGAGGGTAGACGGTACAGTTATAATACAATTAAATACAGGTGGAATCAGAGGGCCCTGCTCGTTAGAGCTTACAATCTAGGAGGGAGAGTCAAGTGATACAAAAGGTAATAGCTATGGGGGAGGAGGTGATGGATACAATTAAAGTATAGTTGTTAGGTAAATGCAGAAAAGGGTTCTCTTAAGAGATGGGTTTTCAGGGATCCTCTAAAAACAAACAGATTAGGAGATAATCGGACAGACTGGGGTAGGGAGCTCCATAGGAGGGTTGAGGCTCGGGAAAATTCCTGGGAGGAGGTGACAAGGGAGCTAGAGAGCAGGAGGTCTTGGGAGGAGCAAAGAACGATTAGGTTGGTATTTTGAGACTAGGTTAGTGATGTATCTGGGAGCCGAGTTGTGGATGGCTTTGTAAGTTGTTGTTAGTATTTTGAATTTAATTTGTTGGGTGAGGGGGAGTCAATGGAGAGATTGACACAGAGGAGTAGCAGACACTGAGCGGTTGGTAAGGTGGATGAGTCTGGCAGCAGCATCATAACAGACTGAAGGGGGGATAACCTATGTAAAGGTAAGCCAAGGGAGTTGCAGTTGTCGAGGTGGGAGATGACTAGGGAGTGAATTAGGAGCTTAGTGGTGCCGTTGGTTAGAAAGGGATGTATTTTGGAGATGTTGCGGAAGTTGAGGCAGCAAGATTTGGACATTGATTGGATGTGGGGCTGAAAGGACAGTTCAGAGTCTAGAATTGGTGGGAGATGGTATTGGAAGCCATGGGATACTATCAGGTGACACAGGGAGGAGGTTAGGGTTGCCACCTGTCCGGGATAGTCCGGGTTTTGAATCATGTGTCCGAACCCGGACACATTATTCAGACATGAATGTGGCTCAGAACAGGGCATGACAGGAGGGTGGGGGGGGGGGGCACTCTGCACGCTGCATTACTATTCTCTTTGGCACGCCCAAAGGTGTCCCAGGTCTATTATCCTATAGTGTATACTAAAAAAAAAAATAATTTGCTGTGCGCTGCTAAAGTGTTCGGGTTTGGCTTGAAGAAAAAGTGGCAACCATAGAGGAGGTGTAGATGGAGAATAGGAGAGGTCCATGAACAGAACGTTGGGTGACCCCTACAGAGAAAGGAAAAGGAGAGGAGGAGGTAGAATTGTAAGTAACGCTAAAGGTGCGGTTGGATAAATATGAGGAGGATCAGTGAAGAGTACAGTCACAGAGACCAAAGACGTGGAGTTTTTTGAGGAGGAGGGGGTGGACAACGGTATCAAAGACAGCAGAATGGTCCAGGAGTAAGAGCACAGAATAGTGTTTATTGGTTGTGGCTGTTAGTAGATCGTTTGTTAGTTTAAGGAGGGCGGTTTCAGTGGAGTGTTGAGGGTGAAATCCAGTTTGAAGGGGATCAAGAAGGTTATTCACAGCGAGGTGGTCGCTCAGTTGGCTGTAACCCAGACATTCAAAAGTTTGAACAAAAAGAGGAGCAAGGAGATTGGGTGTAAGTTGTTAAGGCTGGTGGGGTTCAGTTAAGGTTTTTTATGTATGGGGGTTACCAGTGCATGTTTTAGAGAATTAGGGAAGATGCCAGAAGAGAGTGTAGAATAGGGCAGGAGAGTAAACATAGCATTTGTGAAGGAACAGGGTCCAGAGGGCAAGTGGTTAGCCGGATGTTAGAAAGAAGTTTAGCAACTTGTCTATAGTTGTGTAGTTGGGGTTAAATAAGGGAAGTAATGATTGTACCTGTGGAAATGGAGTGTTAGTAGCTGAGATTTCCTCACAAATGCAGCAATCTTATGTTTGAAGTGATCTCCTGGGCAGTGATTGAGTTAGTGGGTGGAGGCAGAGGAGGAGAAAGTAGAGAGTTGAAGGTAGAGAACAGTTGACAGGGACGGGATGATAAGTTGTTAATGAGAGTGATAAAATAGGTCTACTTGACAGTGAAGAGGCAGGAATTGTAAGTTTGGAGGGCAGATTTATATTGTTTGAAATCTTTCTGAGACTTAGTCTTACTCCACAGGCACTCAAGAGCGTGGCTATGTTTTTTCAGACTTCTGGAGTCATCTGTTTGCCAAGGTTGTAGGGTCGGGCCTGATTTTGTGTGTAGTGAGGGGGGCTAGTGTGTCCAGAGAGGATGACAGTGAAGCGTTGTAGACAGAAGTGGCTAGGTTGGGGCAGGATAGGAGTGAGATTTTGTCATAGAGGTGGTCAGTGGCAGAGAAGAGAAAGGGTGAGATGGCGAAGGTTTCTATGGGTAACTGTTAGGCGGTTGGAGGGAGAGGAGGTGGAGGTGAGGGAGAGAGTGAAACTAATAAGGTGGTGATCAGAGAGAGGGAAAAGATAGTTGGAGAGGTTACACGGAATGCATAGGTGGGAGAAAACAAGATCAAGGGTATTGCCATCAGAGTGAGTAGAAGCATTTATCCATTGCTTCAGGTCAAAGAAGGAGGTTAGACAGAGAGGTTTGGAAGTAGCAGTGTTAATATTAACAGGGATGTTGAAGTCACAGAGGATGATTGTGGGGATTTCAGAAGAGAGAAAGTAGGGTAGCCAGGCAGCCAAGTCACCAAGAAAGGCTGATACTGCTCCAGGGGGCCTGTAGATCACAGCTATCCTTGGAGAGAAACGATGAATGCAGTGTGCCTCAAATGTGGAGCGTGATAGAGAGGGAGGTGGATGAAGTACCTGAAAGCTGCTATGTGGGGATAGAAGGATTCCCACACACCCTCCCTTATGTCCACTTATGTATGGGCCTGGGAGGAGTTGTTGCAACAGCATGTAATGTAAAGTGCTGTGAACTATATATACTTTATGCATCATACTTATCTATACCAGTAGGTGGCACTGCAGTGTTATAATGTGTATACTATGGTAATGTATTTAGAGGAAGTACCTTTGTTCCTAAGTGTGTGTAGTTGTATCCTCCTGTTTCCTGTATATGTTTCTTATGCTATAAGACAGGCATTGGTAATCCATGAAAGTAAAGAGTATTGCTGTATCCAAGAAGCTTCCAGCGCATGATTTCAATACTCTGACAATAGGGGTGAGTCCAGTGAAGGCGACCATGGGAGAGGGAAGCAGAGGACACCGTTTCAGATTAATGAAGTCATGTTTCAGTAATGGCGAGTAGATTAAATTAGTTAGCGATAAAGAGGTCATGGAGAGAGGTGAGGTTGTTACAGACAGAGCAGGCATTCCAGAGGGTGCAAGAGAAGGGGAGGCTGGTAAGAAGAAGAATGGAAACTAAATTGTGCGAATTGCAGCTGCTGCCAGAGGGTGCAGGGGGATGGGTGCAATTGGTGCAGTTAAGTGATGGAGGCCCAGGGTTTGGGGATATATCCCCAGAGGTTAGGAGAAACAGAAAGGTGAGGGAGGTAATGTGACAGTGTGATTTATATGAAGGGACATGCCCCATGGTCCTGGAGATTTTGTGTGCGTGTTAATTTCGAATTAGCAGGAGTTGGTGGATGCAGTAATAAGGAGAGGACAGAAGTGAGGGTGATATATATAAGCTGTGGGGTGGAGAAGAAGGGTGAAGGAAAGGGAGTTTTAGGAGTAAGAACACAACTGTCAAAATGAATGGTAGGGATTGCATATTACAGAATGGAAGGAAAGCTGGAGGGGTGTGCAAGATCACCTGGGTTCTTTGTGGTGTTTTTCAAAGTATTTTCGCTTTGTGCATTCGTTGAAGTACAGAGTAGCAAGTGCTCCCACTTAAATAAATAACCCCATTTATAGAAAGAATCCAAGCAGCAAATGTGTCCCCCTCCCCCTTGCAAATGTGCTATCCCCATAAAGATGCTTACTTCTATACTGTAGGGGAGGGGTGGGTTTGTTTCAATTAACTAATCAAGAGATAATAAAGGGTGGCTGGCTAGACAGAAAAAGATTTTCACTTTGGGAAAACAGACTAGAAAGTGGGCAGGTTGTAAAGATAAGAACATGCAATAATTTTAGGTGAGGCACAAGGGAGAAAAATAAACATTGCAATTTGGACATACCAGAATAACAGACACACAGAGAGAGCAGCTTGCAGTATTTCAATTATGAGTGGAATGGAAGCAGCAGAGAAACATACCAGAATACTGGACAAACATAGAGAGAGTAGCTTGCAGTATTTAAATTATGGGTGGAATGACCTGTGGAGGGACAAAGAAGAAGTTTTCAGAAGGATTCAGATCAGTGCAGAGTCGGAAGTGCTCCCACTTAAATTAATAACCCCACTTATATAAAGGACCCCAGCAGCAAATGTGCCCGCCCTGCAAAAAAAAGCTCAGACACTCTCACATATCCCACATTGCATTGCATGTGTAGGCTCTTGACTATTAGGAGCAGGATGGTCTGGTAGAAAGCCCAATCCTTAATTATATAGGCGAAGGCTAGTCAGTCGCTTAGCCCATGGGTGCTCAACCTGTGGCCCTCCAGCTGTTGCACAACTACAAGTCCTATCATGCCTCTGCCTTTGAGAGTCATTTACTAACTGCTAAAACCAATGGCCACTACTCTGTACTTCTTCTGCTTGACCTCTCTGCCACCTTTGATACTGTTGACCACCCGCTTCTTCTCAATAAACTCTGTTGCCTTGGCCTCCAAGATTCTGCTGTATCCTGGTTCTCCTCCTACTATCACAGCACTCCTTCAGTGTTACCTACAACTCTGTCTCCTCCTCTCCATTGTGTCGTTCTGTAGGGATTTACCTGCTGGGGTGCACATAGAGGTCACCTGCAGCTATAGCCACAAATGGATGACTACAGCTCTGAAAGATTTTTTCTCACTCACATATATTCTTTGTAACTATTTTATTGGTGTTGTTTTACCTTGCCAGCAAAAATGGTACTTGATTGATGGCCCTCAATGGCCCTGGCTAATTGTTATGTTCATCATGAACTTATGGTTAGAACAGGCCTTGGAGCCATGTTATTTTGGGTGCCCACAGTACATTAAAGGCTGTCAGTAGTTTTGGGTAGTCAGTTGCAAGTTATCAGTCTGTTGGGTGTTGTCATTGAAATAGTTTTATTCTACGATCAATAAAACTGTGGCCTTCTCCTTCCAACAAAGACCAGCACTTAGTGTAATTGGAGTATGATTGCGCAAGGTAAATGCCATGTGTCTTTGGGGTCAATTGTCAATACTCCTCAACAGTCATGTGGTTTTCCAGGAACACATCCAGAGCCAAATGGTACAGATGGTGCTTTTGTCACCTTTGTGTCCATTCTGTTTCCTGCTCAGACCTTAATGGACCCACATTAGGTCTATGGGCAGGCAAATGTAAAAGAATGTGTGTTTGTTTACATTTGACAAATTGGCAGACTAAACTAACACTTGTGATCTTGTTTAAATCCCTTGCATACCAGGATGTTTATAAATGTAGGGTAGACAAAGGGGTCAGAAATGGTGATCATTCTATAGTTGCTGATGTTTGTTCTACAGTTAAACATACCTATTTATAATAGAGAGCAGATCAGTATATGCTCTTCCTTAAAATAATCTTTTTCTGCGCCTATTCCAAAAAAAATGGGTTGTGGCGTATAGTTCTCTCTGCTCAATAGTTGAGAGAGCCTCGTGATTATTATTATTATATAGAATTGATATAAAGCCAACAGTTTACGCATTACAATATAAAAAGATAGACAGTACAGTTAGAATACTAAAAAATACCAGAGGGTTAAGAAGACCCTACTCAAAAGAGCTTATAATCAATAGGGTGGGGCAAGTGGTTAAAAAAGGTTACCACTGTGGGGAATGAGCTGATGGAAGTGATAAAAATTAGTTGGAGGCGTGATAGGCTTGAAGAGATGAGTTTTCAGGGATCGCCTAAAGGCAGCCAGAGTAGGAGATAGCAGGACAGATTGAGGTAGAGCGTTCCAGAGGATGGGAGAGGCTCTGGAGAAGTCCTGGAGACGAGCATGGGAGGTGGAGACAAAGGTTCTTGAGAGCAGGAGGTCTTGAGAGGATAGTTTGGATGATATTTGAAAACAAGATTGGTGGTGTAGCTTGGGGCAGAGTTGTGAATGGCTTTGTATTTTGTTGTTAGTATTGGAGGAGAGCCAGTCTTGTGACGTACGCAGGCTCTTCTGCTGAATTGTTTTTGTTTTGGCTACATCTCCATTCATTTTGACTGAACTTCACTGGCTTCAGTCAGTGGAACATCACAGAAGAGGTGTGGCTACATTGCTGCTTTTTCAATAAGTCCTAGACATGAGATGATAGTGTTCGAATCCAGCCATTTTTGGTTTACATTTGTAAAATTCTGCCTATTTCTAATTAAGAACATATGAATTTAATTTGTGACTGGTAAAGCATTACTCCTTTATAAGCATGCTTATGGAAATCTAACGTCTGCTAGCATGAGTTTAGTGAGAACCCCCAAACAGGTGCCTTACAGAGACTCTGTGTAAACTGGATTAAATATAGCTGCCTCACAGCTGTTGATCTCCAACAAAATTCAAATCAAAAGCCACTTTGTTTTATCAGATAAAACCTCACATTGATTTCAGATATTTGTTATAAACGCAAACACTGCATCAATTATGTAGCTCGGTGTTTCTTATGAAAAGAAACCTCAATTCCTCTATTAAATATAGTCTATTTCCCTGGTAACTTGTCATGAAACATGCAAACCCGAATATATGCTAATAGTTCCCGCAGAGCTCCTGAAACATCATCTGTAACCAGATGTTGTTGTATGACCTGCTGTTTAAATTAACAGTAATGTACTCTGTACTCTGCACATACACTCCTGAGGAAAAATAACCATTCTGGGTCCACTGTTCTGCCCTGGGCCAATGGTTTTCTTTATTATTTATTTATTATTTATTTATTATTCTTTATTATTTATCAGCAAGCACTTATAGAAAATGTTACTGTAAAAAGTCAGATGGCGGTCACTCACACAATACCAGCTACAGGTTCCCATAATCAGCCAGAAATTTGCATGGAATACAGTATGGCATTATATTGTACAACAATCTAATCATTTAGTGACTCCAAAGGGTTACTGTGCAGGAAAACATTTTGAACCTCCATGAAATGTGAATTGCCTTATGCCATGACAGCTCTCTCCTTTCATTGATAACAGCCATTGGTCTCTTAAAGTGATACTAAAGTCTCATTTTTTTGTGTTTAAAAATAACAAACATATCATACTTACCTGCTCTATGCAGTGGTTTTGCACACAGCAGCCCTGATCCTCCTCTTCTTGGGTCCCTCTTCGGGGCTCCTGGCCCCTCCCTCCTGTTAAGTGTCCCCACAGCAAGAAGCTTGCTATGGGGGGGCACCCAAGCCGAGCTGCAGCTCTCTCCTTTCGTAGATAACAGAGATTGGTTTCTTAAAGTGATACTAAAGTCTCATTTTTTTGTGTTTAAAAATAGCATACTTACCTGCTCTGTGCAGGAGAGAGGTGATCCACAGAGGTGATCAAATACCACCAAATGAAAGCTCTGTTTGTGGGAAAAAAAGGACATCAATTTTGTTTGGGTACAATGTTGCACGACCGCGCAATTGTCAGTTAAAGCAACGCAGTGTCGTATCGCACAAAATGGCCTGGTCATTATGGGGGCAAATCCTTCCAGTCCTTAAGTGGTTAAAGTGCATATATGCTTTATAAATTATTTAAGTGCAAGAAAATTTATCAATAAAAATATCTTCAGTGAAAGTCTATTATATAATCGTGATCTTCTATTCACTCCAAACTACGTGCTGAACTTTCTCCCAGATCAGTGCTCTCATGTTACACAATGAGAATACACTCATCATTTTTAATATCCTTCACATCACAGAAAGGTAAATAAGCCTAAATCCATAATCCCTTTGGTTCTCCAGATTTTCTTCTTGACATTATGAGCAGATAATATTTCACCACTTTTGCTCCTCCTTTCACCGGTTGCTTAAGATCTCATATAGCAATACCCAACAAATGATGCAAAGTAAACTAGATGTAGTGTAAATCTGTTTAAAAAAATGACATAAATACAATATAAAAGTTGTTCCATTTATGAGAGCCCCCTTCTTCCCTCCACCCCCTCTAGTACCCAGCTGTCCCATCCTCTTCCTTCCTTCCTTCCTTCCTTCCTTCCTTCCTTCCTTCCTTCCTTCCTTCCTTCCTTCCTTCCTTCCTTCCTTCTCGCTTACCCACTCCCCTACCCTTCACTCTCTAGGTCCTTTTCTCCACTTTCTCTCAAGGAGACCCTTTCTCCTCTCTGGTCTAACCCTCTGTGGGGAGTTTTATGACCAGCTTATCAGGCCCCCTCGTCTATGGGATGTATTATGCCTGACTAACACCCAGTGCAGTCTAATTCCCTTTGAATACAGCGACCTTTAGAATATTTGGCCCCTACGGTGTTGGTGTTGTAAATCTGTTTTTAAAAATGGCATAAATTACATAAATACAATATAAAAGCTGTTCCACTCTTGAGATGCCTCCTGCCTCTCACCCACTGCTTCCCTCCACTCCCTCTAGTACCCAGCTGTCCCACCCTCTGCATTTCTCATGCACTTCCTGCTTCCCCATCCTCTCCCTCTCTCTCTCTCTCTCTCTCTCTCTCCCTCTCCCTCTCTCCCTCTCTCTCTCTCTCTCCCTCTCTCCCTCTCTCTCTCTCTCTCTCTCTCTCTCTCTCTGTCTCCCCCTGTCTCCCCCTCCCCCTCTCCCCTTTTTAATAAATCATCCTCATAGCATCAGTATAATTTCTGAAAAGCAAGACTGTACCTTATCCATGAATTGCCTAAGCATTCTATCAAGGTCTGCGTAAGAGAGGCATCCTGGGAAAATGACACTAGTTTACTGCATGTAAACACCATACAAGAAGATAAAGGCCAGTAAAAGTTTATTCTGTCCCTGAATACAACCTTTACCCCATCCTGTAGCCTTCCAACAGCCCATTAAGTGTAAAAATAAAAGCAAATATGGTTGCGCTCTATACCCTTAAACTTAAATTGTGATGATAAGTGATCAATACATGATAACTTGAATAAAGCTGGAAAAAGTCCCACAAATAAATATATAAGTGTTCAGTGACGCTAAGTAGAGAGTCTAATAACAGTCGGCCAGACTTCCAATCGACCAATCTCTAACAATTAGTGAAGATATTAGCTTGTGATCAGTTACAAAAAATAAGTGTGACTTTGCTTGCAGGCCCACCACCATAAGAAGTGTGCGCTTACCAGCTGCACAGACAAGTAATGCCTGTGGCTAACGCCCAGCCAGGGCCTTTTCCTCAGTGGAGTTCCGATATCAGTCCAAGCCTACTATAAGGGCACTTTGTTTTTTATGCGCTTTGCATAAAAAATGTATCCCTTTAAATTCTATGGACCACATGACTGTCTACATGACACGGGGATCCATGAACTGAGGGCTAGTTTAATTAATAATTGCCACGTCTTTCTGTTGCAATTTTCTGTGTTTATATCTTCTCACCATTGCTCAATGAATTTTTAAAAGTCCTGCATGCTGCATTTTTGGCGCATGTTTAAAAGGTGCACCAAAAATGCACCTCCCCATTGAGATAAATGGAAAAACAGCAAAAACACTCCACTGTTTTTGGTGCACTGTTTGAGTCACATGTCCATGATTCACATCACTGGAGTCAGGAAACCAGGAAACGCACCACAAACACATCAAAAACACACCAAAAATGCATCAGAATTGAATCTGTGTTTTTACTGAGTTTTATTCAACGGAGCAGTGTGAAAAAGCCCCACTGTCTCATGTTTCCAAATTCCTAAAGTCATATCACAAATGATTTTTTCTAATTTACAAGGGATATTTAATAGAAAAACATATTAGTCAAATTATCATATCATTTGTTTAAATATATAAACGCAGAAATATGCAGCAGAAAGACGTGGCAATTAATGTAATCTAGCCCTCAGTTCATGGATCCCCAGGTCATGCAGACATTGATTCCATGACACACAATTATTTGCACTCAGCTGCTGGATCAGACAGAGGAAATTATTAATGAATGTCACAATATGCAGTATGCCTGACACTGGATCCAAGGTTTGTTCCTAATAGCAGTAAACTGCTAACATTGAATGCCCTCATCACCGTCTATTCCTATTACCATAACTAAATTATACACAAGCAATTTTCTGCAGAATGATGATTTTTTCAGTTCTACTTCTATCCCCTTTTTGCCTTTACTGTGAGAAATATAAAGCACCATATATGATTTTTTGCAGCTCATACCTTATAGTGCATCAGAATGCAAGAGCAAATGATGATGATGTATTGCAACTTACTACTTGCCAAACGAGGTGGCTGCATTCATTTTTTTCAGACTTATTATTCAGACTTATTATTTTTACCTGGTTATTGGTAAAAAGCAGGTTTAAAATGGGCCGGGAGGGTAAGGGATGATGCTTTTTCTTTCTTGGGTTTTGGCTTGTTCTTTGGTTTTGGTGGGTTATATTTGGGTCCCACCCACTCATTCTGTGATATAAAAGAGGGACAGTTGTCTGGAGCTGGGGTGCTAGCTGAGAGCAGACAGTGGAGAACTCCTGAACAGAGAGACCCAAAGTCCGTAAGAGAGGCCTATGAGGAAGAAGATAGAAAAACCACACTCAAGAGGAGTGAAAGAATGTTGGTTGCAACTGTCGGGATGTAAAAGGTTATCAAGACCTGGGGCCTGTCCCTAAAGAAACCAACACTGGAAAATGCCACTTTTGGATCCCTTAATCGTACAAGGACTCTAACTTTGCAGGTATGCCAGGGCAGCACATAGCTTGAGCTGGATTAGGGACGTAGGAGAAATACTGTTCTTATATGTTGGACTCTGAGATGTCTTTTGCACTTTAATAAGTAAAGCTTCGAAACTCTGTTCCCGCCTGGTCTGTAGTTATTTAAGGGGTGTAATGCAAGCAACCAACACTTTTCCACAGTTTGGGTCACTGAGGTAATTTGGGGTATGATAATAATCAGTTCTAAAGTTGATGCTGTGTGCAAATACAAGTGGTTAACTAGAGTAACAGAGGTTTACCAAGCAGGCTGTTGTGAAGCGTGTGCCTGGGGCAGGTGGGATAGCCTCTTGCAGAAAGGGGTTGTTCTCTGCAATCTTTCTCAATGAGCAGTCTGTCTTCCATAGCAATGGGAGCGGACTTGTGCCGCAGAAGTCAGCAACCTGTAAACAGGTATGGAAGAATTAAAGGAAGTCAAGTGTATGCATGGAGTGTGTGCTAGGTGCACGGCGGGGTCACACACCGTTACTAGGATTGAGGTAGTGGTGATACGCTGGATGGGTAGATGTGGACAAGGCACAGTGTGTCCCTCCTAAATGCATGTTACCGAGAAGGTGTACAATGTCGGGAACCCGAGAGTTAACTGGAGAAGCGTTACGGTGAAAGTGTACAAAGTCTGCGTTCATCTCTAAAAGTAGAGGCCCACCTTAAAGCGGACTTCCAGCCAAAAGTGGAACTTCCACTCATCTGATTCCTCCCCCCCTCCGGTGCCACATTTGGCACCTTTCGGGGAGGAGCGCATACCTGTCTTTGGCCCAGAAGAACCCACCCAGGGGTAGTCCTCTCATGTGACCCAAACATGGCACCCAACGAGTTAATGGGAAAACATAGAGGAAAGATCCATCTTCACCCCCACTTTGCCTACAAGCAGAGCTTTACCTCATTCAGTAAACTAAGCACTAAGCAAAAGTTCCCTAGCAAAGTGGAGATTCACTTTGCAAATTAAACACTGTAAAGGAAGATGAAATTGACAGTTCTAGATGGACTTGGACCCCTAGGATCTCCCTATAAAGCTTCACACTTGCAACATATTTTTTTTTCCTCCCCCTTAACCCAAAGTTTAGATCTGTTGCTGTACCAAGCTCTCTGGATTCTTCTGGTAGTGACAGTAAATCCTGGGAAATTTTGTAGGCTAATACTGTATTAATGCAGAAGTTTTAAACAATTTAAGTGATAGATATGGTGATCAACTGATATGACACTATTTTCATGTTTTAATACAACGTGATTTCACTATAAATTATATGATGTAGGTAAGCAATTAAAAAAGAACAATCTATTGGAAATTAAGGTAATTGCATAATGTATTAGTGAAGCCAATTCAGAATAATGTATTGGGTATCCTGCTTTTCATTGGAGATAGGAAATCATATTATCTGTATTCAAGCACAAATTTCAGTCCTGACAAGAATGACGTTACTACTGAAATACTTATCCATCCAGTGTGACAAGGTTGTTGCTATGGCTTAAAAAAGTACAAAAATGATGTATCATTGCTTAGAATAAAATTGTTACCACATTTGTTCAGTTTTCATTGCTACTGCTTCATTTATTTGTGTTTTGTTATAAGGTAATTGTTCTGTCCCCTGTATGTTCTCACTTTGTGCAGTACTGTGAAAGATGCTGGAAGCGTATAAATACAAATGATTATAACAGAGCGGGGGAAAGAATGATTTGACACGGTGGTGTCAAATGATTTGAAAAAGTAGATTTTTGACTAAAACTTGATGCAACGCTCAAATCAGAGGTGTCTAGAGGACATACTGTAAGAGGTATGTGTATTATATCTGGATGCCTCACACACAGAAAAAAAATGTATTTACATAAATGTTTTTTCTATAATAATAATACATTGAGTGAGAGCTACTGTATATATGTATATATATATATGTAGCTTTTTTATTAATGGTGGTCAGGATTTTAAAAAAAAGCATAATATGTTATTCCTTTTGTCCTACTATACCAGGGGTAGGCAACCTTTGGAGCATAGTGTGCCGAAAAATGTTTTCAAATAAATTAAGCGTGCCGGTTTTATAACAAAAAAATGTCAACTTCACACTCTCAATCATGAAAAGGATTTTTTATAAAGTAAATGCTGTAAACTACTTTAGTAGTGAAAAATTAACATCCTGCAACTCCACAACTCAGATCAGCCCCAATTCATGCACCTTCACACTTCAGATTAGAGTCCCCCCTGCTCATCTGCCCCACCACTGTAACCCCCTGCACATCTGCCCCACCACTGTACATCTGCCCCACCACTGTACTACCCTGCACATCTGCCCCCCCCCCCACTGTACTTTTCTGCACATCTGCTCCACCACTGTACCCCCCTGCTAATCTGCCCCACCAATGTACCCCCTTTCTCATGTGCCCCACCACTGTAACCCCCTGCTCATCTGTCCCACCACTGTAACCCCCTGTACATCTACCCCACCACTGTACCACCCTACTCTTCTGTCCCACCACTGTAACCCCCTGTACATCTACCCCACCACTGTACCACCCTGCTCATCTGTCCCACCACTGTAACCCCCTGTACATCTACCCCACCACTGTACCACCCTGCTCTTCTATCCCACCACTGTAACCCCCTGCTCATCTGCCCCACCAATGTTCCCCCTTTCTTATCTGCCCCGCCACTGTACCTCCATGCACATCTGCTCCACCACTGAACCATCTTCTCATCTATCCTAACACTGAACTTATCTGCTCATCTGCCCCACCACTGTAACCCCCTTTCTCATCTGCCCCACCACTGTACCTCCTAAACATCTGTCACACTTCTGTTCCCTCTACTCTTCTGCCCCACCACTGTAACCCCCTGCTCATGTGTTCCACTGATGTACCTCCTTTCTCCTCTGCACCCCTCTGTAAATCTGCCCCACCTCTGTACCCCCTGCTCCTCTGCCCCACCACTGTAACCCCCTGCTCATCTGTCCCACCAATGTACCTCTTTTCTCTTTTGTCCCAACTCTGAACCCCCCGCTCATCTTTCTCACCACTGTACCCCCTTCTTATCTGGCCTAACACTGAACCCCCTTGCTCATCTGTCCCACCACTGTAACCCCCTGCTCATCTGCCCCATCAATGTACCCCCCTGCTTTTCTGTCCCACCACTGAACCCCCTTCTCATCCCTCCCACCACTGTACCTCCTGCACATCTGCCCCACCACTGTACCCCCTTGCTCTTCTGTACCATCACTGTAACCCCCCTGCTCATCTGCCCCATCAATGTACCCCTTTTCTCATCTGCCCCACCATTATAGCTCCCTACACATCTGCTCCACCACCATATCACCATGCTCTTCTGTCTCACTACGGAATCACCTTCTCATCTGTCCCAACACTGAAACCATCTACTCATCTGCCGCACCATTGTAACACGCTTTCTCATCTGCCCCACCAATGTATCTTGTACATCTGTCTCACCTCTGTACCCCCCTGCTCTTCTGCCCCAACTCTGTTCCCCCTGCTCTCCTGCCCTACCACTGTAACCCCCTGCTCATCTGCCCCAATAATACAACTCTTTTCACATCTGCCCCACTGCTGTACCCCCATGCTCATCTGGTCCAACACTGAACCCCCCTGCTCATCTGGCCCATCACTGGCCCCCCCCTGCTCATCTGTCCCACCGCTGAACCCCCTTCTCATCTCTTCCACCACTGTACCTCCCTGCACATCTGCCCCACCGCTGTATCCTCCTGCTCTTCTGTTACACCTCTGAACCTCTCCTGCACATTTTCCCCACCACTGTACCCTCCTGCTCATCTGCTCCACCGCTGTACCCTGTTCTCATCTGTGATATGCAGAGTGGTGAAAGGAAGCAGAGATGAGACACATCTACCTGTCCTAGCACACTCATCCTGCTGATCCACCTCTCGCATTCAGCCCACGTGCTTGTATGTGATGTATGTGATGTCACATACCAACATATGGAATGGATGCGCAATGATGAGCTCAGGTCAGGGGCATTTTCTGAAAGCAGTGGGCCTGTGTGCAGGATCGTAAGTTGGGCCCCCGCAGCTAAGAAAAAGTGGTTGGGTGTGATTTTCATTGCGCTGAATATTGCCTGTGGCCTAAAGGGACACAGAGTGCATGGGTTCAGTAGAAAGTGACGCAAAGTTTCAGGAATGATTTCAACAAAGTTCACAGAAGCTTAACAGTAATTCTACAAACAGTCACCTGATTGTGGTTTTCTCAATCACAGTGAAATCCCTTCTTTCTGAGATTGGTAGTGGCAACCAAGCGAGTCATCTATCTCCAGATGGTGGACGGGGCTAGCAGGACTGTAATTGGCTTTAGCAGTGTCCAACACAGTCCTCCTCCTCCTGGAAACAGGGACCACCCCCCCCAGCAGAACTGCACCCAATCTCTTCCCCATCACAAAAGCTGACGATCGCAGCTACAGCAAAGTTAGAGAACCAAACAATGTTTCCCATCTTTTACAATGTGTGGGGGCACAGTGCCCCCTCCTCAGTGCAGGTGTGGCGTGGGGAATTCTGAAATTGGAATAGATTAGTGTCTCACTGACACTTCAAGGCTTCGTGTGCCACTTCGGCACCAGTGCCGGGGGTTGCCTACCCCTGTACTATACTTTAAAGACTCATGCATATGGATACGTGTGGATCTACACTGCAAGTATCCAGCATATGTCCACTCCTGGAAGCCTCATGTGCTCTTGTATAGCCACGGCCAGTACCCTGTACTTTTTGCAATCACGGTCACTCATTCGTCACTGTACACTTGTATGCCCAAATGCGTCTGTGTGCGTCCGTGTGCAACACTTCCAAAAATGTCAGAGGAATATGTTTTCCGTTCCCGGTTCCATCCAACCTCTACTTTACTACAGGACTCAGTGCTGTATGGGTCAGAGAATGAAACTATAACTGGTGGTGGAGGACACAGGCATCTAATGTTCGCAGAAGTGTTTAATGCTGAAGAGACAGTGTGCAATGGAATGGAGATAAGAGAAACAGGCCACCGCAGAGGTGAGTATAAGAGCTCTTCTATTATAGGGCACGTCTTTTAGGATTTTTTGCTACTACGACAGGGTTGCTCTAAAGGTTTGTTTCACTCACTGCTTAATTCAAATTTGATGGATATTTTGCTGCTGAAGACCTGAAGAAGATTTGAAATTAATGGGTCATGATTCATGAATGCATATTCCTACAATCTAGAGAAAATGTCAGATGATGAAAAACTGAAGAAAGATCTTTTTGATTTGTGGACATATTGAGCTCTTGAAACGTACGTTGTGGTTTGAAAGCAAGACTGGAGGGCTTTTGGTGTGCAGCATTGGTTATGTTCCCAAGACATGGTGGAAAAGCATTCATGTGTCCTCATTCCATTTGCAACAAAATACTTGTATGCAAATGGATTCAGTTCTCTTTTGTCAATCAAGACAAAATTTAGGAATCTAGAGGCAGAGCTTGTGGATTTCAGTCAGCATAAAAGTTTACGCATTGACAAAATTATGAATGAAAGCAAGAACAAAGAGGTCATTGAATTTTATAGCCACAATTTTCCATTTTCCTTTCAAAATGTTTTGTAATTACTTCATTTATAATTGCTTATTATCCACTTAAAGTTTGCTTTTTCGCAGTGTTTTATGTGGTTCAGTTTATGGTTCAAAAATTGGAAATTCGATTTCTTCATCCTAAAATATGATAATACTTTTGGAGAGGGTGCAAAAATTAATCAAACATTTCCTAGGGGTGCATAGAAAAGGTTGGGAACCACTGGTGTATATATATACTGTGTGGGCAAGCTCTAGGAAGACAAGGCATGGACTGTAGCTAGGAAATTAATTCAGGGATAGGAACAGAGAGGGGCAATGATAGATGGAGTTCTGTAGTCCAGAAGGGAGAAACGCAGGCTCGGCTGACATTACTTGAGGTTTTAGTGGACCTGGGGCACCATTCTCAGCCAACAACAGGAAATGAAGGAGCTCATTGGATTTCTGTAGGATCACTATTTATTATTATTGTACTTGAATTGTTTTAAATGGATGAAACATGGGGAACTGTGCATATATTACAGTGATGTATTTAACATTCTTTGTTTTCCAGGCATACATTTCAATATGGAATTGAAAAACTGGACTGCATAATAGGCTTATATGTACTGGGATCATCAAAGAGAGTTGTTTGTTCTGCAAACCTGTTTTACTCAATTAAGGGAAAAATGATTTCTACTGGGAAATGCTAGAGGAGATATATTACTGTTCTTCACTGTAACCCAACATAACTATCCTTGTGTGCTCTCCTTATGATTCAAAGTGCTGATTTAATACTTTCAATGGTCCAACAAGGAAAACCTCTAGCAAGAAGGGAAATAAACAGTTTTGGCCCCAGAGGAGATTTTGATGTTCAAAAACAAAATGTAACAATAGAGTTAATTGGAATTTCATGGTTCACATTTTCTCCTTAAGGGGATCTTCGCTCTTCTAAATCATTACTAGTTGTGGCAGCAATATTAAAGCGGACATTTGCAGCTCTCAGACTGCTTCCTGTGGAGCTGCCATAGATTTCTTTTAATAATCTTGTCCTGATATCTGTAAAGGAGCAAAGAAGAGCCTTGTAGCTAAAGTCTTTAGTGTAATATGAAGGCAAGTGCTAACACAGCTATTTTTTCACAGACAGCGCCAATATTTTATACACTGAATCTAAAGTGCTTTACCAGTACAGACAGCTAAAATGGAGGAGATCCAGGGACCATTATTAAATAAAAAAAGGGAAAGAAAAAAGTTTATACTGCTCATAGCCACTAGTCAAATTTCATCTGTGCTGGAAGAATGATGTCTGAATGGTTATCTTAGCATCAAAGACAGATTTTTTTTCATCCTTGTTTTATAATCTGGTTCTGTAAAGTTTAGGAGTAAGTGAAGTGTTTTAAGTTTTTGGACTGTAAGAAGGCAGCTGAAGAGGCAAAAAGCATACTGAGGCCTGTGTCTGCTGTGTTCTGTTGTCACTGAACTCTGGAAAAGCCATGAGAAACCACTCCTGATACCCTTAATTTCAGTTGACTGTCACACTATACCATCCACTTCTTCAGCCAAGTGTTATCATTTGTACACAGCAACAGAAAGAGTAGATTACCCATGCTTAGAGGTCATGTGTTTCTCTGCCATGTACACTTTAAGCCCAGTACACACAGCCTGAATGTCGGGCAGCATTGGCCAGTTCAAATAGAAACCAACCAACATTCAGCCCATGTGTACTGCAGCCGGTCGGACAAAAGCTGTCCGGCTTCTGTAGAAAGGGGCATGACCGAAAAAGGTCTGCTGATCGCCTCCTGATCAGCGCTCTCAGCCAATGGCTGAGAGTGCCTACTGGAGCGTTCTGGTGGGGGGGCCCTCCCCCTGTCAGAACACAATAGAACAGCAGGGGAGCTCGCTGTACTAAAGTCTGATTGTTAGTAAAGCGGCTCCGACCTGAGCTGCAAGTAAAAACCTGATAGTGTGTACTAGGCTTAAAGCTTTGCTTTTCACACATTTCATTTTTTCCCAATCCCAAATCCCAAATCCCACTGTATGAATGCCAGCAATCAATAGAAGACAGGGAGGTTGATTCACTAATGACAAATATACTGTGCACTGCAAGTGCACTTTGAAGTGTATTTGCTCTAGATCTGAGGGGAAACTCTGAAATGAGGGAAAGCTCTGCTTATTTCTATCATCCAATCATTTACAAGCAAAAACGCTACTTTTTGTTTTCATTGCACATGATTGAGTATTCTTTGCAAACTGAAATTTTACCTCATATCCTAAGCTCTGGAGCAAGTGAATTTGTAGTGCACAGTATATTTGACTTTAGTAAATCAACCACATAGTCAGCAAAGGCCCAATGTGAGATAACAATTTTTGGGTCTTGCTAGTCAGTAATGCCCACATACAAAAACATATTTTCTCTAACTACATAAATGCAGGTAGTCTCTGTATTGCTTTGAACTCTGCCACTAACTCATGCCACTCTGCCATTCAGCATGTTTCAGTGCCAGTCAGGAAGGATATGCTTGTTGTCCATTGGACATGACAAACCATGAAAACAGTTAGGGCATCATGAAGAATGCTTCCTGGTTCTCAGCTGCCATATACTGTAGATGAGCAATATTCAAGTCTTCATAAAAGCAGTAGAGGTCCTAGCACCTAGCCAACTCACCTATCAGGTGGACCTTGTGCAGCTATACGGTTTGTGTAAATGATGCATCTGCCCCTACCATCAATATATAGTATATTGTGTTGAGTACTTTTGTAAAGCAGTCATTATCATCTACCTGTAATACTGTGTTTGATTTACCAGGGTCTGTCTTAATAGGTAGTACCTGGGGGTTTAGAAGTGGGGCATATTGCCATGTAAGTATGATCCACTCTTCTAATATCCCCAAGCCTATATTATAACTCTCCAAATACTGTAAATTATGTTACCACATAAAAATGAGTTCATACTCTTCTGTCTTCACTCTGATTCGGTAAAGGTGCATTACCAATACAAGAAAAGATGTACAAAATTGACTGTACTCTGGCCCCTGACAACTAGGTATGGCTTACTAAAACGTGAAAGTACATCAGTGCTGAATATACTATATGCAACTTAGTAAATGTAGCCACTCATGTAGAGCCAATTTAATGTTTCCACTATGGCACTGTAGGTTTGTGGGAGGTTTCCCGGATGTTTTGGAAGTGTGCAGAATGCCCAATGTATGAGTTTTGCAGAACCTGTACCTGTTCAAGCTGCTGCAGTCTAGGAACCTATACAATGAAATGCTTTGCATTGCTGAGTAGATTTTTTTTGACAGAACATTCTCTGCTACAGAGGGAAAAAACAAAGATCTAAAGCAACAAGTTTCTGATTGACTTCCCTGTCAGGAAGTGGGGGAATTAAAGAGCTGGTGTCTGCCAGTGATTAGATTAGAGTTACAGCATACAAAATTACTGTACAGAGCTATAGTGAGGCCCACTAAATGAGCTCTCCTTTATATGATTCCACAGCCATGTTAAAACTGCTCCTTCTGAGTGTGATTTTCCGACGGGAAATGTTTGATGTCAGGCTGTTGGCGGAAAATCCAACCATGTGTATGCTCCATCGGACAATTGTTGTCGGATTTTCCGCAGACAAATGTTGGATAGCAGGTTTTAAAATTTTCCACGGACAAATGTCTGTGGTCGGATTTTCCAAGCGTGTGTACACAATCAGTCGAACAAAAGTCCAAAGTACAAACACGCATGCTCGGAAGCAAGGACAAGCCAGAAGCGATCGGTCTTGTAAACTAGCGTTCGTAATGGAGAATTAACATTCGTGACATGGCAAATTATGAAATCTCGAAATGCAGCGCATATTCTCTTCTTCTTTATTTAATGGGATAATAATGAAGCTGCTTTGCTGGTGCTGATAGAGTTATTGCAAATTCATTTTCAAAGGCTTTTTTTTTTCTAGTGATATAAAAAATAATATTATTTTTCAAAGATACAACTATGTTGGTGTCCCTTGTCAATTTTACATTAGAACTTAACCAAAAAGTGCATTCTATGCACCCAAAAATATAGAAAATATACCAAATCAAATCCTTATTCAACCAAAATAATATTGTGAAAGCAATAACTTCAAGGCCAATAATAAATAACACGTTATCTCCACCAATTCCGCAACATGTCTGGTTGATGAACGGCCGTTCAGAAACGGACTGAAAAGCGCAAATTGAAAAGCGCAAAATGAAAACCATGAATCAACACTCCCTAAACTTCTACTAACATGAAATCAGCAGCAGGAGCCCAAAGGGTGGCGCTAAAGAGCTGAAAAAACCACATACTACGTCACTATTTTTGTGATTGTTGGCCAACAATTGTGTGCCGTGTGTACGTAAGACAAGTTTGGGCCAACGCCCTTAGGACAAAAGTCCACGGTTTTGTTGGCCAACAATCCGATCGTGTGTACGAGGCTTTAGGGTGACTACCGAAACACTTATTAACAACATTTAATGCTGATTCTTTGACATTTGATATGCAAGAATAAATGACATCTGATGATGGGTGTCTCATGTGTGGATGCTGCTGATTTAGGCCTTGTTCACTATTCCTAAAGGGTGCACAATCCTGAACGCAGACAGTGGGCATTCGGGACTGTGCACCCGTACTCACACGGATGTCAAATTGGGAGCAGTGGCTGTGTCTGTGCAGCCGCTGTGCCCTAATAGACTTGAATGGGACTGCCTGCATGGGGATACACAGAACATCTTTGCATCCCTGTGTGGATAAACACATCCCTCACACAGGTGTACACTGTAGTATACCAATGTGAACAAAGCCTTAGGTAAAACTCTTATTTTCATTCAACCTGTACACTACTATAAAAGTCAAACTTCCAGCTCTGAAATGTAAAAATCCAGCTCTAGTACAGTGATAATAGCGGTTCACTCATTTTTTACAGCATACAAGGTGTGCTGTGAACGGATGAGATCAGACTGTGCTAGTCATGCTGTGAACCAGGTATGTTTGAACATCTGTTCAAGACATGAAAATAGCAAAATAGCAAAGATTTAAGAATGAGGGGGAGATTGACATACAATCAGAAAATTCAGCAGACTGTGCAACTGGAGAAGAAGGTGCGAGTTTCTGTTTCAGTGTAAAATAGAAAGTGGTGTTGGTGATGCAGTTAGGTATGCTTAGTTAATGTGACGCATCCTGCGAAGTTCCAGTACCATTATAATGACACAGGAACATTAGGTAATTCCCTCCAGGGTGTCTAAGATTGAAATTGCTCTTAGCTAGTCTAGTTGCCATTAGCCATAAATCAGCTTATAGCTTTCATATGTTTCATGCAGCTCAGAGAATAAAAGCTATTTCTGATTGGTCATTATGGCAACTGAAACTTTTCTGCCCTAAACAATCTGTTGTTAATTAAAGAGGATAAAGAGCCGCTTTCCATGGGGGCACTCGTGCGGGCGCACTCCCGAGTCCTGCTGCTGCGTCCATTGACACAGACAGCAGGCCTCGGCCCCGCCCCCGTCTCCTGTGCCACTGGATTTGATGGACAGCAGTGGGAGCCAATGAGAATAATATATTTTTGTCATATCTTATTACCTATCTCCCCTATGTAATGCATACACTATTTGGGTTATTTAGTAAAACAAAGACTGAAATGGAGCAATGTGTAGCTAACAGCAACCCATTGCATTCTGTCGTTATTAAATATAATCTATTAATAAATGTAATTCTGATTGGTTGAAGTAGGTAGCCAAACTGCGTATCATGCCAATCCTTGTTCTACTTTATTAAATATGTCCAGTTACCACTACTGTTAAGGAAATCCCCGGTCATTTAAGGAAATTGCCGTACTTCTCCTTTCTGTAATACTGAGAGTTCTCTATTCATTTGTTGTAAAATGTAGAGCATAAACTTGTATTTATTATTTCTAAATCTCATAAACCACCTTCATACAGCTACGAGACTGGCGCCTTTGTTTCGCTAAGCGTTCATTTGAATTCCCGCTTGGCCATTTACATCACAGCTATAACAAGGTTTCAGGCTTTATTTTCCCAATCCATGCTGAACTCTATATTTACTTTTGCCCATGTCTTATTCTTTCCAAATCAACTGTTTAGTTACAAGAAAGAAATCACTTTGTGTCTGACAGATGTTCCCGAAGGGAAAGCAGAGCCTGAGATAACACCACAGCAGCAGATGTTTATGAAGCCAATAATATAAAACATAGCACAGAGAGAAAACTGGCATTGTCATACATTTCCCAGTGCGATGGATGGCAGTGCAAAGAAATGGGACATATAGATCACACTGCACAATATAAGTGACAGGAGCATACAGGCTTATTAAATAAACTAACAGTGAAAGGAGAATAATGTCATAGAAGCATAAAAAGTGGTCCATTGAGTGTATAATGTACCCAATTTCATTTTTTATATTTATACTTTTTTTCCCTTTTTTTTGTAATTTTTTTTTCCTTTTATTGGCTAAGTATTCATCTTTTCTCTAGAATGGGTTTAGTAGAGTCAATTTTGAGTGGCTTCTATTAATTATGTCTTTGTTCATTACACTATTTATACATTATAGCCCAACTCCACTTGTAATTTGAAAATTACTATTGTAAAAATTAAAAAAAAAAGAAGCTATCGCTGCCTCCCCTCTGTCACTGTCATTCCCATTCCCTCCAATGGCAGTTCTCTTCCAGGATGAATGGCGTCCAGTGCCCTGCACTTCCAGTACAGTGATGCAGAGAATGGCGCTAAGGTCATCATGTCAGCAACCCTTTATGGGTCATTGAGGACAGGACAACACTGCAGACAAGGCAAAGAGATTCCAGCATGTCAAATGACCCACCTACAGACATCTGAAAAAGGTAACTATGAAAACAAATATACAGTACACTGTGTATATATAAATATATATATGGAGGGTCAGATGAGATGGGGAAGCATAGCAGAGATTATTAAACTATTAAATGCTAAAATTAGATCTTGCTTCTATGCTGATTGGCTGAGAAGTGCACATCCTCGTAAATGTAAATAAAAGTAATCAATAGTATTTTAGCATATATTCATGTAAACATTTTTTTTTTCACTTTCATAGCCAGGTAAATATTAGCTATTATTTTTGAATAAGTTTATCATTTCCTAATAGCAGGTGGAGCTCTGTGCTCCACTTTGCATGTTTACAAGACTAATCTTAACTGTTTGGCTGAGCCAGGCTGGGGATCTCACTTTCTATATATATACAGTGAGGACGGAAAGTATTCAGACCCCCCTTACATTTTTCACTCTTTGTTATATGGCAGCCATTTGCTAAAATCATTTACCGTATATACTCGAGTATAAGTCGAATTTTTCAGCACATTTTTTTGTGCTGAAAGTGCCCCCCTCGACTTATACTCGAGTCAAGCACTTTTCTGCAGCAAAAAAATTCATTTTCCGAACCGACTTTGGGGCCCCGTATCTCAGGGCCACTTGGTGCTAGAAACCCCAAATTTGGTATGCAAACCCAGTGGACCTAGTACCACAACATATTCGAAGCTGAAGTTCCTAGCACTAAGTGGCCCCGAGATACGGGGCCCCAAAATCGGTTCAGAAAATGTCATTCTCTGCTGCAGAAAAGTGCTTGACATTTTCTGAACCGACTTTGGGGCCCCATATCTCAGGGCCACTTGATGCTAGGAACCCCAAATTTAAAATGGAAACCCAGTGGAACTGGTACCATAACATATCTAAAGCTTGGGTTCCTAGCACCAAGTGGCCCTGAGATACGGGGCCCCAAAATTGGTTCGGAAAATGTCATTTTCTGCTGCAGAAAAGTGCTTGACATTTTCTGAACTGATTTTTGGGGCCCTGTATCTCGTGGCCACTTGGTGCTAGAAGCCCCAGCTTTGGAAATGTTATGGTGCTCCACTGGGTTTGCACACCAAATTTGGGATTCTTAGCACTAAATGGCCCCGAGATACGGGGCCCCAAATTCGGGCAACTGTGTCTATCTGCAGCAATGTCATTTCGGGACCCTTTGGGTTCAGAGACCCCAAATTTTGGCTGCAGCTAGGGGGCATCTAGGAACCCTTAACTACCAAGTTTGAAGTTCAGGGGACCTATGGCTGCAAATGGGCATAGTGAGGCATGCAAATGGGCACAGTGATGCTGCAAATGGGCATTGTTGACCCTCTTTTCCACTTACAGTAGCTGTGCATTTCTCACCCTCGTCTAATACTCGGGTCAATAAGTTTTTCCCATTTTTTTTGTGGTAAATTAGGGCCTCGACTTATACTCGGAACGACTTATACTCGAGTATATACGGTAAGTTCATTTTTTTTCCTCATTAATGTACACAAAGCACCCCATATTGACAGAAAGCACAGAATTGTTGACATTTTTGCAGATTTATTAAAAAAGAAAAACTGAAATATCACATGGTCCTAAGTATTCAGACCCTTTGCTCAGTATTTAGTAGAAGCACCCTTTTGATCTAATACAGCCATGAGTCTTTTTGGGAAAGATGCAACAAATTTTTCACACCTGGATTTGGGGATCCTCTGCCATTCCTCCTTGCAGATCCTCTCCAGTTCTGTCAGGTTGGATGGTAAACGTTGGTGAACAGCCATTTTTAGGTCTCTCCAGAGATGCTCAATTGGGTTTAGGTCAGGGCTCTGGTTGGGCCATTCAAGAACAGTCACGGAGTTGTTGTGAAGCCACTCCTTTGTTATTTTAGCTGTGTGCTTAGGGTTATTGTCTTGTTGGAAGGTAAACCTTCGGACCAGTCTGAGGTCCTGAGCACTCTGGAGAAGGTTTTCGTCCAGTATATACCTGTACTTGGCCGCATTGATCTTTCTCTCGATTGCTACCAGTCGTCCTGTCCCTGCAGCTGAAAAACCCCCCCACAGCATGATGCTGCCACCACCATGCTTCACTGTTGGGACTGTACTGAACAGGTGATGAGCAGTGCCTGGTTTTCTTCACACAATCCGCTTAGAATTAAGGCCAAAAAGTTCTATCTAGGTCTCATCAGACCACAGAATCTTATTTATCACCATCTTGGAGTCCTTCAGGTGTTTTTATAACAAAGAGTGAAAAATTTAAGGGGGTCTGAATACTTTCCGTCGCCACTGTGTGTATATATATATATATAGTATCTCACAGAAGTAAGTGCACCCCTCACATTTTTGTAAATATTTTATTCTATCTTTTCATGTGACAACACTGAAGAAATGACACTTTGCTACAATGTAAAGTAGTGAGTGTACAGCTTGTATAACAGTGTAAATTTGATGTCCCCTCAAAATAACCCAACACACAGCCATTAATGTCTAACCGTTGGCAACAAAAGTGAGTACACCCTAAGTGAAAATGTCCAAATTGGGCCCAAATAGCCATTTTCCCTCCAAGGTGTCATGTGACTCATTAGTGTTACAAGGTCTCAGGTGTGAATGGGGAGCAGGTGTGTTAAATTTTGTGTTATCGCTCTCACTCTCTCATACTGATCAGTGGAAGTTCAACATGGCACCTCATGGCAAAGAACTCTCTGAGGATCTGAAAAAAAGAATTGTTGCTCTACATAAAGATGGCCTAGGCTATAAGAAGATTGCCAAGACCCTGAAACTGAACTGCAGCACGGTGGCCAAGACCATACAGCAGTTTAACAGGACATGTTCCACTCAGAACAGGCTTTGGAATGGTCGACCAAAGAAGTTGAGTGCACATGCTCAGCATCATATCCAGAGGATGTCTTTGGGAAATAGAGGTATGAGTGCTGCCAGCATTGCTGCAGAGGTTGAAGGGGTGGGGGGTCAGCCTGTCAGTGCTCAGACCATATGCCGCACACTGCATCAAATTGGTCTGCATGGCTGTCCTCACAGAAGTAGGCCTCTTCTAAAGATTATGCACAAGAAAGCCTGCAAACAGTTTACTGAAGACAAGCAGACTAAGGACATGGATTACTAGAACCATGTCCTGTGGTCTGATGAGATCAAGATAAACTTATTTGGTTCAGATAGTGTCAAGCATGTGTAGCGGCACCCAGGTGAGGAGTATAAAGACAAGTGTGTCTTGCCTACAGTCAAGCATGGTGGTGGGAGTGTCATGGTCTGGGGCTGCATGAGTGCTGCCGGCACTGGGGAGCTACAGATCATTGAGGGAACCATGAATGCCAACATGTATTGTGACATACTGAAGCAGAGCATGATCCCCTCCCTTCGGAGACTGGGCTGCAGGGCAGTATTCCAACATGATAACGACCCCAAACATGCCTCCAAGGTGACCGCTGCCTTGCTAAAGAAGCTAAGGGTAAAGGTGATGGATTGGCCAAGTATGTCTCCAGACCTTAACCCTATTGAGCATCTGTGGGACATCCTCGGAAGATGGAGGAGCGCAAGGTCTCTAACATCCACCAGCTCTGTGATGTCGTTATGGAGGAGTGGAAGAGGACTCCAGTGGCAACCTGTGAAGCTCTGGTGAACTCCATGCCCAAGAGTGTAAAGGCAGTGCTGGAAAATAATGGTGGCCACACAAAATATTGACACTTTGGGCCCAATGTGGACATTTTCACTTAGGGGTGTACTCACTTTGGTTACCAGCGGTTTAGACATTAATGGCTGTGTGTTGAGTTATTTTGAGGGAACAGCAAATTTACACTGTTATACAAGCTGTACACTCATTACTTTACATTGTAGCAAAGTGTAATTTCATCAGTGTTGTCACATGAAAAGATAGAATAAAATATTTACAAAAATGTGAGGGGGTGTACTCACTTTTGTGAGATAATATATATATATATATATATATATATATATATATATATATTACTGTGCAAAAGTCTTAGGCAGGTGTGAAGAAATGCTGTAAATGCTTTCTAAAATATATATATGTATATATATTTTTATTGTTTATTTTTTCAATTTACAAAATGCAAAGTGAGCGAACAGAAGAAAAATCTCCCTCAAATCAATGTTTGGTGTGACTACCCTTTGGATCCAAACCAGCATCAAATCAATCATCAATTCCATATGTAGGTTGAGGCACAGTCATTAACTGAAACAGAAACTGGTGTGTAGGAGGCAATGTTAATTTTGTCAACTAAAACATTTTAGTAGACTAAATTAATACTATTTTAGTGGACTAAAATACGACTAAAACTAAAACATTGACTATGGCACTTTAGTAAAAACACTAAAATTTGATGCCAAAATTAACCCTGGTCTGTAGTGCATGTTCAAACCTTAATACCATAAATAATAACATATTTAATTTTTCACTCCACCAGTATATAATGAATTTGGAAATTGTAGAGAAATGCTTAAATAATGCATTACAATTTAACTAGACCAATTAGAGTTTAGACAACTAAAATTAGTTTTAGTCTATTAAAATGTACTGGAGATTTTAATCGACTAAATACAACTAAAACTAAAACAATTGCATAAGACTAAAATGGGACTAAAACTAAAATGCCATTTTAGTCAAAAGACTAAAACTAAATCAAAATTTGCTACCAAAATTAACACTGGTAGGAGGCTTAAAACTGGGTGAGGAACAAGCAAACTCTGCTCTAGGTAATAGACCACAGCAAGACTGATCACTGCAACAAGACAAAAGATAAATACACTGTATCAGCAAGATTTCCCCAGGCAAAGATTTCAAAACAGACTGGGGTTTTAGGATGTGCGCTTTTTTTAGGTTAACAAACGCTTTAAGGACCGGAGACACAGTGGTTGGCTAACTTAATGCAGCAGATAAAAGGCACGTCATACTTACTTCCCTTCTGAATCGGAAGATGTCCAGCAATGCCATCAGCACAGAACTGATGGAAACCAGTTGGACCCCGGTATACCTATCTATTGTCCATAGAAGTCTGGTCAGAAGTTTTCTTCATGGAAGAATTTTGGCCAAAAAGCCATACCTCCAATGTGGAAACAAGGTTAAGCGACTCAACTATGCACAAAAACATAGGAACCAGGGAGCAGAAAAATGACAGCAGGTGCTCTGGACTGATGATTTGAAATATTTGACTGTAGCAGGAGGCAGTTTGTTCTCCAAAGGGCTGGAGAGCGATACAATAATGCATGTCTACAGGCAACAGTGAAGCATGGTGGAGGTTCCTTGCAAGTTTGGGGCTGCATTTCTGCAAATAGAGTTGGAGATTTGGTCAGGATCAATGGTGTCCTCAATGTTGAAAAATACAGGCAGATATGTATCTATCATACCATACCATCATGTGATTGGCCCCAAATTGATTCTGCAGCAGGGCAACGACCCCAAACTTACAGCCAATGTCATTTAAGAACTATCTTCATTGTAAAGAACAAGCACTGATCCCAACATCATTGAGCCTGTCATGAAAAGACAGAAGGATTTGAGGCAGCCTAAAGCCACAGATTTGTGGTTAGTTCCTCAAAATGTTTGGTACAACCTACCTGATGAGTTCTTTCAAAAACTGTGTGCAAGTGTACCTACAAGAATTTATATTGTTCTGAGGGCAAAGGGTGGTCACACCAAATAATGATTTGATTTGGATTTTTCTTCTGTTCATTTTCTTTTTTTTTGTTGATTGATAAAAATAAACTATTAACATTTCTATATCTGAAAGCATTCTTAATTTACAGCATTTTTTCACAACTGCTTAAAACTTTTACACCGGTTCTGTATATACACTGTAAATCACTATTATACTGGATTTCCATAACACCAACAGTTTTAATACAACTCAGTACAAGGGGGATCAGAGGGCCTTTCTTATTATATATAAACAAATACAAAATAGTATAACGGATCAATGGGTTTTTAGAGAAAAAGCTAGCGAAGGGTGATCACAAATGTTGAAGGCAAATATCCAGAAGGGAACAAAGATGTGCTCAAATCATCCACAACAAGTAGGAGAGGTGAACCTACAAATGACACTGTATAATGCACATCAACTAAACTTACTGGCATCAACATCAACTAAATGACAGAGGTTCCTCAAAGAAACAGGCGACTAGCATTGATTATCAGTGTGTGAAATCAGTATGGCATTCCTCCAAAGGGTGACATGAGGGGCAATAGGCATCACACAGCATGGGTGCCACCCAGACCATTTATGGGGAGGTGACCCAGTCATCCCTTGCACTTCCATTAGTATACACTGTGGGGCCGGCTTTCAGGGGGAGAGCTCTAGTCCTATTCATCTCTATTATCGTTAATAATTTTTAGGATTGTATGCATCACAATCTGCCTCATGTTAACACCACTTGCTGACCACCTAACGTACATGTACTGCGGCAGTTGGGCTCTATTGCGCGAAATGACGTACCAGTACGCCATTTTGTGCAATAACTACCATGGGGCGCATGCATGCCGCTTGAGGCGCTATCGCGCGCTGATTGGACAGAGGGGGAGCTAATCAGCGGGTTCGGCGGACATCCGCGATTGTTCACTGAGAGAGGCAGAACGGCGGTCTGCTTATGTAAACAAAGCAGATCCCTGTTCTGACAGGGGAGAAGATAGAGATCTTGTGTTCCTGCTAAGCACGAACATGGATCTCTGTCTTCACCCAGTCAGAGCAACCCCCACACAGTTAGCAAGCACCCTTTAGGGACACATTTAACCCTTTGATCACCCTGCTGTTAACCCCTTCCCTGCCAGTGTCATTATTACAGTAACAGTGCATATTGTTAGCACTGATCACTGTAATAATGTCACTGGTCCCAAAAAAGTGTCAGTGTCTGATTTGTCTGCCACAATGTCACAGTCGCAACCATTACTAGTAAAATTAAATAAATAAATATGCCATTAAAATATCCCATAGTTTGTAGACACGATAACTTTTGCGCAAACCAATCAGTATATGCTTATTGGGATTTTTTTCTACAAAACATATGTAGCATGTAGCAGAATGCATATTGGCCTACATTGATGAAAAATTTAGATTTTTTACATTTTTTTTTATTGGATGTGTTTTATAGCAGAAAGTAAAAAATATTGTTTCTTTTCTTTTTTGTTTAAAACCACAGAGGTGATCAAAGAAAGCTCTATTTGTGGGAAAAAAGGACATAAATTTTATTTGGGTACAGCGTTGCACGACCGCGCAATTGTCAGTTAAAGCAACGCAGTGCTGTATCGCAAAAAATGGCCTGGTCATTAGGGGGTAAAACCTTCTGGAGTGGAAGTGGTTAGTTTACTATGCATACTTATATGGTAGATAATCAAGATTTTGCTTATTCCCTGATGAAGACTCTTTGAGTTGAAATGCGTTGGAACCCTCTTGTTTAATACAAACAAAAGTTGTAAATGTCACATGACTTTTGTGATCTGTTTTTAACAAGATTTCATACTGTTTGACATATCTTTTGGTTTTTTTTTTGCTTTGTAATAATAAAGTGAATGCATTTTATTAACTTGTTAATTTTGGTGCCTAAAAAATCCCATCCAAAAGTCTCTCAAAGCCCATTGCAATATTAGGGATGTGGCGCTGTCTCTTCCAAACTTAGCATAAGCTGTGGTGGTCCTCAAGTATAAAGGATCTCACAGGTCTTGTAGTGGGGGCTACCTTTGGGAATATATATATATATATATATATATATATACCGGTATATATATACAGTAAAACCTCAGATTGCCAGTAACACGGTTTACGAGCTCTTTTTTTAAAATTCTGACCCTATTTGCGAGCGTTGTCTCGCAAGATGAGCAGGATTCAAGCCTCTGGGGTGTGCAGCACCGCATTTGGCTGGGGGTGCCATGACACTCGGACCCGCTCGAAGACACTCTGTTCCCAAGTGTCTCTGAGCGTCTCCGAGTGTCCCCGATTGTCTCTGAGCGGCACAGAGTGGTCTACGAGCGTCTCTGAGTGTTTCCGAGGGTCCCCGGCATCCCCCTACCACTGGCCACATGCGGTACTGCATACGCTAGCAGTGACACTGGAACAAATTATCTTATTTTCCATTGATTCCTATGGGGAAGGTCGCTTTGGATTACAATTATGCTTCTGGAACTAATTATGCTCGTAATCCAAGGTACTACTGTATATAAATAAACATATATATATACACACACACAGGCTAAAGTATTGGGACACCTGCCTTTACAGGCACATGCACTTTAATGATATCCCAGTCTTATGCCCTGTACACACAGTCGGATTTTCCGACAGAAAAAGTGTGATCGGATTGTGTTGTCAGAAATTCTGATCGTGTGTGGGCTCCATCTGACTTTTTCCGTCGGAATTTCCGACACACAAAGTTTGAGAGCAGGGGTATAAAATTTTCCGACAACAAAATCGGATCGGTTAAATTCTGATCGTGTGTACACAAATCCGACCCACAAAGTGCCACACATGCTCAGAATAAATTAATAGACGAAAGCTATTGGCTACTGCCCCGTTCCATGGATTTTGTTGTCGGAATGTCCGATCAATGTCCGATCATGTGTACAGGGCATTAGTCTATAGAGTTCAATATTGAGTTGGCCCACCCTTTGCAGCTATAACAGCTTCAACTCTTCTGGGAAGGCTATCCACAAGGTTTAGGAGTGTGTCTATGGGAATGTTTGACCATTCTTCCAGAAGGCGCATTTGTGAGGTCAGGGACAAGAAGGCCTGGCTCACAGTCTCCATTTTAATTCATCCCAAAGGTGTTCTGTTGGGTTGTCAAGTTCCTCCACCCCAAACTCGCTTATCCATGTCTTTATGGACTTTGCTTTGTGCACTGGCACGCAATCATGTTGGAACAGGAAGAGGCCATCCCCAAACTTTTCCCACAAAGTTGGGAGCATGAAATCGTCCAAAATGTCTTGGTATGCTGATGCCTTAAGAGTTTTCTTCACTGGAATTAAAGGGTCAAGCCCAACTGCTGAAAACTGCGACCCCACACCATAACCCCCCCCCCTAAAAGATTTGGATCAATGTAGCTCTTAGCTATTTTTTGAACACTCACATGCATGTCCATGGTTTGGGTCAGACTTTGTATGGGTCCCCACCCTTTGGACACATGGTGTGTTTTTTGGCTTTGGATGTCTGTGTACGTGCGTTATGTATGCAATACGACTCTTTTACACCTACTAAATTTTTAAAGCCCTTGCATTCCTGTTTTTTGTTCCCTGAGGTCTGTTTTGCTCGGGCTGCCCTGTTGTCTTCTCCTGCGATGTGCACCAGACACCACCCCCCCGTCTCCCCCTGGTGCCCTTGTGGCAGGGGATTGGGGGCGTGTGGTCTCCTATGCATCGGCGTCACGCACATGCTGTACTAGAGATATCCTTTTTGGGCTTTTCCACCCTGGCTCATGCATATGGCGGGATACGTTTTGGCGCTAATTGGCGGTGGACGCCTCCTGCTTGTTATCATGCCAGCGTGACATTGGTGGGGATCCGCTCCATATATCGGGCCCACCTGAACATCCCCATTTGTAGCTTACCAGGCGATCAGGTTGCACTGTCTGACTCACTACTCATCACACTCTGCATCTGCCACCACAAGGTAACTGTCATGGTTATGCAATAGAGTCTGTTTGTCAGCCTACCTGTTTCCATGTGTTCATCTCCAAAGACCAGCTGTCTCTCACCTGACTGCTTTTATTAACTCTCCTCTAGCATGGCTCCACCCCAGCTCCTATCAGAGAACTCTATATTAACCTCTGCACTGCACGTCAGCCCTGCTGATCAACCTTTGTGTGTTTGGCTTCCTGTTCCTGCCTGCCGTGTGCTCTACATTTATCTCTGTTACCGACCTTGGCGTGTTCTATACTATTCCTGTCTGCTCGTGACCCTGATCTTTTGGCGTGTCCCCGACTATCCTTGTTTGCCTGTGACCCTGAACCTTGGCATGTACCCTGTTGTCCTTGTCTGCTTGTGGCCCTGACCTTGGCTTATTCCTTTACTATCCTTATCCTTCTGTTGCCTACTGTGGGTGTGAGCTGGGGGACCCTGGGGGTCGCGACCTGGAGCCAGTTGCAGCCCAGTTCATCCTCACCTCTAGAGGCTCTGGTGAACACTTAGACTCCGCGCCCCAGGGAATCCTACACTCTAACCCCGGTGGGATCCGTGTTGGTGTTCCAGGGACCCTGCCTTCCTTATACCCGGACTCCCATCCGCAGCAGTCAGCCGTAGGGTCCACTGCCTTGCGGGGCACTCCTGATCCCAACGGTGTGCATCTGTCACCTAGCCACAAGGTGACCTGACAGTAACCCTATGAGTCACGGTTGTTCCCACCCATCTTCACCCTCACTTTCTCTTTCATCTTCTCTTTATCCCTTTTTCAGATCCCTATGTATATCACAATGCAGGTTTTCCAAGCCTGCGCTTCACCTCAAACTTTTATCACAGAATTTTCTCTATTTACCCCAATCTTTGGGCTTTCATGCACTCCTAGTGGACAGTGTTTCTTTCACACTATTTTGCAACAGTGCTACCTGGTTTGCTACATATACCATGTTATATTTATTTTACAGATTCCTTGTAGCCAAATATTGGCACAATACCCACTACAATATGTACACTCCTAATATGCTGGGGGCGCGTTCATGTGCGGGCCTGATGTTCTGGCAGATCCCAACACCTCAGCTCCCCAAGGTCCAAAAAGACATGGATGAGCGAGTTTGGGGTGGAGGAACTTGACTGGCCTGCACAGAGTGCTGACCTCAACCCAATAGAACACCTTTGTAATGAATTAGAGCGGAGACTGCGAGCCAGGCCTTCTCGTCCAACATCAGTGCCTGACCTTTACTAATGCGCTTCTGGAAGAATGGTCAAACATTCCTATAGACACAATCCTAAACCCTGTGGACAGCCTTCCCAGAAGAGTTAAAGCTGAAGCTGCAAAGGGTGGGCCAACTCAATATTGAACCCTACGGACTAAGACTGGGATGTCATTAAAGTTCATGTGCGTGTAAAGGCAGGTGTTTCAATACCTTTGACAATATAGTGTGTGTGTGTATATATATATATATATATATGCATATATATTGTGTTTAAGCTAATTATTTAAGCTAGGTAACCTCCCTATCCTCCCACATCCTACTGATGGAACACTGAGAAGCATCTACACAAAGATGAAGTCAATCCTGTTAACAGCACTCTACGATATGGAGCCTGCTGTGTAGAGGACTATAATAAGCTAACATATAGATAGAATGTGGTGCATATATTAGCAATTTTTAAAAGATAATTGATACATGCCTGGATTAAATGTTTTTCTATTTGCCTGGAGTTCAACTTTAATGTAATAATAGTAATAATAAAGACTATATTTGTGTGCAAATAATTCAGGAAGCTACAGACCTATTTGAATAATGAGTTGTGAATTTAAGCAACACTTAGAAGCATCAGAAGTGACAACCAGAAGATCTGATATAGACAACCTGCAGATAAGGAAGTGCTATAAACTAGCATGCGTTAAATACCATGACACCTGGTTATTAAGAACTAAATCATTGTACATGTTGCCATTTAATTAAGCCACCTGCCGTTTTTCCTTATAATGCATCTCTTATTATAAACATTTTTCCTGCGCACAGGCTGTCACTGCTGGAACCATAATTATCATGTGTAAATTGAAATGTGATTTTTGTACTGAACAAGTTAATAAAACAATCTTTCAGGGTATAAAATGCATATGGTAAAAGCAGAACGCATTATGGAAAGCCTTTCTGAAATACTGGCACGTATTCTGAATATATTATTCCTATTTGATTTTTACATTAAAATGCAGCATTTGAGGTTCTTCTCAAGTTACAATCATGGAATGTGTGGAAACAAAGTGATAAATGTTTTTTTTTTTTTTGCAAAGGGGATCTATACCGCTATAAAAAGGGGAAACGAGAAACCTGCCAATACTAACTTTTCATTCTGAATATTCTACCTGCCTAGTTGTCAGCATGTCTCTCTAGCTATGCTATACTGTGACCAAAAACCTATTGTGCTTGCCTTCAGACTATATCATAAAGTGCAATATAACAGTTTATCACAAGTAAAAAAGTATACAATGCTTATAGTTACATAATTAGTGAGGTTGAAAAAAAGGCACATGTCTATCTAGTTCAACCTATAAAAATGAAAATGAAAAAAAAAATATCTTACAATCCCATATACATAATCCTACACCCACAGATGATCCAGAGAAAAGCAAAAAACCCCAGCAAAGCATCATCTAATTTGCTCTAGCAGGGGAAAAAATTCCTTCCTGATCCACCAAGGCCCCTTTCACACGGGACGGATCCGTGTTGATCCGCCCCGTGTTTATCCGCTGCTCAGCGGGGATCGCTCCGCTTTCCCCAGCTGAGCAGGCAGATGACAGGGCGGGACCCGCACACTGTGCAGGGACCGCCCTGTCAGATCTCGGCTCTCCCCTATGGGGGATCGGAGGAACACGGACCGTCTGTCCGTGTTCATCCGATCCGCTCTGCAGACGGATAGAAAAATAGGATTTTCTTCCGTCCGCAGAATCGGACGAGAGCGGAGCCGGACAACATCGGGTGTTAGCGGATGTACATCCGCTGACACCCGCTATCCCATAGGGATGCATGTATGTCCGTATTTCATCCGAAAACGGATGGATGAAATACGGACATACGGTCCGCACGTGTGAAAGGGGCCCAAGAGTCAATGGGATATTCCCTGAGTCAACTTTACCTATAAATATTAGCATCCAGTTATATTATGTACATTTAGAAAGGAATCCAGTCCTTTCTTAAAGCAACCTACTGAGCTGGCCAGAACCAGCTTTTGAGGGAGTCTATTCCACATTTTCACAACTGTTACTGTGAAGAAGTCTTTCCGTTTTTGGAGATCAAATCTTTGTTCCTCCAGATGTAAAGAGTGCCCCCCCCCCCGTCCTCTGTGATGACCTAAAAGCAAATATCTCACAAGTTCACTATTTTTATTTCATCTTCTCAAGAAAAAATAAATTCAGCTCCTCTAATCTTTCCTCATAGCTGAGCTCCTCCATGCCTCTTATCAGTTTGGTTGCCCTTCTGTGCACGTTTTTCAGGTCCCCGATATCCTTATATGAACTGGTGCCCAAAACTTAACTGCATATTCCAGATGAGATCTTACTAATGCTTTGTACAGGAGCAAAATGATATCTCTCTCTCTGGAGTCTATACCTCTCTTAATACAAGAAAGGACTTTGCTCCCTTTGGAAACTGCAGCTTGGCATTGCATGCTATTATTGAGCTTATGATCTATCAGAACACCCTGAGCCTCTCCACCATTGATCCCCCCCCCAATTGTACTCCCCCTAGTATGTATGATGCATGCTTATTCATAGCCCCCAAGTGCATAACTTTACATTTATCAACATTAAACCTCATTTGCCACATAGTTGCCTAATTAAATAGTGCATTGAGGTTGGCTTGTAAGTTGGAGACATCCTGTAAGGACGTTATTCCACTGCATAGCTTGGTATCATCTGCAAAGACTGAAATGATACTTTTAATGCCAGACCCTATATAATTTATAAATACATTAAAAAGTAAGGGTCCCAACGCTGAACCTTGGGATACACCACTGATAACCTTATTCAGAGTATAAATCATTGATCATTACTTTCTGAATTCGGTCTTCTAAAAAATAATAATAATAAAGTATACATAAAAATTAGACAATAAATACACCATTTTTTTTAAATATACAAGTATAGTATTTTGTTTTGAATTTTTGAAAGTTATATTTTGTTAACTATGCTATACTGGCCATAAATGTGAACAAGGATTTCTGGCTTTTATTTGTCTTTCCTGATCTCCATGCTTGTCCCTGTGTTGCGTTTGTTAAACAATATGATTTTTTTATATTAATCAGACATAATATTACATGGGACAGTCTGTTTAGTAATTGGCCATAGAAACAGAAATCGGATTACTGTCAGGTTTGGCTTGGGTGGATACTTCTCAAACAAATGCTGTTGGATACAATGGGAATGTAAATACCATTGTTGTATTCAGTTGACAGTTTCAACAGTATATAGCTACAGCATATATATATAGTTTATCTAGTCTCTATAGTTACAGTAAACAGTTAATACATTACCTATGGCATGTATTATACCAGCATGCCATCTTGAGGTAGAATTTGAGAGTGCATCTCTAATTAAAACTATAGAGATGTCTTTCTGTTAGTCGGTTGGTATAGTAAACAACCTGAGCTATATGAAGGTTGCCAGGCATAAGCTAGACTGGACTTGCATCATGCCTTAAGACCAAAGAGGAAATGTCCTTAACCAGCCATTGAAGAAGAAAGATACCCAATTTCCAAAGCAACTCCCAACTGAGTCCTCGTTGTCAAAGGAGATCATGAACCCACAGTAACTGGAGTTAGGTAACTTTTAAGCGTATTTCTACTATTACAGACCATAGTTTCTGCTTCTTTGCTAGGCATCTTGCTTGATATATCTGTCAGTCTTGTACTGTATTCCTAATAATGTAACTGTTTTGTAATGTACAGCATTTTTGTTTAGTAAAAGCATATTTACACACTGCAGAAGTCTCAGCTTCCTTGTTTATACTGCAAATTGACCTTGCTAGATAGACACAGCAAAACAATTGGGGGCTCGTCCGGGATCTGTGCTATAATTTAACTGAAGCAGACCTGTTTTCTGTGATGTGTTGTGGAGCTTGTGCTAGGTAAAATGCTGCGTAAGCTATTTAGGAAAAGCAAGGATGCAGAGAGTTCTGGTGTCCAGAGGAGAGTGTGCAAGTTACCTATCTGGACCAGAGACAATGTGTAGAAGCCTCTTGCTAAAGAATTTGTAAAGTATGCGTCTCCCTTGAATAAGACTTGGGGTGATAAAGTCTCAGATCATTTTGTAGATTTTAGCCTTAGGTAAAAAAGAGAAGAGTACAGTGTCCACAGTGGGTTGGTACTTCCTTCATGCTCTCTATACTGAATCACAAAGGAGGGAGAGGGCAGAGGCAGAAATGAAGGCATTAAATGACCAGCTAGCAGTTGCTTCGGAGTGTGTTGGTTCAACTGCTAGTCGGGCTGATGATTTGCAAGGGCGGTGTGCAGCCCTCATGACCAAATCAATTAACGCCTTAAGGAAAATGAAGGGCCATAAACATGTTAGTAAAGCCAGTGTACGTGCCATTGTCACATCCCAAAACTGGGATTGTGAGGATGTTCTCTCCTCAAATGATAGTGAGGATGAGGAGATAGAGTTTGATATTTCAGATGATGATCTGCTAGTGGGAAAGAAAAGGTGTGCCATATCTCTCATTACTAAGCATAGGAAAAAGCAACATGATAGAGAGGATATGGCAGATAGGGAGGTTCATTATCGCAACCCCAAAAATGTGGAATTTGAAGAAATACGGGAGTTTATATAAACTGAACTCAATGAGCTGGCTAAACAATACAATCCCTACAGTAGGGATCATTAGACCTGCTGTAAGTCCTTTCTCATCTCCGGTGTTCCCAGTAAAGAAACCTGATGGGAATTATAGAATGACTGTGTATTACAGAGGTCTAAACAAAGTGGCACCTCCATTGAAGTCAGCTGTATCTGATATGATGTCAATCATTGAGAAAACTGATAAAGAAACAGGAGAATATTATGCTGTGATATACATTAATGGTTTCTTTTTCTATTTTGATAGACCCAGATTGTCTTTGTGTGGGACGGCCGCCAGTAGACTTCCATAATGCTTCCTGAAGACTATGTTCATTCTCCAATGATTTGTCATGAACTGATTGCCTGAGATTTAAGTACCCTTAATTTGAAAATTGCTGTGTTTTATTACATTGATGACATCATGATCTCTGGGACAAAAGAAGATGTAACTGAGGCACTGCACCTGCTGATACAGCAACTGGAGAACAGAGGGCAGGCTATCAACAAAGACAAAGTCCAAGGACCTGCCACAGAGGTGAAATTCCCGGGAATGATATGGACAGGGTCGCAGAGGAAAATTCCAGAGACAGTTGTGCAAACTAACCAGGCACTGTCGCCCTCTACTACCAAAAAGGAGGCACAGAAATTCATTGGAGTTGTGGGATTCTGGAGATCGTTCATCCCATATCTTAGACTGATCCTGAGGCCTATATACAATGTCACCAGAAAAAAGACTGAGTTCTCATAGGGTTCAGAGCAGCGGACCGCATTCCTTGCTGCTAAAGAAGCCATTTTGCAGCATTAGGGATCAGCTGGATCTAGTGGAGCAGGATGGTACCATATCTTCAAGTCTGTGGCAGCCAAATGAAAATAAAGAACTGAAAGCAATACCCACTGGATTTTGGTCCAAACAACTGACAGGAGCACAAAAGAGATACATGCACCTAGAGAAGTACCTGTTTGGGGCCTACACAGCACTTCAACATGTAGGGACTATTACAGGAAAGGACACCGTCACCATATATACTGCATTGGCAATAGCAGGGTGGGTGAGAGATAATACACTGACCACTAGGGCAGCTGTAGCTCAGAACAGACACTGATGCAATGGAAGTGGTACCTTCAAGAAAGAAGGGGTATTGCAGCTGGAGATGTCAGAGACATTTCAAAACAGTTGGCAGGGCTTGTTACTATTATCAGCACTCAGCCAGGAGAAGAAATTCCTGTGCTGCAGTCATCCCCAGCTCAAGAGGCTCCCCCCTTTGAGTCTCTGTCAGAAGACATGAAGGAGTCAGCGTGGATTACTGATGGTTCAGCCATAGTCGCCTTGTCTGGGCATAAATGGACAGTAGGAGCCTACAGCCCAAATACAGACACAGTTCTGCAGGACGGTCCTGCAGGAGACCGGAATCAGAGGTTCCAGTCAGTATGTAGAGTTAAAAGCTGTAATGATGACTCTTCGGGAGGATCCTTCTTCCCACGTCAATATCTACACTGACAGCTGAGCAATCTTTAAAGGACTGACTACTTGGATGCCCACGTGGATGTACAATGAATGGATGATTCATGGAAAGGTGGTGTGGAGAGGCGAGGAAGTCTGGGACTACATCTGGAAGGAAGCGCACTCCTGCCTCATAAAAGTGGGGCATGTTGATGCACATGGGCCCTCTGCTCTCAAACTTTGAGAACTATAACAGAGTTGCAGATGAAATTACCAAAGTGAATGCAGTTGTGCCAATTGATCCTGTCTTGATGAACTTGGCCAACTGGGCCCACAAGCAATCAGGACATTTGGGACAGAAACCAACATATGAATGGACACAGCAGAGTCTATGTCCATGGACATGATAAAGACTGTAATAGGGAATAGTACAGTGTGTAGAGAAGTGCGACAATGGCCATTGAAAAAAGTACTCCACTGGGTCGATTAAGAGGGGAGAAAGGCCTGCAGAGATCTGGGAGATTGACTTTATCAGTCCCCTGCCCCAGGGAAACAATAGACTTAGATATTGTTGTTCTGCAGTGGACACCTATTCAGGACTTTTGCTTGTTCATCCTTGCAAATGTGCAGATCAAGCCGCAACGCTTCAACTGCTCCAGAAACTTGTCGTTGCTTATGGTTGTCCCAAACAGGTCCAAAGTGATAATGGCTCACACTTCACTGGATCAACAGTACAGCAGCGGGCCAAAGATTCTGGAGTGTACTGGTTGTGCCACATCCCATACCATCAACAGGCAGCTGGTTTGATTGAAAGATACAATGGGCTATTGAAGGACCAGATGGACAAGCTTACACCCACACATACACTAAGGGGGTGGGACCGGGTCCTCACACAGGCATTCATGTTGTTAAATTTTAGGCCAATATCCAAAAGCACACCATATGAGAGGATGGTAGGGGCTGGGGCACAGATTCCACAGCTGAAGTGCAGAGTTAAGTATTTACATAAGGTTCCTGAAAGAACAGGGCTTAACAGATACCATGTTACTGCTTCCCATGACAGAAACCAAGAGTGACAGATCTAAATCTGAAGTCTATCTAGGAATGAGAGGGAATCTAGCAGGCAGGTTTGAAGTTATATTCTCATTGGCAGATGAGCTTCAGGATAGTGGCTGAGACTCTAGTTAGTGAATACTTTTAAGCAAGAGTGGAAAGTGAGGCTGTATAACATCAAACCTTCCAAAATAAACAGCAGTGATCTTGTGGGAAATATCAGTATATTTCCTTTCTTCCTTATTGATGTTCTTTGGGAGGGTCAGAAGTGGATACAGGCAGGTAGCAAAGTGTTGGTAAGAGATCCAGGCAAGAAGCTAGTTAGAGGAGAGATTTTAGCTGAAGGGCCTGGGTCTACTGTTTATGTATTATTAAAAGAAACAGATAATCCGCTTTGTTTTCCACTCCACAAGCTATCTCTAATTTGATCCATAGGAAGACCAGAGAAAAGTGGTTAAATGATGGACAGAATGATGGAAGACCGCATGAGCTGTGGAGAGCAAGGCCTTTGATGTATTACAAGTGTATTACAAGCCTGGACTTGTTTCTACAAAACTTTAGAATGGACTTTCTAATTACCTTTTAGCCAAAGACTGAAACATTTTCTCAGGGGCAGAAATATGAGAGGGAGTTGCATTCAAGGCAAATGACTGTTTAGTATGAGTTATTAGTCTGTGTGGAGTCTGAGAGGAAAAAAATCAAGGGCGGAATGTGTTGCATTTTATGGAACAATATGATTTTTTGTATATTATTCAGACATAACATTACATGGGACATTCTGTTTAGTAATTGGTCATAGAAACAGAAATCAGATTATTATCAGGTTTGGCTTGAGTGGCTACTTCTCAAACAAATGCTGTTGGATACAATGGGAATGTAGATACCATTGTTGTATTCAGTTGACAGTTTCAACAGTATATTGTCTCTATAGCTACAGTAAACAGTTAATTTATTACCTATGGCATGTATTATACCAGAGTGCCATCTTGAGGTAGCATTTGAGCTTGCATATCTAATTAAAACTATAGATATGTCTTTCTCTTAGTCGGTTGTTATGGTAAACAACCTGAGCTATATAAAGGTTGCCAGGCATAAGCTGGACAGGACTTGCATCATGCCTTAAGACCGAAGAGGAAACGTCCTTAACCAGCCATTGAAGAAGAAAGATACCCGATTTCCAAAGCAACTGCCAACTGAGTCCTTGTTGTCAAAGAAGATCACGAACCCACAGTAACTGGAGTTAAGTAACTTTTAAGCGTATTTCTACTGTTACAGACCATGGTTTCTTCCTATTTGCTAGGCATCTTGCTTGATATATCTGTCAGTCTTGTACTGTATTCCTAATATTGTAACTGTTTTGTAATGTACAGCATTTTTGTTTAGTAAAAGCATATTTACACACTACTGAGGTCTCAGTTTCCTTGCTTATACCGCAAAGTAACCTTGCTGGATAGACACAAGCAAAACAGTCCCGAGTTTATGATCTTCATGCTTGTCCCGAGTTTATGACTAAGAAAGTGTGGAAGCTAGTAGGTTGGTATAAAAGCCAGGGAATTAGTATTTCAGACTTCCAGTCACCCAACATATTAAATATGAAATACTAACAACTTACAAAGCCACCCACAACTCGGCCCCCAGCTACATCACTAACCTAGTCTCAAAATACCAACCTAATCCTTCTCTTTGTTCCTCCCAAGACCTCCTGCCCTCTAGTTCCCTTGTCAACTCCTCCCATGCTTGCCTCCAGGACTTTTCCAGAGCCTCTCCTATCCTATGGAACTCCCTACCCCAATCTGTCTGACTATGTCCTACTCTGTTTGCTTTTAGACGATTCCTGAAAACCCTTCTCTTCAGAGAAGCCTATCCTGCCCACACCTAACAAATGTACTTTTATTTTCTCCATCAGCTCACCCTCCCACAGTTATCATATTTTGTGTCACTTGACCCTCTCTTCTAGATTGTAAGCTCTAACAAGCAGGGCTCTCTGATTCCTCCTGTATTGAATTGTATTGTAACTGTACTGTCTGCCCTCATGTTGTAAAGCACTGCACAAACTATTGGTGCTATATAAATCCTGTATAATAATAATAGAGATATTATCAGGTTTACTTTTTAAATTTGACCAGTGTTTCTGACCTCTTTAAACTGAAACAAGGAAAACTACTGCCTCCCGTAACTCACTTGCATCAGAGGCAAATAAAACAGTCTTGCAGTATGACCAATAAGATATAAATATGCTCAATTCATGATATTGCTTCTGAAAGATTAGACTTCTAGTGTTAAGATTAAGGTATGGAGCAGTGGCAGCCAGTAAATATGGGGAGCGGGGGCGTCGCCCCCCCTTATCTTTATCTGCGCCGGCCCCTAATCTCCATGCGGGGCGCCAGACGCATTGATTTCTGGCCTGGATGGGGTAAGTGTGGACCTGGTGGTTTGTTTGCCGCCCCACAAAAAAAATGGACCATCAGCCGCGACCTGTATGGAGATCCCATTTTGCTATGCTTGTAACATTCTAGCTGGCTATACACATTACAATCATATTGTACAATCTCTGTTAATTTTTCTTTAATCTTACCAGAACTATGTGAGCACCAGCCAGTAGATTCTGTTTATATCTAACCAGGCAAGCCTTTTTAATACATAGTTGTTGGTAGACCCAAAGAAGATTGTACAATCAGACTGTAATATTCATAGTCAGTTTATAATGTCTGGGCAAAGAAAAAAAGCAGTACATCTGTCAATACATGCACATTTTCCCATGTTTTGTTTATTTTAAAATGCTGCAAGTACAGAAAAATACCTGATAATCATATAGGTTTATAACTTCCTGAGCAATGAAATCTCAAATGTTGTTGTCAGCCTTTTCAGTTCACCTCTATGGAATACAGAACTCCTCCCCTCTATGTTATAGAGATAAACAGGGGAGGGGTGGTGGCGTTCTGTAGTCCAAGTTAGGTATAAGAAGCCTAGGGTTAGATTGCTGCTTCTCCAAGATATAGTACAATGAGTTGGTGTTAGAAATGTGTCATTGGCAGAATAACAAGGTGAAAATAAAGGGGAAAAAAATGAAAACTAATGCAGGCACCTCACCTAAGAACTGGTAGACTGCTATTTATACAGTATTGTGGAGAGCAGGAATGTAAGATTTTGCACACAATTGTTTTGCACTGCTACATTATGAGAGTCAACATGTGTGTCCCATCATGTCTAACATATTAGCCAGTATTCCAGAAATGTGCTCAAATCCAGATCCAACAAAGCACCAAAACTTTTTGTTGCCAAGAGATATGGAAAAACAGAGAAACCTTCGGCCTATGGTATTGGTTATTTTCTACCACGTATTACAGTTTGGATTGCACTCAGCAGATAGGGCAGGTTCACACCTGTGTTCATACAAAAAGCAGGTTAAAATTCATATGCATTCACCTGCTTTTACGTGTGGATTTTTGCGCATTTCCCTTTAGCTGTGTTTTTTTCATGTCAGTTTTCAGCAAGCCAGGAAGCTGACATTGTACAGACCAATCATCTGCTAGTTGTCAATTTTTTTTTTTTTTGCTCTTTACTTCCCTCTGCATTGGTTTACGTTGTGTTTTTACTGTGATCTACTGCTTTTATTATTATTTTTATTGCAGTTTTCTGGCCTGCTCTGCCCCCCAGCTGACAGCTGTGATGAAGTGTGAACAGAGCACGTAAAAATCCATTGTTTTCTCTGTGCCCTTGCAGAGCTTTGCTTTTTGTCTTCTGCAAAAAATGCAGCTCTCTGCGTAAGTGTGAAGCTATCCTATCAGTTCAAGGAAAAGAAGGCACCTCATTAAGGGCCGGTAATTTCTGCGTTTCTGGAAGGTGTTTCTGCATGCATGTTTTATTGTGTGCATTTTTTATGCTTTTTTTGATGTGTTCCATATCCAGTGGCTTTTTTATGCATTTTCACGATACGTTCCATAACTGTGTTTTATGCGTTTTTGTGCATTTTTTTTTTACATCTCAATTCAGGACACGTGCATTCTGGTGCATTTTATATGTGTTTTACTGCATTCCAGATGCATTCTGTCCAGAAAAAAATGCAACATGTTCTACTTTTATTGACTGCACTGGAATGTACTGCACTGGTGTGAACTAGTGCAATTGGAATACATAGAAAACACTGTGCATGCGTTTGTGATGCAGATTAAAAATGCCCTGGACTGCATCTGGTATTGAACCAGCTAAGGGCAGGTTAACATTATAGCAGAGACAATGTTTTTCTGTAGAGCAAAATGCAGCTCTCTTAAAGGCCCCATTGACACTGCAACACTGCAGGGCATAACGATGTGGAAAAATGCATTTTTCCACACTAATCTAGCTGTCTGCATGTCGCTGCCTTTCTATGCATGGAATGTCACTTTGTGTTGCAAATTCGGAAAAATGCAAGACACCAATCCCCAGCTGCATTCACTACCCGCAGAGAAAAACAGAATCCACACATATATCTTCTTCACTAAAGAGACAAAGGTGCTTTGGACATGGAATCCAGGCTTTCTGCTATAATCCATCATAGAACCCCTTTTTGAATTTTGAATTGAATTTTTTTGTGGACATACCTAGATGTTGTTGCTAATTACAGATCTGTGACCTATCACAGACCTATAATTAATCACGTATTTTTGTGGCTTAGAAATTCAAATTATTAGTGCCCCCCCCCCCCAGTTTTGACTGTGGTATCTAAAGTATTGTTCCCAGAGTCGCCATTGCTTAGAATCTTTACTTCTACTGTACATGAAATGTTGGTTGAGGCATGGACAAGCAGCAGGTGGGTCAGCAGACATCAATGACAAATAGATTTCTGATGCATAATGTGGTAGTTCTTCTGCTTTTGTATTCTTGAAAAATACATGGTATTACTGTATGTCCCTTCATTTAGATGGATAAGTCCGGGATGACCCTTAATTACACTACATTAGAGCATGTAGCATTTACTTTAATCAATAAACCACGTGCCATGCTAAACTCTGTGATTATAAATTATTGTGAACCATAAATACCAAAGAAATATAGAAAAGTCCATATAGATGATGTGATCAGTCCACAGCCATATATTGAATCCAGGTGATAATTAGACTATCCACGTGTCCCATCTCCACTTAAAACACATTTGCACACACCAGTGAAGATGTCGCCTTACCATGAGATGTGAGACTCTCTGTGAAGAGAGGTCTAAAAGTACCAAATTAAAAACTGTACAAACACAGCCAGCATGCAGGAAGGACTGCAATCCCCACAATTCTGTGGGACAAAACGTAGAACATGATGACGTCACGACCTCCGGTTACCACCCTACGTACGTTTCGTCAGAATTGACATCTTAAGGAGCCCAGAAAGCCATGTTCAGTTGTAACTGTAGTGCTGTTTTTTTGAGACTACAGAGGTGATACCTAACATTAACCTTGTTGAAGCTGTGTTCAGTCACCACCACAGTTAAATACAGCACTACAGTTACAGCTAAACAGTGCTGTATTATTAATTACTTTACATGTATGTTATCCGGTACATTAACTTGCTGCATCTCATTTAGGGTGTATTTCCATTTGCACAGTTTCACTTGAATTGATATGTAGCATTTATTTGCTGGAGTCCATCTGCCCTTAACTCAGGCATGCAGACAGGAAGGTGTGCTTAGCTGAGAAAACTTCTTCTCCCTTCCTGAGGACTCCTGGGATGTATGACATCATTTGCCTAGGCCTGGAAAGCAGGAACTGATTGAAGAAATGTACGAACAGTTCAAAACAAGTAAATATGATATACCTTACTATCTATTTACTAATACTAGCAGCATAAGGATTAAAATAGTCAGTGTTGATTGAGAGAGTGAAGTTCCGCTTTAATGTGTAATTCAAGTAGAACTCCAGCTTTGTATATAAAATTAGTAATGCTTTTGTAATTACCTCCTTAGGACTGCTCTGGTAATCATTTTCACCAGCCTGGATGTAATAGCAAGGTCAGTTTTACTTCCTGCTTCATCTGAAGGCATTGCTTCCAGTTGTGCTACAGTAAGCGATGCACAGCCACTTCCTGCCAGGAGCAGAGTCGTTTAGATTCCCCTTTGTAGTCCTTGAGACCATAGCGGTGACACCTAACGTTACACTTGAAGCTGGGTGGGCTTGAAATTAGCACAGAACCCCACCCAATAATTCTTAGCACCCAAGCCCTGTATGTATTAGACTTACAGGGCCAAAGCTTTTAAGGCCCTACTTCTCCTGCAGATCACAGAAGTGCAGTTGGTTCTGCACTCCTGTGAACCATTTTCGTCAGACAGAGGGCTAAAGCCCGCTATTGGCTGACGTTACTCAGCTGGTCCAGGATCTACCCAGATGCCTGGGGATCAACCCAGATGACTAGACTGGCTCTGCCTTTCAACTGCGCCGCTGGGAGACTGAGCCAGCTGCTCCCTCTCCAGCCCAGTGCTCCAGTGAGTGCTGGAGGGGCAGAGCAGAGAGCTGGTGACTGATAGTCACAGAGCGAAAGGGAGAACTTAGGGATCAGTAGTGTTTGATCGCACAGTTGTTAGTGCAGAGGTGGTGGGGGACAAATGCAGCTTCGGATCAATGCTGCATCCACCTAGGTATGTACAAATTGTTTTTTTTATATACCACATACTTCTATTTTAACACAGTACTCCCTGACAGAGCTACCCATAGCCTGCATGAAACTACTTAAGTCCCAAAGAATCATGGGACATGCAGTTTTAGGAAATCATGTTAAAAGATTACCAAAGCTTCCTCCTGGTGCTCTGGACTTGCAAGAGGCTAAGGGGAGAAAAATGTTGCCAAACTGGCCAAGCTGTCCGGTAAAAAGGGACAAATCTACAAGCAATCTATGGCAAGTGCCTGTCTTACCTGCTAAATGTTCAGAGCAGCTGTCAATCAACCAACAATGGGCTTTGACTGTAGTGGCTCAGATTAAAGCACAAGAGAACCAGGGTCCCACAAGAGCTGATGGTCAACCTAGAGCAAAAACCACCAGGATCATTCACTTCAAAGTTTAAATTCACTCAAAACCTTTTGTTTTTCATTTTTTATAAAGTGGTAAAGTCTTAGGCCCCTTTCACACGGACGGATAGAATTGTGCTTTTAGCTGCGTTTTCTACCGCAGCTAAACGCACACAATGCTTTCCTATGGCCCCATTCACACACTGCGTTTTGATTACATGCGATTTTGTGCAAATAGAAAAAATAGAATTGACTGCGTCCAGGAGCGATTTAGCGCAGCTATCCACACATAACTGCAGGTAATCGCAGTGCACTGTGTCATCTGCGGATAGCAGCACCGAGCTGGCTCACTCATCGGGAAAGGAAAAATGTTTTTTTTCCTTTCCCAATGAGCGACAAGCACGGGGATCTGACTTTGATCCCCGCCAATACCAGGCACTGTGTTTGGTATGAATCTTGAGGGGGAGCTCCACACCAAATTTTAAATAAAAAAACGGCATGGGGTCCCCTCCAAGAGCATACCAGGCCCTTCGGTCTGGTATGGTTTCCAAGGGGCACCCCCTACGCCAAAAAAAAGGCGTGGGGGTCCCCTCCAAAATCCATACCAGACCCTTATCCAAGCACACAGCCCGGTCGGTCAGGAAAGGGGGTGGGGATGAGCGAGCACCCCCCCTCCTGAACCGTACCAGGCCACATGCCCTCAACAAGGGGGGTTGGTGCTTTGGGGCAAGGGGGGCGCCCTGCGGGCCCCCCCACCCTATAGCACTCGTCCCCATGTTGATGAGGACAAGGGCCTCTTCCCGACAACCCTGTCCGTTGGTTGTCGGGGTCTGCGGGCGGGGGGCTTATCGGAATCCGGGAGCCCCCTTTAATAAGGGGGCTCCCAGATCCCAGTCCCCCACCCTATGTGAATGAGTATGGGGTACATCGTACCCCTACCCATTCACCTGGGGAAAAAAGTGTCAATAAAAAAACACACTACACAGGTTTTAAAAGTAATTTACTAGGCAGCTCCGGGGGTCTTCTTCCAACTTCGGGGGGTCTTCTGCCGACTTCAGGGGTCTCTCAGGCCTCTTCTCCCTCTCTCCGGTGTCGTCTCCACGTTCTCTGGTTCTTCTCCGGTGCCTTCTTCTTTCTGCCGGGCTCCTCCGCTATCTTCTGCTCTTTTGCCACTCTTTTGCTAGCGGAGGAGCCCGGTCTTTTGAGATGTCTTCTTCCCTCTTCTCTTCCAGAGATGTTGACATGACGCTCCTTCTCGCTGTAATGCGGTGAGCGAGGGCCGCAACCAATTATATAGGCATGGGGTGTGGCCACCGGGAGATGTCACCCGGTGACCCCGCCCCCTTATGACATCACAGTCCCGGGGCATGATGGGATGCTCGGATAAGGGTCTGGTATGGATTTTGGGGGGACCCCCACACCGTTTTTTCGGCGTAGGGGATGCCCCTTGGAAGCCATACCAGAGGGTATGGTACGCTCTTGGAGGGGAACCCATACCGGTTTTTTATTTAAAATTTGGAGTGGAGTTCCCCCTCAAGATTCATACCAAACACAGTGCCTGGTATTGGCGGGATCCAAGTCGGATCCCCGTTCAATATCAATATGAGTCGGTACCCTGTCGGGTTGGTAATGGCAAACCGCAGCTAAACGCAACCACAGCTAATCGCACTGTACAAATGTAGCTGATCGCAGTGCCTGGTGTCTTGAATTTCACAGAAAAAAAACATGCTTTTAACTGTGGCAGAATAGCCGTCCGTGTGAAAGGCACCACTTCAGTTTTTATTGCTTTTTTTGTGGACATTTAATATCTTTTTTAGTACCTGTGACCGCTGCCTCTGGGTCAGGATGTAAGAGGAATATAACATAACGTTGTTCTGGTCAGTGAGTGAGGAAGTGAGGGAGTTTTTCCCAGTAAAGACACAGATGTGTATGTAAAAATCCGAATTGAGGGTCCATCATCATTGCACCAAAAAAGATACTCTCTTGCTGAAAAAAAAAGTGATTATGTAAAAGGCTGAGGAGTTTGATCTTGACTGCTATGTTTAGGTAAAGATCATCTGTAAGTAGTCATGTTTGCTCTACCTATATAAGGAGAAAATGCTATCTCTGTGTTCTGACGGATGATTCGGGAATAGGGATTGTTCTCAGTCTGAAGTTGCATGTGATTCTAGCAAATGAGGGATAGCACCAAATCTTAAAGTGTTACTAAATCCACAACAGTAAAATCAGTCTGTATATGCAGTAAATCATGCTTATTATATTCACTGTGGAACCTAAGGGGCCAATCCTCTGCATTGTGTAAAAAGGATGTTCGATCCTATTTTCTCTGATCCTCCCCTTCTTCCACTGTTCCCAATCCATCTCCTGATACGACAGAGCCCATGGAGTCACTCTGCACATGCTCAGTTGGGTGCGTAGTGCTAGAGAGTTTTTTTTTCTTGGGAGGGTGCATGCGATCAGCACAGGGCTAGATCAGCACATCAGCACTGTCCAGACAGAGTAAAGGGTCCTGCAGCCTCATAAGACAGTCAGAGTAGAATGAAAACTCCTTCTACAAGCTTTAACCAGACACTGATAGAAGTTTCAAGACTGCTATATACAGCTGATGAGAAAATGTATTTAGCAGTTTATATTTACTAAAATAATTACATTTCCATGTTCTGTGTACTGTGGGAGACCAGATATACAGTTGTAATAAAAAGTATGCGAACCCTTTTGGAATAATATGGATTTCTGCACAAATTGGTCATAAAATGTGATCTGATCTTCATCTAAGTCACAACAATAGACAATCACAGTCTGCTTAAACTAATAACACACAAAGCATTAAATGTTACCATGCTTTTTATGAACACACCATGTAAACATTCACAGTGCAGGTGGAAAAAGTATGTGAACCCCTATACTAATGAGATCTCCAAGAGCTAATTGGAGTGAGATGTCAGCCAACTGGAGTCCAATCAATGAGATGAGATTGGAGGTGTTGGTTACAGCTGCCCTGCCCTATAAAAAACACCCACCAGTTCTGGGTTTGCTTTTCACAAGAAGCATTGCCTAATGTGAATGATGCCCCTCACAAAAGAGCTCTCATAAGACCTACGATTAAGAATTGCTGACTTGCATAATGCTGGAAAGGGTTATAAAAGTATCTCCAAAAGCCTTGCTGTTCATCAGTCCATGGTAAGACAAATTGTCTATAAATGGAGAAAATTCAGCACTGCTGCTACTCTCCCTAGCAGTGGGCGTCCTGTAAAGATGACTGCAAGAGCACAGCGCAGACTGCTCAATGAGGGTTTGAAGAATCCTAGAGTGTCAACTAAAGACTTACAAAAGTCTCTGGCATATGCTAACATCCCTGTTAGCAAATCTACAATATGTAAAACACTAAACAAGAATGGATTTCATGGGAGGATACCACAGAGGAAGCCACTGCTGTCCAAAAAAAACATTGCTGCACGTTTACAGTTTGCACAAGAGCACCTGGATGTTCCACAGCAGTACTGGCAAAATATTCTGTGGACAGATGAAGCCAAAGTTGAGTTGTTTGGAAGAAACACACAACACTATGTGTGGAGAAAAAGAAGCACAGCACACCAACATCAAGACCCCATCCCAACTGTGAAATATGGTGGTGGGGGCATCATGGTTTGGGGCTGCTTTGCTGCATCAGGGCCTGGACGGATTGCTATCATCGAAGGAAAAATAAATTCCCAAGTTTATCAAGACATTTTGCAGGAGAACTTAAGGCCACCTGTCCACCAGCTGAAGCTCAACAGAAGATTGGTGTTGTAACAGGACAACGACCCAAAGCATAGAAGTAAATCAACAACAGAATGGCCTAAACAGAAGAAAATACGCCTTCTGGAGTGGCCCAGTCAGAGCCTTGACCTCAACCTGAATGAGTTGCTGTGGCATGACCTCAAGAAAGCGACTCACACCAGACATCCCAAGAATATTGCTGAACTGAAACAGTTCTGTAAAGAGGAATGGTCAAGAATTACCCCTGACTGTTGTGCATGTCTGATCTGCAACTACAGGGAACATTTGGTAGAAGTTATTGCTGCCAAAGGAGGTTCAACCAGTTATTAAATTCAAGGGTTCACATAATTTTTCCACCTGCACTGTGAACGTTTATATGGTGTGTTCAATAAAAACATGGTAACATTTAATTATTTGTGTGTTATTAGTTTAAGCAGACTGTGATTGTCTATTATTGTGACTTAGATGAAGATCAGATCACATTTTATGACCAATTTGTGCAGAAATCCATATCATTCCAAAAGGATTCACATACTTTTTATTGCAACTGTAGTAAATGGAGGGTCCTGGGTTTAGTAACACATTAAGCCAGTGTTACATGTTGGTTTTATCCCACAGATTGGTTATAAAACTGGCTGTGTCTGCACCACATTTCTATCAATGCACGGAGGCTACTCAGTCTTAAAGCCCAACTCCATAAATATGAAGAAAAAAAATTCACCCTTCCAGCACTCTCCAGCACTGCAAGGGTTAATTGGTCATTTAGTCTGAGGAGTAGGGAGAAAATACTTACTTACTCCTCGCTCCAGCAAGCTCCCGGCAGCACTGCAACTGAATTTTTCTTGTTCAAAAAGTTTTATTGGAGGTTTTAGGTACAACATGGGAAGGAGGACAATGTCAAAATGAAAATACCTGCAACCTCCACAGGTGAAAGAAAAATGTTACAGAATCATTGAAAACAATGAATCTACTTCACAAAAGAACCAATGAAAGAGGAAATGTTGTTTGAATTATTTAATGCAGGAGCGGCCCGTCCATTAAGGGCCCCCTCTATCCACGCCATCCCTTATATGGTTAATGAATAGATTCATGCATAGCATAAATCTATCCACAGCCGCCGCGCCACCCCCTATTTATGCGTCTGGCCTCTTTCAGGACGCCAAGCGCATGAATTACAGCGGTGGGGGTGTTTTTTTGAAGCACCTGATTAGAGGCATAGGTTCTCATACGCTTCAAAATAGGGTGGACTAGGGTGGAGCACAGAGCATTGAGCTCAGAGCCCAATCAGGTGTGTTAGAAACGCAATTGAATATTCGCTTTTCTAACACTGAATTGCCTCTCTGCCAATCAGGAAGCGCGGGTCTAATACCCATTTCCTGATTGGCTGAAAGGTCAGGCGATCCTTTTAGATGCCTAGAAGGAGGAGGAGGGGGATGCGCAGCGGAAGGCGTCATGATCCACACCACAGGAGAAGGAAGAAAGCCGTTGGACACACTGCCTGCCAACTTCCTAGATGGGGTAAGTGCGGGGCTTTGATGTCCCGGCTGTCCCGGGGGGGTTGCCGACGACAACCAACCTGGGGGGGTGGCTGTTTGCCGCCCCCCCAAAAGAACAAAAACCACCAGCCGCCACTGATATAATGTAAGAGAATGGAGGCGCTGCGTCTAAGTAACTGTATGGGGAGTAGTAGAAAAAAACTATTGAAAAAAGAGAAGTACCCCAGGTATGGGTACAGAATAGAAATATAAATTGAGAAAAGACAAGAGAGGGGAAGGGAAGGAGGGTGAGGTCAGGTGGGGGAATTGGTGGAGAGTAGGGGAGGACCCAGGGGCCATCAAAAGCAATAAGAGGGGATGCCATATGATATACTGTAGCACTTATGCCCCGTACACACGGTCGGTTTTTCCGACAGAAAAAATGTTCAATGGGAGCTTTTGTCGGAAATTCCGACCGTGTGTAGGCTCCATCGGACATTTTCCTTCAGAATTTCCATCACACAAAATTTGAGAGCTGGTTCTTAAATTTTCCGACAACAAAATCCAAATCAAGCAGAAGAGCCGCACTGGCCATTGAACTTAATTTTACTCGACTCGTCGTACGTGTTGTACATCACCGCGTTCTTGACGGAATTTACAACAAGATTTGTGTGACCGTGTGTATGCAAGACAAGTTTGAGCCAACATCCGTTGGAAAAGATCCATGGATTTTGTTGTAGGAATGTCCGATCGCGTGTATAGGGCATAAGGAGTCAAGAGGTGCGTCAAAGTTTGGGGAAAGAAAAATATCCACCCACGGGTCCTTCAATTTTTCAATGAAAGATGTCTAGTGGAAGGGAAATGCAAATAGAGTGTTGTCAGCTTTTCTGAGTACTGTAGGGCTGAAATCAATGCAGCTACAGTATGAATTTTTGGGTACTGTGGTCAAATTGGTGAAATGTTTGTTCTTTGCTGCTTTGAATTAGTAGACATTTCCCGTCACTATTGCTGTTTTTGCACTTCCCTATTGAATATGCAAGCACATTTTCAAATTTGGATAGAGTTAGACAAAAAAATGTAAATGTAAAACACTGCTGAAAAGTCTAATATGTAAATAGGTTATTGCATAAAAATGTCTGTGATGTATTTCAGGCCTTTGTTGTTTTTCCCCTGAGTTTAAAATGCTGCGTGTTAGGTTTACTATGTGGAATGTTTACTACGGATGTTTTTTTTTTTTTGCCTGTGGTTCATGAACTTTTTCCCTAGTCAAAGAGGAAGAAATCTTTAACTCTTTTGTTGTATATGTATTCATGTGTATATATACTAAATTAGGATATCTGCTTTAGCAACAATAGCTGAAAAGTTGTAAATGGCGTTCCAGTTCAACAGTCAGTGGAAACATGTGATCCATGGAGAAAGTTGTGACGGAACCGCTTGGCACCCCGCTTAGGTGCTTCTTTCCGCCAAACAGCATTTCCTGCCCTCCAAACCATTCCAAGCAGACCGAGATAGGGTGCCCACGTGTCCGGTATTGCCCGGGACAATCCAGCAATTAGCAGAGTCAGGTCTCCCCCAGCAGCCAGCATTCTGTGCTGAACTGTCAGCACTTCACAGGAGCTCCGAGTAGGCAGATAAGGGGTCTGCAGAGGAGGAGAGGACACTGACAGTTGAGATGACACCCTCGGAGGGATGGAAGGAGGACACATCCTTAGATATTAGGACAGGGTTCATGCTGGGATGTGACCCCCCCAAAAGTGAAGGACTACAGGTCCCAACATGAACCCCTCAGAACTGACAATGTGATGCCCCCCCATCAGTGAAGAACTACAGGTCCCAGCATTAGCATGGGAAATCTATGGGGTCACACCCTTAATTCTCAGAGGTCCATGGTGGGACCTGCAGTCCTTCAATTTTGGGTGGGGGGGATCACATCCTTAGATATCAGGGGTTCATGCTGGGACTTGTAGTCCTTCACTTTTCGGGGATGTGACCACCCAAAAGTGAAGGACAATAGGTTTCAGCATAAACCCCTCAGAGCTGAAGATGTGACACCCCCGCATGGGAGAAGTAACATCAGCAGCCAGCAGTGGGAGGGGCGTTCACTTTCCCGGGGCTCTGGTGTATCAGACTGGTGGCAGGCTATAGGTGACATGTGGCACACTGCATCTGGTGGCAGGCTATGGGTGGAAAGTGGCACACTGCATCTGGCATCAGGCAACAGTGGCAAGTATAACGCTGCATCTAGTGGCAGGCAATGGGTTACAATTGGCACAATACATCTGGTGGCAAGTGACATGCTGCATCTGGTGACAAGTGACACGCTGCATCTGGTGGCAGGCAATGGTGGCAAGTGACAAGCTGCATCTGGGGGTAGGCAACAGTCGCAAGTGGCACACAACATCTGGTGGCAAGTGACACGCTGCATCTGGTGGCAAGTGACAAGCTGCATCTGGGGGCAGGCGACAGTGGCAAGTAACAAGCTGCATCTAGTGGCAGGCAACTGTGGCAAGTGGCACACTGCATCAGGTGGCAAGTGACAAGCTCAGGGTCCCCACTGATTCTGCATTATGGCGAATTGAACAATTTCATTATTTATTAAAATGTAGTACAACACCAGCCATTCACCAGACAAATCACCCCTGCCGCTGAATTCCCCGTCAACCCCGAGACTACATTCCCCCAACCCCCCATCTTTTTTTGGGAAGGGGGGCAGGGGTGTCCCTAAATGGCAGTTTGTAAATGTGGTCACCCTAGACCGAGAGCTAATACCAGCCCTTTTTACCCCAATCATACACAAACAAAATGTGAGGTCAACTTCAAAAGGTATGACTCTTTATTGAAACTCAGACACATACTTTATACCCCACAGGAGGATATTCCCCTCCTGATCATATTACCCTAACAATACAAACTGTAAACAGGAATATAATTAACATAGCCAAACAGTCAACATATACTATAAACATTTAGTTATTTAAACAACTAGCCACCTGGGTGACTCATTTGGTACCAAGTACCTCCACCCTGGATACAAAGTACATTACACATGATCATAAGTATAAACATCCCACAATGGTTCAATAACAAGGTACAATGGTCACAATATTAATCACCTGTTAAAGAGACAAGCAGGCTGATAGAAACAATAGAATAATGAGGAAGACCTACTTAATAAACACATAACAAACAGTGATCTAAGCCCACCTCAGACTAGTAGGCAACAGAAGACCCAGGGCTGTGCAGATTTCATTAACCAGCTTTTTTTTTACATACATCTGTTTACTGAGTTTAAAGTTGGCAGAGACCAGCATGGCTTCTTTGACTGTTAAATGTAAAAATGTTCTTTTGCATTATATACCAGGACATCTTCCTAAACGCTTGTAGCTTCCTCGAATGCCAGGGCCCATATTCATGTATATGGGTCCTCCAGTTCCCAGAGTCTGTGTGTTTTGGGGGGACATGGACCTGAATCCAAATTAACATTACTCCAAGGTTTCCCCAGGCCCCCACCTCCCAAAGAGCAGTGCCCCCATAAAAGCCACGGCCCATAGTCAGTAGGCAAGAGGCTAGCCTGCAGTACCTTCCAAAAGCCCCTATCCTGGTTGAGTCTGTCACAAAAGTTAAAGCTGAACTCCGGGGGCGTGTCCAAGATGGCAACGGGAGCGGACGTGTTTTAACTCCACTCCGCCGTTCAGATCTTCCACCCAGCAATCCCACGGTGCTGGCCATTTATCCTCCTCCAAAACCGCTCACTTTTGGTCCCTGGCTTCGCCTGTCCATGCCCGGCTACAAATGAGGGGGAGCAGCGCGCCGACAGAGCCACAAGAGGACCGGGACCGCACAGCACGCTGAGGGGAAGGCCACTGCCGTCCCGCCCACCATGGCATCCCAGGAAGAGGAGGTGAGTCATGAGGCTGCTGCTCTTTAGGCCCCTCCCGAGCACACAGCACTCTTGGAAGCCATTAACGGCTGCAAAACAGCCCTGACTAAAAAGATGGACAATGTATACATAGAGCTGGGCCTGATTAGAAGGGATAATGATGCCTTCAGAGGCAGGGTGACAGAGGTGGAGCATCGTGTGTCTGCAGCGGGAGCAGTCGGCTGACCTCCATTCACTAAAGATCAGAGTAAAACACCTTGAGTCACGAGCAGAAGATGCTGAGAATTGCAATAGATGCAACAATTTTCTCATTATAGGGCTGCCTGAGGTAGCGGCAGGCAAAGACACCACCCTATTTACTGAGAAGCTGCTGCTCTCTCTTCTGCCCTTTTTCCCCTCATTTTGTGGTGGAGCTGCCCACAGGATCCCCACAGTCAAGGGTCCACAGGGAGCCCCCCCCTGCATGTTTATTTTTAAACTGCTAAACTTTCAGGACCGAGATCTTATCCTGAGAGAAGCCAGAGACGTGGGGGACCTGAAATAGGAGAATGTTAAACTCCTTACATTTCCAGACTACTCCATTGAAATGCAGCGCCAGAGGAAGTCATTCAACCATGTTCATTCCAGCCTCCGTGCAAAAAACCTGAAGTACAGCATGCTGTTTCCCGCCAGACTCCAGGTTCAAGATGGAGAACAAGTGCATTTCTTCACATCACCTGAGGAAGCATCTTTCTGGCTTGACACGATCCGTGCGGGATAAAAAAGGTATCTAATCTACAGTTTTTTTTATTTATCCTGCCCTTCCATGCTGATTACTTACCTGTGGCTCTCTGGCATCCCTTGTTGATGAACTCTGTCTCCCCAGCTGCCATTGTGACTGAAATGAAAAGGCGGCCCTTTCTGGCCCTACTATCATCCTTTTTTGGGGACACAGAGCCATGCATTCCAGCTCCTTCCTGCTGATGGGGACCTGGATGGCGTGTTCCCCCTAACTCCCTCTTTACCCCATTTGCCTTTCACTGGGGACCCCTGTCTAAGCCAGAAACCCATGCATTTCTCAGGAACACCTGACTGCCTATACCAAGTTTTGTACCCCCAGCTTGCTAGGAGACCGGCACCATACTTATCATCCGGATGACCCTTGCTGTTATGGGTTAGCAGACATATGTACAGTAAGCCTCTTGCACACGTTACCTCCAAAGCATGGTGGGTTGCCGTGCTGTTCTTGGGAAGAAATGCCACCCACTGTTTTGGGGGGGCTGGCAGGGAGGGGGGGTTGTTTTGTTTTTGTTTCAGTTATTGTTTTATTGGTTATTATGCATATATATACCTGACGCAATCACCTGGGCTTAAGTTATTACCGCCCTTTAAGGGCAACTCTCACTATGGCAAACGATTGTTTGCTTCCGCGACATCTGGGTCGGGCTTGACCCCCGAACACCCTCCTGCACTGATGTACGTGATGGCTGAATGGCATTGCTAACAATTATCTCATGGAACACCAGGGGCCTTAATTCCCCTGTGAAGCGGTCACTGGTGTTCCAGTACCTGCGGTCATATAGTCCTCATATTTGTATCCTCCAGGAAACCCACTTGGTTGGGAGGAAGACCCTTAGGATAAAAAAAACCCTGGGTAGGCACCAATACCATTCAACATATTCTAATTTTGGAGTGGGGTCAGTATACTCGTGCACAAGTCTCTGCCGTTTAGGCTCCTGGGGCTGGTGCCCGACCCGGATAGACGGTACACAATAATGCATGCAATGATAGAGTGTTTAGAGGTACTGCGGGTAGGTGTGTATATACCTCCCCCCGCCTCAACGAAACTGCTCCACAAGCTAGGCCCTCTCATTGCCAATTATGCAACAGATAACTTGCTGCTTATGGGGGACTTTAATATGCCACCGAATCCTGGGCTGGATCGCTTTAACTCCATAGGGGGATCCACTTCTGATCTGTCCGTCTGGGCAGAGACATATGGGCAGAAGGACTTGTGGAGGTGGAGACATTCCCTTGACAGGTCCTTTACATGCCACTCTGCCACCCACAGGACCCTCTCGCACATAGATCTGTTGTATGCTGGGAGACCCCTCTTACCCAGGGTCCAGAAAATCTCCATCCTTCCGAGGGGAATATCCGATCCCCCACGGATAAACTATGGAGGTTGTCGAGATTCTGGATCTCTGATCCTGGGGTGGACTCCGGGTTTCGTCAACAGATGAATACATATTGGGCACTCAACCTGGGGTCATCCCCACAAACGCTTGTTGGTGTAGTCCATATACAGCTGCGGGTCGACCTAGTAAAAGCTGAGGACCGGGCCGCCTCCCTGGAGCGCCAATACACACAGACCAGAGACCCAGAGCTTCATACTAAACTTCAAAAGAGCACCAGGGAGGCCATGTTGCTTCGCACTTCCCTGACCAAAAAGAAATTACTCCAAAAATACCAGAGAATCTTTGAGAAGGGCGAACAAAGGGGTAGGCTGCTGGCCTGGTTGGTACGTTAGCAATCGGCCTCCATAAGTGTCCCCTCACTAATTGATAAGGCCGAGATCAGACAGACCTCCTCTAAAGCAATCAATGACGGTTTTGCATCCTACTACTCAGAACTCTACACCACCTGAGTAGATTACTCTATGGAAGACCTCCATATATATCTCTCAGACGTTAACTTCCCCGTTCTGACTGACATCTATAGAGACCAACTTGACCCCCTATTACCCTCCAAGAGGTCCAGCAGGCCATTTCCTCACTCCAGGCAGGGAAAACACCGGGCCCAGACGGTTTCCACACTGAATTTTATAGGATGTATGCCGAAGAACTGGCACCCAAATTCCATTCCATGCTTCAATCCTTGTTGAGAAATGGAGCCTTGCCAGCCTCCATGTTGGAGGCGGTGATAGTAGTCATCCCTAAACTCTGCAAATCCTATCGCCCGATCTCCCTGATCGATGTGGATGCCAAACTGCTGGCAAAAATATTGGCGACACGATTGAATGGGGTGATCACGGCTCTGGTCCACCCGGATCAATCCGGCTTCATGCCAGGCAGAGGAACGGATATTAATATCCGCAGGATGTTTATCAACATTGATCTGGCCAGAGAGGGTGACACAGGAATAGTGGGCGCTCTGGACGCCAAAAGGGCATTCGACTCTGTCGTTTACAGGACAACTGATCCGTGTAAATGAAAGAATGTATTGTGAGATTTTGAGTGCAAACCTCCTCCCATCAGCAAGGGCATTGAAGATGAAACATGGCTGGGTCTTTCAGCATGACAATGATCCCAAACACACCACCCGGCCAGCGAAGGAGTGGCTTCGTAGGAAGCATTTCAAGGTCCTGTTGTGGCCTAGCCAGTCTCCAGATCTCAACTCCATAGAAAACCTTTGGAGGGAGTTGAAAGGTGGTGTTGCCCAGTGACAGCCCCAAAACATCACTGCTCTAGAGGAGATCTGCATGGAGGAATGGGCCAACATACCAGCAACAGTGTGTGACAACCTTGTAAAGACTTACAGAAAACGTTTGACCTCTGTCATTGCCAACAAAGGATATATAACAAAGTATTGAGATGAACTTTTGATATTGACCAAATACTTATTTTCCACCATAATTTGCAAATAAATTCTTATAAAAATCAGACAATGTGATTGTCTGGATTTGTTTACACATTTTGTCCCTCATAGTTGAGGTATACCTATGATGACAATTACAGGCCTCTCTCATCTTTTTAAGTGGGAGAACTTGCACAATTGGTGGCTGACTAAATACTTTTTTGCCCCACTGTATACACGGAGATGAGTGTCCTCTGCTCTAGATGTGGTTCATCCCCTGGCACATTCTTCCACTTGGTATAGTCATGCCCTCTAATATGTCCTTTCTGGGAGAACGTATCGAATGTTTTAGGGTCATTTGGGGATTGGTCTCTCAGCTTAGACCCGGCCATGGCATTGCTTGGCATTATGGATATTATTGAAGCCTCTAGGCATGAAAAACTGTTTTTGTTTTATGCTCTATACTATGCTAGATGAGAGAGATTCTCCTTAAGTGGAAGCAGCCCACCCCACCCACGCATCATATGTGGATGGCCACGATTAACTCTGTCCTACCATTATACAAACTAACATATGAGAGTAGAAACTGCCCTAAAAAATTTGATAAGGTCTGGTCTCAATGGATTGATGCAAATGGTAAGGAGCCCTAGGGCTCATAGGGAAGTCCTAAGCGACACTACTGTGTCCTATACTGTTACTATTTGTAACGTGCTTCTTCCCCCCCCCCTTCTTCTTTTCCCCTACCCCCCTTTCCCTTCTGAATCCAGAGATAACATGTTGCATATGACTGCCATACTGCTTAATCTCAATAAGACTGTTATATACTTGAAAAACTAAATACCAGCTGTAATTGATTTGTTACTTCTTTACGACCTTCTTTGTGACCTTCTGTACACATCTGATGTCCATGTACTGTGTCATTGTTAACTTTAATACTTTTAAATAAAAACCTATTTACTGTAAAAAAAAAAAAAAGCTGAACTCCAAGCATACAGCTGAAAACACAGATGAAATTCATAAATAGAAATTGTTGTACCTGCCAGGGGATTTACCTTTCTGTCCATCCAGTTCTCAGATTTATGCAGCTTTGCCACATGCCACAGCTCTATCTGGCCCTGGCTGGGAAGGGAACCTGATCTTTCTCCCCTGCAGTTCAGTAACACTTGCAGGTCTTCACCACACCCCCACTTGGTTCAGCTTTAAAGTAGACCTTTCCCATCCAAACACAAAATGAAGTGCATGTAGCTTTGCATGCTAATATAAAAACATCCCCAAGTTCCATGGTTATTAAAATAATCATTTTTGTATTTACCTTTGAAAAAAAAAATCACTTTTCACAAGGCCCTGGTGATGTAGCCCAGACCTCACAGATGCCTCTGGGAAGACTACGTCACCTGTACAGTGCAGGTTTGTCAGTCAACATTATGAACATGCTTACTAGAGGAGAGAAATTAATAATAATCTCCTATAATAATAAATTACCAATCATTTCATCACTGTTTTGCTTCTCTTTCATAGTCCAATCACAGGCACCTTCGAAAAGCTTTCTCAGTCAGTTAATGGTATTACCTTAAAGGCCTACATTGAAGAATTGATGGTCCCATCTTAAGGGCACGCCCTTGGCCCCTGAGAGGGAATGAAGTGAAATTTTCAGTGTGGAGAGATTTTCGTCGCTGTTCAGGTATTCTGCTAACCTAATTCTTCTCTCACTCGGACTTTGAGCCAATAAAACCCTGCAAGCAAATATTGATGGAATGGACTTCAATTATTTGGTCACTGTTGGTGGGTCAGTGAGTGATTTGGGGCAAAACTAAGCCAGTGCCCCAGTAGAAAGGCTAGAAGGGCCTGGAAAAAATGCACCGGCTCCTTAGAGTGTCATTGTTACACAGATCTTGGGCAAGTAAAACAGTTCAGGTTTAAGTACCTCAACTGTTTTTAAAAAAACAAGAAAGGCTTTTTACTGCACAAGATACATGCTGTGTCTCCTCTGAAATAAAAGTGTCTTACCTGCCTGCTGGCAAACTTCTTTAGAATGCAGCCTCGGTGCCAGGATAAACTATTTCCCATTTGACATTAGAAGTCTCTCCAATGGTAGAGATAATAATACAAACCTTCTCTTTTTTCAACACTTGAACAAAATATTTTGGCTTGAGTTACACTCTAAAGAAGCCATTCTCAACCAAGGTTCAATGGAACCCTATGGTTTCTCCATAGGGTTGCTAGGGGTTCCTTGAGCTGCGGCTGAATAGCCTTATATTTGATGGTACCTGCTTAGTTCTGGGGCCAAGGCCACTTGACAAAACTAGCAGCATGACACTAATGATCTTTTTAGCTATCTTTAAAGCATTTGTAAAGACTTTTTTTGAAAAAATAATAAACATGTTTTATAAATAATAAACATGTTGCTCTGTGCAATGGTGTTGAGGTAGGACTTAGGTAAGTATAGAGGGGAGTGAAGGAGCAATACTTCCACTGCAACATTTTTTACCTTAATTAAGGAAATGCATTAAGGTAAAAAATGTTCTGCCTTTAGAGCCACTTTAAGATTGGCACTGTTACCACCACTGTAATGGTTGCACTCTTCCTACTTACCACCAATGTAATGAGCATTTTTCCTATTAAACCATGATTAACTGGTTTCAGGTAAGGTTTCCTCAAGAACTGAAAATAACTTTAGGGGTTCCTCTGTGTTAAAACGAATTGAGAAAGGCTGCTCTAAAGTGACCCTGTCTGAACAGAAAGTAGCTTGAAAAATTATTGAATGTACAGTACTTACTCTTCTGGTGAAGCATTTATTGAAAAGCTGCTACTTTGCTGCCCCCCAGCCGCCACAAATATTCAACCCTTTAGGTGGGTCAAAAACCTGTTACCTCTGCTGCTCACAGTGGTTCCTCCTGATGACTCATATATCCAATAGTGACATGGGGGCGAAGGTATTGTACACACTCAGAAGTGTGAGAAAACATGTAGTGCCTGGGAAGCTGCAAAATGGTGGCTTTCAACACAAGGTCTGTCAGAGAAGTAAGTATATTCACTCTTTTTTTTCAGGCTGCCTTCTGTTTAGAAGTGACCATGTAGGAACAAGGTCAATTAAAGAATTATCTCTAAAAAGGGGAATTAAAAAAAAAAAAGTATGCATATGTGCCAGGAGGAAAAAAAATCAGCATTAAAGCTTCATATATTTAATATCTTCATATTTTTTAATATCATTTTTTGTTTTTAAATATATCAAAAAGTATTGTTCTTCTCAAGTTTGTATTCAGACCTGGCAAATCTTGTTATTTCCAATAGAAAATAAACAGGATTTGGCTAGTATTGCCAGCACATCGCTACTGGCACTCATCGCTACTACTATTCGCTTAACCCAGCTGGCAAAAAAATTATTTGGTTATACATTAGGGACATGTTCCCAGTAGTGCATGCATCTAATTGGAGTGAACTGAAAAAGATTAATGTTCCTGGACGTGACCAATTCCTTAAATAGAGACATTTAATACATTTAATTTGTCTAGGAACAGAAAGAACACATTTTCACTTTTTAAGTAAAGTCAATGGTGTCATATCTCCACATCTTAAATATTCCGTTTAGAAATCTTACTTGAGGTGACCTAGTTTTACTATGCTAGTACAGACAAGTCATTGGAGTAACTGTGTTTTACATTAAAACCACACTGTAGATGTATTACCACCTGGCTGTAATCAGGAAGAAACTGTTATGGGCTAAACTACTAAGGGAATATCAAATGGTTTGGGTTAATCTTTTGTTGACAGTCACATCATTTGCTGAATATTGATTTCAATGAGGCATTTGTCAAGATGCTGTTTTTTCATACTACCAAATGATTCAAAATATCCTTTTAAAATGAACCCTAAGCCATTTAGAAATCAATACCCTATACTAACACTTTGTAATAGTGTTCCTGAGCCCTAGGGATTTTTACTTCTTGTTGACAGTTATCTCATTTGCAACACTTAGATTAGTAAAGTGTTGCAAATGAAAATGGCTGTTAATAAGGGGATGATCTCGTTTTACTGGACAGTGTGAGCCCTTTCAGACAGACACTTACATAAAAGTACAAATGTACCAACAATGCAGCCAAGCACATATAACAAACCCATAAAGCATTGAGACAAATGGATTCGATAGTGCTACATAAAACTATTTGTTAAATCTGACCAGCGATGTGCAGTCAGGGGAGGCAGAGCCTCACCTGCACTAAACATAAAAAGAAAAGAAAAATGATTGCACTTCGAGGGCTGTAGCTCGGCGACCAGGGCTCACAGTAGCCAAAGTCCTACCCCACCACTGGTCAAAATTTGGGGCTCCTACGACCTATGGTTCCGGAGATACGGGGCTCCTTGTGCAGCCTGTCAGAAGCTACATACATAGCAGCCAATTTAAATACAAGCTGGCACACTCTGTTTGCAGCAGACAGAGAGGATAAGCTCACAGTGCCTCTCCCTCTTCTTGTCAGAGACACTGAGCTCAATGGACAGCTTGGAGCCTTGGACCAATGGTAAAGTACCATTAGCACCAGCTGTCCAATAAAAATGCTGCAATGGAGGCTGTCTTCTCACTGCAGTGTCATAAAAGGGGGCATGTGTCTAAAAGGTGCATGCTCCCTTCCAGCCCAGCCCTCTTAACTAGAAGGAAAAAACATGGGTTTAAGGATAAAAGGTTTACCCATAATCCCATGTTTTACTCACACAGTTAAGAGGGAAAATGAGAATCTTCTACCGCTGAAAATGTACTGTTTTAATCAAGCTAAATCATATATTATTATGCTATATATTATAACATAATAATTTATTATTTATCTATTTACTGTGAAATTACTGGTTTGAAGTTACACTTCAAACTTCAGTAATTTGTCCATTAAGCCACTTGCTTGGGTACAGTTTTTGAAAATATAGTAAAATAGTAAGTAAATTATCTTAAAAACAATATATAATAATTATTTGTATATTACTTACTTATGGTAATTAACCCATTGCCACCCAGGCGATTTCTGACAATTCTCTCCTACATATATATTTTTTTTTTTGCTAGAAAATTACTCGGAACTCCCAAACATTATATATATTGTTTTAGCAGATACCTAGGGAATAAAATGGTGGTTTTGCAACTTTTTATGTTACACAGTATTTGCACATTTTTTTTTTTTTTGGAAAGAAACTGTTTCATGAATAAAAAAAAAATAGGATTATTACATTACCTGTAAAATCCTTTTCTTTGAAGTACATCATGGGACGGACACAGAACCATAGTAGTTACTATGTGGGTTATAGGCCACCTACAGGTGATGGATACTGGCACACCCTAAGACAGGAAGTCCACTCCCTATATAACCCCTCCCACTACTGGGAGTACCTCAGTTTTTGTAGCAAAGCAATACACGTGTATACCAGAAAGAGGGGAGGGACCTCTGTGTCCCCTGATGTACTTCAAAGAGAAGGATTTTACAGGTAATCTGTTATAAAAATCCTATTTTCTTATCGTACATCACGGGACACAGAGCCATAGTAGTTATTATGTGGGATGTCCCATAGCAATGCCAACTGAAGGATGGAAGACACAACAGAATGAGGGCAACATGAGACTAGATGAGTTATATTGCTGCCTGCAGCACACTACGCCCAAAGGCGATATCCTCATGCCTTTTCACCTGATAAAGTCTGGTAAATGTATGGACTGAAGACCAAGTTGAGGTCCTACAGATTTGAACCATGGAAGCTTGGTGACACACCCCCTCGAAGCACTAACAGTCCTAGTGGAGTGCGCTTTTGATTTGAGAGGATGGAATCCTCCTCTTTAAACCATAAGCCTGAACAGTTACTTGCTGAATCCATTTAGAAATAGTAGATTTCGTTGCTGCCTATCCTCTTTTAGGACCTTCAGGCAACACAGACAAAACATCCGTTTTCCAAATCTGAGCAGTCGCCTTTAAGTAGACCTTGACTGCTTTCACCACATCAAGAGAATGTAGTGATTTTTCTTCTATAGGTTCTGGAAAAAAATGAAGATAGAACAATATCCTGGTTTAGATAAAAATTAGGGTTGTCCCGATACCACTTTTTTAGGACCGAGTACAAGTACCGATACTTTTTTTCAAGTACTCGCCGATACCGATTACCGATACTTTTTTTTTAATGTCACGTGACAGTTTTTTTTTTTTTGCTATTTTTTGGGGGGGGGGGGGGTGAACGTTGTATGTGTGTGTGTTTTTTTTGTTTTTTTTTTACAATTTTTATTTTTTACAATAATATTTTTTTATTCTTTAAAAAAAAACAAAAAAAAACAATAATCAGCCCTGTTGGGGGGCTTTGGTGAGATATCAGGGGTCTTAACAGACCTCTGATATCTCCCCCCTTGAGACAGAGAAAGAGACAGAGGATAGAGATTCCCCAGTCCCTTTCTCTGCAGCCTCAGCTGCACTGAGAATGAATGGAGAGAAGACAGCGGCTTCTCTCCATTCATAAACTGACACATCGTAATCACAGGAGATTACAATGTTTCAGTTATGTGAATGGACAGAGTCAGCTGACTCTATCCATACACAAAGGAAGGAGGGGGAGGACGGAGGAACTGAGGGTGAGAACGGAGGGGACAGATAAGGAGAGAGGAATGCAGGGGACAGATAAGGATAGAGGAACGGAGGGGGAGAGATAAGGAGAGAGGAACGAAGGGGGAGTACGGAGGGGGACAGATAAGGATAGAGGAACGAAGGGGGAGTACGGAGGGGGACAGATAAGGAGAGTGGAATGCAGGGGACAGCGGAGAGGCACAGAGGAACAGAGGGGGCATGGAGGAGGATGCAGTGACATACAGCGGTGACCGATCACCGCTGTATGTCACTAAAACTGGTGAAAGCCGCTGGGGGAGAAACTTGTAACTCCCCCACGCGCCGATCACAGCTGTCCTCTAGGTATCGGGGGAAGCATCGGGAGCATTTGCCCGAGTACAAGTACTTGGGCAAATGCTCGGAATCTGTGCCAATACCGATACTAGTATCGGTATCGGGACAACCCTAATAAAAATCTGACACTCCGATACCCTTCTTGCAGAAGATATGGTTACCAGAAAAACTAGTTTCCTTGACATCTGCAGTCAGCAAAAATGGAGCTTTGAAACATACACCCGCGCTGGACATTGGAGGACACCAACGCCGCACTAAGCCCTGCCCCTTCCATTACATAGCGGCCCCCCTTTTCAAAAGAGGGTTTTCCTGAGTTTGCGCGGGCCTCCGATCCGACGGGATTGGCGTGTGTGGGGGGGGTGAGGAGGAGATCTGTAACAAGCTGCCATGCAGGGGCGGTGAAAAAACGGAGCAGCATCGCCAATCGTTTTTGGCTTCCCCCTGTGTAGGAAGAGGGGGAGAGCTTTTTCCAGGTGGGGGGTGTTTCAGGGAAGAAAACCCTCCAATCTTACCGGAGGTCTGAGCTGCTCACCGGAGGGAAGCCTGCTGCTTCTGTGACACAGCATGATCTCTGAGGAAAGCATGACAAGGAACGTGCTCTATACAGCCCCCAGTGATGACTCTTAGGCATGACAACATTTACTTTTTTAAAGGAGACATTTCATAAGAAAATTTAAAAATTCCTTAGAAACCTCCACTTACCTTTCTCGCCGCAGGGTTTTCTGTGGTAAAAACCAACAGACCCAATCTTCACCTCTCACAGTGGGCTCCGTTACAAAACCTTCAGGAACCGGAGACCCTCGGGGAACCCACACTCCTGGACCCGTAAATCACCCTGCCAGTAAAACTTCATGGCTGAAAAAACCAAAGCTCTGGATCCCGGGGTCCAGCTCTCTAAAAAGAGAAGCGTTACAGGCTAAACCTCGTTTCTTTGGCCATGAGGCACGGGTACCATTCAATTTGGCCTGAAAAGACACCTTGAATGAATCCGGCTGCATAGCTAGCCCAAGCAAGGATTGCTCCAGTGGAGCTCAGCACAGCACATCTTTACTCATGACCAACACCTAAGACACTGGCGAAAAAAACTGAGGTACTCCCAGTAGTGGGAGGGGTTATATAGGGAGTGGACTTCCTGTCTTAGGGTGTGCCAGTGTCCATCACCTGAAGGTGGTCTATAACCCACATAGTAACTACTGTGGCTCTGTGTCCCATGATGTACGATAAGAAAAGTTAGCCTGATTTTTTTAGTATACTATGAAAGATGATGTTACACCGGGTAAATAGATACCTAACATGTCATGCTTTAAAATTGCGCACACTTGTGGAATGGCACCAAACTTCAGTACTTAAAAATCTCCATAGGTGACGCTTTAAAAAATTTTTACAGGTCACATGTTTAGAGTTACAGAGGAGGTCTAGTGCTAGAATTATTGCTCTCGCTCTAAAGTTTGTGGCTTATGTAACCTGTGTATATCTGGCTCTGATACTAGCCAGTGCCTCACCAGCCACTGACCTCACCACACATCTCTGAATCTGACAGCTAGTTAGACAAGGTCTGCTGCCAATGAATTAACAGTTTTTTACAGGTAACAAATAAGTATAAGTTCTGGGGAAAGGAACATATGGGGTAATTAAAGGCTAATGACATGTTAAAACAACACTTAGCTCAGAAAACTCTAGCAAAGAGGAAGCTTCAGATAAATGGTAATGCCAAAACACAAGGGGTTATTAGAAAAGGCACAGATGTGTTTGACAGAGTCTTTTGCATGAAGTTTGTATTCACTGAAACATAGGCTTTATTAAAGCTGATTTCCAGGATAAGCAAATGGTGTCTAAACAAGTGGCGTAGGTGTTTGTACTTGAATCTTGGTGTGATTTGTATATTTCTACCAGATCTGTGCAGTAATCACCTATGCTGTGCAGTCACCTCTATGCAGAATAATAAATAAATGGAACTGGCGCCAATAATGAAACAAAAAAGGAAAGAATGAATGCTGTGGTAAAGGGCACTCCCAATACAATCATTAAAAATACAAAAAGTGATTTATACAAATAGTATGTATACATTAAAAACCGTGTATAAACATGTATTAGTGAATGGCTTCACTTTATACATGTGCACAAATGTTTCAGAATAAATTACATAATATACTGGTACCGTATACTCGAGTATAAGTCGAATTTTTCAGCACATTTTTTTGTGCTGAAAGTGCCCCCCTCGACTTATACTTGAGTCAAGCACTTTTCTGCAGCAAAAAATTTCATTTTCCGAACTGATTTTGGGGCCCCGTATCTCAGGGCCACTTGGTGCTAGGAACCCCAAATTTGGTGTGCAAACCCAGTGGAACTGGTACCATAACATATCCAAAGATGAAGTTCCTAGCACTAAGTGGCCCCGAGATACGGGGCCCCAGAATCGGTTCGGAAAATGTCATTCTCTGCTGAAGAAAAGTGCTTGACATTTTCCGAACCGATTTTTGCACACCAAATTTGGGGTTCCTAGCACTAAGTGGCCCCGAGATACGGGGCCCCAAATTCAGTCAACTGTGTCCATCTGCAGCAATGTCATTTCAGGACCCTTTGGGTTCAGAGACCCCAAATTTTGGCTGCAGCTAGGGGGCATCTAGGAACCCTTAACTACCGAGTTTGAAGTTCAGGGGACCTATGGCTGCAAATGGGCACAGTGAGACATGCAAATGGGCATTGTTGACCCTCTTTTCCACTTACAGTAGCTGTGCATTTCTCACCCTCGTCTTATACTCGGGTCAATACGTTTTTCCCATTTTTTTTGTGGTAAATTAGGGCCTCGACTTATACTCGGAACGACTTATACTCGAGTATATACGGTATTTATAATTGCTCAAACAAATATATCATGAAAAGTTCAAGACCGCTCCGAAATTCTTTTGAAATGATTCCACTTCAACACCATGTGAGAAATAAAATACTTGTTCCAACTAATATTCGTGACTTTTCACCCAAAGTGACAACAAATTGCGCTCACCAGATGGCCCTGGCCAGCGAGTGACCATAAGACATGAAGTTCCTCTTCAAATCCTGGAAACCATTCAATGATCTTTTTCCAATCAATTGTTCACGTATGGTGAACTTGGTCGAATAAGCCCAGGAACAGCCAGATTAGCAGGATCAGCACTTCCTGATGACGCGTGCTGGAATGCAAAATGCATAGAAGCTAGGTCTGACATGCACTCCATGTCACTTTCGCTGGGGGCTAGCCTAATGCATAGCATATACCGCTGGTCAGATAGCGCTGTCTGAACGGACTTCCACCGCACTAGGTGTTTCCGATATACTGATGCACTCCCCTGATGGAAATATTGTAAGTGACATTTTGATTTTCAGATGTGGGAGAATAGATAACAAAGATTTTATCTGGCTGTTCCCGGGCTTATTTGACCAAGTTCACTACACATGTGAACGATTGATTGGAAAAAGATCATTGAATGGTTTCCAGGATTTGAGGAGGAACTTCATGTCTTATGGTCACTTGCTGGCCAGGGCCATTTGGTGAGCGCAATTTATTGTCACTTTGGGTGAAAAGTCACGAATATTATTTGGAACGCATATTTTTTTTCTCACATGGTGTTGGAGTGGAATCATTTAGAGAAAAATTTGGAGCGGTTTTAAAATTTTCATGATTTATTTGTTTGAGCAATTATAAAAATATGAATTAATTTTTCTGAAACATTTGTGCACATGTATAAAGTGAAGCCATTCACTAATACACATTTATACACGGTTTTGAATGTATACATACTGTTTGTATAAATCACTCTTTGTATTTTTAATGATTGTATTGGGAGCGCCCTTTAACACAGCATTCACCTCTGTGCAGAAGCTTCCTGTAATAAAAACCAATAAATGCTGCTCTATCTCCTTGTGCAGAGTGATTGGTCTTGTCTCCGCCCCTTCAAGAAGTTTTCCGCAGGTAGCCTGTAGTGGGTGGACCTGCTGGACCCCTCTCACACCTCTTATCTGTGCAGCACAGTGATGTTGTCACTGCTTTTTTACAAGATGATAACTTGGTTTGCAAAGGCATTTGGTGCACATATAGTGGATGCATAATCCTTGTGGCTATTGAGAAATACAGTATATTTATTGAAAGTTTTTTTGCAGGGACTTCAGTTTTAATGATTGTGATAAATATGCACGGCCAAATCCAACATATATATTTTAAAAGGTTAATTCACCTAAAACTGGTATTTAGGTTTATGGTAGATGCTGATGAGTTCAAACACACCATAGTTTCTTAAGTCTCTGAGGTATTTTTGTGGAGACATGTTTAAAGGGTATTTCCACTTTTGCAGCCAATTTTGTATGATACCTACTTTATATTGTTACTTGTCCCCATTAACATAGTACACATTGTAAAACTTGAAATTGCAGCTTACCAATTAGATGCTATTTTTCCGGAAGTAACACCAATGAAAAATTCTACTCAGTCCTCCTTGTTATTAGTGGGGTTGGGAAGCTGTGTTTACCATATTTAACCCTGTCTGGAGGCAAACATCTCATGAGCTGTACCTTTAACCCTCTATCCTAACAAAGGAATGAAGGTTTAGGAGCTGGGCCTCTCCATTCTATGCTAATGTAAACTGGAGCTTGATTTTCAGATGTGGGAGATTGAAGCGGAGTATAGATAACAAAGATTTGATCTGGCTGTTCCCGGGCTTATTCGACCAAGTTCACCACACATGTGAACAATTGATTGGAAAAAGATCGTTGAATTGTTTCCAGGATTTGAGGAGATGTGGGAGATTGGAGCGGAGGACAGATAACAAAGATTTGATCTGGCTGCCCCGGGGCTTTTTCGATCAAGTTCACCATACATGTGAACAATTGATTGGAAAAAGATTGTTGAATGGATCGTAGAAAGTCTAAAGGTGGTGCTTGGTTTTCGGGGTCCTGTACACGGCTAGGCTCCTAAAAAGTCTCACACATGTGGTATCCCCGTACTCAGAAGAAGCAGCAGAATGTATTTTGGGGTGAAATTCCACATATGCCCATGGCATGTTTGAGCAATATATCATTTAGTGACGACTGTGCAAAAAAAAAAAAAAATTGTAATTTACCCGCAACTTGTGGCAAAAATATGCCTGCTAGAATATATGGACAATAAGACAGATACCCCGATGATAGTGGTGGGGGACTTTAATACGGTCCTCTACAGTCCCCAAGACAGGCTCCCATCTGGAGCCTGGATGGAAAGGGTGAGGAAGGGAATGCTCGCTCAGTTTCTGGAGGAGATCGGATGGTGCGATCTCTGGAGAATCCGTAACCCGAATAATAGGCAATACTCTTGCTATTCAGGCACACACTGCACATTATCTCGCATAGATTTAGCTATAGGTAATAAAGAAGCACACCCACTAGTGAATAAGATAGAATATTGCCCAAGAGGGATATCAGACCACTCATCCCTGAATTTAGTAGTGAACATTCATGATAGACAAACGCAGAGACCATGGACAGTAAAACCAGTATGGTTAGAGGTAATAGGGGGAACGGAAGAAATATCCACTAGTCTAAAAGAGTTTATAGTCTATAACTTAGGTTCAGCACCAACGGGGGTGGTCTGGGATTCCTTAAAAGCCTTCCTTAGGGGGCTCTTAATCCAACATATAACAAGGGTAAAGAAGAAATAAAGAGCACAGGGAGAGCATATTAGAAATTAGGTAATGGAGCTAGAAAGACAATATGTGCTGGATCCTAGCCCAGGGAAACGGGAGCTATGGACTAGGAATCAACAGGAGTGTAAAGCGGTAATAACCAGAAATGCTGAGAACAGGAGACTCTTTCAGAGACAGAGGTGTTTTTAAGAAGGGGAAAGAGTGGGCCGAATGCTAGCCTTACTAGCCAGTACTACTTCCCCTTCCTCAACAATCTCCACGATTAGGTCCCCAGGTGGGGAAATTACATCTGATCCTGTGAAGATTAAGGAGATATTTTTTAACTTCTATAGTACTCTTTACAAGTCAAAATGGGGCGTGGAGAGGGGAGAGGTGGATAGATTCCTGGAGGGTGTTAAACTGCCGACCCTTTCTGTAACTGATAAGATCAGCCTAGAATCCCCAATAAGGTTAGAGGAGTTAAAAAATGCAGTGGCAGGTATGCCCAACCATAAATCCCCAGGCCCGGACGGATTGCCCCTTGAGATCTATAAGTACTACGGGGAAGTCTTGCTCCCTACCCTCTTGAGGACACTGGAAGGGGCGGTTGTAGAGGGTAGATTGCCCAACTCGATGACAGAATCCAATATTGTGCTTATACAAAAAGAAGGGAAGGATCAACTGGATGTATCCTCTTACAGACCGATTTCATTGCATTGTTCGGACATCAAAATCCTGGCAAAGGTATTAGCAACTAGGTTAAGTAAATGCATTGCAAAGTTGATACATCCTGACCAGGCAGGTTTTATTCCCCATAGATCTACTAGTGTAAACATTAGAAGGACATACCTGAACTTCCAGACCCCAGTGGAGAGCAAGGATTCCAGAGCTGTCGTGTCCCTGGATATAGCCAAGGCATTTGACAGCCTGGAATGGGGATACCTTTGGGGGATAATGGAGAGAGGTTTTGGCCCCCTATTTATTAATTGGGTAAGACTTCTATATAGCCGCCCAACTGCCACATTAAAGGTTAATAACGAGTACTCAGAAAGTCTATCACTCGAGAGAGGCACAAGACAGGGGTGCCCGCTATCACCCCTGCTTTTCGCCCTGGCAATGGAGCCATTGGCGGAGACTGTGAGAAGTTCGACCGGACTAGAGGGTTTCAGGAGGAAAGATGGGGATGAAAAGATAGCGCTCTACGCCGATGACGTTCTGGTATTTATCGGGGACACGGGACCATCTTTAGTAAAAACGATGCAGTTGGTAGAAGGGTTTGGGAGGATCTCGGGTCTTGTAATCAACTGGGAGAAATCAATGCTCTTGCAGATTGACCCAGTTGTTAGTACTCTCCCTGACAGTATGCCTGGGTTAAAAATAACAGACAAAATGAGATACCTAGGAATAGTAATGTCTAATGACCCCAATCACTACATCCGAGATAACCTGGTCCCCTTGCTTGCAAAATTTCAAAAGAAATGCAATATCTGGTGCCGACTTCCCCTGTCTATGGCGGGACGAACGAACCTGATTAGAATGATATGGCTGCCACAATTACTGTATATCCTCCATAATTCCCCGGTATGGATCGGGAGAAAGTGGTTCTTAAAAATAGACTCTTTATTCCGGGAATTAATCTGGAAAAAAGGACAGGCTAGGATCAGTCTACAAGTACTGCAGCGCTCTACTAGTAAGGGGGAAATGACAGTCCCACATCCTTACAGCTACTACTTGGCTGCCCAATTACAACATATTGGGGGATGTGAGTCCCCAGGAGAAATGCATGCCAGTAATAAAATTATGTTAGAGGGTGACTCGCACAAATCACTGGCGGAAGCATTAGAAGCAGGCTCACTTCAGCAAAAGTTGCCAACATACAAATTAGTAACCAAAGCTTGGCAGATAGTCAAGAGGACTATGGGGTACAAGGGTATCACCGAGTTCTCACCTATATGGCATAATAAATCTCTGCGGGAGCTATTAACTGTAGAAAAGAATGTTATATGGGAGCGCCACGGTATATCCAGACTAGCCCATTTGTTTAGGGACAACAATCTGAAATCTTTTTCAGAGTTGAGATCAGAATATGGAGTCCCGTATAACATATTTTACAGTTACCTGCAACTCAGACACGCATTAGGTACTCAATTCAGGACCTGCCCTATGGAATGGTGCAACGCACCATTCCTTAACAAAATAGTTAAAGCAAAAACCACTAAAGGCTTGATTACAGATGTATATGCGCAGTTAGTGGATAAAACGATAACCCCACAAATGATCTCGGGCCCCAGGGAGAGATGGGAGGCGGATGTGGGGGAGTTGATGGACGACCAGTGGAAAAGAATTTTGGAATATGGTCCGACGGTATCCGTCTCTCCGTCACAGAGGGCCTCGCACCTCTTCCTGTTGTACAGAGTGTATTACACCCCTAACAGGTTATATAGGTTTGGTCGCAGACCAGATGACAAGTGCCCTAGATGCTCAGGGACAGGAGATCTCATCCATATGATGTGGAGATGCCCAAAATTAGTAAGATACTGGCCTTAGGTTGTAAAAATTATAAATTTCAGGTTCAAAGTCAAACTAGAGCTAGAAGCCAGGATGTGTATTCTGGGGCTGGTAAGGGGAAATACGGGGAATTCCAACACAATTACCGCTATAGTAAGGTGTCTATACCAGGCGAGAAAGTTGATAGCGCAATCCTGGCTCTCAGCAACACCTCCAACTCCGGAGGATTGGCTCAGGACCATGAACTCCTTGGTCTGGACAGAAAGGACTATATACACTAGAAAAGGTAGTCATAATAAATTTACTATGATATGGGGACCCTGGCTGCAGGGGCTGAGTACCCGACATCTCCTCTTGAATTTATCGTAGAAACGAAGAACTGCACTTAAGAAAAGAGGGAATAAAGCCCCAAGGAGCTCGGATTTGAAGAGACTAGGCAAACTATGCCGCGATGCAGGCCGATTTAAAATATAATAAGGCCCAGTGTTAATAATATCAGCGTGACTTTTGAATGATGGGGGGAGGGGGGAGGGAGGCGGGGCGGGGCATGGGAACGGGAGGGTGGGGTCGGGGATAGAAAAAGGGAGAAAATGTAAATTGTATATGAATATAAGTGTATGCGTTCAACACTGTGAGACAAAGCGAAAGTTGTTATAGTGCCGCTTATTTTTTGCCTGTATTGTAACACGGAGTTCACTGTATACTCTCTCTTCTCTTTGTTTTTTACGATTACTAATAAAAAAGGAATTAATAAAAAAAAAAAAAAAAAAAAAGGTTGTATTCATGGACACAGAGGAGTTTCTCCACAACACCAGTAGGTATTTGGACTGTCGTATCTGCGTGAAGGGAGGACAGAACGAAAACATTCCGTGAATCCCTCCACTTCACTGCTAACAAATTATTACACTTCAAGCAGACTCTCTCCAACCGTCTAAGTCAGGATTCTACAAGTCGTTGGGGGAATCCCCAGCGATTAGATCGCACGGTGCCACATGCACCAATTCCACAATCAAAAAGGTGACTAAAAAGTGGCACGCTTGTGTAATAATTGTCAATGTACAAGTGGTACCCCTTTCCCAATAAGGGTGACACCAAGTCCCACACAATCTTACCAGCGCTCCCTATGTAGTCTGGGCAGTTCTCCGGCTCTACGTGACTATATTTTCCCTCGTAAACCATAAAACTATATGTATAGCCTGTTGCACTGTCACAGAGTGTATACATCTTGATCCCATATCGGGCACGCTGGGAAGATACTGTTTGATAGACAAGCGGCCAGAAAACCTAACCAGGGACTCATCAACGCAGACAACTTGATCAGGAGCAAACAAGGCTGCCAACTGCTGGTTAAAGTGGTTTACGAGGGGCCAAATTTTGTAGAGCCGATCAAATGCAGTGTCACCCCGAGGACGACAGAATTCATTATCATTGAAGTACATGAACCGCAAGATCTGCTCGTATCATGTCCTGGTCATGGAGGCAGAGAACATGGGCATATGGTGAATTGGGTCAATATGACAGCAACTCACTCTATTTTTAGTTATGCCCATGAGGAGGGATAGGCCCAGGAAGGTTTTAAATTCAGAAACCGTAATAGGTTTTCAATCTCTGGAAAGGGTCAACAGGGATTAGCGACGATGAATTGACCAGCATACAAATTGCTTTGGTCCACAATAGATCTATAGAGATCTTCCGTGAAAAACGGCGAATAAAAATCAAGTGACATAAAATCAACTGTTTCCATCTGAATTCTGGGTTGGCCAGTGAATGGGGGAAGTATGGGTCCTGCAGAAGTGGTGGGCTCCCAATTCGGATTGGCAAATGCAGCAGAAAGGGCACTAAGGGCTTGACGGGCCTGTGTTTATCTTCTTCTTGATGACTGCGGAACACTACTCATGCAAGCCACCTCACCGGCTTGAACTGCATTTATGGGACTTGCCACATCACTAAGTGTTACTGCAGTGCTGGATGTACGACCAGTATGTACTAGGCCGCTGGTGCTTTCCAGTTCACCAAAAGGATGAGCGGCACTAGTACTGGCTCTCTGCTCCATGTGAGAGCCCTGCAGTTCTTGCACCTCAAGGACAGCGGAAGAATGGGGTCAGGTACACCTGACCTTGGCAGGGACCACTACTCCATCGTCAGAGATATCTGTCAGGGTGCCGCTGCTGTCTACCGGTTTGTATTCTGAGCCTGAATCTGACAGATGGGTGACTTCCTCGTCACTATCTGTCATGCTCAGAAACGTGTAGGCCTCTTCACTACTGTACCTTCGATTTGACATTTTGGTCTCTAAATTTACTGGTACAATAGTGAGACTGACAGGAAAAAGAGCTCCTGACTGTCAGCTACTGCTTTAAACGCTACAAAAAAAACTGTTAGCGTTCACAGGGATCAGGCCTGACTCTGCAAATGCTGCAGTTATGTGTTTAGTGTTTTGTAAGTGACAGTAATCGATTGATACTGCACTTGGGTGGGCTGGGCTGGGCAGACGGGCTAACAAGTGTACATACGTGTACTGGTGTCAGTGTAGTGTTAATGCACTTACTCTGAGATGTCTTCTATCCTCTCTCTGGAAAGAAAAGACTTCCACGAGGAGAGATGACATCACTTCCCCTGCTGTGTTTACACGCACACATGCAGGGGAAGGATTTAATTCGCCGGGATTGATCACCAGGTCCAGGCCAGAAATCATTGGCCTGGGCTTGGAGACTGATCGGTTCTGAAGCGAATCAATTCGTCGCAGCTGCCGTATAGCTATGATGCTTCACCCAGTCGGGCCAACCTGCCGCAGTATAACTGCGGCGGCTGGTCCAGATCTAGTTAAGTTGTATCAACAGTTATTAACAGAATTACCATTATTTGCACCAATAAGAGTGAACAAGAGGAGAAAATTTGACCTACCAGACAGTGGGCATTCAGGACCTCAGTTCTGCACAGTTGTCAAATTGGAGGAAGTGGCTGTGTCTGTACAGCCTCTGTGTCCAGCTTGACAAAATTGGACTACCTGAATGGGGATGCATGGAAACCCTGTGCATCCCTTAGTGGGCAAACATGGCCCCCGCATGGGCGCACGTTGTAGTATGCCCGTGTGAACAAGGCCTGAAGGTCATATGGCTAAAAACGATACGCATGGCAAAGAACACATGCATTATAAGTTAGGGGCATTAGCCTTTTTCCTGTGGCTGAATTGTTACTATTGGGTGAATTGACAATTTGAAGGAAATACTCACTTGCTAAGATATACACTCGCCGGCCACTTTGCTTGGTAAAAAAAACTGCTAATCAGCCAATCACATGGCAGCAACTCAATGCATTTAGGTATCTAGATGTGGTGAAGACGACTTGCTGAACTTGCTGAAGTTCAAACCGAGCATCAGAATGGGGAAGAAGGGGGATTTAAGTGACTTTGAATGTGGCATGGTTGCTGGTGCCAGACGGGCTGGTCTGAGTATTTAAAAAACTGCTGTTATCTACTGCTATTTTTATGTACAGCCATCTCTAGGGTTTACATAGAATGGTCTGAAAAAGAGAAAATATCCAGTGAGCGGCAGTTGTGTGGACCAAAATGCCTTGTTGATGTCAGAGGTCAGAGGAGAATGAGCAGACTGGTTCGGGATAATAGAAAGGCAACAGTAACTAAAATAACCACTTGTTACAACCAAAGTATGCAGAATACCATCTCTGAACGCTCAACACATCAAACCTTGAAGCAAATGGGCTACAGCAGCAATAGATCACACTGGGTGCGACTCCTGTCAGCTAAGAACAGGAAACTGAGGCTATAATTTGCACAGGCTCACCAAAATCGGACAATAGAAGATTGGAAAAATTTTTCTTGGTCTGATGAGTCTCAATTTCAGCTGCAACATTCAGATGGTAGGGTCAGATTTTGGCATAAAAAACATGAAAGCACGGATCTATCCTGCCTTAAAATATAGTGTGAACGGTTCAGGCTGGTGGTGTAATGGTGTTGGAGATATTTTCTTGGCACACTTTAGGCCCCTTAGTACCAACTGAGCATTGTTTAAATGCCACGGCCTACCTGAGTATTGTTGCTGACCATATCCATCCCTTTATGACTACTGTGCACCCATCTTCTGATGGCTACTTCCAGCAAAATAATGCACAAAGTAAAAGCTCAAATCATCTCAAACTGGTTTCTTGAATATGACAATGATCAGGGCCGTAGATCATTTTTTTTCCTGGGGGGTTCAGGTCTTTCAAACTTAAAGGCATCATTTAAACTTTTATGTTGGGGGAGGTACGGGAAAAACATGTGACAGCAGAGTGGGGCCATGAGACTTTGCAATGCAGCGCAGCAAAAATGATCCCCATTCAACTAAATAGAAGGCAATGTACGTAGTTGTGGTGCGGTAGTGTACTCATTAGTACAGCAAGCTCTTCCTAAGCTCCCTAGTTTTTTTTTCCTTCAGCCCGCTGGGTTGAACTAAAATAAACTTACCGTGTGAACCAGGCTTTAGATCTCATTCATATGTTCTTATGGGCCATGGAATGGCAAATATACCATGAATACCTACAGCCGGGATCCCAGATGTTCCAATTTTTGTCAGCTGCTCAGCCTGTTCACCTGAGTGATGGGCTGAAAAGAGCCACTGCTGTTAACATGTATCTGCACATCCAGTGGTCCCCATGTTTAAGCTCCGGGGGATAAAGCAAAACACATTGGGGAGTGGCCTGGCGGGAACCCGGGCTGAGGTCTCTCCCATCACTACTACATTACCATAGGACTCCGTGGATGTGTGGCACCAGGGATTTTTTTCTCTCTTCCCTTCAGTGACTACAGGAGCTGGGATGAGGGCCATCCCTCGCCTCCACTCCTGCAGCACATTCGGTATCATCTACATTACTCCCGACATCGATTAAGCCTGAGTGACACACTAACAAACCATGGGTCACAGTGGTTACCTGCTGTTAGGGACACATTTCTGACCCTGGATGCAGAGAGATTTTATCCAAGGGCAAAAATGTATCCCTACCTGCAGGTAACCACTGGATGTGCAGATACAACAGGTGGATACATGTTTATAGCAGCAGACAGCCTTGGCTCTTTTCAGCCCATCACTCAGATGTACAGGCTGAGTGGATATTAGAACACCTGATCCCGGGTGCAGCTATTTGCAGTATACTTGCTGCACCATGGTCATGTAGGATGTATGAATGAGACCCAAGACTGGATTTTAGCTAACCTTACTGTGCAAGTTGCGGAGGTGCAAGGGGCAACATATTGTGGTAGGCAGTAAATTCAGTGATTTATTTAAACCTTAAAAAACTGTGTCCTAAGAAATTTTATAAAAATGTTTTAAGAGATGAAAAAAAAAAATATTGTACACTGCCTACCACAGGATGGTGCCCTTTGCACCTGGTCAATATGGTTGGCTTTTATTCAGTCTTAAACTGTAGCAAACCCAGCTTTTGAACTTGTGCCTACAAGTAAACCTATAATAACACTTACCTGTAGGTACAGTGAATATAATCCTAAACTTGTGGTGTTTAGGAGATATTCACATGGAAAGCAGCCGGTGATGTCACTGGTGCATGCACTCTGAAGGGATGGCATACTGCTTGGTTTTACTTCTCCTGGGGGGGAGCGCAGTTCGCTCTGCACTTTTTTGACGCATTTTTAGCAGACAGCCAGCTATAGCCCGCTGTCAGCTGACATTGCTCAGCAGGTCCAGGCTGTGGAAAGATCCTAACTTTAAAGTCAGGATTCACCCAGATGCCTGGACCAGCAGCTCCCTCAGCCTCTCAGTGAGCCGCAGAGACCCTGAGCCAGCCGCTCCTGCCCCCTCCACAGCCTGGCAGTCCAGTGAGCTTGGGGGGGCAGAGCCAGGGACTGACAGTCACCACTCTTTGCTCACTGAAGGCTGAGAACTGAGTAATCAGTGGTCTTTGATTGCTCTGTTGTTGGGCTTACAAGCAGCTGGGGACAGATGCAACATTGGATCGATGCTCCATCAGCCCAGGTAAGTATAATTTAAAAAAAATCTCTTTTGAAGGAAAAAAATCCCTCTCTCCCTCCTAAGAACCCTCTCTCCCCAACCAAAGATTCCCACTGTAAAATATCTTCCTCCCTCAAATATCCCCCCAAAAATTAAACCCCCCTGTCTCTAAACCGACTCCCCAAAGCAAAAATGTCTCCCTCAGTCAATACCCACTCCCCCAGCAAAGATTTCTAATTATTAAGAAAATCTCCCTTCATCCAATCAAACTCCCTTCCAGAAGCAAATCTCTGCCATTAACCACCCCCTGTAAACTTCTCTACAAGAAACTCATCTCCTTCTCCAAAAGCAAACCCACCCCCCTTTCCTTAACCCCCCACCTGAAGAAACTCCCCCAGACTGGAATTCTCACTTCCTCCTTCCTAAAACAGAAAATTGATGTCTCCCCACTTACCAGACCTCAGATTCAGCACGGCACAGAGGCAGGAAAAGTTCTGCATTACCAGTCTCCCTTCGGCTGTGTCATATGATATCTCGAGGAGTCTAGGAGTTCCCTCAACTGTGCACTGTCAATTGCCGGCATCTGAGACCTTGCAGTAATTTCATGCTTTTTAGGGGGACCCCTTATTAAACTGATGGGATGGGGCACAATAGAAGGGTGCTGGCTGCTGAACTCCGAAACTCTGATTTCTTCTACTGTGCTGATGCTGAGGCTAAATAGCTGGGACACTGTCTGGGCATTTTTAAGTTCACTGTACTCCAATGGCCTCCACAGTCACCAGATCTCAATACAATAAAGCACCTTTGAAATGTGGTGGAACGGAATATTCGCATCATGGATGTGCAGCCTACAGATCTGCAGCAACTGCGTGATGCTATCATGCCAATATGGACCAAAATCTCTGAGGAATGTTTCCAATATTTTATGCCACAAAGAATTAAGGCAGTTCTGAAGGCAAATGGGGGTCCAACCTGGTACTAGCAAAGTGTACCTAATAAAGTGGTCGGTGAGTGTATATTATACCATATATAAATATATACATTGATGGGTGATAATCCCTAACTTATATAATAGATGGAAACAGTCCTGCTCTCTCCTCTTGCTCGTATCGATGCTCACATTCCTTCCTCCCCTTGCTCTCATATTTCATCAGGACGATTTCTACGGAGAACACGTCTCCTTCAACCCATTTACCAAGCCAAACACATTTTCAGATCTTAGTAGACTAGTAACAATGAAGGCTATTTAACATATAGATTTTAAATGAGTTAGGAGAAAATATTTGTGACGATGTAAACAAATCACAAATTGGGCAGTTAGATTGGAGAATAAGATTAAAGAAATGTGTACCCTTATGCAGCAAGATTCAGTGAAGAGAAGTGGAGTCTCCCAAGCTAGCATAGGCTGTAGCTGATGGAGGAGGTTACTGGTTGGTGAGAAATAATTCCTCTATACATAACATGGTAGGGAGAGGGGGCAGTCAGAACACATTTTATGATGGTATCTTGTATTTTAAGGAGATGGGCAAGAAAGCTAATGGACCAATGAAAAAAATGATTTAAGGAATACTATTACTACATTGTTTTCAGTATGGCATAGCTACCCAGCAAACTTCACTAGACCTTACCAAATGTTCCCACAAATTGTTGGATATGGGACAATGGAAACATTACATATATGTGCTGGAGATCTCCTTTAAATCACCACTATTATGTTTAGTGTTGAGTTTAGTCAGTTATTATAAGCTGTCAGACTCTGTAAAAATAGTTCTCCCCAGTATGTTACACATGTAGTATCTAGTGGAAATAATTGTCAACACCTTTAAAAGCCTCTCAGATTACTTAAATCAATAAAATCAAATTCATTGGAAGAGCTTATGGTATCTGCTTGAAACAAAAAACCAAGAACATTAATATAGATGTGCTGGGACAAATAAAAAGATAATTCTGTCTATAAATCATTATTATTCTTTTATTATCCAGAATCTCTTATTAGTATATCAACAGTGGCTTAAGCCTAGTACACACCACAATTTTTTTTTCTATTCTCACCTGCTTGGTGACTAGCCTCGGGCTGTAGGGAAAGGGTCCTCAGTCCTGTGTAGGCTTCTACTAGAGTAATGCCCGACATTGATCGGACATTCCGACAACAAAATCCATGGATTTTTTCCGACGGATGTTGGCTCAAACTTGTCTTGCATACACACGGTCGATCATTCTGCACGCGATAACGTAAAACACGTACGTTGGGACCATAAACGGGGCAGTAGCCAATGGCTTTCGTCTCTTAATTTATTCTGAGTATGCGTGGCACTTTGTGCGTTGGATTTGTGTACACACGATTGGAATTTAAACGATCGGATTTTGTTGTCAGAAAATTTAATATCCTGCCCTCAAACTTTGTGTGTTGGAAATTCCGACAGAAAAAGTCAGATGGAGCCCACACACATCGGAATTTCCGATAACACAATCCGATCGCACTTTTTCCATCTGAAAATCCGACCATGTATATAGGGCATTAGATTTATATTTTTTTTTTTTTAGTTTCCATACTTTTTTTAGATGGACCTATTCTAACAATTTCCGCACTATAGTAACTATTAATATTCTTATAGACTCCTGCCCTTCCTCTGCTCCTGATGAGTGGTGATAGCCACGAAACGCGTCAAGCTATTAGATGCCCTTCTTGATTACATTTCAAGATTATTTTTAGTACTATATATGCTAAGCCTATTGGAGTGTACCAAGAATATTTTTATCCATATATCATGGAGACACACGTTAATGAGTTTGGTGTTTTTTATCAAGGCCTATAATATGAACTTATATGTTAGTTATTATGTTATGTTATGTTATTATCATGTTATCATTTTTGTATGCAATAAATTACATGTACTATATTTATCTATTTGCTATACATTGTACTATTTTGTAACATATGCGGTTCTTATTGATTATCTATTACCCACCAGACACACTCTGTCGTGGTATCTCCTTGGTTGCACGATTCATATAAAGTCCCAAACTCCTCCTATATTTCCATATTACAGGGATGGAGGCAATTGTTCTACCCTGTTCAAAGCCTCATATAAAGTTCCAACCCCCTCCTTTTTCTTCTACTAGAATGACTCAGAGCTTACAAAGGACTTGGCCCTGAAAATAAAGCACAGGTTTCCTTTACATTTCCTTATCTGGCACAGCTTGGATGGGTGGACAGTAAGGCTGAGCCAAACCCCCCCCCCCCCCCGGGTTTGGTCCTCCACAGAAAATGCGAACAGGCACAAAATTCGGACGAACATGCGAACACCGTTAAAGTCTATGGGACAGGAACATGAAAAATCAAAAGTGCTCATTTTAAAGGCTTAAATGCAAATTATTGTCATAAAAAGTGTTTGGGGACCCAGGTCCTGCCCCAGGGGACACGTATCAATGTAAAAAAAAGTTTTAAAAGGAACGTTTTTTCAGGAGCAGTGATTTTAATAATGCTTAAAGTGAAACAATAAAAATGAAATATTCCTTTAAATACTGTGCATCAGTCTATAGCAGTGTTTCTCAACTCCAGTCCTCAAGGCGCCCCAACAGGTCATGTTTTCAGGATTTCCCTCAGATGAAACAGCTGTGGTAATTACTAAGGCAGTGAAACTGATCAAATCACCTGTGCAAAATAATGGAAATCCTGAAAACATGACCTGTTGGGGCGCCTTGAGGACTGGAGTTGAGAAACCCTGGTCTATAGTATGCCTGTAAAGTGGCACAGTTTCCCCATGTTTACAACAGTACCACAGCAAAATGACAGTTCTGAAGGAAAAAAGTAATTTAAAACTGATCGCGGCTATAATGAATTGTCGGGTCTCGGCAATATAGATAAAACTCATTGTAAAAAACGACATGGGTCCCCCCCCCCCAGTCCATTACCAGGCCCTTTGGGTCTGGTATGAATATTAAGGGGAACCCGAACCAAAAATTTTTTACAAAATTGTGTGGGGGTCCCCCCAAAATCCATACCAGGCCCTTCAGGTCTGCTATGGAAATTAAGTGGAACCCTGCGCCGAATTTAAAAAAAATGGTGTAAGGGCCCCCCCCAAATCCATACCAGTCCCTTCAGGTCTGGTATGGATTTTAAGGGGAACCCTTCACCAAAATTAAAAAAAAGAAAATTGCTTAGGGTTCCCCCCTAGAATCCATACCAGACCCTTATCGGAGCACGCAGCCTGGCAGGCCACAGGAAAAGAGGGGGCCTCCCCTCCCCTCCTGAAGCGTACCAGGCCATATGCCCTCAACATGGGGAGGGTGCTTTGGAGTAGCCCCTCAAAGCACCTTGTCCCCATGCTGATGGGACAAGGGCCTCATCCCCACAAGCCTTGCCCGGTGGTTGTGGGGGTCAGCGGGCAGGGGGCTTATCAGAATCTGGAAGCCCCCCTATGTGAATTGGTAATGGGTACGTTGTACCCCTACAATTTCACAAAAAAGTGTCAAAAATAGTAAAATAGACAGGAGACACTTAGGGACAAGTCCTTTATTAAAAGATATAAAAATAAAAATGTCCCACGATGCAAATCCATCTCACGCTGCCGCCGAGCTGAAAAAAATAAAAGCCGCAACACCTCCGCCTCCATGGGAGGCTCCCGCCGAGTGACGCTTCTTCTCAGGGACAGCTGTTATATAGCTGAGGCAGTAAAAGTGTCTCCTGTCTTTTTTACTATTTTTGACACTTTTTTGTGAAATGGTAGGGGTACAATGTACCTGTTACTAATCCACATAGGGGAGGAGGCCGAGATCTGGAGGTCCCCTTGTTAAAGGGGGCTTCTGGATTCCCATAAGCCCCCTGCTCACAGACCCCACAACAAACCGGGCAAGGGTTGTGGGGATGAGGCCCTTGTCCCCATGAGCATGGGGACGAGGGGCTTTGGGGGGCTAATCCAAAGCACCCTCCCCATGTTGAGGGCATGTGGCCTGGTAGGGTTCAGGAGGGGGGGAGCTCTCTTGTCCCCCCTCTTTCTGCGTCCTGCCAGGTTAAGGGTCTGGTATGGATTTTGGGGGGGACCCCTTATGCCATTTTATTTTAATTTTGGTGCAGGGTTCCCCTTAAAATCCATACCTTTGGGTCTGGTATGGATTTTGGAGGGATCTCTACTCCATTTTTTTTTTATTTGGCGCAGGGTTCCCCTTAATATCCATACCAGACTCAAAGGTCCTGGTATGGATTTTGGAGGACCCCCACGCAATTTTTAAAAAATTTTTGGTTTGGGGTTCCCCTTAATATTTATACCAGACCCAAAGGGCCTGGTAAAGGACTGGGGGGGGACCCATGCCGTTATTTTCAATGATTTTATATCTATATTGCCGAGACCCGACGGTTCATTACACTTTTAAATGACTTTTTTCCTTTAGAAATGTCATTTTGCTGTGGTACTGACACTAACACGGGAAAACTGCGCCACTTTACAGGCATACTATAGACACCCCCCAGGCACAATATTTAAAGGAATATTTCATTTTTATTGTTTCACTTTAAGCATTCCTAAAATCACTACTCCTGAAAAAACTTCAGTTTTTAAAACTTTTTTTTGCATTGATACATGTCACCTGAGGCAGGACCTGGGTCCCCAAACACTGACAATAACTTGCATATAAGCCTTTAAAATGAGCACTTTTGATTTTTTATGTCAATGTACCATAGACTTTAACAGTGTACCGCGGTTTTCGAATTTGCCACGAACAACGCATAATTTTCGTTGTTCGCCGAACGTCCAAACAACCAAAGTTTGGCCCCAACTTATGCTTGGGCCAAACCGTTCGCCCATCCCTAGTGCACAGTCCAGTAACCAGCAATCTCCTCACCAGAGACTGCTTCCCATGCCCTCAGCACTGTCATTGGTACTCTCTCCAGTCTTGCATATCTGAAAATGGAAGATAGATGGCCACATTCGGCAGGGGACGTAGCTGCAGGGGTTGATAGGTAGTGCTGCAGTGGTCATGGCTTTGGCAATACTGCTTTTGGAGGGCCCATGTTCAAAACCTAGGCCTAAAAAACACTTTCTAAAGTGCTTGTGAGGTTGGTCTAGCTCATTGTCAGGGATACCGACTGCAGGGATTGCCAAATCTGTGTAGCTACACTTAGGAAACTGAGACCAGACTATATATGATTTAAGCAAGTTTAATAACAGTGAAATAAAACGCATCCATTAATAACATCAATAACAGTGAACCAAATGACAAAATACCTAACAAGCAACCTTACTAAGTAGTAGAAAGCCTAACTAGCAAACTAACAATATACAATATATACAAAATGGGGAAAACAGAAAACAGGTAATACTGGAGATGCAAGGAGGGGGGGGGGGGCAGGACTGGGATCAGGGACAAAGGTGCAGATGCAAGGCAGCAGGGTACAGGATGCAGGGCAAGAGCAAGATCAGGAGCAGGGTCAGGAAAAATTAGCATGCAGTATGTGGCTAGCAGGGCAAAACACTGAAGCACTAGGTACTATTAGAGGATGAACTAAATACCCTCCCACCAGCCAGCATCAAGTGGAGCTGATCACTGGTATCTGCTGGCTGCTGGGAGACACCCACTGGTGGACTGTGGTACTAAAACCTACCACCAGCAGGTGATCCAGGTCCTGACACTAATGCTGCTTCTACTATGCTGCCTGTGTGCATGAATGGAATAAATGGAAATGCCACAGTGGTTAAGGAAGTGGTGTCACTTTCTAAATCATACAGAAGGGCAACTGTGAAGTGATAACTGTGTAATTATAGTGAGGGTCTGTCTATCAGTGCATTAACTGCCAATAGAATCTCTGTATACAGTACAGAGGACTGTGAGGGCCCTCTGGAGGATCCTCTGGTCTTCTGGCAGGCTACTCCAAGCCTAGCTAAATAAACTTCAGATCTCCCTATATACATAAGCTGGTCAGAGAAGTGAACATGAAGTTTGAAAGAAATGAGAACTCTAGGATGGCCAGTATTGGCTGACACCCATCATACTGTCTCTGAATAAATAGCTACTGGCTCGCCATTCCAGGTTTTTAGCTGTGATGTGATGATTAATTGGGCACTTTCCAGCATACTGTATGCACATAGTTCAGTATTGTTTGACTTCACTGACTACACAGCCTGACACACCTCACATTCAATAGATTTGTGTCAACACTCTGCACATATGACTGATTATCACAAGTCATGGTTTGAGAAGAATAAATTCCCTCACAATCAATGCAGTTTAGTGCATTTCAGTTAGTGCTTTTGTAAGCCTTCAATACAAACTGTTACAGGTCTGCATTTTCCATGTGACAACAAGAAAATTGCATAACTCTGCAAAATGCCAAGCAATTAGTGCAAGTGTGAGATAATGCTCTATGTATGGACCAACACAGTTCTATTCCTACATTGCAGTGTGGCTCATGTGTAGGAAGCTGGACCCAGACACATCAGGAATCTTCTTCTTGTTGGATGTTGGACCAGCATACCAGGCATGTTTTGTGCTATGTTAACGATGCCTTAAAATGAACATGTCATGCTATGGAAATGTAACTATTTACATATTCTTAACAAACAGTAAGTACATTTCAAAACAAGTTCTGACTGAGTTCTGTAGCTGCAGGCACTGTGAAGCAATACATTCTCCAAATTCACAGCAGAAGCACTGAAGGCATTCAAGTCGACTGACTCAAAAGCTCAGTGCCCCTGCACCACCTTCCCTTACCTGTGTTTACTTTAGAGGTTAAAGGCTGGAAGATTATCATGTCACTGCTGGGTGGGGGGGCAGAGTAAGCTGAACTGGCTTCCACAATCATTGCAGCGCTTCTACTGTGAACTTTGAGGATGGACTGCTCCGTAGGGCCTGTAGCTAAAGAGGTCTTGTTTGAGATCTTGTTTTGAATATTATTTCCTGCTTGTTAAGAATATGTAAATAGTTTAAATTCCATGGACTAAATCAGGGGCGTTTGAAGAGCAAAAGGGTACACACCGCTCCAAGCTGATAAGAGGTCTCAAACACTGCTACAGAAAGTCGGGTACCTGCCTGGATCCGCGACCAAAGAATCCATGCAATAAAGAGAAGAATGCCGGCACATCCACCCTGTCGGTTATGTGTCATACTTTTTAACTTATGGACCTCTAAATAAACTGCTATTTTTTCATCTCGGATGTGCCACAATAACCTATAAAGCTTTACTGCTCCTCCCAAACCCCAAATGTATACAAGCCTTTACTGTCCTGAGCCCCTAATAAGGCTGCTCTGTGGCAGTGCACCTGCAGCTTTCCTGATGGTTAGCTGCACTGAGGCATAGGAGTTGATTTACTAAAGGCAAATAGACTGTGCACTTTGCAAAGTGCAGTTGCTCCAAAGCTTTTTAAATGAGCAGGAACTCTGCTGACTTCCATCATCCAATCATGAGCAAGCAAAAATGCTGTTTCTTTTTTCCTTGCACGTGATTGGATATTCTTTGCAAAGTGAAGCTTTACCTCATTTACTAAGCTCTGGAAGAACTGCACTTGCAGAGGGCAACTGCATTTTGCGAAGTGCACAGTCTATTTGCCTTTAGTAAATCAACCCATAGACTCTATTATATCTTGCGGGTGGGGTGCACTTTTTAAATACTTCTGCATTCAGGAGTTTTCGTGCGCTTTCAGAAAGCGCACCAACCCACAGGATATAGTAGAAGGCTATGGCTCAGTGCAGCGAACATGCAGGAAAGCCACAAGTGCACTGAACTGTACCTGCGGATCAGTGTGAAAGCAGCCTAATAACTCTTTTTTCTAAGTGCTAATATGCCCATTGCAAAAAAGTGCAGTGTATGTGATGTTTAACACACTGACCTTTTCCTCTTCCAGTTGGCATCGCTAGCTCCAGGCTGCTAGAAAGGTCCCAGGCAAAGTGCACTTGGTATCAATCTGCCTGGGACAGGAGCCAGCGCTACAGAGGAAGGCATCGGCTTATGTGGCTCCTGATTCCTCAGCTGCTGGAACTGGCTCCATGTACTCTGATGCTCTGACATGGTGGGTCGGCATCACGATCTGGGCTTGCCGACCTGCCATTCCAGAGCATGGGTTTGCGCTTCCCCGGTTTAAGGTCACGGGCCACATCAAAGGACTCCGTGGACCACATGATTTTAGAACCCCTAAACAGAGGTTCACTTTAACACAGCGTAACATAGCACAAAACATGCTTAGCATTCTGGTGGTGATATATCAACTGTCAACCCACACAGGAAAAGGTAGGTATGTTATTACACAGCTGTCATGTTAAAACTTTTGTTAATAAAAATTTACCCAGCAGGGGAGTTTATGTGCTGTTTATGGGCTGTTGTCTGAATGCCCTAAAATTGTGTTCAAGAACAGTTCTTCTGCCCGCAAAAAATGCTGAACAAAAGGGGAATAAGCGCGCTTTTATCAGCGCACAGCTTTTTACATTGTAGAGCTGAATGTAAGCTGGTGTGATTTTGCAAAAATGCTCGGAAAATGCTGAAAAACACTCAAAAACGCAATTAAAAAACGCTGCTAAAAGCGTGTTTTTAAAGCAGCCGTTTCTTGCCAGCAATCCGACGTCCAGAAATACTTTTTGAATGTCTAGTGTACATGGAGCCTTATTGTACTCTCTGAATTATCCGGGAAACCTTTTTCTTCCAACCTAGGAACCCCAGAAAAAGCAAGTGATTGTGTTATTAATATAACATTTACACAAAAATGTTTTTAACAAACATTTGTACACATGCTTGATGTTCTATATTATCAGGGCTGCATATCATATACAGTGCATATTACTGGATTGTCCTGCTAGATGCTCTAATGTCCAGTCAGTCCAAGCAGACCAATAGAGTTGCACTATTGGTGCCCCCACATGAATGAATCTATTGCTCTGCACATTTTTTTAATCACTTTCAAATAGATTGTTGTTGGTAATTTTTAAAAAAATAAAAGCCTTAAAAATGAATTTCGTGAAATTTTTTTAAGAAAAAAAAAATATTGAGCATAAATGGAGTTTCTGTGGGTTTCAGGTGGATGTGTGTGGTGACTGTGTAAGAAAATTCTCCCAATTATGATTGAACTTACTCAGCTTCTGAAATAAGTACAGCAAAACGAATGTGTGTATTGTCTGCACAGGAAAAAGCAGCAGTAACACTATGAGGTTGATTTACTAAAGGCAAAAGACTCTGTCAGTGCAGTTGCTTCAGAGCTTCTTAAATGAGTAGAAGCTTTGCTGACTTCCATCATCCAATCATGTGCAAGAAAAAGTTCTGTTTTTTTTTTTTTTCTTGCCCGTGATTGGGTATTCTTTGCAAAGTGAAGTCTTACCTCATTTACTAAGCTCTGAAGCAACTGCACTTACAGGGGGTAACTGCACTTTGCAAATTGTACAGTTTATTTGCCTTTATGTAACACTACAAAGCAGTAGAGCTGCACGATTAATCGTCAAGAATCGTTTTTCCCGTTGCGATCTTGACAAAAGTGTTTCACGATTCTTGCTATGCAAAGAATTCTCTCTGCTCTTCTGAAGCCACAACCCTCAAAAGAAAGGAAGAAAAAAAACGGGCAGTCTGCCAAGAATCACCACATTCTTTAGCAGTGGAGCTAAGTCAAAAATTGGGGTTTATTTATGAAAGGCAAATCCACTTTGCACTACAAGTGCACTGCATTGCACTTGAAAGTGCACTGAAGGTGCACTTGGAAGTGCAGTTGCTGTAAATCTGAAATGAGGGGAAGCTCTGCTGATTTTATCATCCAATCATGTGCAAGCTAAAATGTTGTTTGTTATTTTCCTTGCATGTTCCCCTTGGATCTACAGCGACTGCACTTCCAAATGTACTTTGAGTGCACTTATAGTGCAAAGTGGATTTGCCTTTAGTAAATAACCCCCTAAACCTTTTTCTGACATTTGTTGGTTTCAAGTTAAAATAATTTTTTTTGCTAGAAAATTACTTAAAAACCCCCAAACATTATATATATTATTTAAGCAAAAAAAAAAAAAACGTTATTCTCATTTTGGCCAGAATCGTGCAGCTCCACAAAGCAGGATTAAAAGGCAGAATATGTAATGAACAATTATGGCTGCACTTTAATATTTAGGGCTGGATTTTTGCATAGCTAACATGGCTGTGGCCTAAGACGATAAGTCTGCTATGGGGTGGCACAAAGCCACCACCATCATGTTGTTGACTGCCAGTAACCGTTTCCTGAGTATAATACAAGGTTCATGACTGCTGCCCTTCTTGTCAAAGTAATCTACATGCATCCTCATTGGTCTTGTCCCTGCACGGGTGGTGGTGGAATAGTGTGCTGTGTACTTAGTTTACCCACTCTATGGGGTTGATTTACTAAAGGCAAAAAGACTGTGCACTTTGAAAAGTGCAGTTGCCCTCTGCAAGTGCAGTTGCTCTAGAGCTTAGTAAATGAGGTAAGGCTTCACTTTGCAGAGAGTACCCAATCACGTGCAAGGAAAATAAAAAAAATAAAAATTTTGCTTGAACATGATTGAATGATGGATGTCAGCAGAGCTTCTGCTCATTTACTAAGCTCTGGAGCAAGTGCACTTGCAGAGTGCAACTGCACAGTCTTTTTGCCTTTAGTAAATCAACCCCATTGCCTGTACACCTAGAACCAAACTAGGAGACAACAATTTTCACTACTCCTCTAGTCATTGGGGGTTATTCATTAAAGGAAAATCCACTTTGCACTGCAAGTGCACTTGGAAGTGCAGTCGCTGTAGATCCGAGGGGGACATGCAAGGAAAGTAACAAACAGCATTTTAGCTTGCACATGACTGGATGATAAAATCAGCAGAGCTTCCACTCATTTCAGATCTACCCCTTAGATTTAGAGCGACTGCACTTTCAAGTGCACTTGCAGTGCAAAGTGGATTTGCCTTTCGTAAATAACCCCCATTGTCTCTCAGCTATCTTCCCCCAGTCTAGATGAGCTTCATATTAAGCCCTGTACACACATGCAGAATGTTGGGAGACATTTGGCAGTTAAAAAAAAAAAAGGCCAACATTCTGCCCAAGTGTATGTCATTCTTTCCAACAGAAGCTGGCCGGACGTGCATGCTGGAAAACCAGCAGCCGACAGACTCTTGATCAGCTCTCTCAGACAATGGCAGAGAGCACTGATCAGAGTGTTCTGGTGGGGTGCGGGCCAACCCCCTGTCAGAACACAGCAGCTCAGCTGGGGAGATCACTGGACTAACCTCGCATTGTTAGTACAGTGTCACCAACCGGAGCTCTCAGTTTTTTTTGTGCAACCCAGCATGTTGAAAAAAAAAATGTTAATGTGTACCCGGTTTAAGTGTGTTGTCCAATCTTGTTTGTGATATCAAAGGCTAGCCTGTCAAAAGGAGCCGGAGGGGGTGACACAAGGCAGTTGTCCTAGAGGGTAGGAAGTATTAATCAAGGACAGTACTCTATATATCTATAAGCTTTGAGCACAACTATCTTTGAAAGCTTTCCTTTTGCACATGAATTTTTGTAGTTCCGGCAGGGTTGCCAACCGCAACCATCAGTAAATGTATGTGTTGACGTTATAAGTATAAACCAGCCAAATGACTTGTTATGGGTATTGTCAGCATTTTATATTGTGGTTATACGGTTTAATATCAATTGTCTTAGTTTTTAATAGGAGTTCTGTAATTTTTTCAGGTTGTCAGTAAAAAATGTGCTCCATCAGTAGACTTCCCATGTTTTGTCAATAAAAAATGCTGTGGAAGGTTGACAACACTGAGTGCAGGATGCACGTTGATTTATGTATATAGTTGTATGTGATTTATAACTACTGTGTAGCGCTGCATTTTGTTTCTTTCAATGTATATATATATCTGGTATCCTGATATTTTGCTAGCAGCAACAAAGAAGATTTTGAATAGCTTTGTTGATACAGCGTGAATATTTTTTGCTATGTTACATAGAAAAAAGGTTTTTGACATTTACACACATTTACAAGCTTATTTAGTTATGGTAAGCTGTTTACTTCGATGTGAATTTTTAGAAATCCTCAAAAATACTTTTTTATTCTTGGCTGAGGTCAGGCTAATCTGGAGGAGATATGGCTATTTAAAGTGATGTACTCTGGATATGTCACACGCAATAATGGATCAAAGGCACCTTCAACCCAAATTTTTTGAATAAGGAAAAGGAAAGGGATTTTTATGGTGCCACAAATATTGCCATATGCCATATGTTTATAAAAACATCTTTATTAGAATCCAAAGTTTTAAAAGAAATGAGGGGACAACGAATGTTGCCCACATTTCATAAAAATGATTGTATATACAAATAATACACACAAAGTAGCTACTACATCACCTGTAATGCTTGTTGCTCGAAATGTTTCGCTTTTCAGCTTCTTCAGGAGATATAAAGCATATGTAGCTACAGAAAAACAAATATAATCAATATCAAAGAAACAAAAGAAATCGAAAAGCTTATGAACATTTGTTAATGAGTACACGTAACTTTATATAAACATGTATGTTACCAGATATAAGTCCAACAAATACATCACCATAAATGGTATATTTGATTAGTATCCATGAGGGTCTGAGTATTGGGAGGGGAATAGGGCAGGATGACAACAGCATCCCCTCGCAGATTGGGTGTGGCGCCTAGTGTGCCCTCATTTCTGTCAGAGGTGAGCACCATTGCCCATCGTGCCTGCGCAGCGAATTCCCCCATTGGTTCTAGCCCTGGCGAGGGAGTTGTTGTCGGTGCTGTTGTCATCCCACCCTGTTCCCCTCCCACAGGCCATGGGCAGCTTCATGGCTGACCCTCCCTATCTGGGGGACATCCTGTTTTCTCTATGGATCTTCCAAGATGGCAGCGGGGGATCGCAGTGCTTGTATATGACGTCATCAGCCACAGTGCCACAGTGCCTGCTTTGAACTGGAGGAGGCTGTCATTTCCATGTCCCTATTCAAGTGCTGAGTGTTAAGGATATTTATTGTGGGCTTGGTTACAATGTGCTATTTGGGCCCGCGCTTGCTTTGTGCAAACAATATTGTCATGACTTTTGCTTGCTACTAGATGGGTCTTTGTGGCTACTTTGGTGGATGTTCTTGATCCAGCCTGTCTTTGGTCATCATTGCTTTATGATAACTATTTTAAACATGCTTCAAGAGCCATCTAGGGATCGGTTCTTTGCTGTCTTTTACATCTTGTGGACAAACTAGATGAAAAAGACCTAAGGTAAATGAAGACCTGCCTATTTAAATGAGTGTGGCCTTTATGTGCCTTTGATATATCTTTTTCCACATTGTATATAGGCGTGAATATGTACTTTTTATAAATAATAAAATATATATATATATATATATTTTGACATTTTTACAGCCCCACCAGTCTTGTTGTGCTTTTCCTGCGATTAATTGTCGCCACTGGTATTGGCACTCCTTTCTACATCAGTTTTTGAACCTCAGCAGTGTACTTTAGCCTGATTACACTGTATACACATGGTGAGTGTCTTTTACTCTCTGATGTGTGCCCTTCTGTGTAATACTCAGACCCTCGTGGGTATTAATCAAAAATACCATTTATGGTGATGTATTTGTTGGACTTATATCTGGTAACATATATGTTTTTCTGTAGCTACAGTACATATGCTTTATAGCTCCTGAAGAAGCTGAAAAGCGAAACATGTCGAGCAACAAGCATTACAAGTGATATAGTAGCTACTTTGTGTGTATTATTTGTATATACAATCATTTTTATGAAATGGGCAACATTTGTTGTTCCCTCATTTTTTTTAAAACTTTGGATTCTAACAAAGATGTTTTATAAAAATATTTGTGTATTTGTGGCACCATAAAAATCCCTTTCTTTTTCCTTATTCAAAAAACTCTATTTAAAGTGATGGCCAGATCTGAAAAATATGTTTAGCTGTATCATGTAGGAGACAATAAGATTTTTTTTATATGAATAGCACCAGCCATCATGGCCATTCAATCTGAAAGCAGCCTAATCAGCTATAGACGGTGTATGCCCAGACTGATTATCACATTAGTAGACCGAATAACTTTTTCATGTGAGCAACTGGTCTACGTGAAGAAGCCATCAGAATTTGAGCCTCTGTTATAAGAATGTTGGAAATTATTTTTTCTGTCGAGAACAGAAATGATTACTGGGCCTGTGTGCTTCATTTAAAATTATGTTTTCACTCTGGTTAAAAAAAAAAAAAAGCCAAAAATGTCTCAGCTGCATTAAAAATAGGTCTAAGACTGGGTGTGCATGAAACAGGAAGCTGAGCATGTGCTTTAAGATAAACATGCCTTCTATGAAAAAAAAATATTTTTCCTCTCTAATCAAAACATTCTGAATTCTTCCTAATCCTGGCTTTAAATAGACACATCAGGGCTATCAGGGGGAGGGTTACTAAAACTGGTGCACCCAGAATTTGGTGCAGCTGTGTTTAGTAGCCAATCAGCTTCTAACATCAGCTTGTTCAATTGAACTTTGACAATAAAACCTAGAAGCTGATTGGTTATTATGCAGAGCTGCACCAGATTCTGGGTGCACAAGTTTTAATAAATCCCATTCTCAGTCTAATCATCACTTGTTTTCCATTGGCAAATAAAACGATTAAACCTTGACTAATATTGGCCTGTTTACAGGATCTCTTCCACTGCACAAAGGGGGCAAACTGTTGTAGGTATAAAGGGCATGTTCCTAGAGATTCCTGCACATACCTGCAACAGCCCTCACAACTTCCTAATGTTACCTGGACCTGTCAGTGCTTTGCATATAAGCAATGGCCCAGTATTGGGTAAGCTCCATCTCAGCATTTCTCAACCTTTTTCAGCACCTTGTAAAAGTACCCCATCTAAAAAGGTAAATGTTACTTATCAATCGGAACTCTGAGCCTGGAGCGATGCACACCACCACCTTGATGAAATTACCTTCACATCAGAAGCCCCCCTTCACATCAGAGGTCCTCCCATCACATAAGAACCCCCCTTCACTTTAGAGGTCCTCCCATCACATCAGAGCCCCCCTTCACATCAGAGGTCCTCCCATCACATAAGAACCCCCCTTCACTTTAGAGGTCCTCCCATCACATCAGAGCCCCCCTTCACATCAGAGGTCCTCCCATCACATAAGAGCCCCCCTTCACATCAGAGGTCCTCCCATCACATAAGAGCCCCTCTTCACATCAGAGGTCCTCCCATCACATAAGAGCCGCCCTTAACATCAGAGCCCCCTTCACATCATAGTCCCCCTTATTGGAGGCCCCCCATCAGGCCAGGGGTCACCCATCATATCAGAGTCCCGCCTTCACGTCAGAGGTTCCCATCTATCAGAGTCTTCTCATCACATCAGAGCCCACCAATCACACAGTCCCCTCACAACAGAGCCCCCACTCACCTATTTATGTCAGAACTGTACCTTTTGGCTCCAGCTATGTGGATAAAGAGGGATAAAGAGTGGGTTTGGAGGAGGATGGCTTCCATCCTATCCTGAATGCTGGGGGCAGCCCTTTTTGTCACCTGCTCTGGATCAGGGGCCAACCCCATAGCAGCATCCAGGTTGCAAAACACTTATAGTTACATAGTTACATAGTAGGCGAGGTTGAAAAAAGACACAAGTCCATCAAGTCCAACCTATATGTGTGCTTTTATGTCAATATTACATTGTATATCCCTGCATGTTGTGGTCGTTTAGGTGTTTATCATTTTTTTAAATTATCGATGCTCCCCGTTGAGACCACTGCCTGTGGAAGAGAATTCCACATCCTTACCGCTCTTACAATAAAGAACCCTCTAAGCAGTTAAAAAGGGTTGTAAACCCTCGTGTTTTTTCACCTTAATGCATCCTATTCTTCACCATCTCTTCATCCTTAGTAACCAGATTACCTTCATCATTCTTTATGGGACCAATATGATCTGACCTCCCTTTCTTACTATTTATGTACTTAAAGAATTTCTTGAGATTTTTTTTTACTCTCCTCCACTATGTGCCTTTTGTATTCTGTCTCTCCTCCACTTTGTGCCTTTTGTATTCTGTCTTAGCGATCCTGATTGCACCCTTACTTTTCTTGTTGCATTCTTTGTAAAGTTGGAATGCTCATGATGATCCCTCAGCTTTGTATTTTTTGAAGGCCTTCTCCTTTGTTTTTATATGCATTTTTACATTGAAGTTAAGCCACCCAGGACTTTTATTAGTTTTATTTCCCGTTAGTATGCACTGACTAATACCCTTATTTAATATGTTCTTAAAGCATACCCATTTTTCCTCCGTGTTCTTTTTTTCTAAGATTTTATCCCATTTAGTATCTTCTAGCAAGGATCGTAGTTTAGGGAAGTTGGTTCTTTTGAAATTCTCCATCTCCATCTTACTAATGGTTTGTCATTATGATGTGAAGCCTAACTGGCCATTAGGAACACCTAGGAGGTTGGGAAGGGACAGGCAAGCTTTGACACTTGGATGTGCCAAAGCTTTGCTAGTCAGAATGGCCTGAGATTCTGTTGTGACAGGAAGGTTTGTCTCCTCTAGGTGCCTACACTTCATACCTGTAGCAGTTTGCACCCCTTCTCTGGAGTCAGTGGCCAAGCTATGGAGATTCAAGTGTACACATATTATTAAAAAGCTTAAAATGAGCACTTCAACAAGTTCTCACTAACCTTTGTAGCTCAAGCATTCTGGAGAAATTAAAAGTTCACAACAAAAGCACTGGCAAAAATCTAGCTCAGTTCCCCATTCCAGCAGTGACTAAGCAGTCTTCCAGCTTTCTAAACTCTAATGTAAATACAAAGCAGCAATTAGGAAATGTTAAATACTTGTGTGCAAACTAAAAAGATAAAATAAAACGAGGTATACAAATAGTAGCTGCCACACATAAAAGTGTTCACACACCAATCAAAGACAAATAGGGCAATAAATTGTGTGGCGCTTAATATCTAGTTAAGCGCCACACAATTTATTGCCCTATTTATAAACACAAAGCAGTATCTCTGAAAGGAGGAGCATGCCGTTGAGAGTCTGAGCTAGTTGCTCCTGCCCCCCTTTACAGGCCGGTGCTCCAGTACAGCTGGAGGGGCAGAGTAGAGAGCAGGGAGTGACAGTCAACGCTCTCTGCTCAGTGAAGACCAGGTGATCAGAAAACTGAGTAATCAGCGGTCGTGTAATAGCTCAGTTTGCAGTCATAGAGCCGTTGCTGGACAGCTAAAACATCAGACCTATGCTGCAGCCACATAGGTGAGTATAGATGTATATTTTTTCATATCCCCCACTTCTCCTACAATACATTAAGGCCCTTATTGTAGTTAGAACCCATGTTGGCTTTCAAAAAGAAGAGCATGCTATAACATACATCATGATACACATTGAACAACATTGACAAGTGCATGGAACAGTTTCACGGAAATGCTCTTTGATGTATTTTCAGTGATTTCATTAAAAAACACATTAAAGAAAAATGCATAGGTGTGAATATGACCTTTGCCAATTCCTTTTAGATACAAGGTCATATCATAGTAATTTCTGTTAATACACCATATAATTCCCAGTGGTGACCTACCATCCTTGTGTGTTCTACCCAGGTTAACAGGTGGTAGGGTAATATGCCATGTAAAAGGCTGCTCTCGCTTTCTCTTAATCTCTATGTATGCCTAAAAGTAGGAGGACTGCAAAGCTCTAAGGATTCAGAGCCAATGTTGGGCCTACATGGACATGCACACCAAGCGGAAGTGCGACCACTTGGAAGGAAATTAAAAAAGCTATTTTCATTATGATTTCTTACAAATTGTGTGCTGTAAATATACAAATATAAAAACAGTGGGGTAGCCAATATTTTTTTTTTTTTTCCTTTTACTTTGGCCATTACCTGCAATCATATAATCCATAGAAAAGTGATGGCAAAAAAATACCAAGTGGTCCATCCAGTCTGTCCCCTTTTTTTAATGCTTTTTTGTTTTTTTTGTTAACTTTTTTTGGCTTGAGTATAGATCTGTTTGTCCCAAGCATGTTTGAATCCACTTACTGTTGACTGGCACACTAACTCTTCTCTTCTGGAAAATTATACTTTCTAAGGTTAGTTTTGAACTTTCCTTCTGCTAGTTTGAGATCATATCCCTGTGTTCTTGCTCTTGACTTCATACTGAAAATAGTGCCCTCCTGAACCTTATTCACCCCTTTGATGTATTTAAAGGTTTCAGTCATGTATCCCCTTTCCTTTCTTTCCCACACTGTATATATTAAGTTCATGAAGTCTCTTTTCCGATACCGATTGGACACCTAATTGATGTTAAAATTTCTATTAAATGACTGTTCCGATCTATTATCTATGATCTATGCATACACCTCTGGTTGGAGATCTTTCGGCTAAATAGTACTTAGGTAAGTTAGGAAACCTTGTCCATCTGCTATTGTAAAGGAGCTTCACAGACTCATTCAGCCTACAAGATCAGCTGAATATTTCCCCGTCAGAACAAAAGGTAAAGGTCTGGCAGCCCTGGCATAACAGTCTAAGAACTTACAAAAGTAAAGTTCAATGTACAGCTTGAGCGTTATACTTGCTGTAATAGGGATGTTTCTAAAAAATGACCCAAAGGAAGTAAAAAAGAACAGCAGATGCTTTGTGTGTCACATTTAATAACTATATTTTATATTGCTACTCTGTACAAAACTTTATGTGATCCCCCCAGGCTACATTTATAGAAACCAGTGCACTGCCTTTTAACGCAGATAACCAGCACTTTGACATAACTCAAGCTACTATGTCATGATTGATGTTTTTTTCCACATCTTAACACAAAATACAACACAGCAATATCTAAAGGCAATGCAATTTGTACTTGCAAGTAATAAAACACTGATTCTAGTAGAAAAACACAATAGAACAAAACCAATGGCTAAAGTCTTGTAATACACAGTTAGTAAGAGAAATGTCAACTTAAGCTTGCCCCTAAAGCTTGCTGATCTAAAAGTAGATGTAAATCCTGACTTAAAGGATAAGTTCACCTTTTATTTTTTGAAATTCAGCTCCCCTATCAATATACCATTAATGTACCTCAGTTGCAGAAAAATAAAAGCTTTCTTAGATTTTTAGAGCAAGGCCTTGCCTTAGCCCTTGCTGTACTTCTTAAAAAGCTTCAGAGACTTCTTGGTATAGACTGTAGATTTGGGATGGAGAAACCAGTATGAAACAGGAAGGAGTTTACCAGCTGACCTCGTTTGCATACACATCCTGCAGTGACCTCATTAGCACACACCCTTCACCTATCAACTATGTTTGCACAGCCCTGATGTAGTGCAAGGGCCTGCCTAATTGGATACAGAATGGATAGATGGTGTCTCCTCCTATTCCATAGTTTTGGTAGATCAAAAGGAGATTGTACAGAGATTGTACATTCAGATTGTATGTATGGCCACCTGTATACACCTAAAATTAACTAGTTGCGTTTTGAGTGCCGTTAATTGTTAATGGCACAGGAAACACGCATTTTGCCAGATGCAAAAAATGGTGACAAACGCAGCAAAATGTTAAAAACCACACCAAAATATCCCATGAGCTACTTTGCCATCTATAGTGAAGCCCATTGAAATCAACAGGCTGCCCTCTGTGTGTCACAGGAAAAACAAGCCAAAAAATGTGCTCACCCACTACGCTAGGTGTGAATGGGGCCTGGAAGTGAAATTGGTGTGTTTACACAAGAACAGTGAGGCTCCATTCACATCTGTGTGTTTCCAAATGTATGGCAAACTGCACAGAAAATGCATGCTTTGTTATGAGTTTCATAAACACGCTGCAAATGCACCAAAAGGCACGCTAAAAAAGATTTGATCCATAAAAAGTTTTGAAACTTCTTTGGCGGTGATTTTTGAGCATAAGGCAGCCCATTCAAGTGAATAGGCTACCCTATGCGTAACAAGCGGAAATGCTCTAAAAGGCCCCCCCCCAAAAAAAACCAAAAAAACATGTGAAGCAACATAAGTTCCTGCTATGTGAGGATGTGACAGCTGAGTGTCTCCATCCACTCTCTCCTATTTACTTGTATAAAAATGGCCATACACAATGCAATCTCTGTACCATTTCCTTTAGATTTACTAGAACTATGGAATAGATGGACCCACCTGAACAATTTATCAATTTGTATCAAATCAGGCAGGCCCTTGCACTACATAGCTGATGGAAGATCTAAAGGAGACTGTACAATCAGTTTGTAATGTGTATGATCACTTAGGTGGTGACATAGTAATGAGGGAGGTGGGGTCCAGACTGGTAATACACGCCCTATCACACCCTTTTCTGTAATGCAAAAACACAGAGAATGATGGGAGCTGACCTACAGGAAGTGATGCAACCAGAATGAATTTTTAAAACTCAGACACAAAACATGACATTTTAAACCTTTTTTGGATAAGGTAAATGGGAGATAAGAACGTTGGGATTGCTGGGCCAGAAATTTAATTACGAAAGGATTATTTTTACTATGAGAAGTAAAATTCTGCCCCAAAAAGATGAACTTAGCCTTTAATGGCATTTAGTTTGCTTATGTGTATATTTGCCTTTTATTACTCATTTTATAAATACTTGTTTTTTGCATTCTTTATTACATCTCTGTAATAAATGATCTCCTGAAAACAAATTGCAGCCACTTCCGGTCTACATGCATGCACTTCAAATATGGCTGCAAGACATTTCTCAGGGTGGTTTTCCAGATGGTAAGTAGGGATGAACTAAGGTGTAATCAGATCCTAGATTCCCGCCAGGAAACTGTTACTATTACCGAAGCATTCTCTGACCCACAGCTGCACACCCCTTATATATGTGCAGCTGCAGGATGAGGAATGCCTCAGCAGCTTATTATTGGCACAGTACGGATGACAGCTTCCTGGCAGGATTACATAGGTGGGTTTGGCTTAGGATCTGAAATCAGCACTTGTAGTCTCCTTTAAAAGCTGGTGGAACAGTGTAATAATGCATGAGCATAACTGGGGTAAAGATCATTGCCTGAACAAGGAGCATCATGGCAGGATCACCAGATAATATGTTAATGCAACCTGCAGAAAATCCTCTGCCCCCCCAAAGAAATCAAGCACTAATCTGCATGCTCACCCCCTAAGCAAAAATTCCCCTTCCTCTCAGTACAAATTTTCCCCCCTGCTGAAATTTCCCCTCCCAGCATAAATCGTTGCCCCCCACTCCAAGCTCAAATCCTCTCGCTTCCCATATGCCCTCAGTACAAATCCCTGTCCCTTCAAAAAACATATTGTAGTGCCCAGGGCAGCCACCCCTCCTGCCCACCCCTTGTCCTGGTCACCGGGACAGAAAATAAATATACAGTACTTCCTCCTATTTGAAGAGAGGAGACATTGCTAGAAGTGGCAGCAGAGGAGTGAGCGATATCCGGTGGAGGACTCCAGGTGACTACGGAATTCCTTCTAGAAGGATGAGGCCCCATCCAGGAGATTTCAGAGTGGTGGGATACATCTCAGCCATCCCCAGGATAGGAGACATCTCTATACCGTCTATACGGTAAAAGCCTGCATGACTCACCGCCAACGGTCTGTGAGTCCACCAGTTCCGGTAAGGTCAATTTATGCACATCTCGCACATTTGAATGCAAGAGGAACCTCCATGATTTTGAATATGTATCTAGCAAGATGAGATCCACACACACGTGTTTGGGATCGCTTTCACATTTTATTGAACGGTTATAACCTGAGAGACTGATTCAAGATCACCTTTGTTTCCTACCTCTATATGAGGATAGTTGGATCCCATCCATGTTTATTGGTCACTTGTGTATTAGGATAATTTTTGAGGATATAAACTTTTTGAGATTGTCACATCAGATCACAATAGCACATTCATACTGAGTTTATTCTGTTCACCAGTTTTTGGTTAAGAGTTGTCACTATATAGATATACTCTCACATAGAGATACTTGTATGTTATATTTATATATATAAGCACTTTCTATGGAAATATAGCACTGCACTTTTTCACTCTTGATTTTCACATACAATTAGTCTAATTGGTAGTGCTGGCTGCTTGAATTTTTTGAGCAGCAGTTTTATTTTATTTCACTTCCTCCTATATGACATTGCTAATTGCTTGATCCTCAGGCACTGGTTCTATAACAAGGGGGAAGGCAATAATTTTTAGGCCCTGCACGGTTCCTTCTGGACCGGCCGAGATTCAAACCATGTACCGGAAGGCTGAATGTACCAAGTTGATTAATCGATCAACTTGGGTACAATCGGCATGCCAGGTTTTACCTATGATTAATTATTATAATTAACACTGTCAATGGCCTGGCAGGAGGGTTGATGGGGGAATCAAGCAAATTTATTTCCTATAACCCATGGTTGCATGAAAAATATTCGCTCTGTGCATGGCCGGCCTTAGCACCGCGTAAGCGCTAACTGTTGAAAGGACAACAGTAAAGTTGCTAATAAACTGACAATACTGTATGCGTTATACCTATCTATGAAGCAGGTGGCGCTGCAGTATTATAGTGTGTATTCTATGGTAAGGTATTTAGAGGACGTACCTTCATTCCTAAGTGTGTGTAGTTGTATGCTCCTTGTTCCTGTTACATGAAAAGACATGTTCTGATAATCCCCCATGAAAGCAAAGCATATTGCTGTATACAACAAGCTTCCAGCACATTATTTCAATACTCTGATAACAGGTTATGGGTCCAGGCATAGCCAGCAAACCCAGGCACTGGAAAAATAATTCTGCAAATCTGTGAGTACTGTATGCAAGCTGCTGAAAGATGGCAAGCAGTTTGCAATTGCAAAGCTGAACAATGCCAAATACCAGTTGTGGAAGTTTAAACTGGAAGTGTTTCTCAACAAGGATCACTTGTAGCAAGCGCTAAATACAGACAGACCCACAAATGGGGAGATGGAGGACTGGGATGGGAAGGATGGACAAGCAAAAGTGATTATAAGCTTGCTAGTGGAAGATGACCAGCTTATCCACATAAGAACAGAGAAAATGGCAAAAGGTAGGTGGACTTCATTACAAATACTGCATGAACATTTAAGCCTCAACAGTAAGCTGTTTTTGCTAAGAAAGCTTATAAGATGAGACTAGAAAAAGGCCAGCATATGTGTGACCATGTGAATGCTATGCTAGAGATCATAGAATAGCTGCGTGCCATTGGAGAAGACATCAAAGATAACCATATTGTTGCCCTGCCCCTCTGCAGCCTTCGAGAGACATACACTGCTCTTATTAACGCTTTAGAAACCAGACCCGAGCAGGAACTGACACTGAAATATGTCAAAGGCAAATTAATTGATGAATATGACAGAAGGAAGAAAATATGCACCACGATGACAAAGTTCTTAAGATGCACAAGGCCACAAAGCACAACAAAGAAAGCAGAGCCTGTTTTCACTATAAAAGGACCGGTCATGTAAAAAAGGACTGTTCTATCTGGAAAGCCGAGCAGCAGAAGCTAAAGCTATGCACAAAGAAAAGAGTCAAAGCAATCACAAAGGAAACTGAAGATACTTTATGGAGTGGCACCTTTAAAGTGGCACAGAGCGGCAAGCAATGCGGCTGGTGCATAGACTCAGGTGCGACAAGCCACGTGACCAGTGATGAGACCTTCTTCACAAACATTGATTACAGTGCAAAAGACAACATTTTCCTAGCAAACGGGAAAAGCATCACCTCAGAAAGTAAAGGCCAGGGCTTCCTGAACTGCATTACACCACAAGGAGACAAGCACAGTATCCTTGTAAAGAAAGTGCTGTATGTCACAGAACTAGAAAGCAGCCTTCTATCAGTGAAAAGTCTTGCACACAACAGTCTCACAGTTGTGTTCCAGGGTGAAGAATGCACAACTCACAATAATAAGCATGAGCAGCACTAAAAATCAGTGGAAAAACATATAAAATAATATATATGTAAGCAATCAAAGGATCCTAGAGGATTCAAAAATAGCATATGTGAAGCACAAAATGAGTGCCAAAAAAACATAAAGGGTGGTAAAAATAAGTCCAAACAGTGAAAACGTGAGTAAATGGATAATCAGTCCAAACAAAGGGAGAAAAAAGTCCAACCAAAGATATACGGATGAAGTAATTCAGTCATACAACACCAGCATGTGAGGAGATCCACCACTGTGTGTATTAAACGCTTACCAGATGGCAAGCTTTAACAAGCTTGTACAGCAACTTGATGATCAATGCTGAACACGGCTTTCAATGAAGGACCAGGACCAAAACAAGGTAGCTCAATCCAACCCGACATTCAATAGGCAGGACCTATTTGATGCTGTGCTAATTCGCTCACTCCAGCAGTTCAGGCTAGAAATGAATACACCAAAGTATTTCCAGAAACGTATTGGTTATGTCCATCCGCAATGGCAATATTGACGTTTATCAGGATATTCAATCCCGGTGTGTGTGTGCAGCAGGCTGGGCTCCTCCACCTGAATAATATCCTCTCTCTCTGGATCTCTGCTGGATGTCACACTCCTCTCTCTCCCCGGATCTCCTCTCTCTGCCCGGATCTCCTCTCTCTCCCCGGATCTCCTCCACCGCCGCCGCTCTCCGACCCTTATTCCCCCACACACAGTAAAAGGAGCTCAGTGTTACTGGGGGACTAAGTGAATCAACTAGCAGGGAGCACAGTAGGTTGAAGTGTCCACTCAGAAAAGGTCGACCAAAGCGAACCTGTGCAGGAGTCAGAACAAGAGGTGGAACTCACAATGCCTAAACCAAGTTCCCCACCAGATCCAGCTGAACTGCCTGAAGACAGAAGATCCACTCGGACTACAAAGGGGATACCACCCCGCAAGCTGTCATACACTGTCAAAACACACAGCATATTTGAATCAACATCCTGGAAAGACATAGAAAAAACTGCCAAAACGTGAAGACAATAAATGGAGAGAGGCAGCAGAAGAATAATTAAAGTCACTTCAAGAAAATAAAACCTGGAAACTCACAGAGCTCCCTCCTAACCACAAAACGAAAGTGGACTTTTGAAGTAAAGTCAGATGCAGAAGGGAATATCCACAAATACAAAGCCAGACTAGTTGCCAAGGGTTACTCCCAGAAATTTGGTGAAGATTACGATGAAACATTTGCTCCCACCGTAAAACACTCCACCATCAGAGCTCTTCTTAGCATTGTTGCCAGAAAGGGCATGCAAGTCATTCACCTAGACATTGAAATTGCTTTCCTATATGGAGACATTAAGAAAGACCTCTACATGGAGCAACCACCAAGGTTTGAGCAAGGAGACAACCTTGTATGTAAACAATCTGCAAGGATGTGGAATGAGAAATTGAACGAAGTACTTACCAGAGAGGGAAAGTAGTAAAGCAGACCCCTGTTTCTACTCCAGGAATTAAAAAGGCAGATGGATATAAATCCTTACCTATGTTGGTAACATTATAACCTGTTTTGAACAAGAAGGGGATTACAATCAGATCACAGGATGAAAGAAAATTTTAAAATCAAAGAGCTAGGGAACATTAGCTACTATCTGGAAATCCAAATAGAGAGAGAAGATGGAAGTTATCTTCTCAACCAATCTCAGAAAATCTCTGAAATCTTGGAACCTTTCCATATGCAAGACGCAAAGGAAGTGAAAACTCCTATGGAACCAGGCTATCAAAAGAGAAATGAAACAGAAAACTTGCTACCCAACAATGACATGTATCGCAGAGCAATCGGTAAGCTGCTATATGTTGTCACTGTGACAAGACCAGACATAGCCGCAGCAGTGGTCATACTATGCAGGAAAGTCTCAGCTCTATATCAGCATGACTGGAATGCAGTAAAAAGAGTAATGCAATACCTCAAAGGAACAATTCAGATGAAGTTGCGGTTACCAACATTATCCAGTCCAAAACTGGTCAGATATGTGGATGCTGATGGGGCCAGGGACTGCACAGACCGCAAATCCACACGTGAATTTATTTTCCAGTATGGAGAAGGAATCATAAGTTGGTCATTGGGGTAGACATATAAAAACAAATTTCCATTTTTGAAGACAACCAGGGATGTATAAAGCTTACGCAATCAGAAAGGGTCAATCCTAGGACCAAACACATTGACATCAAGTATCACCTGCTGAGGGACAATCAAGAGCAAGGTGTTATTGACATTCAATACTGCCCATCAGAGGAGATGACTGTTGATGCACTCACCAAGCCTTTGTTGAAGGAACGTCATAGTTATTTCCAGAAGAAGCTGAATATAATTTGACAAAGCACGTGCTGTTGAGAAGGGGTGTTTTAGAACAACAGCAAAGTTGCTAATAAACTGACAATACTGTATGTATTATACAGTATCTATGATATGATGTAATGGGAGGAAGTACTGTTTTTCCTTTGTGTGCATTTGTTTGTTGTTCTCTTCCTGTTCCATGATAAAGATATCCTCCATGAAAGTAAAGTTCTCCTCTGCATACAACAAGCTTCCACCGCATGATTTCAATAATCAGCTAACACTAACTAGGATCAACTTTTACCTTACTCAGGCCTTTTGTCCTTTTTTTTAGTGGTGAATAGAGAAGGGCTGAAAGGAGGGTAAATGTAAGCTGCTACGGGGGTCAGCTTTATAGTAAACCAGCGGATTTGCCCTATATAGTTAAAGTCCAGGTTCACTTTATTATAGGTATGTATATAACCCTAGCAATTTACATACTGTACATTCACATCAGTCCACGCCTTCAAGGAGCTTACAAACTAAGGTAATTATCTCACATACATAGGAGCCAATTTAGCTACCAGCATGTTTTTGAAGTGTGGGAGAAAACACACACAGGAAGACCATGCAAGCTCCATGCATATAGTGTCCTGGATGCAAACCAAGGACTCCAGTGCCACAGAGCAGAAGTACTAACCACTAAGCCACATACGATATGCAAACTAAGACAAAATATTGCATTGCCAACACTATAGCACCATTGGAATTGTTACCCTCATCAGTGCCAAATTGAATGTCTAATAAATAAGGAATAACAATGTAAAATGCACATCCTATATAAATCCTGTATGATAATAATGTGTAATAATATAAAAAAAATATGTTGAGCCTTTTAACCTCTCCAGAGCTAGGGGCACAAAGCAAAGCCTTATCCTCCTGACAGTCTATAAGATTAATGACTATTGTTATAAGTCGTCCTTGATCTCGAGACTCAGTCTTCTTATTAACTATAAGGTGCTCAAGCAACCTGATTAGCTGATGTCAATGTTCTCAGTCACCGGGCTTTATTCTCTACACAATAAGAACCCTTCACTGTGCAAGCATTTCTTAACCTTTTGCAAATCAAATGTTATTTTATGCTTACAAGCCCTCCTGACTACCTCTCTTTAGATGCAAAGAAGTGGTGGGACAAGTAAGAAGAGGGTGAAAGGTGAGGTGCATGTAGCAAATTGAAATTCTTGGCTATACCCCGAGGAATTGCTGCTTAGCAACAGCCCTGGTTTGTGTCACTCTGCAGAAGTAGCTGATGTACGAATGTATGGAATTGATTACATCATTTCCAGAGGACAGAATACTTAACTTGCTGTCAGCAGGATGCTAGTATCTCCTGCTCATGTTGCTCTAAAATACACTGCACTATTTTAATGGTGGTGTCTTAGAAAAGACAGATGACATTTGCTGTGTCTTGATCACAGTGAATTAAATAGAGACATCTCATTCATAGCTGTGTACATTACAAGCTTTTTAGATTTATTGTGCATTTGCACTTCTACTAGGTGATATCGGTAATCAAGGTGCAGTGTAAGGTCACACATGGCTTACTAAATGATTTTGCTTTGCTAATGCAAGGTCAAACTGGCAATTTAAGGGCCGTATACAACAATTAAGTTAACTGCTATTGTATAATCTGCAAAATCTCCAAAATGGAGACTCTGCCTTTTCCTTTCCCCTTGAAGTCCTCCTCACCAAAAGCTAAAGTCTTCCTCGTGTTCTTTTCTATAGTGCTATGTACAGTGGCCTTATTTTTTCTGCAGTTAAAGTTTTTTAAACCCAAGCTAAAAAGACTTCTATTCCTATGAGGTGAAGGATTCCAAAGGAAGACTGGTTGCTCTGAACAAGTACAGAGGGAAAGCGTCTCTTGTTGTAAACGTGGCGAGCGGCTGCCAGCACACAGATGCAAACTACAGAGCTCTGCAGGATCTGCACAGAGAGTTTGGGCCTTCCCACTTCACTGTCCTGGCTTCCCCTCCAACCAATTCAGAGAATCTGAGCCTGACTCAAATCGGGAAATAGAAGCCTTTGCCAAAGGGAACTATGGAGTGTCATTCCCAATATTCAGCAAAAACAAGATTCTAGGGAGTGAAGCTGAACCTGCCTTCCACTTCCTTCTCCAGGACTTTTCCAGAGCTTCTCCAAGCCTATGGAACTCCTTACCCCAATCTGTCCGTCTATCTCCTAAGCTATTAGCTTTTAGACGATCCCTGAAAACCCTCCTCTTCAGAGAAGCCTATCCCACCCACACCTAACAACTGTATTTTCATTTTGTCCATCTGATCATCCCCCACAGCTACTACCCTTTGTTCCACTTGACCCTTCCTTCTAGATTGTAAGCTCTAACGAGCAGGGTCCTCTGATCCCTCCTGTATTGAATTGTATTGTAATTGCACTGTCTTCCCCAATGTTGTAAAGCGCTGCGCAAACTGTTGGCGCTATATAAATCCTGTATAATAATAATAATAATATAGTATCTACTAGCTTATTATGAAATACTTACCTTAAAACAAAGCTGTTGCAGTGGTCCCTGCACACCGCTGTCACGACTGACTTCTTTCCCGGAGCTTTCGCGGGCTCCAGAAAAATTGATACATTCCCCCATCAACACTAATGCGCTATTGTATTCTGGCAGCAGGAGGTTTCCCCACCATCAAAATACAATGATCCCTCCTGCCGGCTATAGCCAGAGCAGTGATTGTACGAGAAAAAATGACAGGCTGGTCATACTGAAGCCAATCGATAGATTGACATCAGTATGACCAGGCTGCCCATAGATGGATCGGAAATTGGATCCATCTAGAGTTACCGTATTTACACGCACTTTTTTCCCCTTAAAACCAGGGGAAAATCGCAGGTGCATGTTATACGCCGATCCCCTGCGATCCGACCTGTCACATTTTCAAAATCGCCGATCGCGATTTGAAAATGGCGCCGCCGGCGCCGAAATACACAGAGACGGTCCTCGGCTCTTTCCGGCGGCTGTCGTTCATTTTCGGCTCCACTCGTAGTCCCGAGCGGAGCTATCCGAACCTACTCGGCTAGGTTCGGATAGCTCCGCTCGGGACTACGAGTGGAGCCGAAAATGAAGGACAGCCGCCGGAAAGAGCCGAGGACCGGCACTGTGTATTTCGGCGCCGGCGGCGCCATTTTCAAATCGCGATCGGCGATTTTGAAGCCCAGAATGGCTGGGATCACTGTAGCAAGGCTGCACTGGGGAAGGCTGCACTGGGGAAGGCTGCACTGGGGAAGGCTGCACTAGGGAAGGCTGCACTGACAAGGCTGCACTGGGGAAGGCTGCACTGACAAGGCTGCACTGACAAGGCTGCACTGGGGAAAGCTGCACTGGGGAAGGCTGCACTGGGGAAAGCTGCACTGACAAGGCTGCACTGGGGAAAGCTGCACTGACAAGGCTGCACTGACAAGGCTGCACTGGGGAAGGCTGCACTGACAAGGCTGCGCTGACAAGGCTGCGCTGACAAGGCTGCACTGACATGGCTGCACTGACATGGCTGCACTGACATGGCTGCACTGAGAAGGCTGCACTGGGGAAGTCTGCACTGACATGGCTGCACTGACAAGGCTGCACTGACATGGCTGCACTGACATGGCTGCACTGACAAGGCTGCACTGACATGGCTGCACTGACATGGCTGCAATGATGGGCGTTTAAATGTAAGTTTTTTTTTCCCTTCAACTTCCCTCCTAAAAGTTTTTTTTTCCTTAAAATTCCCTCCTAAATTGGGGTGCGTGTTATACGCCGGTGCGTGTTATACGCCGATAAATACGGTAGTTTAAGGGCAGCTTTAGCTCTCGCATTTTCATTGTATTTCTACCACCAGTAGATTTATTGCTGTAAAGCAAAAAAGAAAAAGAAAAATTAAAATAAAGAACTACAGAACTGTGTGGTTTTAATTAACCCAGTTAATTAACATGATTCCTAACCTAATTAACTTTGTTCCATTTCACAGCTAATTTACCAAAGAATGGAATTCCTCTTCAACGATTACCGTGTCCTGTTTGTGCTTTAGTAATGAATCCAGTGTGTAACATACGTTCACACACAATCTGGCCATAGATGGGTAGAATTTAAAATAAAAATTCTTGGGAAAAGAATGTTCTTAGAAAGTTTGAGTGTTTTACTAATCATTAGTGGGTAAAATTGACACTTGTTTTTGACCACAGTGATGGGAGAATTCAAAGGAGCAGGATGGAAAAATGTTCTCAAACTAACGAATTTCCAACATTTTTTTGTGGTTTTCATTTGGTAAAGTCATCTGGTAAAGTCCATTCATTTCAAAATCAAATGTTAAAAGCAAAGGAAATCTTTGGAACAACATTAGAATATTCTGGGAATTTTCATACACATTTCCTACGACAAATTTTCATTTGAAATTTTTATCCATCTATGGCCAGCTTTATATTTTTATATCCAGTATCTCACAAAAGTGAGTACATCCCTCACATTTTTGTAAATATTTTATTATATCTTTTTATGCGACAACACTGAAGAAATGACTTTGCTACAATGTAAAGCAGTGAGTGGACAGCTTGTATAAGTGTAAATTTGCTGTCCCTTCAAAATAACTCAACACACACCCATTAATGTCTAAACCGCTGGCAACAAAATTGAGTACACCTCTAAGTGAAAATGTCCAAATTGGGCCCAAAGTGTCAATATTTTGTGTGGCCACCATTATTTTACAGCACTGCCTTAACCCTCTTGGGCACAGAGTTCACCAGAGTTTCACAGGATGCCACTGGAGTCCTCTTTCACTCCTCCATGTCAACATCACGGAGTTGGTGGATGTTAGAGACCTTGCGCTCCTCCACCTTCTGTTTGAGGATGCCCCACAGATGCTCAATAGGGTTTAGGTATGGAGACATGCTTGGCCAGTCCATCACCTTTACCCTCAGCAGTGGTCATCTTGGAGGTGTTTGGGGTCATTATAATTTTGGAATACTGCCCTGCGGCCCAGTCTCCGAAGGGAGGGGATCATGCTCTACTTCAGTATGTCACAGTACATGTTGGCATTCATGGATCCCTCAATAAACTGTAGCTCCCCAGTGCCGGAAGCACTCATGCAGCCCCAGACCATGACACTCCCAACCACCATGCTTGACTGTAGGCAAAACACACTTGTATTTGTACTCCTCACCTGGTTGCCGCCACACACGCTTGACACCATCTGAACCAAATAAGTTTATCTTGGTCTCATCACACCACAGGACAGTAATACATGTCCTTAGTCTGCTTGTCTTCAGAAAACTGTTTGCGGTCTTTCTTGTGCATCATCTTTAGAAGAGGCTTCCTTCTGGGACGACAGCCATGCAGACCAATTTGATGCAGTGTGCGGCATATGGTCTGAGCACTGACAGGCTGAACCCCCACCCCTTCAACCTCTGCAGCAATGCTGGCAGCACTCATACATCTATTTCCCAAAGACAACCTCTGGATATGACGCTGAGCACATGCAATCAACTTCTTTGGTCGACCATGGCAAGGCCTGTTCTGAGTGGAACCTGTCCTTTTAAACCGCTGTATGGTCTTGGCCACCGTGCTGCAGCTCAGTTTCAGGGTCTTGGCGATCTTCGTATAGCCTAGGCCATCTTTATGTAGAGCAACAATTCTTTTTTTCAGATCCTCAGAGAGTTCTTTGCCATGAGGTGCCATGTTAAACTTCCAGTGACCAGTATGAGAGTGATAACACCAAATTTAACACACCTGCTCCCTTTTTACACCTGAGACCGGGGAGAGAAAATGGCTAATTGGGCCCAATTTGGACATTTTAACTTAGGGGTGTACTCACTTTTTTTGCCAGCAGTTTAGACATTAATGTTTGTGTGTTGAGTAATTTTGAGGGGACAGCAAATTTGCACTATTATATAAGCTTTACACTCACTAGTTTACTACAATGTAAAGTGTCATTTCTTCAGTGTTGTCACATGAAAAGATATAATAAAATCTTTATAAAAATGTGAGAGGTGTACTCACTTTTGTGAGATACTGTGTGTATAAATATATATATATATATTATACTGTATATAATATTATATTACTATTTATTACTATTATATATATAGATAGGGTGGTATGACTTGTTTAATATATAATTTTCAGTGAGATGCCACAGCTCCCAGATTTGTTATATTAATCTAACTTGTTGAGGCAGGCTGTAGGGTGTTCCATTATTTTAACATTGCAAATCCTAATGCATAGTTCAACCTGGGATGGGGCCACTGTAAGAATATGTTCCAAGGGTTTTTTGGCTGGTTTTGAAAAGTCTCTTGGGGGAGGCCTAAAATGCATGTTTTAGGGGTATAGGAAATCCAGGTACTAAATATTTCACAAATTAAAGTATAAACTTTTTCCTGTACAAATTAGTAAGCAGACAATGCTAATTGATGTATTATAGTGAAACTTTTTTTTACTGGAAGGCCACCCTTTTACCTTCATTTCATTTTTTGACAGGCCTGCCTACCTCTAAAATGTCTAGGTTATTTCCACACTACATTTTACTATATATTGAGGTGAACTTAACCCAGCTTTTCAAAGTCAGTTGAGGCTGAATTTAGACTATGTGCCTTGCATTTAGAGAACAATGATGTGCAGCATGCTGACATGTGCTGTCATGTGTTTTTAGCGTGTTGCATTGCTGTGCATTTTTTTTCTACAGCAGCAGCCAAATTACTTCATTTTGTATTGCATTGCAGCACATTGTGAGCACGTTTCAGTGCATTGCTCTTCATTTAAATGCAGCGTGTTCTATTTTTGGCCAGCACACCAACACGGCATGTTGTTGTTAACTGGCCCATTCAAAACAATTACTTGCTGTTGCATTGGGTCTTAAACACTGCTGTCCAACAGAGCTCAACACACATGCTGTGAATGAGCATGTTTTCCTTAAAGTGATATTAAAGGCTTTGACTACGCCACTCCAAAACCTAAAGTCAAAAATAACAAACATGTTTTACTTACCTACTCTGTGCAGTGGTAATGCAACCCCAATCCTCCTCTTCTTGGGTTCCCTGCCAGCACTCCTGGCCCCTCCCTCCTTGCAGTGGTGACACCTGAGCTGCGTCTCTACGTGTTCATTCACACACAGAGCCACGACTCAGCCCCGCCCTCTCCTCATTGGCTCACTAGGTGTGATTTACAGCAGCGGTAGCCAATGGCCTTAGCGAACTAGGGGGGAGAGTCCCCAAGGAGAGCCGAGGCTCTCGTGCACATTGCTGGATCACAATGGGGCTTGCATAAGTAATAGGATTGCTGGGGGCTACTGCACAGAGAAGGTTTTTACCTTTATGCAAAGAGGTAAAAAAAAAACCTTCAGCCTTTACAACCACGTTGAGTTTATCATTATAAATCTCGCTCCATATTGTGTTCTTGCCAGGTTTGGTGAGATGTCTATAGTAAGATGGGCTTATTCTTGCCAGGAAAAGCATCCTGCACCATTACAAAAAGCAATGGATTGTATTATAATATTTTGCTTTACTTACCTCAACACCCCTTTGTATTTTAATATAAGAGGCACATAGTGGCTGTCACTCATTGGATAGGAAGAAGTTGGAACAATTACAAAGAGCCATTTCCCTTATGCAGACTGGTCATATGTGTGTAAAAAAACAAAATAAACTTTTACTGGGTGATAATAGCCAAAATCTTAGAAAGTTATAAAGAAGCAGCACTCAGTGATTTTTCAAATAAAAAACAACAGAAGGGTGTATAATTTATATATATAAAACCTGCTGTTTCCCCTTTAAATATATACAATGCTGTGAAAAAGTATTTGCCCCTTTCTGATTTTTTTTTTTGCATATTTGTCACATTTAAATGACTCAGATCATCAAACTAATTTTATTATTACACAAAGATAACCCGAGTAAATACAAAATGCATTTTTTAAATGATGTTCATTTATTAAAGCAAAAAAAGCTGTCCAAACCTGCCTGGCTTTATGTGAAAAAAGTAATTGTCCCCTAAACCTAATAACTGGTTGTGCCACCCTCGGCGGCAACAACTGCAATCAAGCGTTTGCAATAACTGGCAATGAGTCTTTGACGTTGCCGTGGAGCAATTTTTGCCCACTCTTATTTGCAGAATTATTTTAATTCAGCCACATTGGAAGGTTTTCCAGCATTAACGGCCTGTGTAATGTCATGATAAAGCATCTCAATTGTATTTAAGTCCAGGCTTTGACTAGGCCACTCCAAAACCTAAATTTTGCTTTGTTTGTACCATTTGGAGGTTGACTTGCTGTTGTGTTTCGGATCATTGTCCTGCTGCATAACCCAAGTGCACTCGAGCTTGAGGTCATGAACTAATGGCCAGACATTCTCCTTTAGGATTTTCTGGTAGAGCTCAGAATTAATGGTTCCATCAAATATGGTAAGTCGTCCAGGTCCTGAAGCTGCAAAGCAGCCCCAGACCATCCCTCTACCACCATGTCTGACTGTTGGTATGATGTTCTTGTTATGAAATCCTGTATTAGTTTTATGCCAGATGTAACGGGACACACACCTTCCACAGAATCAGTCCACAGAATATTTGCCTAAAAGTCTTGGGGATAATCAAGATGTTTTTTGGTAAATGTGAGATGAGTTTATGTATTCTTTTCGGTCAGCAGTGGCTTTGGCTTTGGAACTCTCCCGTGGATGCCATTTTTGCCCAGTCTCTTTCTTATTGTTGAATCATGAACACTGATCTTACCTAAGGCAAGTGAGGCCTGCAGTTCTTTAGATGTTGTTCTGGGTTCTTTTATGACCTTCTGGATGAGACGTCGTCATGCTCTTGAAGTAATTTTTGTAGGCCGACCACTCCTGCAAAGGTTCACCATTGTTCCAAGTTATCTCCATTTGTGGATAATGGCTCTCCCTGTGGTTCAGTGGAGTTCCAAAGCCTTAGAAATGGCTTTGAAACCCTTCCTAGACCTATACATGTACATTACATTGTTTCTAATCTGTTCTTGAGTTTTTTTAGATTGTGGCATGATGTGTGGCTTTTTGTGATCTGTTAGCGTGCTTCACTTTGTCAGACAGCTTCTATTTATGTGATTTCTTGATTCAACAGGTCTGGCCGTAATCAGGCCTGGGTGTGGCAAGTGAAATTTAACTCAGCTTGCCAACAAATTGTGCTTAATCACAGTTCATTCACGATTCAGCATGGGAGGGGGCAATTACTTTTTCACATAGGGCCAGGCAGGTTTTTTCCCCTAATAAATGAAATAATAATTAAAAACTGCCGCTTGGATTTACTTGGGTTATCTTTGTGTAATATTAAAATATGTTTGATGATCTGAATCATTTAGTTGTGAGAAATATGCAAAAAAAAAAAATCAGAAAGGAGCAAATACTTTTTCACACCACTATATTAACCAACAAATGTGCAATAAACTACCAAAAATATACCATAACTCAATAAATGATATGTCCCATACCTGATCGGAGGCCGAAGTGCTGAGAGGGCTTTCCTTGTGGCTGAGTGCAGGGCACCCCTAAAGGTGGTAACAGGGAGTGCTATGCCCAAAGAAGCAGGGGTTGCCAGCAGACAGGCTGAAATGATGCGATGTCTGCTAGAGGCTGTCTAGATGAGCAGGATGTACTGCTGGGCAAGAGTTCCTTTAGATGTATCAGATGAGACTTGGCAGAAGGGAGAGCCAGAAACAGAGTCAGGAGTCAGGCTACTATTCATACACGGAATATCAGCCAGGAGTAAGGCAGCAAGCAGGGTCAGAAGAAAGCCGGGGTCATACACTGGTAAACAGGCAGCAGCGGAGTTCAAAGAGCAAGCCAAGGTCATACACAGATCAGCAGCCAGAAGCAAAGACACTGTAACAAGCCGAGGATCAAAGCCAGAAATGGAAACAAGACAGGTCAAAGACAAGCCAGGTCAGTAACAGGAAATCCAATACTATCAGGAACAGGAACTCAGGAACACACGGGAAGCTGAAGATCATCCTGCAACTAGTGGATCACACTTCTGGCTTTAAATAGGCCACTGGGCGCCAGAATCTGTCACATGTTGCATGCGCAATTGGGCATTGATCTTGGCAGTCGTTCACAGCCGCATGCGCATTTGCATTGGCGAATGCCTAGATGCCCACAATCTGCAATTCAGTTGGGCATAAGCAGATGTGCCAGTTTTTCTGCAAACCGTTCTCTGACATGATGTCTAAATAAATATATACTGGTGAATAAACCAGTGATGAAAAATGCATTTATATAAAATAATGTCCCAGAATTACAAATGTATTAATATAAATGATCCACAGGTGAAGAAGTGCTGATTGTAAACCAAGCATGATCACTCTTGCATTCTTGACTATCCAGGGTAACTGTCAGATGAACCCCCTCAGGCAGGCATCACAACTCCTCAAAACATCATCAATGGACCATGGATAAAGGAAAAGGACAGACTCATAGTGCAACGCTGTCACACAGTTTTATTATAAAAGGCACCAATGGGTACTCACCTGAGAAAACAAAACGCAACATGTATCAGTCAAACGCTCTCCGCCAGCTGCCACTCAGACTCCACCCAACATGTTTCATCTCTAAAAAACATCTACAGTGGTCAGAATGATGGGATTTATTTCTATTATGGAGTTTTTAATTTACATTAATGTATTTGTTTGGTATTGTGGAACAATATTTTAATATCTACTGATTTGTTCACCAGTATATATTTATTGAGAATGCATATATTACCTTATGCTATATTTGGGTTGTTTTTTTCACTTTTGTTGGTTCACATATAGTTCAAAAAGGAAGCACAACAGGTTTTATATAGTCATATAATAAACTAACTCCTTTGAGTGCAGCAGTGAAGTCAGGACAATGAAATGTTCGCGTTTTTTGACATTACAGTGTTTTTACAGCTGGAAAACTCCTTTTAGAACCCACTAGTTTTGGGGTTTTTTTTACAGCCAGAAAATGCCCCAGCCAAAAACAGTTGATAACAGCCTATGTGTGCATTGACACATACAGTATCTCAAAAAATAGAAATATTTTATTATACCTTTTCATGTGACAACACTGAAGAAATGACACTTTGCTACAATGTAAACTAGTGAGTGTACAGCTTGTATAACAGTGTAAATTTGCTGTGCCCTCAAAATAACTCAACACACAGCCATCAATGTCTAAACTGCTGGCAACAAAAGTGAGTACACCCCTAAGTGAAAATGTCCAAATTGGGCCCAATTAGCCATTTTCCCACCCCAATGTCATGTGACTCATTAGTGTTAAAAGGTCTCAGGTGTGAATGGGGAGATGGGGAGCATGTCTGTTAAATTTGGTGTTATCGCTCTTACTCACTCATACTGGTCACTGGAAGTTCAACATGGCACCTCATGGCAAAGAACTCTCTGAGGATCTGAAAAAATGAATTGTTGCTCTAAATAAAGATGGCCTAGGCTATAAGAAGATTGGCAAGAAAATAATGGTGGCCACACAAAATATTGACACTTTGGGCCCAATTTGGACATTTTCACTTAGGGGTGTACTCACTTTTGTTGCCAGCGGTTTAGACATTAATGGCTGTGTGTTGAGTTATTTTGAGTGGACAGCAAATTTACACTGTTATACAAGCTGTACACTCACTACTTTACATTGTAGTAAAGCGTAATTTCTTCAGTAATGTCACATGAAAAGCTATAATAAAATATTTACAAAAATGTGAGGGGTGTACTCACTTCTGTGAGATACTGTATGTTGTCTGCACCAATAAAACTAGACAGTAAACAGCAGTGATCCAGACCAAAGATACTAGCAGTGATCCAAACCTAAGATAATTACCATTAGAGGTAACTGACTTGACTGGTGCAATATACAGTTAAAGGATAAGTTCACCTTTACAAAAAAAATTATAAATGCACATCTTTTTTGCAGATAAAAAAAATGTGCATTTATTATTTTTTTTGTTGGGAGCCTGGAAAGCATTGCACCCACGATCAGCAGATCATCGGTGCAATGCAAGGCCCTTACAGACTCTGTGTGTAGGCTGTTTGGCTGTACAAACTTACATACATACATTGTACAGCCAAGCAGTTACACAATAGCAGGAAGCATCAATGAACTATCACAGTGCTCAACAGAGCCATGGTAGTTCATTGAGAACTACAAGCCGACAACCACAAAGGCTGTCAGATCTTGTAGTTTTCTGATTCACAGAACACTGTGAATAGATGACACGGCAAGCGGGCGGAGCATGGCCACGTCTTTTACAGATTGTGACAGCTAGCAAGAGGGAGAAGATCCCCTGTTAGCTGTCAGACTGGGGGTTTGGGGGGAGCGGGGGACGGTGCATCTGTAACATGTTACATGTTACATGCTGAATTTGGGTATAACGTGTAACATGTAACAAAAGGTGAACTTATACTTTTAAACGTTTCTCGAGTTCTGCTTTTATTCAGCTAAATACATTCTAGGGGCATCAAAACATTAGGTTTTCAATGTCTTACAGTTCATTTCCTCAAGAAAGCAGACAGAGACTGATTAGAAAAGTGTGTCCACAGCCAGCAGCTGCAAAATGGGACCCTTGCTCTTTGTGGAAAAGCAGTGGTCTCTCTGCAGAGGTCCAACACAAAAGAAAACCAACTGAGAGATTTTGATTTGATGTACAGTAGAGCTGCATGATTAAACATTAAAAAAATCACGATCTCGATTCAACCCCCCTCACGATCTTAATCCCACATTTCCATGATTCAGTGCAGAGCCGTTCTCTGCTCACAGCTGACAGCTGTCAAAAAAGAAAAAAAGGCAGCTGGCAAAGTTTATCACAACATTGCTCAGAGCTGAGATAAAAAGAAACATTGTATTATTTGGTTCTTTTAGATCAAAGGGGTGAATTTTGGTCTGTAAATGAGGGCAGTTTAATCACTTAAAGCGGTGTTCCAGCTGCAAATTTTTTCTACTGCAGCTGCTGACTTTTAATAAGGACACTTACCTGTCCAGGTAGCCCGAGATGTCGCCCCCCCAAGGCCGATCTGTCCATCGGCTCAGGTTCAGGCGCCACTAGTGTAACTAAGGGAAACTGGCAGTGGAGCCTGCAGGCAGTGGAGACTGCGCATTCTCGAGCTGTGCGGCGCTTCCTGAATGGCCCATTGTATTGTGGGACACACACAGGTCCCAGAAGGCAGCGGGGTGAAGGAGGAAATGACGCTGCAGGCCACGGCCAAGGTAGAAAAAAGTACACTTAGTACTTCACAGGTAAGTAAAAAAAATAAATAAATAAAAATAAATTATCCAAAAACAAATGGTGGAGGGGTGATCATTCCTTTAAGAACAACTTGTAAAATAGTGTGGAACCCCACTTTAAAGAGTCTTTTTCTGACATTTGTTAAAATCAGTATTTTTTGCTAGAAAATTACTTAGAACCCCCAAACATCATATATATTTTTTTGCAGAGACCCTAGAGAATAAAATTACGCTGCAATATTTTCTGTCACACTGTATTTGAGCAGTGGTCTTTCAAAAGCAATTTTTTGGGGAAAAAAATACACTGCAATATAAAAAAACTAAACAGTAAAGTTAGCCAAATTTTTATTTATAATGTGAAAGGTGATGTTATGCCGAGAATCGTGAGATTCTAGTTAAAAAAAGTTGTGATTCTCACTTTATCCAGAATCTTGCAGCTCTAATGTATAGTACCTACAATGTTTTTAGCTGATTCAAACTAAAGGCTCAATTTAGTTTTAAAAAGATGGAGAAGGTTAGATTTTTTACTGCTGTCTACATGCCTGTTGGAGATGTTTCACATATGGCAACAAAGCCACAGAAGTTGTGTCTAACTTTGAGATTTTTGTGCTACTTGTGGGAACTGCCTGCTATCAGGTAGAGCCGGGGTCAGCAACCTACGGCCTGCCGCCACTAAATGCCTGGCCTGTCAGTGCCCATGATTAATTCATGGTCACCCGGCCCGTGGACATTTTTGCTGCTGCCCTCTTCATTGGACAGAGACGAGCGCCTGGTATCACAGGGCTGGATCCTGGCAACCAATCACCAGCCTGTTAATGTGATAAGTTAACTTCAGCAGGTCCCGCCCCCATCCAGCCTGTGATGCTGCTTTCTGCTGTGTGTGGGTGCAGGGGGGCAGAGGACACTTTGTGGATAGAGGATTGTTGGTGGAGCAGGGTACAGAGGATTGTTGGTGGAGCAGGGTACAGAGGATTGTTGGTGGAGCAGGGTACAGAGGATTGTTGGTGGAGCAGGGGACAGAGGATTGTTGGTGGAGCAGGGGACAGAGGATTGTTGGTGGAGCAGGGGACAGAGGATTGTTGGTGGAGCAGGGGACAGAGGATTGTTGGTGGAGCAGGGTACCGTGGATTGTTGGTGGAGCAGGGTACAGTGGATTGTTGGTGGAGCAGGGGACAGAGGATTGTTGGTGGAGCAGGGGACAGAGGATTGTTGGTGGAGCAGGGGACAGAGGATTGTTGGTGGAGCAGGGGACAGAGGATTGTTGGTGGAGCAGGGTACAGTGGATTGTTGGTGGAGCAGGGTACAGTGGATTGTTGGTGGAGCAGGGTACAGAGGATTGTTGGTAGAGCAGGGGGCAGAGGATTGTTGGTGGAGCAGGGTATAGTGGATTGTTGGTTTAGCAGGGTACAGAGGAGTGTTGGTGGAGCAGGGGAGAGTGGATTGTTGGTGGAGCAGGGGACAGAGGATTGTTGGTGGAGCAGGGGACAGAGGATTGTTGGTGGAGCAGGGGACAGAGGATTGTTGGTGGAGCAGGGGACAGAGGATTGTTGGTGGAGCAGGGGACAGAGGATTGTTGGTGGAGCAGGGTACAGTGGATTGTTGGTGGAGCAGGGTACAGTGGATTGTTGGTGGAGCAGGGTACAGAGGATTGTTGGTAGAGCAGGGGGCAGAGGATTGTTGGTGGAGCAGGGTATAGTGGATTGTTGGTTTAGCAGGGTACAGAGGAGTGTTGGTGGAGCAGGGGAGAGTGGATTGTTGGTGGAGCAGGGGACAGAGGATTGTTGGTGGAGCAGGGGACAGAGGATTGTTGGTGGAGCAGGGGACAGAGGATTGTTGGTGGAGCAGGGGACAGAGGAATGTTGGTGGAGCAAGGTATAGTGGAATGTTGATGGAGCAGGGGACAGAGGATTGTTGGTGGAGCAGGGGACAGAGGATTGTTGGTGGAGCAGGGGACAGAGGATTGTTGGTGGAGCAGGGGACAGAGGATTGTTGGTGGAGCAGGGGACAGAGGAATGTTGGTGGAGCAGGGTATAGTGGAATGTTGGTGGAGCAGGGTACAGAGGATTGTTGGTGGAGCAGGGGACAGAGGATTGTTGGTGGAGCAGGGGACACAGGATTGTTGGTGGAGCAGGGGACAGAGGATTGTTGGTGGAGCAGGGTATAGTGGATTGTTGGTGGAGCAGGGGACAGAGGATTGTTGGTGGAGCAGGGGACAGAGGATTGTTGGTGGAGCAGGGGACAGAGGATTGTTGGTGGAGCAGGGTATAGTGGATTGTTGGTTTAGCAGGGTACAGAGGAGTGTTGGTGGAGCAGGGGAGAGTGGATTTTTGGTAGAGCAGGGTGCAGTGGAATGTTAGTAGAGCAGGGGGCAGAGGACACTGCTTTGGGGGGCACAGGAAACTGTTATGGGGGGAGGGGGCAGAGGACACTATGGGACAGGGGACACTTCTATGGGGGTACAGTGGACACTGCAATAGGGGGGCCCACATCTTCCCTGGGGACAGGGCCCCCATCTCCTCTGGGGACAGGGACCCCATCTCCAGACCATGTTGGCTGGCAGGGCTGGTGTCAGTCACCCTTGGGTGCCAGGATGGGTGAGGGAGCAGTAAAATCTGAATCCCCAGACACATGCTCCCTCAGGGTGAACTGGCTTTGTATTAGTGAAGCACCTTAAAGTGAGGTAAACCTGTACTGTTATTATTACTATGTTAGGATTATCTTCATTTATTAGCAGGTGAATGTGGCCCTCCATGCATTCACATACATTGAATCCGGCCCTTAGGTGGAAAAAGGTTGCTGACCCATAAGGTAGAGGCTGTGCTTGTAATTACCACTCCATCGTTATAATTTGGTAAGCAAAGGGATTACCAGATTATCAAATAAATTACAGACAGCAGTGTGGTGGTCAGGATTATCACGACAATGCCAAGATAAAAAACTGAACTAAGCTGAGCTCCCTACATTTTCAATATTACTGGTGCATAACCTGCTAAACAGGTTTTGGTGAGCCATAACAAGTCCAGTATGAAAAATGAACAAACATATTAAATAATGATTGGCATAAGGCAATGATATCAATTACATAATTTAAGTTTGAGCCTATTATGCAACACCTACAGTATATTGTGATATTTTTCAGATATCCAGGTACCAAGTGCTTATTGAGAGGCTACTGAGTGCAACATATTAGCAGCAAAAAGCCACAGATGAAAGAATAAATGAATAATCTAATCCTAAAATGATCCTGATTTTACTTTGCCATAAACTATGCCTGCTTTATTGGCAAAGATGACTATAAACTTGGACAATACTATGCAATTCACTATGCAACTCAGAGGAGATGTGATTGTTTGTGTTTTCTTTCATACTGTGATAAATCTAATTCTCTATATGGCTATGAGCATAGGCCTGCGCACAGGGTGTGCCTGGGCACACCCTAATCACCCCGTTTGGTGCCGATTCCCCCTGCTTCCTGTCTCCCCCCTGCTTTGCTGCCAGCTTTCCTCCTCTCCTCTCCTCTCAGGAGTGGAGAAGGGGCTAGTAAATATTTCAATAACTGGCCCCTTCTTTTTCTGAATGAACACAGTGTGTGATCTGTACCGATCGCTCCTGTCTTTATTCTTGAAGCATAGTAAACTAGGTTTACTGCAGGCTGCAGACAAAGGGAGTGGAGAATATCTGTCCTCAGTTTCTTTCTCTGCCTCAAAAGTGAGACATCATGGGCCTGACATAAAGGGGGTCCTAAAAAAACGTAAAAAAAAAAAAAATAATAATAATATTGTAAAAAATAATTAAAAAATAATAACATTTAAAAAAATAATAAAAACTAAAAAAACAGTGACACCAATATTTGCTCTACTGACACGGTCCACTGCTCTGCTGATATACACGCATGTGTGTTTGTGCTCCAAGGTGCACATCCTAATGCAATAGGCTGCGCACACTAATAGCTATGAGCCAAATATGAAAATGCCAGGCCAGTTGCTAGGCTGTCCCTTATCTCCTGCTTTAAAATGGCCAGTTGTAGAACTGTTAGTTGCCAACTAGTCCGAATCACCATGCACTCCAAGCTGTACAGTAAATATTTCTGAAACGGTGCATGTTTAGGAGACATTTATGCCAGTGGTTCTCAACCTCAGTCCTCAAGTACCCACAACGGGCCATGTTTTCAGGTTTTCCTTTACTTTGCACAGCTGCTTTAAATCAATATCAATGACATGGTATTGATAAGAGCTATTTTATCTAAGGGAAGTTCCCAAAGCTTGGCCCATTGGGGGTACTTGAGGACTGAGGTTGAGAACCACTGATTTACACTTATTATAGGCTTACCTATAGGTAAAATTTAAAGATGGAAGTTTACTTCCTCTTTAAGCATCTAGTTGCAGTTGGTTCAGCAACAAAGGTTTCTGCTGCCTGTATATACATAAAAGTAAATATTACTTGCAACTTCTCCATACAATCACACAGCCTGTTAATGGCTAGTGTGCTCTTTTACATAAACAACCCTGTTGAGCAATACTAGGCTTTTTTCTGATACTGATCATTATTTTTGTCCATAAGGCATACCTCCCAACAGTCCCGGATTCTGCGGGACAGCCCCGGATTCGGACTTATGTCCCGCAGTCCCGCTCAGCTGAGCTGTTTCCCGCATTGCCTCCACTGCCACTCACTCTTGTAAAGTGCAGGCAGTTTTCAAGGTTTGTGACCAGCTCCTACATTGACCAATCATTAAATAACATTTGCGGGGCCCCATCCTTCCATCAGTGGGGCCCCAGGAGGCAGTAGCAGAGCGGAAACTCTTTTTTTTAAATGTAGAGGCGGAGGCAGCTAGAGCCGCATTTGCCGACAGTTAGTTTAAAGTTCCGGCCCGCAGCCTAGCTCTCCCTGGCGGAATGATATGGAGGGGATGCCTGTCTGCCTGACTCTCTCAGGAAGTGTTGAGAGCGGAAGGCAGGACTGCAGCCAGGGGTGGCTGTGAAGGAAAGGTACGTGGAGGGTGTACGGACTGTTCAGGGATCATTATCCAGGGCCACAGAGCAGGGACAAGGAGGAAGCAGAAATATGACGGCAACATGTGAGTTGGGGGTGCTGGGAGGAGCGTTTCTGCCACTACAAGGCTGACAGGAGTAGTGACAGCGGCATCATTACTCCTGTCAGCTTAGCTCTGGATGAGAAAAATCAAATCAGGAGAACAGGAGAGAGCCCGGAGGAGGTGTGGAAAGTGCTCTCATTCCTCTGCAGCTTCATGATGTCACTGTAGCACTCCTGCATTGCCACTGTCACTGTCACATTGGAACTTTACAGTTTGCTTACCCACCCTCATCTCCACCCAGCAATGGAAAGGTCAGCAAACAGTGCCCCCATTCTCAATCCCTGCGGCCGATCTGGTAGGTGATCTCTCCCCCCCCCTCCCCCTGCACCTACACACTTTCTCCTCCCTGCAAGCTCTCCTCTCAGTCCGGCTCATCTGCTTTTTTCCTCTCATTCCCCACCACTGACAGCTCCAGCTCCGCTACTCCTCTCCCTGCAATCAGTGATTCAAGTCCCCCAGCTCTGATTACTGTTCTCCTCCCCCCACAGCATCTCTGATCCTAATACTCATCTCCTCTTCCCTGTTATCAGTCACTCCTGTCCCCACACAGCAGACCTCCTTTCCCTCTTCACTAAATGTCTGAACTGCACCCTTTCCCTGCCACAAGTTCCTGATAGACTCCTGAGCTCCTCCATTCCCCGGATACTTCTCCTGTCCACAGCCCAACTCCCTCCACTTCACACTGTAATCCAGCCTGTATTATCTCCCTCATAGCTGTCTTCATCCTAGGCTTAGGATCTCTGTCTATGGATTTCATATCCCTGGATCACCCCTCCTAACACCCCCCAGTGCCTGATGTAAAGGGGGACTCTTGATGTCAAGGGAAGACTGCTGATGTCATTGTAAACTATTAATGTTAAAGGGGGACTACCAATGTTAAAGGGGGACTCTGATGAGAAAGGGCCATTGCAGATGTAAAGGAGGACTCTTGCTGTAAAAGGGGACTCTGATGTGAAAGGGTGGCTCTTAATGTAAGGGGTCTTCTGATGTAAAGGGGAACTACTGGTGTGAAGGAGGGGACTTTAATGTGAAGGGGGCACCTGATGTGAAGGGGAGATTCTGATATAAAGGGTGACTAAGTATACCTCAGCCCGTAACTATATATGAGTGTATACATGGTGTAGGTTTATGTCAGCGGGCCTCTCACTCGTAGCACAGAAATTAAGGAGTATTTTGTGGGTATGAGGACTGCGGACTGTGTACAGTATATACCACTGTAAAGCTGTAATAAACCCAAAATCAAAAATGTAATATATTTCAGCTTAGTAATCATTAGATGTGGTGGCTGCATTTGTTTTTTTTTTTTTTGTTTTTTTTAATTTTCACCTGGTGATCTGCTCAGTAACACACCTCCTGTATTAGTGAGACACAACTCTGGATGAAAGAGCAATGGGGGCACCTTTGAACAGTAACATTGTCAGTCTGGAAGGAAGGGAGTGTTAGATGGACTAGAAGATTTAAATACACTAACACTTTATAAGCAATTGCAGCAAACATATTTTTTCTTTCAGGATAAAGGTCTTACATAAATAAAAAAAAGCTGATCATTGTAAGCACCCCTGTCAATGGTAAATGGTTTGTCTCAACTCTCTAATGGCTACATCTGCAGGACAGCTTGTTCTTTTGAAAAACAAAAAAAAATACTGGCTGGATCACCAGGTGAAAATAGAAGAAAGCCTAAAAAAGAAAGAAAAAGAAAACTAATGCAGCCATCACATCTAAGAATTTGTAAGCTGAAATATAATAAATGTTCGCTTGTGGGTTTAATACAGCTTTAGACTCTATTTAACCATGTTCTTTTAAGCCACCTCAAAATTCAACGCATTTAAGCCACGCCCATTATTGTCGCGATGCGCTCCGCATGTCTTTTCCATCCCTAGGTGTCCCTCATTCTTAAGTTCTAAAGTTGGGAGGTATGCATAAGATGCATCCAAAGACACATTCAAACATAGATTAGCAGCTTTATATGTGGTTTGTTCATTACTGAATTCTGTGTTCTGCCTAACGCATTATTCATGTGCAAGTGTTCAAGTAATGATTGCCTGTCATTGCATTAAAGAAGGGCCTGGTGCTTCAGTCTGGCATTGTAACACATTTTATGATCATTTATATTTGCATGGGGGAAATTATGCAGCATTTCTCAGAAGTGTTTTCAATATCACTTTCTAATGAAGCTATATGATTATACATTCTAGAAATATCACTCTGCACCTTTAAGGCCTCAAGCACACTAAACATTTTTGTTATCTCTCCCAGACCCCTTTCCTCCTGACAGCTGCATTTAGGCAGAAAAAATGCTTGATGCTTGTAAACATGAGTAACGTTTGCTTGGGTGTTAATTTATTTCATTGGCCAGAATAATAATTTATTCTGGCCATTAAAATAAATGAATGCCAAATGCGCCTAGCACCTAGACATGTTCACACACAGAGGCTCTAATAGTCTTCAAAAAATGTTGGGCTCGGGGCGCAGAGGACTGCGCCCGAAGCCCACCCAGTTATGTGACAATAGGGAATAGCATTGGTTTGCAGCCCCTCGAATTATCGAGCACCAGCTGCCACTGGTTACAAATATACACTGATCAGCCACAACATTATCATGACCCAACTTATATTGAGTTGGTCCACCTTTGCTGCCAAAACAGCCCTGACCCATTGCAGTATGGATGCCTCTAGACCTCTGAAAGTATATTGTAGTATCTGGCACCAAGCCATCAGTAGCAGCCCTTTAAGTCCTGTAAGTTGTGAGGTGGGACCTCCATTAATCACACTAGTTTTTTCAGCACATCCCACAGATGGAGAATTTGGAGGCCAAGTCAATGCTTTTAACTCGCGTTCAAGGGAATACTGTTTCCATGAAGGGGTGTACTTGGTCACCAACAATGTTTAGGTAGGTGGTACTTGTCAAAGTAACATCCACATGAAAGGCTGGACCAAAATTTCCCAGCAGAACACTGTCTAAAGCAGTGGTCATCAACCCTGTCCTCAGGGCCCACTAACAGACCAGGTTTTATTTATTACCTTGGGGAGATGCAGACTAGAATACTGCAGTCATTGAGCAGCAAATGAGATCACCTGTGATGTATTTCAGTTATCTTGCAAACATGGACTGTTAGTGGGCCCTGAGGACAAGGTTGATGACCACTGGTCTAAAGCATCACACTGCCTTCTTCCCATATTGCATCCTGGTGACATCTCTTAACCAGGTAAGTGACGCACAAGCACTCGGCCATTCACATGATGTAAAAGAAAACATGATTCATCAGGCCAGGCCACCTTCTTCCACTGCTCCATATAGTGTGTGTGTATATATATATATATATATATATATATATATATATTAATATATTAATATTACTTTATACAATCATACAACAGCTCATTTTCAAATGTTGTCATCTGTCTTTCCAGTGTGTTAAACAAAAAACAGCTGTTTTCAGACCTCAATAACTCAAGGTGAAATCTGAACACATATGTTTATATGTAGTATATCTGTTATATAATTTTTTACTTTTTCTCTATGTCTATTCCAGTAGTGTTATAATATACCGTATATACTCTAGTATAAGTCAAATTTTTCAGCCCTTTTTTTTGGGCTGAAAGTGTCCCTTCAACTTATACTTGAGTCACCGCCGTCTGTCTGCATGATCAGCGTGTCATGCAGGCAGACGGCGGCCAGCGTGTGATGATAGTGTTCGGCGGCTATTCCAGCTTTCAAAAGCCGCGCCTCCTGCTCGTCTGTGATAGGCTGAACAGCTGTCAGTGTACAGCCTATCACGGACATTCTCTCATCCTCGTCTGTGGTATGAGAATGAGAGAATGTCCGTGATAGGCAGTCAGCGGTCGAGGAGGAGGTGCGGCTTTGAACTGTGGAATGGCCACTGAACACTATCATCACACGCCGGCCACCGCTTGAGGATGGAGATCGCCACTTTTCGCACTTTTCATTTAGCGCTTTTCAGTTTGCGTTTTTCATTTCGTGCTTTTTAGTTCGTTTCTGAATCAACCAGACATGTTGCGGAATTGGAGGAGATAACGTGTTATTTATTATTGGCCTTGGAGTTATTGCTTTGACATTATTTGACATTATTTTTTGGTTGAATAATAATTTGATTTGGTATATTTTCTATATTTTTGGATGCATAGAATGCACTTTTTGGTTAAGTTCTATTGGCAGATAGCATGTCTAATTTTATTTGTTTACTTTTTTTTTAATGCACAATAAAAAAATTGTGGAGAATAATACTTGGCTATGTGTTTTACTTCAAATTACATTTTGGGAGTAGGCAGTTATATTTTAAAAAATACAATGTAAAATTGACAAGGGACACCAACATAGTTGTATCTTTGTTCTTAAAAACTACGGGATAATGGTGTTGTGTTAACTTGCCCTATAAAAAAATAAAAAGCATAATAATATTATTCTTGATATCACTATTAAAAAAAGCCTTTGAAAATATGTTTGCAATAACTCCATCAGTATCACCAGCAATGCAGCTTTATTTTTATCACATTAAAGAAGAAGAGAATTGTGCGCTGCATTTCGAGATTTCATAATTTGCCACGTCACAAATCTTAATTCTCCATTACGAACGCTAGTTTACAAGACTGATCGCTTCTGGCTCGTCCTTGCTTCCGAACATGTGTTTTTGTACTTTGGACTTTTGTCCGACGGACTTGTGTACACACGCTCGGAAAATCCGACAACACACATTTGTTGGCGGAAAATTTGAAAACCTGCTAGCCAACATTTGTTGGTGGAAAGTCCGACAACAATTGTCTGATGGAGCATACACACGGTCGGATTTTCCACCAACGGCCTGACATTGAACATTTCCCGTCGGAAAATCCGATCGTGTGTACAGGCCTTTAGGGTCCATTTACAGTGGGTGCAGTAAGACTTTGTTGGGCAGCTATTCCAGCACAGTCCCACCACAAGACAAAGCAAAATGCCTTGTCTTCTACTTGCCCAGTTCATACCACTGTGTTGGATTGGTGTGTGGATGGTGTGTGTTGAAAATTTCAGTGCAACACAGTGTAAGCAAATCCACCAGATGGCATTGTGTGGTGGCCAATATAACTTAATGAAATGCCACTGTGTGACATTTCAATAGAGTTAATTTAAAAAAAGTGAACAGTGCGATGCATGGTGATCGACGCATAAGCACTGCAATTATATAACCAGATTGTACTGCACACTAGCCACTGAATTGTAATCGACCCTCATACCATATGTGCTGTACTTTTATCTTCTAGTAAAGAGACATGCTCACTATACCCTGTGGAAATAATTAGGTCTTTGTGAGAACTTTACAGTGTTTTTGTACTGGAATAGATTCATGATTACAGCTCAAATTGCATGCCTGAAATATTGACCGAGAGTTACCAGACTTCAGTCATTTAGACGTAAAATAGAATGAGGTTAATTAATCAGGTTAGGAATCATGGTAATTAATCAGGCTAATCAGGCTAATTAGAATAGACCTGACACTACTTTGCACGTAGCAAGCAATTATGCTATGCTATAGTACTGTAACTACACTACGATATAACAGACAAATAAAAAATATCCCATAGGAATACACAGTGTATTATGCCATTTCAGCAATATGGCAAAACTGCAGGGCAAACCCAAAAATATGCACACATTGGAGTTTATTTTCTAAAGGCAAATAGATTTGCGAGGGATTACAAAATTGCACTTTGTGAGGGAATTTTCCCCAAAGCTTAAAATGGAACTTTAGTCAGAAAAAAAAGTCCTGCTAGATCACTTCAGGCTGGCCCCTTTTGTAGGTATAGCTATGTAAAATGTTAAAAATAAGTGCCTATACTGTTTAAATTCAGTAATACACTCATCCTGCTCTGCCCATGCTCAGTTGCTCTCCATTTCTAGGCACTGTGCTGAATTTGTGAAGGCCCCATTCTGCTGACACCATAAAGATTTACTGCTGTTCAGGTGCTCTGGGCTTCAGCAAAATGGCAACCTCCAGCAAGAAGAAACAGGAGCAATGCTGGAGGCAAATTGCAGCACAAACACTAATTTAGGTAGCATAATTTATAATGTGGAATGCATTTTCTTTGCTAAAGAACATTAGGTTTATCAAGTTGTTGTGGGCAAAGTTCCACTTTAATGAATGAGGTTACACTCTGCTGTAGGGTGACCACATTTCCAAACTGCCATTCAGGGACCCCCCCCCCACCCCGCACCCACCCCAAAAAGATGTTTTTTGATATTTTTTTTTGCCAATTTTTGGGGGAAAAAGAAGCAAACAGTGGTAACCAGTTTAGACAGGTGGTATGGACAGCAGAACAGAGGGGGACACGGAGGAAGAACGTAGGGGGAAAACAGAACAGAGGGGGACACAGAGGAAGAGCGGAGGGGGACAGCAGTTGGAGGGGGACAGGAGAACGGAGGGGGACACGGAGAAAGAACGGAGGGGGACACGTAAGAAGAACAGAAGGGGACAGCAGAACGGAGGGGGACACGGAGGAAGAACGGAGGGGGACAGCAGCAGAATGGAGGGGGACACGAAAGAAGGATGGAGGGGGACAGCAGAACAGAGGGGGACACGGAGGAAGAACGGAGGGGGACAGCTGAATGGAGGGGGACAGCAGAATGGAGGGGGACACGGAGGAAGAACGGAGGGGGACAGCAGCAGAACGGAGGGGGACACGGAAGAAGAACGGAGGAGGACAGCAGCAGAATGGAGGAGGACACGGAGGAAGAACGGAGGGGGACAGCAGAACAAAGGGGGACAGCAGAACAAAGGGGGACATGGAGGAAGAAGGGAGGGGGACAGCAGAATGGAGGGGGACATGGAGGAAGAACAGAGGGGGACAGCAGCAGAATGGAGGGGGGCAGACAGCAGCGGCAGAACGCATGCTCACTGTAACAAAGTGTGTGTGAGTGTAACACAGTACACTAACCTCCTGTCCTGGTCCTGGAAGTTTGTCAATGTCTGGCACTGCAGGCGGCAAACCTGCGGACCTCGTGGAGCTGGGAGCTGGCTGGAGGAGGACTCGGAAGAGGCTCCAGCTGCTCAGAAGAGAAGTTGAACTGTTACTTCTCTGATCTCTGTGCGCTGCTGGCAAATGGCAATGTGCTGCTGCAGAGCAGCGGAGAGCGGGAGTAGTCGGTGGCGGCCCCGGCCGGGACTGGCACTGAGTCTGACTGGGGACAGGCTGGAGGATGATCCTTACCAGCAGTAAATGACTGTTGCTCAGGCTCTGTCTGGTCACTGGCGTGGTGTCACTCTGTGGCTGTGCTGGCTGCAATTACCCTTGCACTAATGTGCTTTTAGTTAAACAACCCCATAGCGTTATCACTAGTCATTATAATACACAAACCTAAATACATTATACTTCTGTCCAAGGTCCAGGCCTGTAGGTCACTAGCCCAATAACTGGGCCTGCACCTAAATGAGGAACAAAACAAGTAGAGTCCAACAAGGCTTGATTAAACATGTCTATATGTATTTTAATGTACCGAAACAGCCGTACTTGCTCCTCAACCCCTAAAAACTGTAGAACCAAAATATGTCCCAAACAGAACGGGGACCAGAAGAAGATGGGGCTCATTGAGGGGCAACACACGGTATAAATGAAATATCAAAATATGTTTATTAAGGTGCAAACATTGTATATATATTAAACATGTGGATAAAAGAGTGTATACCAAATACTGTACTTCCCTGGGTATAAAAGATCGGCTGGCCTCAAGGGGTCAGTCAATACAGACACAGACTGGGGGGACAAGACAACGTATAACAAAAGGACAAACAAGAACGTCCGGACATCAAAGAAATTGATGTCTGCTCAACCAGCTTACAATGAGAAGTGTCCAGCTGTTGCTGAATCTGGTTGCAGACTAACATCAATCCCCCAGGGGGCGGCTCGAGCCAAGAGGGGCAGGAGGGGGGGAGGGGGAGAGGGGGTGGTTTGGGGGGCCGCGGGGAGGGGGCCACGAAATGGGGCTCTGGTAAATAGTCTATAATGAAAGGTGATCCTGGATGAGGTCTGTAAACAGCGCTAGGCAATGAAATTAGAGCAACCAGTCCAAGGTTATGTCTAGCATGGTTCAGCGATATGCTGAGAAGTAATGTGAATATATATACTGATTGCAAGTGGTTCAGTCAATATGAAGCACCTAGTATGGCCATACTAATGGTAAACAGGAAATGAGGGTAACCTGGTACACTACCACTTCTAGGTCCTGAGTTGAAATCTTCAGATACTACCGTAGTGTTGTATATTCCGTATCCAATGGATGCTTGTGATAGTATGAGGAAGGTGCAGATCAGCTGGGAATAAAGATGGCCAAGAAGTTAGAGGGGTTTTTAAACTAGGCGACGGGGGGGGCCAGAGGTAGAGATAGTCAGCGTGGAACATATTCCAGAGGGGAGTATTGGGGGCATTAGTGGTAGGTTGACTAAAGCACATAAACCCAAGGTAAGTATAGTAACAAGTCCTAGTTGCAATCTTGGAACACCCAATGAGAGGATAGTATGCGACTGGACTATGTGGCATGCTCACCAATGCCAGGAGCCTGGCGGACAAGATGGGTGAACTAGAGATACTGTTGTACAAGAAGGATTTGGATTTTGTGGGAATTTCAGAGACCTGGTTCAACAGCTCTCATGATTGGCTGGCAACCATTCAAGGGTATACCCTTTATCGCAGGGATAGAGAGGGTAAAAAAGGGGGAGGTGTATGCCTATATATCAAGAATAATGTACAAGTGAATGTGAGAGATGATATCACTAAGGGGGCTAGGGAGGAGGTGGAATCCTTATGGGTAGAACTCCAAAGGGATGAAGCTAAGGGGAAAATATTACTGGGAGTATGCTTTAGGCCCCCCTAGCCTGAGGCAGGAGGGGGAGATGGATCTCCTATTACAAGTTGGATTAGCAGCAAGGATGGGAAGTGTTATCATAATGGGGATTTTAATTATCCAGACATAGACTGGGCAGAGGGAACCACGTATTCATCTAAAGCTCGCCAGTTCCTAAATGTCAGAGGCAGCTCTCTCGAGTACTGACACTGTATCTCCCCTGCATGCCCCACCACAATAGATTAGCTCTGCCAGTCCATCTTACATCTGTGTATGTATTGTGTTTGATGCAATTTCTTATGCGATTTTTCATGTTTCCTTTGGGTTATCTCTATATGGGATTGGGATATGTGGAGCACAGAGTTATTTTATATACCATTAACTGCTGTTGGACCTCCAAACAGTGGTAATTTTTGAGTATTGACATTGTATACCCTCTGTATGCCCCATCTTTTCAGGTAACTTTTCCAATCCACTTTTTACCTGTGTATATATCATGCCCAATGTGATTTTTCATATCCCCTTTTACAGCTATCTTTGTATTTTGATTAAGATATGTAGAGTGTAGCGTTGTTGTTTTGCACATATTAATTGTTGTTTTTGTTGTTCTAGATATTTCCACAGAAAAAATGGTGATGTACTATTTTACTGATTCCCAGGCTTGAGCTGATCACTCTTCACCAATAGGTGGCGCGTTTCTTCCTCCTGACGGCACCTGCCTGGTTGCCAATGTCTGCGATATAATTTTTCTATTATTACATTGCTGCGGGATGCCTGGGTTGGCCGTTCCACTTGTTTGCCCGGCGTGCGGGAGACTTCTGATCCCTGCCTATTGGTGGTGGTTCGGGGTCTCTTTGCCCTTAGGAGCCCAGCCTTCGGGCTGTGCTCCTTCCTGTTTGCATTCCATTGAGGGGCGCAGAGGGGCGGGCTACACGTGCGCAGGTGACGAGGGATGCAGCTCTGCCCCTGTAATGGCGGGCGTGCACCGCACGCCCCTCTGCCGGAGAACTCTGAGGCAGAACTTTGCAGCCATCTGGCGCAATGCTCTGCCTCATCGGCCACAGCTGATTTGGTTGCCTAGTGCAGCCTGCACTCAGCTGTTTGCAATAGCCTCAATGGCTGTTTAAACATTCGGTCACCAGCAGCACTCACACTGCTGGTGCTCGCTGCTGGGACCCACTGACCTACACATACTCTCAGATATGGTGAGTTTCAAGTGTAACTACCTTTGCAAACTTGTCTATACTAATAATCTGTAACCCAGTTCAATACACTCACTATCATCACCTGTCTCTCTGTCTTTATGCAGACAGGAAGCTACAAGTCTTATTTTTTTTTTGCTGGCCGACCATATACTGAGTGGAGTAGTTACTCCTATCAGTGGGAGTTCTTGCAACCATTGTGGGTCTGTCCAGCCCTCGCCTTTCCTCACCTTGGCTTACCATCTCAGCCACATATCCTTAGTTTCGCACCGCAAGTCAACACCTGTACAGGCATTTTTCACACTGCCGTTCCCCTCTGTCTTGGGTTGTGAACAGCTCAGCCATGTGAGCATACTGTCTTCTTTTTTGCCATGTTTATTATGTTCAATGACCACCCTATTCCTCTTTAAAAACGATCTCCATGCGATTATACTATTGTATTAATGCCTAAATATGTTTACATCATAAATCATGTATGCTCTTGATGACAAAAAGCCTATGAAGAAGAACATTTGAGTCTGAAACATGTCAGGCGTCATCCATAACAGTCAGGCGTCAGGCGTCATCCATGCGTGTATCAACTCCTCAGTAATTAAGAGGGCAATTACTACTATGTATACAATTTTGTACTGACATTGATTTTAATGTTTCTATTGAAAATAACTTTCTCAATAAATGTTATTCATTTTTAAATACTTTCCTGGTCTATCCTCACAATCCTGAGGGGTTATGCTGTGCCTTGTGCACTAGGCCTTTTTCTTGTTTGTCTGCTGAATTAGCCAGACCAGGCCATACACACACTGCCATTCTACAAACCCTCAATACAGTTCCTAAATGTTTTGCAGGACAATTTCATGGTTCAGATGGTAGACATACCAACTAGAAATAAAGCGTTACTGGATCTACTGATTACTAACAATACAGACCTGATCACGGATGTGGAAATACGGAGCAATTTAGGAAACAGCGATCACAGGTCAATTGGCTTCAGTATAAATCACACAAATAGGAAACATAAGGGGAATATAAAGACACTGAATCTCAAAAGAGCCAACTTCCCTAAACTACGAATCTTGTTAGAAGGCATGAGTTGGAATAAAATCTTAGGAACAAAGAACACGTAGGAGAGATGGGTTTGCTTTAAGAGGAGGGGATAAGGGACTATATACAAGATTTTAGTAACGAGAACAGTATCATTAGCAGTAATTAGCATGGATTCATGAAGAATCGTTCTTGCCAAACCAATCCATTAACCTTCTATGAGGAGGTGAGTTGCCATCTAGATAAAGGAAGGCCCGTGGTCGTGGTGTATCTGGATTTTGCAAAAGCATTTGACACAGTTCCCCATAAACGTTTACTGTACAAAATAAGGTCCGTTGGCATGGACCATAGGGTGAGTACATGGATTGAAAACTGGCTACAAGGGCGAGTTCAGAGGGTGGTGATAAATGGGGAGTATTTGGAATGGTCAGAGGTGGGTAGTGGGGTCCCCCAGGGTTCTGTGCTGGGACCGTTCATAAACAACCTGGAGGATGGGGTAAATGGTTCAATCTCTGTATTTGCAGACGATACTAAGCTAAGCAGGGCAATAACTTCTCCGCAGGATGTGGAAACCTTACAAAAAGATCTGAACAAATTAATGGGGTGGGCAACTACATGGCAAATGAGGTTTAATGTAATATAATGCATTTGGGTGACAAAAATATGAATGCAATCTATACACTGGGGGGAAAACCTCTGGGGGAATCTAGGAAGGACCTGTGTGTCCTAGTAGATGAAAGGCTCAGCAATGGCATGCAATGCCAAGCTGCTGCTAAGAAAGCAAAACGAATATTGGCATGCATTAAAAAGGGGTTAAACTCCAGAGATAAAACGATAATTCTCCTGCTCTACAAGACTCTGGTCTGGCCGCACCTGGAGTATGCTGTCCAGTTCTGGGCACGAGTCCTCAGGAAGGATGTACTGGAAATGGAGCGAGTACAAACAAGGGCAACTAAGCTAATAAAGGGTCTGAAGGATATTAGTTATGAGGAAAGGTTGCAAGCACTGAATGTATTCTCTCTGGAGAAGAGACGCTTGAGAGGGGATATGATTTCAATTTATAAATACCGTACTGGTGACCCCACCAGTACTTTTTTGCAGAAGGGAGTTAAACAAGACACGTGGCCACTCATTAAAATTAGAAGAAAAGAGGTTTAACCTTAAACTACATAGAGATTTCTTTACTGTAAGAGCGGCAAAGATGTGGAATTCCCTTCCATGGGCGGTGGTCTCAGCGGGGAGTATCGATAGTTTCAAAAAACTATTAGATAAGCACCTGAATGACCACAACATACAGGGATATACAATGTAATATTTATATATAATCACACACATAGGTTGGACTTGATGGATTGTGTCTTTTTTCAACCTCACTATGTAACTATGTAACTAATAACTAATGCAGCAATGATGAGGATGACAGCTCAGGAGTTGTTAAATTCTAAAACAAATCAGCACTGATTGTTCCCTTTTTTCTAGCCTTCATTTTTTTCTGAAGACAAGGTTAAGTTATTTCTGTTAAATAGACTCGTCACTTTGCCCCTTCAGGAAAACTGACAGTGTTTGGTAAATCCGCTTCCCAACTCACTTTTACTCGCCTTCCCCTTGCTCCTCTACTTCTCCATTCCCGTACTGTCAGAACCGTGTGTAATCTCCTTGTTGGATGGTGTCAAAATTTAAAAGTGACCTCCTCCCTCACATGGCATTTTTTTGGGCATGGAAATCCCAAAACAGGAGAAGGCCATATGCTCCCCCACAGTGGAATAGCTAGGATTAAAAAGACCTGGGGCACGTTTGGGCACTCTAAGGAGAGTAATGATATGGTGTATGAATAGTGGGTGTGACCAAATTGCTCTAACACTGGAAGGGCCTGAAGCCTACTCACAGTATGCATGGCACACATATTCCAAAGCCCTTGTGCCAATAATCAATTTATCACTCATGGCCAGTCCTCTTACAATGACAGCTCCGGTAATACTTATTCCATCAATTTGTCCCTTGTTCCACTCAATTTGTTGTAAATGTCCTGTGGTGCACATGCCACCTTTTGTATGTGGGTTCGCACCATTTGGGCCCTGCACACCAGGGTTGGTGAGCACTAACTTGTTCATCAAGACAGGTGCAGATGAGCATAATGTCCTTCGCCACTTTGCTACCCACCATGACAAGAACTTTAAAGATTTGTCTGTTTTGGCCATTGAATTTATATCTAAGGGTGGTCTTTCGGATAATGAGAGATTCCTGCAGTTATGTCAACGTGAAACTTTATGAATTTACAAGCTCAATACTCTCTCGCCCAGTCGGTTGAATGAAGAACTTGAGGTTCATATGGGCACCCAGTCCCTCCTTCCCTTCCCATCCTTCCATTTTTATGTCCTTATATACCCACCCTGTTTCCTGCCGACAACCATTTGACCTGAGGAAGCGGCTTGACCCAGAAACCGCGGTATCCCCCTGGTTTTCCCTGGCATCAGCACCTTCGGACCGGTTCCAGCTCTCGGGTTTGCCCACAGTCCGGATCACGCTGTTCGACTTCCACCAGACTCTGACCCTGGTGTTTTGGGCTACTGCTGTGGCTCCTTCCAACCTGTGTTTCCAGTACACAGGCATCTGGATTTTTGCATTCTGTGTTCCTGGTCGGGACCCCTTGTCAGTGGCTTTTTCGTGACATCTCACCCTGCAGCCCAGCCATGTTTTATTGGAGCCTCTGTGTCATCCATGTGTCCCCAGCCTCCAGGTACTTATAGTTTCGGTCCATCATGACTTCTGCTTGACCGTGTCCAGGCTGCTGTATGCCTTGTTACTCCATACCCCCATTACCTATGGAATAAAATACTTTTATTTTTACTCACCTGAGGCCTGTTTTCACCTTATTGCTGTGGTCCAGTGCTTTCTTCCCATGTTGATTTGTCTCCTTATGTCAATAACGTATACTTTAGATGCGCTACAACAAGCAAGAATCTCACAGACACATGTACAGTAAATCTCAGCACAATCATTTAGTAAAATTGAAGCATTTCTATTACATAGGGGTTTTCTGCACAAAGAAGCTAACATTTTGACAGAGCCACCCTAAAGAAGAACTTTTAGGTAGACTTAGCAACCAGTACCTGTTGAAACAAGGAGTATTTTTGTCAGGCATATGTAATGAACAGTAAAGCACACAGAGTGCATGGAACAGGAGCATGTAATGTACAACATTGTGTTTACAGTGCTGGAGTCTGTAACACAGGGCCGGTCCTAGACGGGGTGCACGGGGTGCAGTGCACCCAGGCGCCAGAGAGGTGGGGGCGCTGAAGCGCCAGAGTGCTCCCTTCCCTCCTCCTCTTGATTGTGTCCGGCGGCGGCTCTCCGCCGGTGTTCCAAGAAGAAAGGCGCCGCTGTTTGCTGCTCAAGCCCCTCCTCAGAGAAAGAGAGCAGCTGCCAGCCGGAGATGACATCGGAGGCAGAGCGGCTGGTCTCTGCGTGGAGAGAGACCAGCCGCACAGTGTTGATACGCAGGGGTGCGGAGGAGCGGTCCATGCCTGACACATTCTCCTCCCTGTGTCTCCCACTCCTGCCTGCTTTGATCTGCTCTGCTCTCCACCCGGGCAGCGCGGCTGGCTGCACACTGTCCTCTCCTCTCCAGCTGCCGCCCGGGTGTATTTATGTACCCTAATGGAGGGGGGATCTGTACTGTACTAATGGAGGGAGGGCTGTACTAATGGAGGGGGGGCTGTACTAATAAGGGGGGTCTGTACTAATGGGGGGGTCTGTACTAATGGGGGGGTTCTGTACTAATGGGGTCTGTACTAATGGAGAGGGGGTCTGTACTAATGGGGGGGTCTGTACTAATGGAGGGGGGTCTGTCCTGGGGGGTCTGTACTAATGGAGAGGGGATCTGTACTAATGGGGTCTGTACTAATGGAGGGGGGTCTGTACTAATGGAGAGGGGGTCTGTCCTGGGGGTCTGTACTAATGGAGAGGGGGTCTGTACTAATGGGGTCTGTACTGATGGAGGGGGGTCTGTACTAATGGGGGGGTCTGTACTAATGGAGGGGGGCCTGTCCTGGGGGGTCTGTACTAATGGAGAGGGGGTCTGTACTAATGGGGTCTGTACTAATGGAGGGGGGTCTGTACTAATGGGGGGTCTGTACTAATGGAGGGGGGTCTGTACTAATGGAGAGGGGGTCTGTCCTGGGGGGTCCCTCCCTCTCCTCCTGCGTGCTGCTGTACTAGTGAGCGGTGCTTGCCAGCACAGCTGCCCACTATGTTTCTTCCCCCGCCTTCATATCAACCAGGGAGGAAACAGAATAGAAAAAGGAGCAGAGAAGAGGATTGTGGGACATATAGTCCCGAGGACTGGCAGCCCCACTGTAACACGGAAACTGCAGCCCACACAGCATGCTCAGCTGAATGGGAAAGAGAGAGAGAGACAGGAGCCTGGGAAAGCTTTCAGGGAAGTACACCCAGGACTCCAGAGGGAGAGGACAGTGCTAAGAGAACACCATCAGAGAGAGAACCCCGCTGCCCTGCGCCACCAGAAGGAAAGCCACACAGCCTAGCGCCATCCCTGGCAGTGAAAGGAATGGAGTCATTGCAGGAATACAGATCTGGGTGCTACCCAGCGGAGTCACCATGGGCAATTCAGAGTGAGCTGACTCCTGATCAGAGGAACCGTTGCTGTATCGCTGGGTCAGGTGAGAGGGCCGATCGGCCATTATGTACTAGTGTCCATAGGAACTGCAGTCTCTGACCATCTCCTGTAGTATGTCTGCAGTTTCTGACCATCTCTTGTAGTATGTCTGCAGTCTCTGACCATCTCTTGTAGTATGTCTGCAGTCTCTGACCATCTCTTGTAGTATGTCTGCAGTCTCTGACCATCTCTTGTATCATGTCTGCAGTCACTGACCATCTCCTGTATCATGTCTGCAGTCTCTGACCATCTCCTGTAGTATGTCTGCAGTCTCTGGCTATCTCCTGTACTATGTCTGCAGTCTCTGACCATCAGTGTTGCCAACCGCCAGTATTTTTTACTGGCAGCCAGTAAAAAATGAGCACTTTTCTCCTGCCAGTAAATGCCAGTGAAAGAAAAAGGTTGCCAGTAAAAAATATGGCTGTGACGTTTGGCCGAGACCATCAGAGTGCCTGCTATAGTGTGTTTGGACTGTGCCGGCAATGTGTCGCTTGAAGTCAGGGTGCAAGGGAACGGGGCAGCCGGAGCCTCATGTGCAGGTCTGCGGAACGGGAGGAAGGCAAGCCGAGAGAGGACTGAAGGGACCACCTGGCATGGAGAGAAAGGGTCACTGTGACTCAGGAGGGGACGTGTCATGTTGGTGAGGTGCCATCATCATCTGTGCAGCTAGTGTAACTGTGAGAATCAATTTCATGACTTGCCCTCTCGATTCCTGTCCCTGAGCTACTTATTTACTATATTGAAAATAAAATAAGTAATATGTTTTTGCCTTAATATCTACCCTAAATCACTTTGCTAATTGCATATTGTACTTGTTTGTAGAATATATACTGAAATTTGCACTTAAAATTGTCATTTTGTAACTTTTAAATATGCCAGTAAAAACGTCACTGTGCCAGTAAATTTTGGGTGTCGTGTCAGTAAATTTCAATCTGGTAGGTTGGCAACACTGCTGACCATCTCCTGTTCTATGATTGCAGTCTCTGACCGTCTCTTGTATCATAACTACAGTCTCTGACCATCTCCTGTACTATGTCTGCAGTCTCTGACCATCTCCTGTACTATGTCTGCAGTCTCTGACCATCTCCTGTACTATGTCTGCAGTCTCTGACCATCTCCTGTTCTATGATTGCTTTCTCTGACCATCACCTGTACTATGATTGCAGTCTCCGATCGTCTCTTGTTTCATAACTATAGTCTCTGACCATCTCCTGTACTATGTCTGCAGTCTCTGGGCATCTCCTGTACTATGTCTGCAGTCTCTGATCATCTCCTGTACTATGTCTGCAGTCTCTGATCATCTCCTGTACTATGTCTGCAGTCTCTGACCATCTCCTGTACTATGTCTGCAGTCTCTGGGCATCTCCTGTACTATGTCTGCAGTCTCTGATCATCTCCTGTACTGTGTCTGCAGTCTCTGACCATCTCTTGTACTATGCCTGCAGTCTCTGGGCATCTCCTGTACTATGTCTGCAGTCTCTGATTATCTCCTGTACTATGTCTGCAGTCTCTGACCATCTCCTGTACTATGTCTGCAGTCTCTGACCATCTCTTATATCCTGTCTGCAGTCTCTGATCATCTCGTGTACTATGTCTGCAGTCTCTGACCATCTCCTGTACTATGTCTGCAGTCTCTGACCATCTCCTGTACTATGTCTGCAGTCTCTGACCATCTCCTGTACTATGTCTGCAGTCTCTGACCATCTCCTGTTCTATGATTGCTTTCTCTGACCATCACCTGTACTACGATTGCAGTCTCCGATCGTCTCTTGTTTCATAACTATAGTCTCTGTCCATCTCCTGTACTATGTCTGCAGTCTCTGGGCATCTCCTGTACTATGTCTGCAGTCTCTGATCATCTCCTGTACTGTGTCTGCAGTCTCTGACCATCTCTTGTACTATGCCTGCAGTCTCTGGGCATCTCCTGTACTATGTCTGCAGTCTCTGATTATCTCCTGTACTATGTCTGCAGTCTCTGACCATCTCCTGTACTATGTCTGCAGTCTCTGACCATCTCTTATATCCTGTCTGCAGTCTCTGATCATCTCGTGTACTATGTCTGCAGTCTCTGACCATCTCCTGTACTATGTCTGCAGTCTCTGACCATCTCCTGTACTATGTCTGCAGTCTCTGACCATCTCCTGTACTATGTCTGCAGTCTCTGACCATCTCCTGTTCTATGATTGCTTTCTCTGACCATCACCTGTACTACGATTGCAGTCTCCGATCGTCTCTTGTTTCATAACTATAGTCTCTGTCCATCTCCTGTACTATGTCTGCAGTCTCTGGGCATCTCCTGTACTATGTCTACAGTCTCTGACCATCTCCTGTACTATGTCTGCAGTCTCTGGGCATCTCCTGTACTATGTCTGCAGTCTCTGATCATCTCCTGTACTGTGTCTGCAGTCTCTGACCATCTCTTGTACTATGCCTGCAGTCTCTGGGCATCTCCTGTACTATGTCTGCAGTCTCTGATCATCTCCTGTATTATGTCTGCAGTCTCTGATCATCTCCTGTACTATGTCTGCAGTCTCTGATCATCTCCTGTATTATGTCTGCAGTCTCTGGGCATCTCCTGTACAATATCTGCAGTCTCTGACCATCTCCTGTAATATGTCTGCAGTCTCTGACCATCTCCTGTAATATGTCTGCAGTCTCTGACCATCTCCTGTATCATGTCTGCAGTCTCTGACCATCTCCTGTATCATGTCTGCAGTCTCTGACCATCTCCTGTATCATGTCTGCAGTCTCTGACCATCTCCTGTATCATGTCTGCAGTCTCTGACCATCTCCTGTATCATGTCTGCAGTATCTGACCATCTCCTGTATCATGTCTGCAGTATCTGACCATCTCCTGTATCATGTCTGCAGTCTCTGGCCATCTCCTGTACTATGTCTGGGGGCTCTTTCTAACAGACTCTTTAACAGAAGCCCTCTTTGTGTGCATCAGAAAGACTCCCCTCCAGGTCTCATTAGTGTAAGCTCTTCCTGTATTTTTTTTATTGTTAAAAGATTATGGGAGGATCCCAGGGTAACAAAGACTTCCTAGGGGAGCATCTCTGTGTTTGAGTCGTTGCCATAGAAACATTTATAAAGGGGAGGAGTTGGTAAGATGACCACGCCCATGTGGGGGCGCCAGAAATATTTCTGCACCCAGGCGCCGGTGACCCTAGGATCGGCCCTGCTGTAACACATTGCATGGGTTAGTTGTGTGTGTGTGTAACATACAGGGTTATTTACTAAAAGCAAATAGGCTGTTCACTTTGCAAGGGCAGTTGCACTGTGCAAGAGAATTTGCCTCAGAGCTTGGTGAATGTGAAGTTTCATTTTGCAAAGAATATCCAATTATATGCAAGGAAAAAAAACATCATTTTGTTCTTGCATATGATTGGATAGTGGAAGTCAGCAGAGTCTCTCCTCGTCCACTAAGCTTTGAGGCAAATTCCCTTTGCAAAGTGCAACTTCCCTTGCAGAGACCAGGAGTATGGAGTATGGAGTATGGAGTATATAGAGTATAGGGGTCAGAGGTGTGTTACAGCGTTTTAAGGTTCAAGAATGTGTAATTCATTCCTTTGAATCTGATAGGATGCATCAATTATTTAAAAATCATGCTGCTACTGAAGTTCAATTATATCTTCTGGAAATGTCCAGTGTGGTTGCCTGCCTATTTTTTTTTTAGGGATAATGATCACTATGTAGGATCCTTTATATGAAATGGTGCTCTCCTTCGTCTGCCTAAATTTACATTAAATCTCCCCCCTTGTCTAGGAGTCCTGGCCCCTCCGATTGTCCAAGTGTATTATTGGGCAGCGATGCTAGTGACGGTCTACTGGTGGTTTGGGGGCTCTAGGTCCAATACTGCTGTTTGTTTGGAAGCGACCTATCTGTGCTCATTGGCTGACCTTCGCAATGTAATGTATAGGGGGCATAAAACTTATGATGATGTCCCTGGCCCCACGGAGGCTACGCTGAGAGTTTGGATGATGGCTGGAAGTATATTTGTGAGACCTAATAAATGGTCTCCAGCCCAACCTTTTTGGAGGAACCCCTCCCTTTCTCACTTTGGCTCTATCCCAGATCCCTAGCTGTGGGTGCGTTATGGCATCAAGACGTTGACTGATATTATACCCTGCTGCCTTTTCCCCAGCTTTCTTGTCTGTTCCACCTACCGCAAGGAATGTTGTTTCGATACTTTAATATGCGACCTACCCTCCAGGTTGACACTATTGAGGAGCTGCTGTCCCAGGGTGAGTTACAAAAACCCTTATCTTAACATACCACTATTATGTGTGAACTCCCCTACAATAGAACATGGGAGCTTTGGAAGGATGACATTCCCTCTCTGGCAGTGGCGGCCTGTTCATAGGGGGCGCACAGGCACCGCTCCCCCATCCATGCGACTGGCCCCCTAATCTACATGCGGGGAGCCGTATGCATGAATTTCAATGGGGATTTTTTTTTTAAGCACAGGATTAGAGCTGGAGGCTCCAATTAGGCTTCAAAAAAGGGTGCGCTCGGGGCTCAGAGCACTGTGCCCCAAGCCCACCCACTTGTGTAACAATAACAAATTCATATTCACTATTGTCTTCCTGATTCTTCTCCAGCCAATCAGGAAGCAGTTCCTGAGACCCGATTGGCCAGGGAGTTTTAGGGCTCCTGGCCAATCGGGTTTCAGTCAGAGCCCACTTTCTGTTTGGCCTGGTGGAAAAGCAATGGCCCTGGAGCTAGGAGCTGCAACCCAGATCCATATCTGCCTGATCTGCCTCCTTCCTAAGGTAAGGAGGCCTCTGATCGTGGACGCATTCCCATCCCTCTCCCGCGCAGGGGGAGGGGGTAATTGCCAAATTCCCACCTGCCTCCTGCACGGGGTGGGGGTGTCTGTTATCGGTTTGCCCCAAAATATTTAGCTCCAGCCGCCACTGTTCCCTGGATAAGGAAGATTGGGAGGATTGTCTGGAGCAGGGTCCCAAGTTGGTCATTTCCTTTAGGGACAAGCTTATACAGGTAACATTTTTGCATTGAATTTACTATACCCCTGTGAAACTCCACAGGATGTATCCGGAGTGGGATCCTTCTTGTCCCTGCTGCCAGCTACACTCGGGAACCTATTTGCATATGTTCTGGGAATGTTCCATGATCACTTCCTTTTGGTCTGAAGTTTTTGAATTGATGAATCTTTGATTACAAATGTCTCTGCCTGTTTCACCTGAATTAACCTTGCTCAGACACCGCGAGGATGAACAATGCTCTCACCACCTGATTTTGTACCTATTACAATACAAGCTTACCTATATACAGTGGGTATAGAAAAGAATCACCCCCCCCACCCCCCCACCCCCCCTTTAAAATAATCACATTTGTTGCTTTGCAGCCTGAAATGAACACAGTATAGTACTCAGTGCAACTTATAACATACAAATAAAAACATTCAAAAACAGAATTACTGAGTTGGAAAAAGGATCAACCCCTCCTAAAAATGACTTCATGACCTAAAGTGATTGTAAACGATCACCTTCTAAAACAACCCATTCAGTTTAAAATAGAAATGAAGGACAAAACATTTTTGTATAGATGTAAAAAACATAAATACCTTTTTCCCCTTTTTTATAAGTGATCACATTCCCTCTGTTTCCTCCCCCTCAGCTGCATAAGAGCTGGGGGGAGGAAAGCAGCAGCACACTGAGCTTTCCGGTAAAAAGGCTATGCAGTGGGGGGCATGTCAGGACAAGTCTGATCGTTGGGGGAGAGCAGGCTGATGTGCTCTCCTGCATAGTGTGGTCAGTTTTTAATAGGAAAGCAAAAGGACTGGCAGGAACACCGGGGATTTTGCGTAAAGGAAGCAATACAAGGAGAACAGGATACTTTCTCGTACAAGTACATGGTTGTCAGGAACCATGAACCAGACCAAGACAGAAGTACAGTAAAATCACACTTGTTTAATAATAAAAATAAAAAGGTAAATAGAGTAAACGCACTGAAAGCATAGCCAGAGTCCAGTAACCGGACCGGGTAGTCAGCCAAGCCAGAGTTCAGTAACCAGATTGGGTAATCGGCCAAGCCAGAAGTCAGGGATCCAAATAGAGTAACAGCAAGCAGGATAAGGAGCCAGAAGGGATGTCAGCAAAGCCAGTCTTTAAACAGGAATGCAGGAGATGGTTTCTTGTGATGTGACCAAGGTGAAGGCAGAAATGAAGTGAGCTGGAGATCTTTAAGTAGGCGGGACTGACGAGCAGATCCACAACAGCTGGTTAACTGTGAAAAGAGATGAAAGCTGGCAATTAGCCAACAGCTGAGCGGCCAGCTCAGAGAAGGAAGGGCTGAGCCAGCCCTGACAGTACCCCCCTCCTCAATGACCCCTCCCCCTCGGAGGACCACCGGGCTTGACGGGAAAATGTCTATGGAAATCACGGAGGAGGGCAGGAGCATGTACATCCGAGGATGAGACCCAGGAGCGTTCCTTCGGACCGTACCCCCTCCAATACACCAGGTACTGTATGCGCCCACAGAACCTACGGGAGCCAACAATGGATTGTACCTCATACTCCTCATGGTTCTCAACCTGTATAGGGTGAGGATGTAGCACTGAGGTAGTAAAGCGGTTGCAGACCAACGGTTTAAATAAGGAGACTTGAAACACATTTGAGATGCGCATACTAGGAGGAAGGTCCAACGCGTAAGCCACTGGCTTGATCCTGCGATGGATACGGAAAGGCCCAATAAACCGAGGTGAAAACCTCAGTGAGGGAACACGAAGTCGGAGGTTGCGAGATGACAGCCAGACCCTGTCCCTAACCTGGTAGGAAGGCGCAGGCAGGCGCCTGCACTCAGCATGGAGTCTGTACCTATCATTAGCATGATGCAAAGCCTCCTGGACTTGTGCCCAAGTGGAATGAAGACCACAGAGATGCTCCTCTAGCGCAGGAATACTCTGTGGAACAAACGAGTCAGGCAACATGGAAGGTTGGAAACAATAATTTGCTATAAACTGAGACAATCGGGAAGCAGAATTCAGGGCACTGTTGTGAGCAAACTCTGCCCATGGTAATAGGTCTGACCACTTGTTGTGATGGTCAGAAATATAGCATAGAATTGCTCCAAGGACCGATTGGCTCGTTCTGCTGCCCCATTAGATTGCGTGTGGTACGCAGAGGAGAAAGCAAGCTGAATTCCCAGCTGTGCACAAAAGGCTCGCCAGAACCGGGACACAAACTGACTACCCCCTGTCCGAGACAATCACCTTGGGTAGCCCATGTAAGCGAAAGATCTCTCGAGCAAAAATGGAAGCCAGTTCCTTAGAAGTGGGCAACTTCTTAAATGGAATACAATGACACATCTTTGAGAACCGGTCAACCACCATAAGGTTAACTGTGTTGCCCTGGGAGTTGGGTAACTCAATTAAATCCATAGACAGGTGGGTCCAGGGCCTCTCTCCATTGGGTATGGGTTGTAGGAGGCCCACTGGAAGGTGTCGTGGAGTCTTACTCTGAGCACACATGGAACAGGCAGCTACATCAGTACGTAATGGCCCAAACGGTTGATTCTTACCAGGGTGGCCAGCTGCCTTGGGAGAATGGTAAGTCTGGAGCACAGCAGTACGGAGACACTCTGGGACAAAGCAGCAGTCACAAGGTTTCTCAGGAGGAGCATCGACCTGAGCAGCAAGAATTTTGTCACCCAAAGGAGAAGTAAGACTGGTGCGAACCGTAGCCAGAATATGATAAGGAGGAATCGTAGGAACCGGAACAGACTCCAACTTGGAAGTGGAGGAAAATTGTCGTGACAAGGCGTCAGCCCTTACATTCTTAGTACCGGGTAAGAATGAGACAATGTAATTAAAACTTGACAAGAAAAGAGCCCACCGCGCCCTTCTGGGATAGAGGCGTTTAGCCTCAGACAAGAATGTGAGATTCTTATGGTCAGTAAGAATGAGAACCGGCACAGTAGTACCTTTGAGGAGATGTCTCCATTCTTTCAGGGCTAAAATGATTGCCAACAGCTCTCTGTCACCAATCTCGTAATTGCACTTGGCAGGTGACAATTTCTTGGAAAAGTAGCCACAAGGATACATAGCACTCTCAGAGGTAGGACGTTGAGACTGAAGGGCGCCAACACCAGTCTCAGAAGCATCAACCTCAAGGTTAAAAGGTAACGTAGGATCAGGATGTGCCAACACAGGAGCAGAAACAAAGTTAGCCTTGAGACTTTCAAAGGCCTTAATGGACTCCAGAAACCAACTCTGTGAGTTACGGTTCTTTCTGTTCATATCGGTCAGGGGCTTGACCAGAGACGAGAAGTTACGAATAAACTTCCGATAATAATTGGCAAATCCAGGAAAAGCTGCAGAGGATGTAACCCCACGGGTCGAGGCCACTGTAGGACTGCCGAACGTTTCTCTGGGTCCATCGAAAAACCAGCAGGGGGAAATGACATAGCCCAGGAATTTAACCTGTTCCCGATGGAACTCACACTTCTCCAGTTTACAATAGAGATTGTTCTCTCTTAATTTCTGAAGCACACGACAGACATCTGTGTGGTGGCTCTCCAGGGACTTGGAAAATATGAGGATATCATCAAGATAAACCACCACACATAACTGCAACAAATCTCGGAGGACATCGTTAATAAATTCCTGGAAAACTGCCGGGGAGTTACAAAGGCCAAAAGGCATTACGAGATACTCATAATGGCCTGTTCTGGTATTAAACGCAGTTTTCCACTCGTCGCCCTCCTTAATCCTCACAAGATTGTAAGCCCCTCTCAGATCAAGCTTAGTGAAAACCGTTGCTCCCTTGAGGCGGTCAAATAACTCTATAATCAACGGGATCGGGTAGGCATTCTTAATCGAGAAACAATTGAGACCCCTATAATCAATACAAGGTCTCAGTTCACTGCTCCTCTTCTTCACAAAGAAGAAACCAGCACCAGCAGGAGACGAGGATTTGCGGATGAAATCTCGAAAAAGTGCGTCTGCAACATACTCCTCCATGGATTTATCCTCCAAGACCGACAAAGGGTAAACCCGGCCACGAGGGGGAGTGGCACTAGGTTGAAGGTCAATTGCGCAATCATACGGCCGGTGTGGAGGCAAACTACCGTCTTGACCTTTGTAAAAGACATTGCTAAAATCACGGTACTCCTCTCGCAGGGAGGAGAGTGAAGAGGTACACAGGACCTTGGCTACCTTCCAGAAGCATGTTTTACTGCATTGTGGTGACCAGGAGAGAACCTCAGCACGGAGCCAATCAAAAGAGGGGTTGTGCCTCTGTAACCAAGGATAACCATTAACCAGCGGAAACTTAGGAGAGGAAATCACTTGGAATTGAATTATCTCATGGTGAAGAGCCCCTACGGCCAAGGACAACGGAACCGTCTCATGAGTCCCATGGGCAGGCTGTAGAGGTCTCCCGTCAAGAGCCTCAATGGCAAGTGGAGCGTCGCGCAGCTGCAGTGGAATCGGGTGCTTTGATACAAAGGCAGCATCAATGAACAGGCCTGCAGTCCCAGAGTTGATTAGAGCCTGTATCTCGATAGACGACTTAGCCCAAGAAAGGGTGACCGAAACCAGGGGCTTATCCTTCTGGATAACTGGGGACGACACAACACCACCTAAGGTCTGTCCATGACAGGACCTCAAGGTTTGGATTTTCCCAGGACGGGTAGGACAAGACTTCAAAAAGTGACCAGCCTGGCCACAATAAAGGTACAATCTCTCCCTCCTCCTAAAGACTCTCTCATCCGCAGATAGACACGTGAAGCCCAAGTGCATGGGTTCATCTTCACTGACCGACTCGGTACAAGGAGGCATGGGAGATGAGGGAGGCATGGGTGGGACTGCAAAGCTCAGAGGCAAACGTACAGGAGGCTTCTGCAAGCGCTCCTTAAAAGAAAATCTTTCTCTGGAGTCAATGAGGATGGCAAACGAGATCAAGCTCTCCCGCTTAGTGGGTATATCTCGGGCTGCTATCTCATCCTTGATGGAATCCGAGAGACCATGAGAAAAAGCAGCCACGAGGGCCTCAATGTTCCAAGCAACCTCTGCTGCCAGAGTACGGAACTCAATGGCATAGTCGGCAACAGTTCTCGTACTCTGATGGACATGAGGCACTTGGCAGCAGAAGCAGAGCGTGCGGGAACATTAAATACCCTTTTAAAGGAGGCCACAAACTCTGGGGAAACTCAAGACAACAGGTTTTTGCGTCTCCCATAGAGGGTTAGCCCAGGCCAAGGCTCTCTCAGAAAGCAAAGATATCATGAACCCTACTTTGCTTCTGTCTGTGGGAAACGCCTTGGGTAGCATCTCAAAGTATATCTCAACTTGGTTGAGAAACCCTCTGCATTGAACTGGATTGCCCCCAAATCGCTGGGGAAGCGGGGTGGAAGCAGACATACCTCTTATAGAGGTAATACTCAAAGAGGATGCCTGCACAGAGACTGGCGCAGCAGCAGGGACAGCCTGCAACTCCGGAGTTGTACCGGAGCAGCCACAGTGGGGGATTCCAGGTGAGCCGTGCGACTCAGGAGCGTTTGTAACGCCATGGCAAACTGATCCATGCGGTGATCTTGCTCATACAATCTGGAAAAAATATTACCAACAAGTGGATTGACTGTATCTTCTGAATTCATGGCCTTCGTCTACTGTCAGGAACCATGAACCAGACTGAGACAGAAGTACAGTAAAATCACACTTGTTTATTAATAAAAATAAAAAGGTAAATAGAGTAAACGTAGTCAAAGCATAGCCAGAGTCCAGTAACCGGATCAGGAAGTCAGCCAAGCCAGAGTTCAGTAACCAGATCAGGTAATCAGCCAAGCCAGAGTTCAGTAATAAGGCCTGGCCAGAAGTCAGGAATCCAAGTAGAGGAACAGCAAGCAGGATAAGGAGCCAGAAGGGATGTCAGCAAAGCCAGTCTTTAAACAGGAACGCAGGAGATGGTTTCTTGTGATGTGACCAAGGCGAAGGCAGAAATGAAGTGAGCTGGAGATCTTTAAGTAGGCGGGACTGATGAGCAGATCCACAACAGCTGGTTAACTGTGGAGAGAGATGAGAGCTGGCAATTAGCCGGCAGCTGAGCGGCCAGCTCAGAGAAGGAAGGGCTGAGCCAGCCCTGACAATGGTACAACAGGCACATATCAGGAATATAAAGTGTTGCGGTAACAAACGCTTTAAACTAAAAAAGTTTTAGCTAATCATCTTCTCATTGGCACACAAAACCATTTGACTTTGAACTGTGATCAACTGTGGTCATTTTGATTAGCTCAGCATGAAAAGAACTTTCCTGGAGCATTTCAGTCACTGGTAGTGCAATATATAGTAAATAGTCAACTATGGGTGGCAAGACACTGTCAAAAAATCTCCAGGATACAGTTTCAGACAGGCACAAGTCAGGAAATGGATACAAAAACATTTCAAAGTCATTGTCAATGCCTAGAAGCACAGTAAAGTCTATTATTTAGAAGTGGAAGGTACTTGGTACAACTCAGACCTTCCCTAGATCAGGATGTTGTGGATGAATGAGCCAGGAGGAAACTGGTCAGAGAGGCTACCAAGAGGGCTACAGCAACTCTGAAGCAGTTTCAGGAATTTATGACATAGAGTGGTCATTGTGTGCATGTGACAACAATATCACATTCTCCACAAATGTGGCTTGCATGGTAGGGTTGCAAGAAAAAAGCCACTCCTCAAGAAAGGCCACATACAGTCATGGCTGAGCACCTTGAAGATTCTGAGGCCATGTGGAAAAAGGTGTTATGAGGGACTTCCTGCTGCTTCCCATTCTCAGCTCCTCACACTTTTTTAAGGGGTGTATAATGCACAAAGGAGTCCATTAAAAAACAGAGATCAAAAGTGTAAATTGGAAGAGTTTAGCAATGTCAGGATTTGATCCAATCCCAATGCCTTAGCTGTGCCTGCCAGTGGCTCTTTCTACAGAGTCCTCTAAAGCACTGCATAGTTTCTTGCATGATCTATGATCAGTCTTGGTCAGCTGAACTCTTTGTTCCTTCCTTGAACTCCCTATTAAAGCCACGCCTCTGCACTTCCTATTTGCCAAATAATTGTGCTTATGCCAATATCTTGCTTATGTTTCTACTGGAACACTCGTCCTTATCTACCACTATTTGTGTGCTGACCCTTGGCTGCAGATTCACCGACCACTCCTTATTGCTTTCAACTACAAACTTGATACCTTTCACTACTGACTACATTTCTGCTTGCTCCTATAGTGCTCTTACTACTTGTGTATCAAATCTGGCCCATTGTAACCACAAACTTGTCTACTGTTTCAGCTATGGGACTCTGAGCCTCTGGGACCCCAGATCATTGAAAGGGGCTTGGAGGAAAATACCCATAAGCTACCCGCCCCACCCCCTTTCTCACTTTAGAAAAAAATCCCCCTCCCCACAATACTCCCCCATATGCAAAATTCTCATCACCTCCAAAAACATCTTCCCGTGCAAAACTCCCCCCCCCCCCCAAAAAAAATACTCCAAAGAAGAAATTCCCTTTCCAAGCTAGGTTTTTCCCAAGGTATAAATTCATCCTAAAAAATCCCTGTTCTCATGCCAAGATTCCCTCTTGCAGTAAATTTTCACCTATACCCTACCCAAGCCAATGAAAAATTAAAAAAAAATGGTAGAAAAAAAAACTACACATGCTTTTCCCCAAAAAGGTATACAAATAATCCCTAGCCAGTACGTACTTGGAGTCTAGTTACAAAATCCTCACCGGATTCCTGTGTAGAGCAGGTATGTTTGTTATGTAAAAGAAATGAAAAAACAAAAAAACAAAGAACCTTTACAAATCACTAAAAATCTTATCTTTACTTCAAATTGATCTCTTTCACACATATGAAACAATTTACATTTCTTTTAAAGTACAATATTCCACCAAAATGGTTTAAAAGAGAAACATTGGATTTTGCTTTTTTCAAGAATCATACTTACCTAGGTGGATGCAGCATTGGTGCAATGCTGCATCTGTCCCCTGGTGCCTCTAAGACCAGGAACTGAGTAATCAAACACCACCAATCACTCAGTTCTCAGAGCTCCCCAAGCAGAGAGGTTCTCTGCCCTGTCCCCCTCCCCCCTGTGCTCACTGGAGCGCTGGGCTGTGGAAGGGGTGGGAGCTGCCAGCCGGCAATCTTAACCGAGCCAGGACCGGCTTTGTGACATCAGCCGACAGCGGGCTTCAGCCCGCTATCTGCTGAAAACGGGTCACAGGAGTGCAGAACTAACTGCACTTCTGTGATCCACAGGAGAAGTACATCCAAATGAGCTTTGGCTGTACTTCTCCTTAAAGGCAACTCATACATTAGTCATTGAAAAAAAAAAAAATCACTTGATTTCCCCATCCACACACTCAATGTGGATGGGGGAATCCTCCCCACTGAGGTAATGTATTCTGACTGCAGGGAGACTTCCTCACTGTCAGATACAATGATTATTGCTGCTGGCCATGTGATCGATCCAGGAAAAACCTGGCAGGCTGGTTGTACAGAAGTCTAACGGTAGATCAACTTTTGTACAACCATGGTGCCCATGAAAAAAAACAAAACGATATTCGTCCGGTCCTGCTGAACTGGCCGAATTTTGATCCATGTATGGCTGGCATAAATGCTACTATGAATATACTGTAAAGTAATAACCACCTGCTGCTCCTCAGCAAATTACACTCCCTTGGCCTCCGTGATTCTGCATTATCCTGGTTATCCTCCTACCTATCTCAGCGCACTTTCAGCGTCACTTACAACTCCACCTCCTCCGCTCCCCTTCCTCTTTCTGTTGGGGTACCCCAAGGCTCTGTCCTTGGGCCTCTCCTTTTCTCACTCTATACCTCTTCCCTGGGCCAGTTGATCACCTCCCATGGCTTCCAATACCATCTCTATGCCGATGACACACAGATCTACCTCTCCACTCCCCAACTCACCCCCACTATCTCCTCACGGATCTCAAACTTGCTGAATGACATATCGGTATGGATGTCACGCCACTTCCTCAAACTTAATCTTTCTAAAACTGAGCTTGTTATATTTCCTCCTTCACGGTCCCCCTCCTGTGACTTCACCATTAATATCAACAACACAACCATTGGTCCCTCCACACATGCCAGAGTCCTGGGTGTAATCCTTGACTCTGACCTCTCCTTCAGCCCCCATATCCAATCACTGGCTAAATCCTGCCGCCTTAACCTCCGCAACATCTCCAAAATTCGACCCTTTCTGACTAATGACACTACAAAACAACTTATTCACTCTTTGATTTTTTCCCGCCTCGACTATTGCAACTCTCTCCTTAATGGCCTACCCTTAAGCAGGCTATCCCCCCTTCAGTCTATTATGAATGCTGCTGCTAGACTAATACACCTCACTAATCGATCCGTGACTGCTGCTCCTCTCTGCCAATCCCTTCACTGGCTTCCCCTACCCCACCGTGTAAAATTCAAAATGCTAACCATAACATACAAGGCCATTCACAACATCGCCCCCATCTACATCACCAACCTCATCTGCAGATATCACCCAAATCGCCCCCTCCGCTCCTCCCAGGACCTCCTGCTCTCTAGCTCCCTTGTTACCTCCTCCCATGCTCGCCTTCAGGACTTCTCCAGAGCCTCTCCCATCCTCTGGAATTCCCTGCCCCAGTATGTCCGATCAGCCCCTACCCTGTCCACCTTTAGGAGATCCTTGAAAACTCATTTATTCAGGGAAGCCTATCCCACACCCACATAACTGTCCCTGAGCCACCCCCATCAAATCATTCTTTGCAGCTATTACCTTTTGTACCACCACCCCCTCCCTTTTAGAATGTAAGCTCTACGAGCAGGGCCCTCCTGTACCTTTTGTATTGTACTGTAATTGTGTTGTCCCCCTTATACATTGTAAAGCGCTGAGTAAACTGTTGGCGCTATATAAATCTCGTATAATAATAATAATAATAATTATTATTATTATTATTACACAGTTTGCGCAGCGCTTTACAACATGAGTACAATTACAATACAATTTAATACAGGAGGAATCAGAAGGCCCTGCTTGTTAGAGCTTACAATCAAGGAAAAAATGTCATAACTTCAGATTCAGGAATAAAATACAATACACAGTAATAAGCATGGTCAATATCTGAACACCAAGTAAAAATGGACATTCTTTGTTGTCATGTCTTGCTTATTATTCACACACAAATACATTGGAATATGCTTATTATCTTCTTCCACAAACACATTGCTTTTACTATTTTCCTTGCTTTTATACAGTGTTCATATTTTATTACTACTAATAAAGAATACTGAAAAAGTAATAATACAATGGTAAAAGGTTACTAAATACACCATTCATTTTTTATTGAAATTGAAGAAATTAGTCTCTGTTATGAAGCAGAAAATTTTAAGTTCAATTACAGTCTGAAAATGTTTTGGGTTCTACGCTTTTTATAATTTAAATAGTCTTTTCAGCAAATAAAAATGTCAGACACATGAAAAATATTCATTAGTTTATGTGATTACGAGTAGATGAATTAGCCATCTATCTTACTGTTATCATAAGAAAGAACATTGTAAAAAAGAACATAAGAAAAAGGATTTTAACCAGAATTAAAGTGATTGTAAAGGCTCGTTTTTTTGTTTTTTTTTTAAATACCAAACATATTATACTTACCTCATCTGTGCAGTTGGTTTTGCACAGAGCAGCCCCGATCCTCTTCTTCTCGGGTCCCTCTTTGCTGCTCCTGGCCCCTCCCTCCTATCAAGTGCTCCCATAGCCAGCAGCTTCCTATGGGGGCACTGGAGCCGAGTCAGAGCTCGTGTCCATTGAGATACGGAGCCCTGGCCCGGCCACACCCCCTCTCTCCCCTGATTGGCCGATTGACTTTGATTGAGAGCCAAGGGAGCAAATGGTGCCGCTGCTGTGTCTCAATCAGGAGGAATGTCCTGGATGGCTTAGACATTTGTTGACATCACTGGAGAGAGATGAGAATGCGTTAAGATAAAAAACCTTCTGCCTTTACAACTCCTTTAAGAGTCAACATCAAATAATGGCAAGGAAGAGATTAAACATAATGATATATAAATATATAATAGTTGCCATAGGTGTGCACAGCCTATTGCATTAGGGTGTGCATCTCCAAAGCTCAAACACATGCATGTGTGTATATATACTGATGGTGTCAGTAGGGCAGAGATTGGTGTTAGTAGGGCAGTGGATGGTGTCAGTTTTTATTTTTATTTTATTTTGTATTTTTTACAATTTGATTTTTTTAATTATTTTTTTACAATTTTTTTAGGAGCACTGTTGGCTTTGCTGAAATAGCAGGGGTTTAAACAGGAGGAATCTGCCCCACACAGGGTGATTAGAGTGTGCCCAGGCACACCTGGCACACCCTGTGTGCACGCCCATGATAATAGCTCAGTGTCACCATAAATAAACCTAAAAGCAGAAATTTGGCTCAGATTATCTATTGTGTCTCACAGAATAATGGAAGCAAGTGTCTATGTTTATTTTCAAAGAGCTGCTAACCTGAAATACAAGTTTTGTCCTTTTTTTAATTATTTATCCTTACCACAAGAAATATGATGACATCTGTAATATCAATTAGGAAGAACAATGCAATCCAAAGCATAACAAAGCACACTATGCTGTGTATTGCAAATTATGTCAACTCACTTAACAATACAAAGAAAATAAATGGCTCAGAGATATAGGCTCTGTGAAATACAAGGTTATAGAGAATATATTCTGATATTCTGATTTCTTTCCTTTTTCTTATTTTCTTCATGTCCATTTCCCCTCTTGTCTATTTTAACTCTGTTTCATATATCCGACCCTGCATAGGTAATTTTTTATTACATTACCTGATGTTCTATCGGCTTTATATTGTTACCTCACAGAGTGGAATAAGTGTGTCTTTTACAGTATGTGCCAACTTGCCATGATATGAGCTATGTAATGGTATGGTTATAAGAGGCATTTGGCATACATTTGTGTACTGCATATTATAACCTTTGGAATATGGTTGGATTTTGGACCTTACTTTTATACACAACTGAATACTTCTTTTTTTTTACCTGTCTATATTGAAAATAAAAATAAATTCAACCATTTTTAGACACTTTCTTATCTGTTTAGTAACAGATAAGAAAGTATATAAAAATGGTTGAAATATTTATATTTTCAATATAGAACTGGTTTTAGACTAAAATGAGGTGACCCCTACCGGGATGCACTTTGGGGATGGCATCAGCCACTATAGACTATATTTCTACTTGTTCCTATACTAAAAAATATATATATATACAGTATATATTTGGACCAAGTGTTTAATATTTTACTGCCTCTGATGATATCCACATAGGATGAAACATGTCAGGCTGGTCAATGCAAGTACGCTGAGAACCGCGGATTGTTCCTGTTTTCTGTGATGATTTTTACTTCATACCTGTAAGTAGACTACAATAAACTAGGACTGTTTTACCTTACGGGCTTCACTATTTGTTGCTTTCTGTTTGCTGGTTTGTTCCTGCTGATGACTGCACCAACCTGTCCACCGTTAATACGAGTCCTGAGCTTTCTGATATGTGGTGACCTGATTGTTTCCATGCTGTGCCTGCCCATGATGGAGTGTGCCATTTGGATTTGCTGCTGACCCTCTGCAATATATGAGTACATCGCCTATTTTTTATATCTTTCTGGTAAGCAGACTGATAGCACGTGGGTGTGGTGTGCTTTCCTTTTACACACTGAAGCTTGGTGGAGGTTTCACATCATCTTTTATTGCTGATTGAGTTCTATGGACTATTATCATTATTTGGACATTTATTTTATTTTAGCGCTGCATTTGGACTTTTATACTTATGTTTGATGCAATCTACAAACTATGCTAGCTGCTTTTTGTGTTCTTTTCAGTTAGCGCAGATATTTACTTGTTTTTTCACTTTAATATTTTACTGCTTTGGATAATTTTTAACACATTTTTCTTGTATTTTCATTTGGTGATCCTGCCATTAACACACTTCCTGTTCTAGGCACGCGGCATCAGTTGTAAGGGTAGTTAAAATCCATGGTTCAGCTGTATTTTTAATGTCCCCACCTTAAGCTGCAAAGGCACAGACATAGGTGTTCACATGCCATGGTTAGGATGCTTTGCACCCATGGCAAAAGCTATTGCTCCTAATGCATTTTGCAAACAGTAAGCCCATCTGGTAACCTCTCTTTCTAATGCCGCATACAGATGATCGGAATTTCCGACAACCAAACCGTGGATTTATTTCCGACGGATGTTGGCTGAAACTTGTCTTGCATACACACGGTCGCACAAATGTTTTCGGAAATTCCGATCGGCTAGAACGTGGTGACGTACAACACGTACGACGGGACTAGAAAAAGGAAGTTTAATAGCCAGTGCGCCACCCTTTGGGTTCCTTCTGCTAATCTTGTGTTAGTAGAAGTTTGAGAGACGATTCACGCTTTTCAGCCACATGCTTTTCTGATTGTTACTGCTCTTCGGTTTGTGCTTATGGGTTCGTATCTGGTTTTCAGTGTGTGTAGTCAGTTCGCAGCTGGTTTTCAGTGCGTGCTATTTATAGTACGTATCTGATTTTCAGTGCGTTCTTGTCCGCTCGTCTCTGATTTTCAGCTCGTTCTTCTCAGGTTCTTTCTGATTTTCAGTGCGTTCTGTTAGCTCGTTCTGACAGGCCGACCGCTTTGAAGCCATGTTGCGGTTACATACTTGTCATAGAGTTTGTGCTATGCGGGGGCTTGGTGTTCTTACTTTGACCCAAGCTCAGTCCATGAACGGGGAGGAGGAGTTCACGGATGAAAGAATTGGTTGCTCCAGCGTGACCAATTCTCGCACATGCCTTTTTTGCGGGAGATCTGTGAGAATAATCCTGATGATTTCAGGAGTTCTCTCCGGTTGACGGACCCCGTTTTTCACCGTCTGTTGGCTTTGCTGTCCCCTTATATTACCAAGCAGGACACCTTACACTGAATCAAGTTTATATTTCATTCTGGTTACAAACCCATCTAGACAACAATGTAATAAACTTCTTTTGAAACAAATAGGCATGGACAAATGTAGTTAACCTGCATCTGCCATCAGTTTGTCAAAACTCTGTATGAATATTAGCAGCAAAACAACTTCATTATTCTAGCATTCTAAAGAAGAAGAGAATGTGCTGCATTAAAAGATTAAAAACTTTGCAGCATGACGAATGTGCTATCTCCATTACGAACACTAGTTTTACCAGACCGAGCGCTTCTGTCTCGTACTTGATTCAGAGCATGCGTGGAATTTTGTGTGTCGGAATTGTGCACACACGCTCGGAATTTACGACAACGGATTTTGTGGTCGGAAAATTTGAGAACCAGCTCTCAAATTTTGTTGGTCAGAAATTCAGACAAAATATGTCCGATGGAGCCTACACGCGGTCGGAATTTCCGACAACAAGCTCACATCGAACATTTGTTGTCGGAAATTCCGATCGTCTGTACGCGGCATAAAATTGCTGAGGCTTTTGCCTTTAAGCCTCCTTTGCCTGTCCCTTCTGCTTCTGCTACTAATGTTTGAAACCCTGCAGTTTCAAATCTGTCTGCTTCAGCTATTCCTAATATTTCTTGTGGATTTTCAGGGATCACTTCCACTCTCCCATTCTAATCCTTCTATACCTGAAACATGTGTTAGACCTCATGTACACTGCTGCTGCTAAATGGACATTTAGGAGCAGTTGGGCGTTTTTTTTCAACTGCCCCTGAACTCTCCTCTATGTTATCTTATCTGTCCATGTGCACAGGGTCGTTTACAGTTGTTTCTAGGCAGTTGAGTTAAGAGGCATTTTTTGCATTCAGAAGCTGAGTTTACAGACATTTCAAGCGCCAAACGCGTCTAAACGCAGTAACTTGCGTTTATCAGTGTTTCTTTTACAGGTGTTTTCCATTTCTGGCTATTTGAAAAAAAAAACGCTTCCAATCGCAAATGCGGCAAAACGCGGCATGTAAACGCGGAAAAACGGATGTTTAAAACGTAGGTTACTATCTGTCAAGCTAAATCGTTCAGGAGAGGTTGTAAAAAGTCCCGTGTACATGAAGCCTTAAGCCTCGTACACACGATCGGATTTTCCACACACAAAACCTCAGACTTTTTTCCGTGCGTTTTCATTTCGCGTTTTTCATTTCGCGCTTTTCATTTCGTTTCTAAACAGCCGTTCGTCAACCAGCCATGTTGCTGAATCGGAGGAGATAACGTGTTATTTATTATTGGCCTTGGAGTTATTACTTTGACCCAAGTCCAGTCCAGGAACAGAAGGAGGAGGATTTCTTGGGCCAAAAATTGGTTGCTTTATTAATCGTGACCAATTATGTCATACGCCTTTGCTGCGGGAGCTCCAGGAGAATAATCCAGATGATTTTCGGAATTATCTCCAGATGATGGACCCCTGCTTTCACCAACTCTTGGCATTGTTGACCACCTATATTAAGAAGCAGGACACTTGCATGAGGCTTTTATTTTATTTTTTGGTTGAATATTTTATTTTAATTGGTATATTTTCTATACTTTTGGATGCATAGATTGCACTTTTTGGTTAAGTTCTATTGGCAGATAGCATGTCTAATTTTATTTGTTTTTCTTTTTTTTCATGCACAATAAAAAACATTGTGGAGAATAATACTTGGCTATGTGTTTTACTTCAAATTACATTTTGGGAGTAGGCATTACATTTTAAAAAATACAATGTAAAATTAACAAGGGACACCAACATAGTTGTATCTTTGATCTTAAAAACTACGGGATAATGGTGTTGTGGTAACTTGCATCAAAAAAAAAAACAAGAAGCATAATAACATTATTCTTGATATCACTAGAAAAAGCCTTTGAAAATGTGTTTGCAATAACTCCATCAGTATCACCAGCAAAGCAGCTTTATTATTATCCCATTAAATAAAGAACAAGAGAATTTTATAATTTGCCATGTCACGAATGTAAATTCTCGATTACGAATGCTAGTTTACAAGACCGACTGCTTCTGTCTCGTCCTTGCTTCTGAGCATACGTGTTTGTACTTTGGATTTTTGTCGGACGGACTTGTGTACACATGCTCAGAAAATCTGACAACAGACATTTGTCCACAGAAAATTTTAAAGCCTGCCATCCAACATTTGTCTGCAGAAAATCCAACAACAATTGTCTGATGGAGCATACAAATGGTCAGATTTTCCGCCAACAGCCTGTCATCACACATTTCCCATTGAAAAATCCGATCGTGTGTACGAGGCTTTGGAGAAGTCCTCCCTTGTGAACTCTCACCAGGTTTTCATTCGTCATTATCAGCCAAAGAAAAGATTTAGAAAGGGGATTTCATTAAAATTTTATCTTAACTTCCTTCTTCCTTCTTCAAAAGGAATTTATTCTTAAACCTGACAAGCTTGACAATAAATCTGATGATGATAGGCGAAGGCCTGTCTCCAGATCGTTTCATATTTGGCTTCAAGCTTTTTGTATCTTTGCAAGTATATTTGGTGAAAAATACTCTGGAAATTGCAGTGGTCTTTTTCTACTTTCATACTGGAGCATTGGGGGCGTTGGCAGTAAAACGCCGCTATTTTTAGCGGCGCTTTACCGTAATTTTTGCAGAGGTTTTCAGCCACCAGCGGGGCGCTTTTAACCCTTGCTAGCAGCTGAAAAAGGGTTAAAACCGCCCACAAAGCGCTGTTGCAGCAGCGCTATGCCGGCAGTTCAATGACGCTGCCCATTGATTTCAATGGGCAGGGGCACTTTAGGAGCGGTGTGTGCATCATTCACTACTTAGACAATTTTTTGTTTATCAATCCACCATATATTCCTCTTTGTTATTTTTTATTTAAACTTTTTTGCTATATCATTGCTCATTTCGGTTTTCTGCTGGTGATTGTTCCAATTGATTTTCTTGGTACCAACATTAATACTTATGATCTGAATCCAATCCCTAAAAATAGTGAGAATGGATAGTGGCCCACTGATTGTGAGAGTGGAAAAGGCACTAGCACACACACTAGTGCCGTGAAGTGAACTTACAGTGAACTAAATGAGAAAAATTAGATAATGTTCTATACAAAATAAAGTAATGTGACTGAACCAGCATAAATCACCTTAAACTAGTGTTGAAGCATAAAATAAACTTCTCAACATCTATGGTGAACTGGGTACAGCTTATGTAAAATAAATAAAATAAAAAATCTATACAAGTGAAAATTGCATGAAAAACCTCGTGGAATAAAGCGCTAAACCATGTGAATAAATAAGCATTGATACTGAAAGTATGACATAACTCAAATACAAAGAATTCATAAATATACAAAAACATGAGTAAAAGATGATGAAACACTGATAACACCTTGTGACAAGTGTGTGAAGATGGTATTGTTATACCAACAATGATAAACTGATAAACCTCCAAAAGTAAAAAAAATTAAAAAATGAGCAAATAAAAAATGAAAAATGAAGTGAAGTACAGTTCACATATAGTGTGATAAAAGAGTTCCAAGAGTGAAGATATCTCCAATATGTAGCACTGTGATTCAAGTATCCACCACACCTCAGTGACGTGATTGCACTCCCTTCTGAAATTCAAACTCACCAGCTGTTATAGCCTCACACTCTCGTGCTTGGCCGCAAATGCCTCAACCCACTCACATGGGGGTTAACATGCGATCTTTGGTATCCAATGCTGTATAGATCAAACGCTCTCCTTGAGGCAGTAATTCCACATGTGAGATAGAAAAAAAATGCTCCAATACTGTGATACCATTCAAAAAAATGTATTTAAAAATGAACCAACACCAATGCACTCACATGTAGATAAAAACAGTAAGCAAATCACTTCACTTCAATCGGAAAAAATCACTGCAATTCATGCAGCAGTAACGACACAGCAACAGACGGCCACGGCGGACCCAGGGAGTATGGACACTGACGATCGTCTCACCCGTTTGCAGCAATTGTTACTCCGCTGACCACCGCTCCGTAACCTGTCACTCTTTCCTCTAACACACGTATGAGATTGCCGTGTAGCCACGCTACGACATGTTTCGTCACTGGGACTTATTCATGGGGTGTAATCCTGACAACATTGATACTTCATTATTACAATTTAAACTTCCGGAATCTAAGATTTCTAAACCTAAATCATCCATTTCTTTCTTAATCTATAGAAAAAAAGCTTTATCAAAGGAGCTTCAATCTTCTCTTGGCCTTCTTTTCGTTGCATCTAGAATTATGCTAGTTGGTAGGATTTTTTTCTATACATTTATCCCTTGTAACGGTTGGCTTAAAATCCCCCTTTTAACATATTTGTTTATCTAGTGGTCTTAAAGATGATCTGCTAATATGGTTTCAAAATGTTGATGAAAACAATGACAGATCATTTTTTAAGATTACTTTATTTTTTGTTGCTGACTTGTCCAAAAATGCGGCTGGGTCCAAGAGGTTTGCAGCCATATAGTGCACTCATTTTCTCTGTGGTACTTGGGTTGTTTAAAAGCCTAAATAGAACATTGTTTTGGTGGAACTTTTCCAAATTGTTGCTGTTTTTTAGCTCTGGGGTGAATGTTTTTCTAATAAAAGAATTATTATTCACTTAACATTTGGGTAAAAGCTAAATATGTTTTTGGTAAATGTAATAATATTCCAGATTTTTTGTCCCGTTTCCAGATGCCTTATTTCCGACAGTTACTTCCTCACGGGGATCCAGAAGGTTGTGCTTGCCCAAATCATCTGTGGAATCTAATTTGATCAGCCTTTTCAACGCTATTAAAAACTTGCTTGCGCCACATGTGGACCGAATACTCAGCTGCATGGGACAGGTGGCTTTCATTTGACAAGGCTTTCTGCTTTAATTTCGAATATCATTCTGAGAAATGGATCTTATCTTTTTTATGTGTGTTAATGCATGACTAATTTGTTTCATAAACAAATAGTTAAGTTTTGTCCAGAATCTCTCTTTCTTAAACTCGGTAATCTTCCACTATGCAATAGTTTTCTTTTTGGTTAGGCAAGTCCTTAAAGGTTATAAAAAACAAAAAACACTTTTACACCTGATGGGTGTAGACCCATTTCATTTGACATTTTACAACAAGTTTGTTTGTCCACTTTCACTGTATGCCTGTAAGGGCTTACCATGGTTGGAGTCCATAGTGCAGAGATGTATGCTCACCCTTGCAAATACACACAGCCCACGGTAACAAGGTAAAAGGCTACCTGGGCTGTGAATCTGTGCATGGGGGCTTGACAGGGAATTTACCAAAGGATTGTCGAGGTGAAGCCAGTCAAGGATTCCAGAAGTCACAGTTAATGATGAACAAAGCCAGGGTCAGAATAAGGGTCTTGGAACACTGCAACTTGAAAATAAGAACACAGGAAACCGGGAACCTTTAACAATACAAGAGACAATGAACTGACAAAGCCCTCAGAGTGAGGCAGTGTTTTATACCCAGCTGATTAGATAAACTGCCTCAGCTGAACCAGAAGTGACAGATACTTATTGCAAAGCGAGATCCAGAGTATAGCCCTCAGTGCTGCATGCAGAACAAAGCATAGCTGGAAACCAGGCTGAATAATGAACTGAGGTGTGGCTTAGAGGCTAAGCAGCAGGAGCACTAAACGGAAAGTCATGGGTTCAATACCTCCTTGAGCCACTTGGGGTGTGGCCACGCCTGGCTGTCTGCATGGCACGGTAAGGACCGTGACAGTCCCCCCCTTAGAAATGCCCTCTGGGTGTAAAAAGGTAGTTTGTCATAGGCATCCATACCATATGTACCAACAGTAGTGTTTAGAAGACTTTTCCTTATTGCCTTTGGGCATTGTTGCTTTAGAAGTTCTTGCAGGGGAGACTTTCGTCACTTGCAAAGCTTTTTCAAACATCTCCAGTTCCTGTTTACGGACTATGGTGCCATTCAAGACATACGTGCAGTCAGGTGGTAAAACTTCCTTGGCAGGACAGGCTGATGTGCACTTACCGCTATGGAGCTTGGGATGACTGCAGGAACTAGTTTGTTGTCAGAAGGTTGCATAGTTGCCTCTAGACCAGGTGGTAAGAGCTTCTCAGGGATATTGGTTACGGATTCTTGAGGGACACTGGTATCATTAACCACTGTAGTCTGGGTACCCACTTGTGTCATTGAACGTGGACGGGTCCTACAGCAACCTTGGCAGTTTACAGGCTGATAAGCAGGGGTAGCAGGATGAATCCTAATAGTACCTACTTGAAGATCCTTTGGCTGAGGTGGACAAGTTGGGCAGAGAGAGATAAATTGCCCTCTTTCTCCACAATAGAAACAAAGACCATAGCCTCTCCTCTGCTCTCTTTCACCTTTAGACAGCTTGCACCGGATAGCCCCGCCCTCCATTGGTTCCACATCTTCCAGGGTAGGTGTGTGTATATCCTCAGGAGCGTCTAGACTTAGTGAATTTAAAGCTTCATGGCATGGTTTTCTTTGAAACTGTAATATGAGAGTCCAGAGCAAACATGAATGCTTCCCAGCTGTCCAAGACTGGACTCCTTTCCTGTAGTGGCTGATGAGCCCATGCTTTGATTTGCTCAGTGAGCAGATTGATAGTAGCGCAAACCTTTAAATAATCGGGGGCATATGACCTAGGCTTAAGAGCAAACAGCAGCTCGCAATCCATCCTAAAACACAAGAAGGATGCACGACTACCGTCAAACCTCTCTGGCATCACAACAAATGGTTCAGGACATGCTGGTTCCGGGGCTGGGCGTACTGTAGTTTTAAACAACAGGACTTCTTGCTGCAGCTTCGAAACGGTCTGGCCCAGGTTGGAGACTTGCTGACCAAGGGAGGTGAGCATCTTGAACATCTCAGCGGACTCCATGAGGGTCAGTTCGTTGTGTAAGGGCTTACCTTGGTTGGAGTCCATAGTGCAGAGATGTATGCTCACTGTTGCAAATACACACAGTGCACGGTAACAAGGTAAAAGGCTACCTGGGCCGTGAATCTGTGCACGGGGGCTTGACAGGGAATTTACCAAAGGATTGTTGAGGTGAAGCCATAGTCAGGGATTCCAGAAGTCAGAGTTAACGATGAACAAAGCCAGGGTCAGAAGCCGGGGTCAGTCTTGGAACACTGCAACTTGAAAATAAGAACACAGGAAAACAGGAACCTTTGGCAAAACAAGAGACAATGAACTGACAAAGTCCTCAGAGTGAGGCAGTGTTTTATACCCAGCTGATTGGATAAACTGCCTCAGCCGAACCAGGAGTGACAGATACTAATTGCACAGCAAGATCCAGAGTATAGCCCTTAGTGCTGCATGCAGAACAAAGCATAGCTAGAAACCAGATGGAATAATGAACTGAGGTGTGGCTCAGAGGCAAATCAACAGGAGCAGTGGACAGAAAGTCATGGGTTCAATACCTCCTTGAGCCACTTGGGGCATGACCATGCCCGGCTGTCTGCATGGCATGGTAGGGACCGTGACAATACCATCCCCCCTATGAAGTATTGCTTTTTAATGCACTTTTTGTGTTGTCCTACTTTGCTGCATTACGGATTTTGGAATTAGTACCTCAAAACAAATGGGGCAATTCTGGGCTTATGTTTCAAGAGGTTTTTACTTTTTCCAGTATCAGTATTTTCATACAGAAATCCAAAACATACCAGTTTGGTAAAGGTTGTTGGGTTCATCAGTACTCGTGGTGATTCCACGATTTGTCCTTCTATAGTTATTAATAAATATTTACAGTGCCTTGAAAAAGTATTCATACCCCTTGACATTTTCCACATTTTGTCATGTTACAACGAAAAGTATAAATGTATTTTATTGGGATTTTATGTGATAGACCAACGCAAAGTGGCACATGATTGTGAAGTGAAAGGAAAATGATAAATTGTTTTCAAATTTTTTTACAAATATGTAAAAAGTGTGGCGTGCATTTGTATGCAGCCCCCCTGAGTCAATACTTTGTAGAACCACCTTTCGCTGCAATTACAGCTGCAAATCTTTTTGGGGATGTCTCTATCAGCTTTGCACATCTAGAGAGTGAAATTTTTGCCTATTCTTCTTTGTAAAATAGTTCAAGCTCTGTCAGATTGGATAGAGAGCGTCTGTGAACAGCAATTTTCAAGTCTTGCAACAGATTCTCAATTGGATTTAGGCCTGGACTTTGACTGGGCCACTCTAACACATGAATATGCTTTGATCTAAACCATTCATTTGTAGCTCTGGCTGTATGTTTAGGGTCGTTGTCCTACTGGAAGGTGAACCTCCGTCCCAGTCTCAAGTCTTTTGCAGACTCTAACATGTTTTCTTTTAAGATTGCCCTGTATTTGGCTCCATCTGTCTTCCCATCAACTCTGACCAGCTTCGCTGTCCCTGCTGAAAAAAAAGCATCCCCACAACATGATGCTGCCACCACCATGTTTCACGGTGGGGATGGTGTGTTCAGAGTGATGTGCAGTGTTAGTTTTCTGCCACACATAGCGTTTTGCTTTAAGGCCAAAAAGTTACATTTTGTTCTCACCTGACCAGAGCACCTTCTTCCACTTCTTCCACATGTTTGCGGTGTTCCCCACATGGCTTCTCACAAAATTCAAACTGGATTTCTTATGGCTTCATTTCAACAATGGCTTTCTTCTTGTCACTCTTCCATGAAGGTCAGATTTGTGGAGTGCACGACTAATAGTTATCTTGTGGACAGATTCTCCCTCCTGAGCTGTGGATCTCTGCAGCTCCTCCAGAGTTACCATGGGCCTCTTGGCTGCTTCTCTGATTAATGCTCTCCTTGCCTGGCCTGTCCGTTTAGGAGGACGACCATGTCTTGGTAGGTTTTCAGTTGTGCCATACTCTTTCCATTTTCGGATGATGGCTTGAACAGTGCTCTGTGAGATGTTGAAAGCATGGGATATTTTGTTTATAGCCTAACCCTGCTTTAAAGTTCTCCACAACTTTATCCCTGACCTGTCTAGTGTGTTCCTTGGCCTTCATGATGCTGTTTGCTCACTAAGGTTCTCTAACAAACCTCTGAGGGCTTCACAGAACAGCTGTATTTATAACTGAGATTAAATTACATACAGGTGGACTCTATTTACTAATGTAGCAATTACTCTCGGCGGAGCTGCTGGTTTAAGCGGGCTTGTTACCTTCACTCTCGACACCCCTGCTTGACCGGCACCGGGTCTAGGGTTCCGTTGAGTTTACCTCTGGACGATAAACGCACCAACACTTGAGTACGTTTTCAATGCTTTATTGAACCTAGTAACGAAGGAAGTCGCAGGAAAGAGGCAGGAGGCAAGCTACAGGGAATCTCAAATACCTTTCTTTAGGATTCTTGAGAACGTTCTTTAAAGTTGAATATTGTAATCGGATGCAATCCCCTTGTGGGACACAATCTTTGCTCGTCTGGATAGGCCTCTCTCACTTGCCTAGCAGCCAGTACATAGCACGAACAAAAGTCTCTGCCACAGAGTTGCTTGAAATAAATCCGTACAATCCTCTGCCACAGGATGTATTAAACTTTACGGTGAATGTCAGGCACAGTACTTGGACCTCTAAGCCAACCTGGCAGTACTATGCTGTAAAACTACTTTAGGATACGTCCTCCAACCGAGTCACCAGGCCCCTCTCCAGACCAGCCCCCCGCGTGATCCTTCCATGACGGGTCCTCCCCTGGGATCTTCTCGGTTGTCCAGCTTCTTTACTCTGGATAGACAGCTCAGGACCATTCCTCGGCTGCTGTGGTAGGCCCCAGACATGCTTCTGGGCCCCCCCATGCGCCGCAGCAGCACGGGCCTCCGGAACAGAGGACCAGGAGGTAGCACTCTAATGCATACCTGTCGGCCAGAAGGGCCAGCAGGTGGCTGTAAAAACGAACCCCAAAACATGGCGTCTGTACCATAAATACCCTCTCCCAGAATGCAACTCGGAGGACCACCTCCACCGAGTTGTCTTCGGGACAGAGGAGCACCCATACGCTTCGACACGTTGCCTTTCCAACACTAGCCAGTGGTAATAGCGACACTCACCGGCTCATTGAGGAACCACAGGTAACGTCAGCCAAGCTGGAACAGAGGCAAATCTAACTCCCCTATCAGTTGGTAGATCATAAATCTACCAGCGCTACACTTATTAGGTGACTTCTGAAGGCAATTGGTTCCACTAGATTTTAGTTAGGGGTATCACAGTAAAGGGGGCTGACAATACAAATGCACACTGCAATTTTCACATATTTATTTGTAAAAAAAATTGAAAAACATTTATCATTTTCCTTCAACCTCACAATTATGTGCCACTTTGTGTTGGTCTATCACATAAAATTCCAACAAAATACATTTATGTTTTTGGTTGTAACATGACAAAATGTGGAGAATGTCAAGGGATATGAATACCTTTTCAAGGCAATGTAGTTGTTAGGCCTAATATTTTGTGTTTGATTTTTTGAATAATCTTGATCATCAACCTCTTACAAAATTTCAGTTCACTTCTCTTTTACAAAAATGCTTAAATTATTTAGGTCTTCAACATTTTAATTTTACAAACCATTCTTTTCGCATTGGAGCAGTTACTGTGGCTGTCAGGATGGGTATAGATGATACTATTATTAAAATATTAGGCAGATGGCAGTCTGATAAGCTCAACATATACATATGTTCTAACCCTTTTCTTTAATCCCTTCAGGTGCTGGATCAATCGTTTATTTTATTGGACATTCCTATATTTTTGGGGCTTGTAGGAGAGCATCTCAACGTTGTTATACTGAGAATCTTTCGCTGCCATTTGATTCAGTTTGCAATTTATGGAAGGCTGTTAAAGGTTTAAAATGGTGTCATCCTAGTTTTTACCTTTCACAGTTATATCTTTGCTGCCCCCCCTTTCTATTCTTATAATTCATGTTGGCAGTGAAGATATTGGCCTTTAAAAAGACTTTGGATGTGGTGTTTAATGATCAAATAGGATTTGCACAGTTTTCCATTCACCTCAGTTTTTTGAGATCGTGTCACCCCTTCTTTGGCTTTCTTCACTTCATTTGAAACCTTTGGAAAAACCTAGAAGGTGAGTCAACAAATCTCTTGAAAAATGTATGCCTTTAATTGATGTCTTCTCTTACTGCCATGTGGACATGACTCTGTTTATCTTTCTGACATTGACTTGACCTTTTTAATTTAGTCTTGCATTAAAATGTCCGCAGCTTCTGGGTATGTTGTCCCTTTGTCCCTGTTTTCAACAGAGTCGGCTGGTGGGGACTTTGTTGAATTAAACTCGCTCGAGTCTTGATGACTTGCCGGTTTTCATGTTTTGTTTATTTAATATCTGTTTAAGGTTTAAAATGTATTGTTATTGCATTATTTTAATTCAAACCAATAAATGTCCCTTTTTTGTCTCAATTATTATTTTGCTCATCAAACTATTATCTATCTATCTATCTATCTATCTATCTATCTATCTATCTATCTATCTATCTATCTATCTATCTATCTATCTATCTATCTATCTATCTATCTATCGTATGGGGGACCTGCAGCCTATGATCCCATGGGAAAGCGTGGAAAATGCCCCACAATTGCTGTGTGTTGGTACGACAATTACAGGTGTTAAAACAGCCTATGAGGAGTTGTCACATCGCCTGCCAAATGCCTCTCAAAAGCGATCCAAATACAGCTCGCTTTTTAGAGGAGCAGCAGTTTATATAAATGTCTAAACTAGCCTTAGAAGTTCACCAAAACTTCTTTAAGCCCACGTTTTAATAGAAACCCTTCACTGAAGTCTGCTGGGAAACTGACACTTCTGGGAGTGTCAATCTCCTTGTTCCCCTATCAGCCCTTAATGGCTATTCCATGTCACTATGGGTTTGGGGAACCAAGGAAATCCCAGACATATCAATAATGTGGAAACAATGGTGTGATGAATTGCAATTGCAGCACACTGTTACAGTAGCGAACAATGAACCTGCACTGCAATGTACCACAATGCATATCTGAGTGCTGAGTTAGAAAGAAAAGAAAAGTCTTATGGCTGACACACAATGATTTTTTTTGTTCGTTCAGCCCAGTGGGCTGAACATTAAAAAAATGAGGAGCTTGCAAGGAAGTCTCTGTATGACTATGCAATGTTAGTATGGTGATCTCCCTGCTGAGCTACTGTGTTCTGACAGGGGGACTGCCCCCCCCCCATCAGAACACGCCGGTCAGCTCTCGCAGCCATCGGCTATAAGCGCTGATTAGATGCCGATCGCCAGATGTTTTTCTGGCATGCCCATTCTACAGAAGCTGAATTTTTCTAGCGAACAGACTGCTGTAAACACAGGCTGATATTTGGCCCATGTGTATCAGGCTAATCCATTTTCAGCCTATTGCTGTGTATTGGTAGCCAATTCATAATGCATGATCTGCCTTAACATAACACGCAATAAGAAGCAACATAACAGCAATAGTCTTTTAATCTATGGATATAATTAACATTTTTTTACATTAACTTCCTTCTAATGTATGTTTCGCAGATCCCTAAAAATAGCTGTGTTGTTGGAACTTGTAGAACCCTGGCTGTAAGTGCTGCTTCACCTTCTCTATTTCTTTATGTATTTCTGCTACAAAATACCTGAAGGCATAAAGTAACGACTTATTTGACTGTTTCCTTTTCATTCACATCCTTTCACAAACCACAGAAACCATCATTTCAGTTCCTGCAAGATAAACCATCTCTGTGTATTTAATGTCAGCAGAGGAGTTACTCATTCATGTATACTTTTACAAGATAACTGTCGGTCTATACATGAAAGTGACACAGAGAAAACAATACATTCTGTTTTCAGTTTTGTTATCTACATGACATGGCGACACAGTTCAACGTCAAGTTAATGGGAAAATTGTTGGACAGCCTCGTAATATGTGGTCAAAAATTACTGATATCTATAAATGAAAAGTGTAGATGTCATCTAATTTGCCTAAGCTATATAAAGGTTATTTTTTTTTCAGTTTCCACATGTTATATTTTGTAAGTTTAAACTGAATTTTAAATATTGAACATTGGATTGTTAACCTTTGATGATGCTAGTTCATTGGCCGTCATGGTAATCGAATGGTTTCATAATATTCTGAGCCACAGACTGGAACAAGTACAAAGAATAGGAATTTCAACTGTCTCTGACTTTCTTTTGCTGCATGTTAGCATTTTCAGAAGTAGAGCAACAATGGTAGCCTCCATATATTCTGACAGGTGAAGTTTAAGGTTTGAAGACAGAGCCTCTCCAAGCAACATATTAACCTAACCAGCATTTCAACAAAAAAAATCTGAAATATCATGTACTTTAATGGGCAACTGTACCCTTGCTACCATTGTCCTTTAATTAATGTCAACATTATTACATGCCTAAAACATCCTCAATGGATCCTCGTCTTTCTGTGCCTGTGTGCCACACTCATGGTGGCCTATAGTAGTCCAGAGGAGTTAGGCCATGAATGTGCAAGAAGGGGATCCAGTAAGGACATTTACAATTTACAATTCTTTCTTGGCCCTCCAAGGGCAGTCAGATCAATTTCCTGGCCCAAAATATTCCCATACTGTTCTTTGGTAATATTCCACACTTTTTGCATGAGGACATACCTGGGGAAAAGTTTGTTGGATCTGGTATAAGTAATGCCTCCAAACCCGTAGCCACATCATTAACACCAGTTACATGGCACATTAGGGCAGTAATGGAATCCACACTCCCTCACCCTGCTGTTGGTTCTATGGGCATGGCTCGGGCAATATGCTGCAGCTGAGCCACCAGATAATAAAGCACAGGTTGGGCAGTGCCAACCGCCTCACATCTTTGGGCTTCTGAAGTTGTTCTAATTAAACCCTTGGGGGCCTAGTCAGCCATAGGAAGGACCTAAAGATTGAGTTAATGATACAAACATTTTTAAGGGGACAACCATAGGGGTATTGTGCAAAACATAAAGGAGCTGTAGCATACAAATCATCTTGATAAGGTTAATTTTCCCCACCAAGGACAACTTAAGATTGGACCACACTTTAACTTTATCCCAAATACGTCCCAATAGGGGTGACAGGTTAAGGGAACTATAATCTAGAGGCTTAGGAGTGACATAGGTCCCTAAGTATTTAAAGGAGGAAGAGACAGGACTATTTTGTACTGTGGACCCCTGGCTATGTGGAACAGTATCTAGTAACATAATTGAGGATTTGGTCCAGTTGATAGCCAGTCATTCTTTGGTAATATAACAGTGGACATTTAACTGATAAAATGAGTTGTAATTAATTTTTTTTGTATTCCACTACTGACTTTATCACTACTATCGCTTGTGTAAAGCAACCCACAACTTAACCACTCTTACTATAATGAATCCTGAAACTCTGTGACTAAACAGATGATCAAATCGTCTTTCTTCCACGTACAAGTGATGTTGCCTTTGTACAGTCCTTTGAGATAAAAAGTTAATTTGCTAAATTTTAAAGTGCTATTCAACATAAAAACAAACCTTTCTTAAATTGCAACTTACCAATTCTTAGATGTGATGGCTGCATTTGTTTCATTTTTTAGGCTTTTTCTGTATTCTGGTATTCTATATTTTCTGGTATTCTGTATCCATAATGTTCTCTCCCACCCAAAGTTATCAGGAAAAAAAAAAATACAAAAAAGGACTATAGTGACTGGCACCCAACTTTTTCACCACAACATAAGCCAATGATCCCATCTTAGGTGTGGGTGCTCCCAGGAGTTACAGAAGAGCTGGTATACTGGGGCATTCAGAGATGTAAAGGTGGCCCTACACAATTTGAATTTCTGCTGTATTGGGTGCAATTTTTAAGTTTGCTAAGCCTCTTAGGGGTTCTCCTACAAAACCTTAGGAGGAGTAGTGCTACACAGTCCTTTTTCCATGTTTGCTTTTCTAGTAGTCCATTATTGTTGGCTACTTTTAAGTGGTAGTAAACCTTTACATATACCCATTGAAGTGACAAGCCTCTGGTGATACACAGAGATGAAACAAATCCTTCTACATTAGTACCTGTTTATCTGCTGCCCTCTCTGCTCTTCAGCTTTCTAAAGCAGACATTTTACACAGCAGAATGCAGGGGGTGGGAATCTGATGTCACACACAGCATAGCATAGAGCAGAGAGCTGAGTTAAAGCGGAGTTCCACCTAAAAATTTAACTTCCGCTTTAAGGGAAGGTAACCCCCTGACACCTATAATAACATTTGGCATGTCATTATTTGGGGGGGTTCCAGCTCCCACTTCCTCCTGGCACACCCACGGCGCCGGAAGGGAGATCACCTCTCTCCCCTCCCTCTTGGCAATCATCTGGGACACGTCACAGTTCCCAGATGATTGCCGGCCAGTCACAGCGTGCAGCCCGGCTGTACGTGCCACACGGGGACAATGCCGGTGCCGCAGAGAGGAGGGGGAGATGAGTGCTTCGTTCCCCAAATCGCTGGACCCCGGGACAGGTAAGTGTCCAATTATTAAAAGTCAGCAGCTGCAGTATTTGTAGCTGCTGACTTTTAATTTTTTTTTTTAAGCGGAACTCTACTTTAAATATGAGACCCTTGTAGATGGAATTGACACAATCCTCTACACAGTCTCATAGGAAAGCATGCACATCTGTTAATCACCAGCTGTACAGAAAGCAGAGGGATGAGGGAGCAGACAGAAATAACACTTGGTGCTTTGGATCAAGGCAACTACACATTATAGAAGGATATCCTTTATTATTTGTTTTCATTTCAGATGTGTACAACCATTTTAAATGTAACTCCTTTGCAAATGCAGCTTGTATGACCTTCATGCTTTCAGCAGACATACTGTGAAAGCTATCATTTTACAGACCAGCATTGCCACCTTTTATTCTTATTGTACTTTTTACTAATATAATACTGTGTGTTGTGAGACTTTTCATTGCTGCTCGCATCATTATTTTAAACCTTTTTTATCATCTTGCATTTTACAGCTACAGGTGCAAGAGGCCCAGGATGAAGCATGCCTTGCATTTTTTACCGCTGAACACAGCAAATAAATAAACAGACATTGAGTTGATTTTCCTTTGAAGATGTTGATACAAAGCATGTCTGTAACACAGAAATGACCACCTACGGTGTTGGCCTGTTTGGTGACACAGCCCACACAGGGGAGCACATATTATTCTGTGCTGCTCCGCTCTTCAATTATGTATGTGTCAACAGCAGTACTGCCATTTGTGAAAGGCTGATTGAAACGCTTCTGCTTGTAAAGAATACACTAGTTATATGGTTATTCTACTGTCATTTTGGAGAAAGGGTTACTATTGAAAGACACAAAGAAATGTATGAGATGTTGTGAATGCTGGGGAAGGTTTACATTCATGTACAGTGTATATAAAGAAGTTACTGCCAAAGGAACTATAATATATACGGGTGCATCTCATAAAATTTGAATATCATCAAAAAGTGAATTTATTTCAGCAGTTCAAAAAGTGAAACTCATACATTTTATATACCGTAGATGCGTTACACACAGAGTGATATATTTCAAGCATTTCTTTCTTTTTATTTTGATGATTATGGCTAACAGATAGTAAAAACCCAAAATTCAGTATCTTAGAAAATTAGAATATTGCATAAGACCAATTAAAAAAAAGGATTTTTAATACAGAACTGCACGTTCATGCTGTATATACTAATATTTTATATATATATATATACACACACCACATATATATATATATATATATATATATATATATATATATATATATATATATATATATATACATACACAGGTTCTTCAGGTTATAAATAATACAATGACTCATTTAACCGACATCCTGTGACTAGGGTTGCAGGCAGTAAACTAACATCACAACTCCGGGCAGATATAAATGACATCAATGAAGGACGCTCTATATTCTTTAATAAATCACAATCTATTTTTTATTTTTTTTTTTGCATGCAGTGTAAGTGCAGTATTTTACCTATCATCACCTCTTACTGTCTACTGTACAGCAGATCTCAGACTTGAAGATACAAAAGCAGCACAAGAAACCAATCAGGTGTGCTGCTGTGTTTATGTTCTAACAAGGAGCGTGCTGATGGGAATAGAGGGCAGAGAAGAGAGATCAGTTCCTGTTCCATGTGCTCCTTTACACTGTCTAGTTACAGGATAGACCTGTAAGTGTATCTTAAGTGCAGCAGAATAAAATCAGGTTTTCCGCCATGTCAGGCAGGGCTGTGCTGTGTGACGGAGCTGTAAAAAAATTTCTGGACTGGATGACAAAAATATTAACCCTTCGGCAGGTAAACATCTTCCTTATAGTTATTTCATATGTGTATGTAGCCATTGGCTTGAAATTCAGCTTTAAATCAGTTTATCCAGAATAGTGCATGACATGGATGAAAAGATTTCCCTGTACCAAGTACAAACAGGTAACATAATTTCCTGGAGCGGTGTTGTGGATTCATTCTTTACATGGATTCCTATGTGGAATTAGGTTTATCCTTACACTGGTATACAAGGTCATTTTTCGAAGACTGCGATTTGCAACGAATGCCAAGCTTTAAACAAGTGTATACACTGTTGTGTGCATTCAGTGATAAGCCTCTGGAAATTATCACAAGATTAAAAAAAATGTAAAAAACATATGTAAACATATGTAATGTAAGTAAAATACATACATGAATAAATACTGTGATTATCAATATTATTATTATTTGTGCAGCAATTTACAGTCCCCTTTCGTCCATCATGAGTGCTGCTGCCAGACACATCCACCTTACCAACCTCTTCATGTCTGCTACTCCTCTCTGTCAATCCCTCCATTGGCTTCCGCTCACCCAACTCATTACATTCAAAATACTAAGAACTTACAAAACCATCCACTACTCAACCCCCAGCTACATCACTAGTCTAATCTCAAAATACCAACCTACTCATTCCCTTCGTTCCTCCCAAGACCTCCTGTTCTCTAGCTCTCTTGTCACCTTCTCCCATGTTCACCTCCAGGACTTTTCCAGAGCCTCTCCCATCCTATGGAACTCCTTACCCCAATCTGTCCGATTATCTCCTACTCTGTTTGCTTTTAGGCGATCCCTGAAAACCCTCCTCTTCAGAGAAGCCTATTCCGCCCCCACCTAACAACTGTACTTTTATTTTCTCAGCTCACCCCCCACAGCTATTACCTTTTGTATCACTTGACCCTCCCTCCCAGATTGTAAGCTGTAATGAGCAGGACCCTCTGATTCCTCCTGTATTGAATTGTATTGTAACTGTATTGTCTGCCCTCATGTTGCAAACCAGTGCACAAACCATTGGTGTTATATAAATTCTGTATAATAATAATTATTGATAGAACGTAGAATTTAGCCTCATCCTCCAGTCTTTTTCATCAATCTGCTCAAATGCAATGCAGACGTTCGGTGCAGGCACCCTCTGAGCAAGGGCCCTCTGATTCCTCCTGTAATGAAATGCAGATGTTCAGTACAGGCAAAACAAGCTCTCAGTGATCTGGGCTTGGCAAACCCAGGCTGTATTTGCCTCCTTTCTTGCTACAGAAACTTGTAATGCTGATGAACGTACAGAATAATAGTAATTCGGTCTTGAGTATCTAAACCTACATCCTGAGAATGGTTATTATTCTGTAGATTATGCCTAGTGCAGGTGCATCCACATCACACGCTACCACTGCCAGAAGGGAGATCAAGATCCTGTATTAACAGTCTGTGAGCTTGTGTTGATGGGCAAAAGCAGTGTGCTTGTAGGTGTATTCTCCTTGCTTTTGACATCAGTTTGAGATGCTTCTGAAGTCTTTCAGAGTTAAATGACTGATGCATTTGACCTCCACCTTATGACTTGCCTTTGATCTTCTAAGCTGCTTCAACCTGCATCAAGCTGCCTTTGCATGTCCATTGACTTGTACAGGAAAAGAAGCAGTTCTGAAGAGAACTAAAGCCCATCAACAAAGGACAGAACATTGGCTGGCATCATACAGCCCATGGCACTAGGTATTTACTTCTGCATCTGAATCTTTATTACAGTTGGAAAATTTAATGAATAGGTTTGGCTGAAAATCAAATACCAAGTCGATATTCAAAGTAAAATGTAAAAAAATTAGACCAATATTATGTCAATAATGCCAAGTATACACTATGAATGTTGAAAATTTGTACAAAGCTTTGTATGAAAATTCTCAGTACATTCAATAGTTTGACAAATGTCATTTGAAATTTTGTTTGCTTTTAACATTCAAATTGAAATGAATATAATTTCCCTTTTGCTCCTTCGACCCCCTCTTCACTGTGGTCAAACATCGATTTCACCCCACTAACGATTAGAAAGTCAAATGTATATTTTTTAAAATGTACTAATTTATGCCTAGCTGTAGGCTTATTTTATGTCTAGAATAAATAGTCCTCCAATCCATAGACTGCTTTTCATCACTGTGTATGGCGGGGTGAAAGACCTTTGTCTGGAGATGATACTAAACCTATTTATTATTTGGATCCATCAAAACTATAATATATTATTTATTAAATGTTAATATAATGAATAGAAAACAAATCTACAAATAACATGTAAATGTAACCAAATGATAGTAATTTTAGGCACTTATTACAAGTGGGCACAATTAAAATATATGATATTTAAAGTCTTCATAAGACCATAAAAAATCCCATGCTTGCCATTGGCTTTTACTGCAGATGCGTTAGAGGATGTGAAACTGACCATAGTTCTCAAAGAAGAATAAAATGATTACCGTATATACTTGAGTATAAGTCGAGTTTTTCAGCACATTTTTTTGTGCTGAAAGTGCCCCCCTCCACTTATACTCAAGTCAAGCACTTTTCTGCAGCAAAAAATTTCATTTTCCGAACCGACTTTGGGGCCCCTTTGTGCTAGGAACCCCAAATTTGGTGTGCAAACCCAGTGGAACTGGTACCACAACATATCCAAAGCTGGGGTTCCTAGGACCAAGTGGCCCCGAGATATGGGGCCCCAAAGCCGGTTTGGAAAATGTCATTCTTTGCTGCAGAAAAGTGCTTGACATTTTCTGAACCGATTTTTGGGGCCCTGTATCTCAGGGCCACTAGGTGCTAGGAACCCCAAATTTGGTGTGCAAACCCAGTGGTGCTAGTTCCACTGAGTTTGCACACCAAATTTGGGGTATCCAGGAACCCTTAACTACCGAGTTTGAAGTTCGGGGGACCTATGGCTGCAAATGAGCACAGTGAGGCTGCAAATGGGCACAGTGAGGCTGCAAATGGGCATTGTTGACCCTCTTTTCCACTTACAGTAGCTGTGCATTTCTCACCCTCGTCTTATACTCGGGTCACTAAGTTTTTCCCATTTTTTTGTGGTAAATTAGGGCCTCAACTTATACACGGAACGACTTATACTCGAGTATATACGGTAATCAGAAGGAAATAATAAAACTAACTTTGTCACTTACGGCTTTTAATATTTGGTTCCAACTGACAAATCATTGGCACTTAAAGTGATATTAAAGTCGTTTTTGTTTTTTTTTTACTTTTTTTTGACTTGCTAAGGTGAAGATTTAACATACATAGCTCTTGATGCTCTAAAGTCCCTTTTTCACTTGCTTTAGCTGGTCTTTTCAGCACTACAATGCTTTCCAGTTTCAGGCTGGCTCCTTTTGCCTTCAATGGACCCACCTTTGTGTGCGCACACCTGGCTGAGATTAGAGCTGAATGGACATGTGCCAATGGAAACACATAGCCCATGCAAGCCACTCCATCTCCCCACAAGCTAACTGGCAGCCAATACACTGTCCTATGCAACCATGAGACCTGCATGAGAATGAATTCTCCCCAACAAGTTGTTTGATGAAGCAGGAGGATGGATTAAGTGTTTTGGGCAAAATATCAAGTGCATTAAAGTGAGTCAGGATGCAACTTTGTTTCAGTTAGTCATCATTGTATCCACATTATCCCTCTCATTACCCACTTTTTACTGTTAAACTACACCATATATTGGTAACTGTAATGTGCTGCTACATCAATTTCAAAATTGTATTTACATGATGAAAAAAAAGGCCAGATGGCCAAACGCTGTGCTAAAATTAAACTTAATTAACTACTGAAACAAAATTAATCAAAAAATGAACAAAGTATAAGCAGCCCGCACCAAGAGTCTACAATACAAAACCCAAATTCATAAAATATAAAATAGTGCAGTGCTAAATTCTTTGAGCAAAAAATATATTAATTAGGTGAAAACAAAGTAACCAGAAAACTAAAGCAGACAAATTTGAAATATGCTATTGTTGTGAAAAATGAATCACCTAGTGATATAAAAATACATCAGATATACATAATTGATATGCACATAAACAAAATGACAATGATGATCCTCAGATGTGGATCAGTACACTCCACAACTGCAATATTTAGAGTGGCATAAGTTGTGAGTCTGTGGATCATAAGTGAAATATAATGACATGCGTGACAAATATTAAAATAAGTCCCAATAAACTTGCAAAAGGAAGAAAAAGAATGGCCAGTGAATACTACAATCAACACTACAATATTTTGGTCTCACCAAGCCCAGGGAATTAGGTCTCCCAAAAACCTTATAGATACTTCAGGGCTGTTGCATCTGTATCACCAGAGAGGATAAAAGGGACCAAGGGCTGCTCTGTCTGTGGTTGGTGGTATCACTCAAAAGATAAAGCAGAGAGGGCTCCCATAGTGCAGTATGTAAATAAATTTATTGAACTCAAAAAGATTTGCACTTACAAGAAGGCTGCTGAGTGAAAGCAATCACAGACAGGTATATCGATAAAGGCGGCGTCTCCTGAGGCTTCCTTCACACGCTAACCTCTATCAAACCATCTCCTCCGAAGAGGAAAGCGTGATGACGTCAGAGATGCAGACTCCTCCCTACGTGTTTCGTCACTAGCGGATGTCGTCTGGGGATTGGCTGCAGTCAATCCCCAGACGACGTCTGCTAGTGACGAAACGCGTAGGTTAGCGTGTGAAGGAAGCCTCGGGAGACGCCGCCGTTCGGATGCCACTCTACATATTGCAATTGTGGAGTGTACTGATCCACATCTGAGGATCATCATTGCCATTTTGTTTATGTCCATATCAATTATGTATATCTGATGTATTTTTATATCACTAGGTGATTCATTTTTCGCAACAATCTCATATTTCAAATTTGTCTCTATTTACATTAATTATTTGGATTATGTAGTTGTATTCTTTAATTATATTGTTTATGAACTGTACCTTACTCAACAATTACATATATGTATTGGCTTTTAATGTTTTTCATATTGATTGCGATGTTTTACCCTCTTTGTGTCAATAAACTCATTAATTCACTATGTATGTACTGCCTGGTCCTATTGCCACCTGCCTCACACAAAGTCTCTATTTCCTTTTAGTTCTCATTAACCTCAGAAGATTGTACGTTAATATACAAACTCCTGTGGATAATGAGGGTGCTAGAGCTCTGCTGTGATTGGATGCCAATAAGGCATTCGACAGCATTGAGTGGGGATACCTCTGGGGCATATTGGAGAAGTTTAGGTTTGGAGCCACTTTTATATCCTGGGTACGTTTGTTATATCATCAACAAACTGTGGCTCTCTGTTGCAGGTAAAGCGAATTTGATTAAAATGATACTGATGCCACAGCTATTGTATCATCTTCATAATTCCCCAGTAGTAGTTCCCTTGAAAATATTTTGAATAGTCAATTCTATTTTTAAGTTTCTACTATGGAAAGGGGGGTGTGTGGCCAGGATTGGCACTCCCGAACCTTTGGTTATACGATTTAGCTTCCCAGCTCCAGCATACGATAGGGGGACTGGCACAGACATCTCCTTCTAGTACTTCATCGTATAATTATACCCTGGCCATAATGTTGCAGTTTAGTGGGGCACCCTCTTTAGCGGACGTTTTGGAAGCACATCTTTTCTCCAAACCCAATAAACAGTTCCCAACATACAGGCTCCTTCAAAAAGTGTGGGAGAAGGTTAAACAGTTGCAAGGGGTGCAGGGCTACACCCGCTAGAGCTTGATTTGGGACAATCACACTAACCCTGAACTTCTTAAGACACAACATGCTGCTAGTTGGCGCTCTATGGGAGTGACGCATCTCAGGCATATTTTTGAAAATGGTGAACTGTTAACATTTGCTCAACTATAGTCTAGATTTGGTATTCCGCAAAATATGCACTTTTATTATATACAGGTGAAACACGCAATTAAAGCTCAGAGGTCTATGGATAACCTTGCATTCTCGCCCCCACACCAGTATTCACACTTATGCAGCAGTCTAGCTTCACTAAAGGCTTTATTTCTAACTGTTTTGCCTCCCTACTGGGAACGAACTCGGAAAGGTATCCTAGTTCGGCCTGCAATAAGTGGGTAAAGGATGTGGAAGATATACTGGTTGATCAATGGGAGTAGGCCCTAGAAAACGTTTGAGTGTGCCCATTGAATGTATCGCAGAGGATGTCTCGGCTCTATATATTACTTTAGACCCACCGCACCCTACTTATGTGCTAGATGTGAGATGGATGTAGGTGATTTAATTAATCTCATATGGAGATGTCCAAAGCTCCACTATTATTGGGGTACAGTAGTAGCAACGATCAACAATGCCCTGCAGGTCTCAATTCCAGTGGAACCTAAACACTGTCTTTTGGGTATACTTGACATCGTTATTCAGGATAAATATCTAAGGGAGGCAGCAGCAAGGGCATTGTTTCAGGCCCGCGCACTTAAACTTTTACAATGGATTTCTCCAGACCCTCCTACAGCTAAAATGTGGCTTGAGCAGATGAGCACCATGTTGCGATTTGAAAAAGGTATGTATCAATATAGGAGTAGCCCCTTCAAATTCGAGAAGGTATGGGAGAGCTGGCTGAGTACTCCAGTGCCTCCAATGGATTTAATTATGGAAAGAGTATTCATCTGATTGCCAGGGCTTTTTTTGCTATCCCATTCTTTTCTGTATACTAATAGAATTGTAGGGGATACTGATGGGGAATATTGGTGGATGATTGGTAACTCCAGATCACCTGTAATGTTAATTGTAATTTTGACTGGCTATGTATTCATTGGTGGTATTTTTATTATTTTACCTATATCAGCTGTTTTGTATTTGACAGTGACATCTCAATAAACTTGTTACTTGATTTAAAAAACAAGACATTTTACTTTTTACCACCATTAAAAAAATTGTTTCAAACTCTTTGGACACTCTCCTAAGCAATCTAAATCCAGACATAAAAGTGACTTCCAGCCTATACAACTTTTACTGTCAATCCTTGCATTATTCTTCATCAGCAACTAGACTTTTCCCCAGTTGCAGACTGTTTATTTGTTAAACTCTGCACAACTACACTGGAGAGCGAATAAGGCCACAATGTACCGCAAAAATAACGCTGCTATTTTATTCCATTACTCGTATACTGTATATGCCCACATCTGTCACTTTCTGGTCTGATAGACATCTCCAGAGTTAACATTTTAAACTGCTTTACATTATCCTTTTTGGGGGCCAAAAAGACCATCTTGCAATATGTGTTTTGCATGCAGTGGGTGGAGGCCTCTCTAAGCAAAAATACACAGGTCAAAATGTTTTGATATATGGGAGTCTTTGATTCAAATCTTAACTACTGACATGCAACAATCAATAGCACAGTGCTTCTGGTACAAAAAATGGTGTCAGACCGGATTGCTTCTTAACCACTTCAGCCCTGGAAGAATTTACCCCCTTCCTGACCAGAGCACTTTTTTCGATACCGCACTGCGTCGCTTTAACTGACAATTGTGCGGTCATGCGACATTGCACCCAAACAAAATTGACGTCCTTTTTTTTCCACAAATAGAGCTTTCTTTTGGTGGTATTTGATCACCTCTGTGGTTTTTATTTTTTGCGCTATAAACAAAAAAAGAGCGACAATTTTGAAAAAAAAGCTATATTTTTTACTTTTTGCTGTAATAAATATCCCCAAAAAATATATAAAAAAACACATTTTTTCCTTAGTTTAGGCCGATACTTATTCTTCTACATATTTTTGGTAAAAAAACCCGCAATAAGCGTATATTGATTGGTTTGCGCAAAAGTTATAGCATCTACAAAATAGGGGATAGATTTATGGCATTTTTATTATTAATTTTTTTTATTAGTAATGGGGCGATCTGCGATTTTTATCATGATTGCAACATTATGGCAGACACATTGGACACTTTTGACACTCTTTTGGGACCATTGTCATTTATACAACGATCAGTGCTATAAAAATGCACTGATTACTGTATAAATGACACTGGCAGGGAAGGGGCTAAACACTAGGGGCAATCAAGGGGCTAAGGGTGTCCTAAGGAGTGATTCTAACTGTGGGGGGGTATGGGCTACCTAGGACATGACAGCGATCACTGCTCCGGATGACAGGGAGCAGTAGATCTCAGTCATATCACTAGGCATAACAGGAAAATGCCTTGTTTACATCGAGTCCGCGGGTCCCGCGGGCACGGTCACGGAACATGTGGCAGGCCTGCACATGCCCACAATGTCAAATCTTAGAGGGGATGTACCTGTTCACCCATTTGCACAGCCGTGCCATTGTGCCGACGTATATCGTCGTGCATTGGTCGGCAAGCGGTTAAAGGCCCTTCAACTGAAGTTCAAGTCCCTAATTAAATGACTCCCAAAATCTTGTTGGCAGGGGCCTCCACCCTTCCTCCATATGATAGTAAGAGTAAAACCTAGTACACATGGGCCGAATGCCAGACTGCATTGGTCAGTTCAATAAAATCCGTCTGACTTTCAGCCCATGTGTATGGCAGCCGACCATTACCTGATGGCTAAGAGCTCTGACCAGAGTGTTCTCGCAGGGAGACCGTCCCCTTGTCAGAACACAATAGCTCAGCAGGGGGAGATTGCTGTACTAACATCAGATTGTTAGTACAGTGGCTCTTACTGGAGCTGTCAGCTGAACAAAAAAACCTTATAGTGTGTACTAGGCTTAAGACAGACTGTTGCCCGCCTACTAATGTTCAATGTTTAACCGCTTCCCGACTGCCTCATGCAGATATACTGTGGCAAAAAGGCACGTACAGGCAGATTAACGTACCTGTATGTTGCCCTTTAAGAGGCGGCTTGCGGGCGCGCGCATGCACGCCGGGAGCTACATGAGCTTGATCGCGGGTCCCGCTGACTCGATGTCTGCGGGGATACCCGCGATCGTCTCACGGAGAGGAAGAATAGGGAAATGCTAATGTAAACAAGCATTTCCCCGTTCTGCCTAATGTCACTGACATTGATCACAGGTCCCTGTAATCGGGAGCGGTGATCAGTGTCGTGTCACACACAGCCCCTCCCCCCCACAGTTAGAATCACTCCCTAGGAAACACTTAACCCCTACAGCGCCACCTAGTGGTTAACCCCTTCACTGCCAGTCACATTTACACAGTAATCAATGCATTTTTAATCGCGCTGATCGCGGTATAAATGTGAATGGTCTCAAAATAGCGCCAAAAGTGTCCGATCTGTCCGCCATAATGTCGCAGTCACGATAAAAATTGCCGATCGCCGCCATTACTAGTAAAAATAAAATTATTAATAAAAGTGCCATAAAACTATCCCCTATTTTGTAGACGCTATAACTTTTGCGCAAACCAATCAATAAACGCTTATTGCAATTTTTTTTTACAAAAAATATATAGAAGAATACGTATCGACCTAAACTGAGGGGGAAAAAAAATTATATATTTTTTGGGGATATTTATTATAGCAAAAAGTAAAAAAGAATGCATTTTTTTTTTCAAAATTGTCGCTATTTTTTTGTTTATAGCGCAAAAAATTAAAACCGCAGAGGTGATCAAATACCACCAAAAGAAAGCCCTATTTGTGGGAAAAAAAGGATGCCAATTTTGTTTGGGAGCCACGTTGCATGACGGCGCAATTGTCAGTTAAAGCGACGCAGTGCCGAATCGCAAGTGTTCTGGTCTTTGGCCAGCCAAATTGTCCAGGGCTTAAGTGGTTAATCTCGGACCCCAAATCACTGTATAAGTATTGACAGTATACTTTTATATTGCTTTCATTGTATAAATCTTTTGGTCAAATGTTCCAGTCATCTCCATTGTTAACAGAATTCTTGTTTAAAAAAAAAAAAATGTAATAATGTAGTAGTGATTACAGAGCTGCATTATATGTATCTTTATTATCTAAATGTTAAATGAAAAAACTGCGCTAGATGAGACCAAATACAAAATGTAATAGCACAATTGGTGCTATATAACTAAAATAAAAATAAAAAAATGCAACTTTCCAAATAATACCACTGTATGACACAGTATTTTAACTCTACAATGTTGCAAATAATCGCATCATAGAAAGAAAATCGCATCCTGATATAATAAAAGTACATATGAGAGTTATTATTTTCTGAGAGAAGTGAGCCGGTAATGCTGTTGACTGATCCCTAGTCAGGATATACGAGAGTCTCTCCTTCACGTAACAGGTGACATCAAACTTGAAAAGCACCATAGAAAATAGTGATGTGAGATAGGAAAGTCCATCCACCTTTAAAATCACAGCCCCTTACCAGCTGCCCAGATCTCTTATCAAGAGATCAATTCCACTTTTTGGCTTATGACCCAGCCACAGTCTCTTATTCAAATGATTAGAAACCACCTTTCCTTCTCTTCAATCTCTCTCAAGCATCTCTCAGTCTCAGGCTAGCCCCTGGACGACGTCAGTTTTGACGAAACGACGCAGGGAGAGCGGCGTGCTGACGCCACCATTACAGCGTACAGTCCCGGAAGATACGGGCGATTGTTTGAGAGAGCCGGCCAGCTCGGATGTTTTGTCGGATGCCAGTTTTTATCATTTTCCATGTAAGTGCAACACTTTTACTATCATTAAAGAAACATACAGTTTTACACTATGGGAGCTCTTTTCTTTCTATATTCGGTTGCTGGCTGACTGAGAGATGCTTGAGAGAGATTGAAGAGAAGGAGAAGTGGTTTCTAATCATTTGAATAAGAGACTGTGGCTGGGTCATAAGCCAAAAAGTGGAATTGATCTCCTGATAAGAGACCTGGGCAGCTGGTAAGGGGCTGTGATTTTAAAGGTGGATGGACTTTCACATCACTATTTTCTATGGTTCTTTTCAAGTTTGATGTCACCTGTTATGTGAAGGAGAGACTCTCGTATATCCTGACTAGGGATCAGTCAACAGCATTACCGTCTCACTTCTCTCAGAAAATAATAACTCTCATATGTACTTTTATTTTCATTTTCTATGATGCGATTATTTGCAACATTGTAGAGTGAAAGTACTGTGTAATACAGTGGTATTATTTAGAAAGTTGCATTTTTTAATTTTTATTTTAGTTATATAGCACCAATTGTGCTATTACATTTTGTATTTGGTCTCATCTAGCGCAGTTTTTTCGTTTAACAGTGTGCTAATTGTGGGTATCTCACATTTTAAACTGCAGCAAGACCCCCAGTACCTATATTTTCCAAAATAGACGGGTGATAATAACCTTGTCTTTCCTGGAAATATGCATTTTTCTGACAGCGCTGTATTTTTTTAAATTTATAGTATCTTTATTATCTGCCTAGAATGCAGCTTTAAATTCTAGCCTATTATTTTTAAAAACACATTATGTGAGGAGCTTTCTTGTTTCTGTCTACTCTTTTTTGCAAGAGACCTTGGGGTAAAAGATTGTTGTTCAGTAAAGCATTGTTCTTTTGCCTGCCTGTAATGAAAATGACCCTCTGGAGGGATCATTCACTTTAATGTTTGTATTCATTTTTTAATTCTTGGTTAAACAATTTTACTCTCCCAGTACAACTAATATAAATAATTAGCGCAATTAGTGATAATTCTGGTGAAAGTCTAGGGTTGATAACGACATAAATAGAATGACTAGAACGACATCCTTCAATATAATTTTCTTTGGTTCTTTAGTTTCCAGATTATCAATGTATTTTAATACATTTTTTTTTAATAAACCATTTCTTGTATTTTTCAGTGCAGAGCTTGCAAGTGTTTTACAGTGACAAAAACAAAAGCAAAGAAGTGCCTCTAAGTGCAGTAAGACTTTGTATTTTAAAAGATCCCACAACAGGTTTACCTACAATAGATAGGTAAACAACAGGCACATCAATAAGTGTAAGTCCAGAATGCCAGTTGGAGCGGGCCATGGGAGCTGCTGGTACCGCCAGATGGAATGTGACAGAAGTCCCCGTGTGGAGGAGGATACCGGCCAAAGTCCTTCCAGAAGAATGTGGGCAGCCAGGGCTCAGGACAAGAATACAACACGTTTCGGCACATGCACACTACCTTCTCAAGCACATAACAACACCTAATGATGTGGTATATATACACACACCAGCCGGCCGGAAGTTCCCTGCCAGCTCGTGGAGAGAACTGAACAAGGTATATACATAAGAATGAATAACACTGGTAAATTTAGTGACACAAAAAAATACATAATAATAGATGAAAAAGGATATATTAGATAGACAGACATATGTGCAAAAACATCATTACTTGATAGACATTTCATGGGGTAAAAAGATAAAAACATAAAACTGTACCTTTACAAAGGGAAAGGGGAGGGGTTAGACCAGCGCTTGCAGCCGATCAGTGTGTTCTTTCTGGCGGAACCCAATTTAACAGTGGGGAGATCGTCACACTAACATCAGATGTGTTAGTACAGCAACCTCTACATTTTTTTTCATTCAGCCACTGGGTTGAATGAAAAAGAAATTCCCATGTGTACCTAGCATTAAAAAAGACATGTACTTTTAAATAGACTTTAAGTAAGGACAAGCAATTTAAAGCCAGCTAACATTTTTTAAACTGTTTTTTCCCTTTGCGAAAAAAGGTTTAAACCATATGAATAAAACCTGCCCATTGTAGGCCACCCTCTTACTTCCCAGTTTTATATAATTTTATTTGTCCCTTCCCAGTGTTACATGGTTTGTCCCGACCCTGTCACTTTTGCTGACAGTTTGATCTGCAATTAAATGTGGAGTAAAAAAATAAACAAAGCTATACAAAATAAAATAAAAAGGGTTTAGATACTAAATACTATCATACGTATTAACCCCATACTTTCACTAGATTATATTATTTTTCACAATAGTGTTACTTTAAAGTTATCATGTCATTGCAGGGTTAAAACTGAAAGAAAACAAACCTGGAAAAAGTATACTTACCTTACTTGTGGCTCATGTTTTGAAATGCCACTGCTTCACTTCTTGACAGCAATTGCAGGCATTCCACACTTTCTGGTGTATAGAATACCTGCCTCCCCACCACATGTTGTAGTTCCTCCTGCTGGCTTACAGGACATATGAGCCAGTGGGAGGGACCAAAGTGTGTGGTGGGGGGAGAAGATATTTGACCCACCCAGTTTTGCTGTGATGTTTTAACAAATTGGTCATCAGAAATTTAAGTATGTTTCCTCTTCTATTACAGTTGTGTCTTCTTTCAGTTCTGACCCTGTAGTGAAAGAATTATTATAAAGTGACAAATTATTCCATTTAAAGAGCTTTTCTTGAAAATAGTACCAGATTGTATTGTGTACTTACAGGATAATGTCATCGTAACTGCTAAGCTTAAACCTCGTACACACTACTAGTTTTTTTGTTGGGTTGAACGACAAAAAACTGACAGCTCAGGTCGGAGCCGCTGTACTAACAATCAACAGCTCCGCCACTGTGCTATTGTGTCCTGACAGGGGGACGCCCCCCCTGCCAGAACACTCCGGTCAGTGCTCAGCCTCTCAGCCATTGGCTAAGAGCGATAAACGGGTGTCGGTCGGCAGACCTTTTTCGGTCATGACTCTACGACAAGCGCTGGCCAAATGGCCGGCTTCTGTCGGACCAGCTGCCATACATACAGGCCAAATGTCAGCCAGTTTCCATTGAACAGGCTGATGCCGCCTGATATTCGGCCCCTGTTTACTAGGCTTAACTCTATCTGTACATTTTTCTATTTTAGTTATTTTAGTACCGAAAAAGTATTAAACGAACTGGCTGAATTTATAAGAATAATTCAACCACAAAAGATAGATGCTGGTGTGTATCTCTGTTGGTTGAATCAGCTACTTGGTTCATACAGTTCTCAAGTAGTTCAGAGGTGTGACTTTCCAGATCTAGAACTACCTGTCTCGAATGTAGGAACTCACTGTCTTTGTCTGAATTCTCATTGTGTTTACATTAGGCAGAAGCATACACATTATGCAGTAAGCACCTAGGGCCGCTTTTACAGTTGAATCCATGGGAAACTGTACAGTAAGTGCACAATGAGATCCATCACTGGCACTGCAGACTTTTATGCATTATTATTCAATGTCAATTTTAAAAAGTCCTGCAAACAACTTTTTTGACATGGGTCTCATCAAGTATTCTCTGTGGTTTTTTACATCAGTTTTTTCATATAACCCTTATTCAATGAGAAATCACACAGTTATGACATTTATGTGTCATAGGTTTAGGGCTTAGCTGGTCATAGATGGATAGACTTTCAAACAAAAATTCTTAGGCAAAGTCTTAGGCAAATGTGTATGAAAATTCTCAGAACATTATTATTATTATTATACAGGATTTATATAGCACTAACAGTTTACGCAGCGCTTTACAACATTAGGGAGGACAGTACAAGTACAATACAATTCAATACAGGAGGAATCAGAGGGCCCTGCTCGTTTGAGCTTACAATCTAGGAGGGAGGGTCAAGTTATACAAAAGGGTAATAGCTGTGGGGGATCAGCTAATGGAGAAAATAGTGCAGTTGTTAGAACATTTGATGTTCGAAAGATTTCATTTGTTTTTAACATTTGATTTTGAAATTAATAAACTTCACTGAATGAAAACCACATACACTGTTAAGCGGGCCATATATTATACAATTTTCTTTAGATTTGCCTTCAACTATGTAGTGCAAGGGCCTACCTGATTGCATACATATTGAAAGTGTTTAGGTTTGACCTCATATTATATGTTTTTTTGTGAATCCAAAGGAAAATTGTACAAGAAAATGGTATAATGTATGGCCGGCCTTAGAAATGTGTTTGCCTGAGAACACTTTTCCATCCTACTCCTTCAAATTTTCTTGTTACTGCGGTTGAAAACAAATGTTGATTTGACCCACTAACAATTAGAAAAACGAAAAAAACTTTTTTAGAGCATTCTTTTCTTAAGAATTTGCCTTCAAATTTTCACCCATCAATGGCTAAATTTAGAGACAAAATTAGTAACAAATGACATAACAATTCCTTAAGTATTTACTAATTTTGTCTCTAAAGTTGGCCAATAATGGGTAGAAATTTGAAGGAAAATTATTGTGACAGACAAAGAAAAAAAAACAGTGTGAGGGCAGAAAGACAGAGTCATGTAAAAAACAGACTTATGGGTACCTTTCTTCCAAGCATATACGATTAGGTATGGATTTGAAAATCTCTAAAGAACTGACAAAACATAGCAAGTCGAAATTTGAAGAATCCGAGCATGCACTCTCAACTCCAACCTATTAAAGGAGAAACAATGATTTTTTTCCATCATGAACCATTAAACACCTTCCTTTCCCCCCAAGATGTATTGGTCTTGGGGTGTTTTACAGTACTCCTAGACAAGTCATCTGCCTTTTCTTCTGCCTGGGTATGAGTCTACAAAGATAACCACAAAGGAAAATTGTTCCCACAAATACACACATATCAAATTTATCATCCTGTGTCTGTTATCTGCAAGAAGCTTGAATACACTTGAAGGGAAGAGCAGTTGTCACTTTTCAGAACTCCAATGGCAGCTCTCTTCTGGTTGCCTTCCTAGGGCCATTTAAATGAAATAGTTCTACTATATTAAGCCAATGAATTTAGCCACTGTCTTGGAAATTCTTCTCCTGTGTTTATTAGGAGAGGATCAGTTCTAAGGGAGTAACCTGTCCATTTCAAGAATAAGAATAAGTGCCTTTGAGATTGAGATTTAGCTCCAACCCAGATTTGATTTAAACAAACACCAGAATCAACATAATTTCTTAGACTGTAGAGATCTCCCTTATTTGATGATGGCTCCTGGGGTGAGAATGAAGCCTGCTGCCTACACCAAGCTGCTGTTTGCAGACATCAGGTCAGACATCAAAAGATCTCAAGTAATGTTATCTGACTACTCTGGTGGTGTGTACTGACCTATTTTGCTCTAAACACCCTTTCAACCCCAGAGTCTTGGAAGCCTTCTTTTGATGTCCATTTGTACAGGATCTAACAGAAAACGACAACCCAACTCATTACCTTTTTATCAATATCACCATTCATTTGTATTTATGTATGTGTTTATAATATTTCCTAAAGTGCATTGTGTTAAACCTGTTAAATTCATTAATTCATATTAAACAGGTAATTGTTAAAATAACAAGTTAAGACATAAAGACTTTTAAGAATGTTAAAAGCAAAATAGGTGTTTATCCCATGCACTTCTAATCCTGTGTAATTAGCTATCAGGGACAAATGCTCTGTTAGCCAGCCTCAAGTAACACACAGGACTAAGCTGGTGGAATCAGAGCACAGCTGGAACAAATGCTAAGAGTCTATTTTAAACCAACACAGCATTCTAATGGGATGAAAGAACGACCTTGCCTTAGCACACAGAACTGCAGTAAAAGCCTTGAGGAGGGCAAATGATGAATTTCAGGCACTCGTCATTAAAAGGACAACAGAAGGAGACAAGCATTAGTCTGCTACCAAACTGGGGCACCAGTATCACATTTACCATTTACATATTACTATCCAGCACTTAATTGTCTGCAATTAATGCATTCTTTTAGCACCTTCAGTGATCCGATCAAGGTTGTACCGGGCAGTGGTAGGACATCTGGAAAGCAAAAATTGAAAAGAGAGTCGTAGAGAAAGAAAGTCAAAGTGCTCTTGTATAAACTCATATTTTATTTTGTATTATTTGAAAGTTAATGATCTATACCTGTGCTTAGGGTTTTATTGCAATAATAATAATAATTCTTGCACCACTGCTTTCCAGATGGAAGAGAATATATATATATATATATATATATATATATATATATATATATATACAGTATATCACAAAAGTGAGTACACCCCTCACATTTTTGTAAATATTTTATTATATCTTTTCATGTGACAACACTGAAGAAATGACACTTTGCTACAAATGTAAAGTAGTGAGTGTACAGCTTGTATAACAGTGTAAATTTGCTGTCCCCTCAAAATAACTCAATACACAGCCATTAATGTATAAACAGCTGGCAACAAAAGTGAGTACACCCCTAAGTGAAAATGTCCAAATTGGGTCCAATTAGCCATTTTCCCTCCCTGGTGTTACAATGTCTGAGGTGTGAATGGGGAGTAGGTGTGTTAAATTTGGTGTTATCGCTCTCACTCTCTCATACTGGTCACTGAAAGTTCAACATGGCACCTCATGGCAAAGAACTCTCTGAGGATCTAAAAAAAATATTGTTGCTCTACATAAAGATGGCCTAGGCTTTAAGAAGATTGCCAAGACTCTGAAACTGAGATGCAGCACGGTGGCCAAGACCATACAGTTGTTTAACAGGACAGGTTCCACTCAGAACAGGCCTCACCATGGTCGACCAAAGAAGTTGAATGCACGTGCTCAGTGTCATATCCAGAGATTATCTTTGGGAAATAGACATATGAGTGCTGCCAGCATTGTTGCAGTGGTTGAAGGGGTGGGGGTCATCCTGTCAGTACTCAAACCATATGCTGCACACTGCATCAAATTGGTCTGCATGGCTGTCATCCCAGAAGGAAGCCTCTTCTAAAGATGTTGCACAAGAAAGCCCCGTAAACAGTTTGCTGAAGACAAGCAGACTAAGGACATGGATTGCTGTAACCATGTCCTGTGTTTTGATGAGACCAAGATACATTTATTTGGTTCAGATGGTGTCAAGCGTGTGTGGCAGCAACCAGGTGAGGAGTACAAAGACAAGTGTGCCTTGTCTGCAGTCAAGCATGGTGGTGGGAGTGTCATGGTCTGAGGCTGCATAAGTGCTGCTGGCACTGGGGAGCTACAGATCATTGAGAGAACCATGAATGCCAACATGTACTGTGACAGACTGAAGCAGAACATGATCCCCTCCCTTCGGGGACTGGGTCGCAGGGCAGTATTAGAACATGATATTGACCCCCAACACACCTCCAAGACGACCACTGCCTTGCTAAAGAAGCTGAGGGTAAAGGTGATGGACTGGCCAAACATGTCTCCAGACCTAAACCCTATTGAGCCTCTGTGGGGCATCCTCAAACAAAAGGTGGAGGAGCGCAAGGTCTCTAACATCCACCAGCTCTGTAATGTCATCATGGAGGAGTGGAGGAAGACTCCAGTGGCAACCTGTTAAGCTCTTTTGAACTCCATGCCTATGACGGTTAAGGCAGTGCTGGAAAATAATGGTGGCCACATAAAATATTGACAATTTGGGCCCAGTTTGGACATTTTCACTTAGGGGGTGTACTCACTTTTGTTGCCAGCGGTTTAGACATTAATGGCTGTGTGTTGAGTTATTTTGAGGGGGCAGCAAATTTACACTGTTATACAAGCTGTTCACTCACTATTTTACATTGTAGCAAAGTGTAATTTCTTCAGTGTTGTCACATGAAATTATATAATAACATATTTACAAAAATGTGAAGGGTTTACTCACTTTTGTGAGATACTATATATATATATATATATTTAATTAGCACAAGGGACAGTACTTACATTCAATGAGAGGTGCCCCTTGTGCTGGTGGCTGCTGTCTTAGTTAAAACCTTCAATCCTTTGCTCACCCTACACCCCTGCAGTGGTACTCTTCTGGTGCTGCATGGGGTTAATACATATAAAAATAGTTTTAACCCAGAATGGGATTTATGAAGTTTTTCCCAAATTTGGAAGGTACAGTGCATGGAAAAGCTGCTGAGACTTTATTTGTGGTATATAACCAGCTCACAGCTATCCTGATTGGGGTTCTGATGTGGAAGAAAAGCCATCATTTTAGTATCAAATCTTAGTAGGCTGTAGTGTGAGATGGCTGTAGGCCACAAGACCCTGCTGAGACTTAAATGAAGTTAAGACTACTATTTCTGTAACCCATCACCTGTGAACAATTTAAAGCAGTATTAAACGCAAAAGCAAACATTTATTATGTTGGACATATTACATATATTGTACCAATTCTTAGATGTTATGGCTGCATTTGTTTTCTTTTTTAGGTATTCTTTCTTTTACTTTCACCTGGTGATCCAGTCAGTAAGTCTGTCGCTTTTCAACAGAATAAGCCCTCCTGCTTATGTAGCAGTTAGAGGGTTCAACCAAACCATTTACCACTGACAGGGGTTCTTACAATGATCAGCTCTTATTTATTCATATAACACCTTTATCTCAAAAGAAATACAAACTGTTTGCTGTAACTGCTCATAATGTGTGAGCTGGAGTTTGGCTTCAATTTGTTAGTGTATCTAAATCTGCTAGTACATCTAACACTTCCCTCCCCCCCTGACCATGCCACTGTCCAAATGTGCCCCCTGTGCTCCTTCATCCAAAGTGGAGGCATTCTAATACAAAAGTCTGTTACTGGTCAGATCACCAGGGAAAACCATGGAAAAAAGAAAACAAATGCAGCCACCACATCTAATGCTTGGTAAGCTACAATATATTACCTTTTTGTTTTGGGTTTCAATACTGCATTAGGTTAAAATGTTACTTTTCATTATTTTATTTGTGTGTGAGGGTGTTATTGAGAGGCTATAATCTGAACTTGTGCTCAAAGATATTTGTAGTTATATCATTAGATTTTGTAATAATGCCTTATATTTATAAACTCACTGGGACATGACATTATGTTTAGCATTAGATGCATTAGATTACACCTTTCCTGGAGAAAATGCAGCCCCAGGCTCTCTCCAGTAATGGACATGAATCACAACAGTCAAGGTCATTTGGTAAATTAATCTCACTTTAAGAAGAGGATCATAGATCAGTGTGACTGTTCCTCCACTTCAGCAGAGATTACATAACAAAATGCCTAGCTTCTGATCATTAATCCCCTAAATTCTTACTCATTGGTAAAGGTCAGGCACTGAAAGGATAGCTTTATTAGTGGACAAGGGTTTTGTTACTTTTACCTCTAATTGGTGGATTGTAGAGTTCAATGGCAGCTTGAGCTATAAAGCTGAGGGCTTGTTGCCTGAAACAGAGGATTTATATTTCTTGAAAAAAAAAATGGGTAAAACCTATATTATGGAACAAAATAATTTATACGTGCCCAGAGCAGCATGAATTCCTAGGCATGTTGTAATATGACATATATGTACGCTTCCTTGCTGAATTCTTTTTACAAGTTCCTACGTTCATGTATGTTATGGTAAATCCATGGCTTTACTACTTAGTCAGTCTAGCAGAAAAGATGGGACTTCTGTGTTATTGCCTATATGTACTGGCTCAGTGACTCAGTAAGCAGTGAACCCCTGAGGAACGAGCATAAAAGCCAATAAACTAGCAAGTTTGTCACCAATAGTAGCACCACTATTTCTATCATATCCAAACTGAAATCTGACCTAAACAAATACCCCTTAAATACAAAAAACATGTGTATTCTCTCTTGAATCTTGTTTGTGTATTTCTTCCACATTTGAACAGTAATCCAGCATGAAACAGTTCCTGCACTTTGCCTATTTGCAGGAGTTTCCTTAAATAATGACTGGTGAGTATTGCTCTCCCTCCTTATACAGGGTGACTGGTCTTGTATGTGCCTCCTTGTGGATTGCTGGAGGCAGCGTATAGTAGATGGGCATTCTGGGTTCCACCCACAGCTCTGCTTTCTTTACAGGCTATATGGAGTCCAATGGTGTCATCCCTACTTTCACAAAGTAATATTTGGGTTTGTAAAGGCATTTGGCACACACAAAGTGGATTTACATTCTTTGTGGCTGAAAATACGTGAACCTTTTTGTGCCCAAAGTTCAACTTTAAAGTTCCAGACCTGATTCTCCCCTTTGAATGGCTGGCCCAAATATTGTCACTATTACAGAAAGATAGTGAGAGCGAGGGAGTAAGAGAGGAAGAACCTTTGAAGACTTCATATGTTCAGCCTTAATTCAATCTTACAGAAATTTAGACCTCATTCACAAGGACATACGTAAGCGAACACCCGTGTAAGTCCCATTCATGTAAATTGGGACACGGTGGCTGCATGGACACAGCCACTGTTCCCAAATTGACATTTGTGTGCATGCTTGTCCCCAAATGCAGACAGTGTGACTTCAGGGACACACAGCTCCACCCACACGGATGTCAGATTTGGAGCAGCAGCTGTGTTCGTGCAGCCACTGCTCCCAATAGATATGAATAGGACTACCTGCAAGCAGATGCACAAACACCTTTGCACCCCATGCAGGCAAAACATGGCCCTCACAAGGGTGTATGCTTAAGTACATCTCTGTTAATAGAGCCTTAAATTGGAGCTCCACCCAAAAGGGGAAGCTCTGCTTATCTGCCTCCCCCCTCCTCTTCCACATATGGCACCTTTTTTGGGGGGGTGCAGCTACCTGGTTTTGACAGATACCCGATGCCACTTCCGGCTCAGTTTGGCCCCCCTTCTTACCCCACAGCTGGCCCATTCACAAAGCACAGTGCAATTTGCGTATGCGAAATAGGAAACCAGCTGTGAAGCCCTAAGACTTCACTGCCAGTTCCCTTTAGCCAAGATGGCAATGCCAGCTCCCAAGAGCAAATTCAAGAATTGGCTCGGGTGAGGACACCACTGGATTCCAGGACAGGCAAGTGCACTAATAGTAAAAGTCTCCCATAATACAATGGCAGGTGATATGGTCCCAGGCAGCAAAGAGTTCAATGTGCACACTATATAAGGAAAATTCCTATAAAAGCCTTCTATTTTGGTACATGAACCCAGATGTACTCCACGCTATTTTCCCTACTAGTTCAGATAGGTGCTGGCGGTGCCAGGGAGCAAAAGGCACCTTCCTACACATATATTGGAGTTGCCCATTACTCACCCCATACTGGACCATGGTTCAACACCTACTAACCCACCTTTTGGAAACACAAGTCCAAGCGACCCCAAAATTCTTTCTGTTCGGCTTATCACCACTAAAGCTCCCTACACCATATAAGAAATTAGTACGTCACGTACTTACAGCAGCACGCTGCCTCATAGCCCTGTACTGGAAACGCCGCAACCCACCCTCTGCTGAAGATCTTTACTCTACAATTAAAGATGTTGAACGCTTGGAGCCTGTTTGACCCACATAGCTTATGCTAGGAGGGTCCCAACTTTCTGGTAAGCCTCCAGTCATCCCGGGTGGTGGTTTCGCACAAGTGTCTGTCAGCACATGTTGGATTACATCCAGAAATCTTTCACGAATATATGTTTTGGAATTTATCACCATTGCAACATTTATGTCCATCGTACCTGCATATTCAGTTTTGGACTTTATTGCCATTATTACATCCTGTCATCACTTTTGGTGACTCTAGGGCTTTATAATATAAGTGTTCTATATGTTCACAAAATATACAAAACACTACTTTTCACAATTTATTTTGCTATTTTATGTGGTAAAGCATTATTTTCTTTCTCATTTTTTAGCGCTACACCTGGTTACATATACAATAAATTACACTTGTGATTTTCTACGTTTCTTTATACTGTATCACAAACACGAAAATAATAATAAAATGTTATTTGAGAAAAAAAATAGTAAAAGTCAGCAGCTACAGTATTTGTGGCTGCTGACTTTTAATATTGGGGGGGGGGGGGCAGAACTCCTCTTTAAGGTAAATTCATGACTTTCTGATTTTATCATAACTGCAGTGGTTGTGTTTGCACCCACATTCTGCAGTATATATGCAAACACTCCAGCAATGGCTGCAAATTGTTTCCTAGATGGTGACAATGGTAACACATCAGCTCAGCCAAATATAGTCATCACCGCAAGTGATGTGATAGGGTGACAACGTATGAGAACAACTAGGAGAAAGAGATTATTGTTAATATATAGCGGGAAGTGCCTGAACAAAGAATTTTATGGCAGAATGACCAGGTGTTATTTTAGTGAAAGCTGCTGATTTAAAAAGATTAGAAATTGCTTTTCAAATGATATTAACATAGTAAAATTTGAAATTTTACTGATTGAGTTTAGATCTACTTTCATTATTTACATGCTACTGCTCGCTTTTTCTTGCAAGATCCACTTTATAAAAGAGAAGAAAGCACAAAGGAAATTAGCATTTAACTAAACAGGCAAGAAGTGGATGCCTATCATTATGCTTCAGGTAGCTTTCTGTTTTAGAAAGAACAGGGATAAAAACAAATCAACAATTAAAGCTAGAATATGTGGACTTGAGTGGCTTTATTTCTTCACAAAAGCAGGGATAAAGGCTGAAAATAAAGCTTATATTCTGACATTTTTAATCCTTCTTTTCACAGTATTAAAGCGGCACTGTACAAGCAGACCAAAGGTATAATGCAAAAGCCAGCTATTTAAGTGTGCAAAATCAAAATTAAACTAATCATCAATGTATCCCATTCTCAGCCCCTTTCTCCTTGCAAACTACTTTCTTTATACACTCATATGTTCTCTTTGCTTCTTCAGATCACATTCTGTTCCCCGATCAATTGATCAGTCAGACTGATCATGAGTGCAGTGTAATTCTGCACAGACAGTGCATGGTAAGCCCATTCAGAACCCAGAAGTTATCACCTTATTATATTTGATAGCCAGAGAAAAGGCAAACTATCTCAACCCGAGATACAGAGCTAAAGATGTGTCATCAATATGATAACTGGAATGGCAGCCGGATTGGCTCTCCGGGAAAACATAGGCAGGGTGGTATTCACCCTGCCTATGTTTTCCCGGAGAGCCTACAGACAAGCGACTTGTCCCCAATGTTCATAGTTACCTTAAAGTAGAATTGAAGTATAAAACCTCCAAATACACAATTCTTTATCCACGGTTAATCCAGAGGAAGGCAAAATAAAAATGAAAGCGTGATTGAATTTGCTCTAGCAGAGGAAAAACATCCTTCCCGATCCCCAAGGATGCAATCAAACATTCCCTGAGTCAACTACACCCGGAGTTATTTCCCATAAATGTTGGTATCTAGGTATATTTTGTGCATTTAGGCTGGCTAGAACTAGTTCTAGTGGGAGTATATTCCACATTTTCATAGCTCTTACTGTGAAAACGCATTTCCGTATATGGAGGTTACATCTCTTTTCCTCCAGACATAAACAGTGCCCACTTGTCCACTGTACTGACCTGAAAGTAAATAACTCTACAGCAAGTTCACTGTATGGACCACTTACAGTATGCATTTATACGTAGCTATCATCTTCCCTCTTAATTGCCTCTTCTCAAGAGAAAATAAATTCAGTAGATCTAATGGATGGTATGACATTTTGCTGAAGCACTGTCTATCATTAACAACTGCCATGTTTTTGTCTTTTCGAAAATATTGTTTTCATTTTATATCATTATTTTTTCATCTCAACTCTTTTGATCTCATCTCACTTCCATCTCCTTGGTTGCAGAGAACAGGTTACCCCTTTGAAGTTTCATGGGATTCTTGTGTGCCTTTTATTTATTTGTCTGTGTTTTACATTGCCTGTTTGCATGCATTTTTCTAATTTGGTACTACGCATTTCTCTCCATCCAACCATATCCTGCTGCGGTTTTCTGCACTATGCTGTTGCTCCTCTGCTCTGTTCTGTGGACTCCCCTGTGGTGCATGGCACCGGTGGGGTGTTCGATGGATGGAGAGCCATGGACTTTATTACCATACTGAATGTGTTAATTAAACAGCTACATGTTTTTATTGCTCCATGATATATCTTCTCAGTAAGCTTGGGCCTGGCCGGGTGGTTGTGCGTACTCACTTGAGCCAATCCCCTGATGATTGAGGCTTTTGGTCTGATTTTCATGCAACGCTGATTCGGGGGGCAAACCTTCCTTGCCCTGGCCTGGGGACTTAACACAGTCAGAGGACAGAAATATATGTGTACATTTGTTCCTTTATTTTCACCACTTCTGTTTTCCTCTAACTTCTCTTTTTTTTTTCCTTTTGGAGATCTAGATTTCATCTTGGACTTTCTTTGCTGAGGAGCCTTGGTGCCCATGCTGGGCAGTAGACCGTATTCTGGGTTGGGGTGAGTGGCAACAAGTGTTGTAGAATTTTCCTTGCACACCATGAGTACACCTACTGTAGGTCATCTGTGGCCCCCTGTAGGGTGAGTTCACACAACACCCAGGGTCTTAATTTCCTATCAAATACCAGAAGGCATTTCAATATTACCAATCTTGTAGGGCGGACATTCTCCTACCCATTTTTCCTGGTCCAATAGGCCATCTTTCCTACATAAACATGACCCGGTTTTCTTTTTAGCGAATGCCGCTAACAAAACTAGAACATTGTTCTGACTGTGCGTATTCTCAGAATCCCTGTAAAGTGTTGGAGGTCTTTTAGGAATTTCTACTCCTCCTTATATAAATCTCAAGGAGGGGAGGATCCCCAATCCTGTGCACAGTATCTGGGGGGTATTTTGCTCCCCAAAATATACGCTGCACATAGGACACATATGGAGGCCCCCTTCACAGCATGGGAGATTCTAGATGCTATTAAATCCACAAAGATGAGTTCTGCTCCAGGGCCTGATGATTTTCAAGCTCTCTATTACCATAAATTTCAGGACTTTTTGGCCCCTCACTTAGTCTGGTATTTTATTGCTCTTCAGCTTCCCTGGATCTCTCCCCCCGTATAAGATACATTTCTGTTGTTATTATGGTCACCCACGCAATCCCACTCCTTAGCTTTATGGGATTGTTTGCAACCCAATCCTTTGCTGACCTCCGCATACACCCCTTTAGCACACATATTTCATAATCCTGATTTCCCTCCAGGTATGGTGGACGGATAAAGGCCTATATCGTAGTGGTCATTTTTTTACTCACCGCAGCCCTTTCAGCCTCTCTCATTGTCATTCAGCCCTAGAGATGCCCCATCGCAGAGGTTCCGTTTTTACCAAATAGCTAATTTTCGACATTCTAACTGTCCCTCAGGGGATCCTTCCTCTCTTAAAGCATACAAAGAATGGTGCACCAAAGACCCGAGTACCAGAGGGGGCATTTCAATGGTGTACAAGTCGCTACTCACCCCAGCTCAGAAACAACCATACATACAGTACTGGCTTGGGAGAGGGACCTTACTTGTGAAGAGGAACTAGAGTCTTGGTCATCCAGACTTCAAGTTTTCAATAATGTCATACTTTTTCCTAGGCAATACAGTAACACCCCTATTTTCACCTATGATTATGAGCTATGAGATATAAATAAAGAATCATTACACTGAGTTCATGGCTAAATACCACTGGACATTCAAAATCAAACCTTTTCAGAGGCACTAAAGAGTTGCTGCTGTTGAAGTTGAGATAGTCTGGACAGCATCCAAATGCTGCTTCCTGTAAATGTACAAAATAGGCAGAGACAAAACATGGTGGAGAAAACTTTCAGCAGTCTTAGAAATCCATTGGAGTTGCCATACTTCCATTTACTTTAAGGCAAATAAATCTAAGTTGACTTACTCATTTCTTAACATTTCACAATACTGGTCCCAGAGGGAATGTTGACACATAGTTACAGGTTACAGGACACATTTTAGGTTTTTGTCTGATGGGAAAAGAGGAGACATTTCTACATTTTTAAAATTGTTTTCTTTTCACAGGAAGGATTTATGATGGTAAAACATTAATATTAACTTTGTCCTTGATGCATTCTAAATTGTCTGGTTGCTCTTTATCAATTTCCCTATTTGGTTAGTTGCTACAGGAGGTCAAACTGTATTGCAACCACAAAAAACAAGTCATCAGACTTACAATGGTAATAAATCAAAGGACTGAAGGTACGTGTGGAGAAAGAAAGAAATGTATTGCAGCAAGAAGCACCGATCAGCAAATAACAGAATGTAATTCAGGCAATTCATACAGTGGATATCTCATAATCCTGTTTGACAGAATATAGAATTGATATATACAGCGAAGAATACATTTATGGCTATAATGCAATTTTGTGCTGGATAGTTTTACACATGTTGTGACTGAGGTTAACTAAATAACTATATATTTTCAGATTCATAAGACACATTTATAAGAATGGTGGATATAAATTAAAATCAGACTATAACAAATCATAGTTTCAATTATTTTAATGTCCATGGCCTTAAGTTACTTAAATAAACCAACAAGAAGAAGAAAAAGCAGGGAACAATCTTCAGGAGTGCATTTTTTTTTTAACTGAAGCAATTTACTGTAGTTATTGGCCTATAAAACCAACAGAATCCTATAAATATAAACATAAATGTTATGAAAGTAAGAGATCCATCTTGGCAGTGTAGTTAATTTCTGGGTATATAGACAGTACTGCTCATCTTTTGTGGCTCCTGGTCCATCTGAATGAATTGTATTACTTGAAATAATTGCATTTTATATGTGATTACACACATGACAGGAGTCCAATGCATTTAACCTGTATTGTGTTTTTTTTTTTTGTAAAGTACATTTAATAAAAATAAGAGAAAAAAAGGGTGATATTGCTGATCTCCTTCAAAAAATGCTAGTTGCTTGACAGTATCCGAGTTTAAGCCCGGGTTCACACTATAACGGGCTGTGGATCGCAGAGGAGCGATGTGCGACTCTTTTTTCCCGTTTCAGGGATGAATCAGGACCGATTCTATGCCTGAATTCGGCCCTGAAACGGAGCCAAAGACGCACAGCGTTTCTGTGCAGTGCGCTCCGCAGCCGCACCGGAGATATGTGAACCGGCTCCATAGGGAGCCAGTCACATTCTCCTGCTATGCGAATTAGATGTGGGGAAATGCACATCTAATTCGCATAGGTGTGAACCCGGGCTAAATGTATGACATGGAGCTAAAATTCAGCAGATGCAAGTTAGACAATAGGAGGAACTCTCCATATCTAGATGTTCTCTGGGTTAAGGGTTCAGAAAGTTTTGAATCTGAAGTATCAGCTTAATTACAAGTATTAATTACTAGTATTTCCAGAAGGTGAAGTCAGCAGAAGCGGCCTACATACAATACATGTCTCATGACAGATATCTTTTAGGATTATTTATTTATTACAGATTCTTATACATCTACTGTAAACCTATTTATATTTAGTCATCTCATGGGATTCACTTTATTAGAACTCGTCATGGAATGCACTATGAACAATTTGATATTTATATTTTTGAAGGTAGGGAGCAAATATTTGTTTTCTAAATTAACTTAATTTAGAAAAATAATGGCCTGGACAATAAGGCGCCTGGCACTAATTTACCTGCAGCTTACTCATCCAGCTGGGTAAGTGATGCAGACGATCGCCTGAGGAGCAGTTTTTACTTGCTAGCGCATTCTTCTAGTGGTTTCCTTCTACTCCATCCATGCTGGTTCCCTCTGATGCTCTCCCTGGTCTTCATGCTAATCTGGATCCATTTTATACTCCAGAATTTTTCTCTTATGGCCTGGTGCATAAACCAGATTTTTTTGTCCTCTAATTCCTTAAGTATGTAGAAGAATGTCCAAACCATGCTAAGACTTGGTGCACTTTCTAATTTATTTGACACTTTTTTCAAGAGTTCTACCACTTTGGATGTGACCCTTCTTTCCTTAGATTGACCTGTTTTCTAAGTCTGCCTACCCTGACCTTGCTGAGCTCCCTTCGTGCTTGATTCCAGCTCTGGGTTTAAAACTCATTTATGGATATCCCTGACAACAGCCCCTGACTAGTTTTATGAATATATTTCTGTGTCATTCTCTGAAACTGTCCATACTCTGGCATGGTGCCACTGTTCTGAACAGTTTCTAAATAGTTGGTGCTGTCTTTATCTTGCCACTGTGGCGCAAGGCCCCCTTGCCTGGGTACCTAACAAGACTAGTGTAGAAGAAAATATCAAGCCTGAGCTATTGCCCATAGTTGAGGCCTATGGCACACTCAAAATGATGCTACTGGGGATACTAGCAACAGAACAGCTAAAACCCAGCTCACCTACACTGTTGTTGTTTTTCTGCCTACACAAAGCATGAGTTATTGCTGCTTCCTCACTAGTGATTATGTTTCTGTAGCACTTTGTGTAGCGGTGGTTATATTTCCATTACAGTAAATGGAAGTTTATCTTTAGTGATTCTGTTTCCAGTTTGCCACTATGCCATAGGCCTTACAGTGTTTATTTATATGGTTATCAACCCTAGACTTTCACCAGAATTATCACGAATTACTCTAATTATTGATATTGAAAATGGATACAAACATTAAAGTGAAGGATCCCTCCAGAGGATCATTTTCATTAGAGCAGACAGAAGAATAATGCTTTACTGAACAACAATCTTTTACCCCAAGGCCTCTTGCAAAGAAAGAGCAGACAGAAACAAAGAAAACTCATCACAAAATGTTTCTAAAAGCTCAAGGTTTTTTACCTTAATACATTCTCTGCATTAAGGTGAAAAACCCTCTGGGTACAGCTTCCCCCATCCCCCTTATACTTATCTGAGCCCCATCTCACACCAGCGATGTGAATGAGAGCAACAGCTCTCCAGGGTCTCTCTCTGTTCATTGGCTGACACAGCTGCGGGAGCCATTGGTTCCTGTCGCTGTCAATCACAACCAATGAGTCAATGAGGAAAAAGTGAGAGCGAGGCCAAGCTGTACTGTGTGAAAATGGACACACAGAGCTCGACTCTGGAGCAAGGGGCTTGGTATTGGATACACTCAGCAGGGGGAAGGAGCCAGGACTGCCAGCAGGGGGTCAAAAAAGAAGAGTATCGGGGCTGTGCAGAACCATTACACAGAGCAGGTAAATATAACATGTTTTTGGCACCTTTGGCAGATAATTCCAGATTCTGACTATTCTCACACAGCATGGCTTGGCCTCGCTCCTGCGGGAGCCAATGAACAGAGAGAGATCCGGGAGAGCCGGGGCTCTCATTCACATCGCTGGCGTGAGATGGGGCTCAGGTAAGTATTAGGGGGGACTGGGGGGGAGCTGTACCTAGAAGGCTTTTTACATGAATGCAAAGAATGCATTAAAAAACATTGAGCCTTTAGAACCATTTTAAGCTGGGTATACATTAGTAGAGTTTCAAAAGAAAGATTGTATGAAAATTCTTTATGACAACTCTGAGAACATTCAAATGTTGTTTGAAAGTAATAAAAGCAAAAAATGCAGTGCAAAATGCCAATAGGAATAAATGAAAATAAGTTTGAAACAATAAAATTGTCCAAAGTCCAAAGCACCAAAACCAGACAGCAACAGCACAGAACCTCCACGTGTGGAAAAAAGGGAGATCCGGAAACACAAGGAAATATGTGACAATCCCTCCACCTGTGAGATGCTAGCTCGCTCAACTTAGCAAATGGACCCCGCTGACAAAGTCTGATTGGACGCAAAGCATATGGGAGGAGCTACGCTCGGATGACGTCACCCGCTGCCATCCTGTCCGATGGAGATGTGTATGCTGATCGTGCTTGAGAGTAGAATATTTTAGACAATGAAGCATCGACCATTTTAAACAGAGAGCACTTAGATCCTTTTCTTTACCTACATGTTTTGTGTGGGAGTTTTCTGAAGAACATTGCTTACTCCCTGATTGCAGCTTACCCTTAAGGTAACACAAGCTGTTGACTTTCTGTTATCTCAGCGGTCACTTTGTTAAGATGAGTGAGCTAGCATCTCACAGGTGGAGGGATTGTCACATATTTCCTTGTGTTTCTGGATCTTCCTTTTTTCCACACGTGGAAGATCTGTTGCTGTCTGATTTTGGTGCTTTGGACTTTGGACAATTTTATTGTTATGAACTTTTTTTCATTTATTCCTATTGGCATTTTGCGCTGCATTTGTTATGCTTTTATTACTGTTCCAGGTGTTGTGATTAACTTTTTAGTATTCAGCTGGAAAACTATTGTTTGTTTATTATTTGAGCTGATTGCATTCTATACCTATATAGTTGTTTGAAAGTAGTTTAAGATTTTTTCGCTTTTAACAACTGATTTTGGAATCAATGGTCTTTACTGAGTGAAAATCCAATACACTGTTTGAAATGCATACATTAAAAAAAAATTTCCATATAATTTTTTTTAATTCTCTTGTCGCTGCGGTCAAAAGCAATGATTTGACCCCTCTAATGATTAGAAAAACTAACAGAATATGGTGGTCATGTCTTCTGGGATCTCCCTTTGGATACAAAAGACCACCCTTAAAACAATTAGAAGTACACTACTGAATGCTGGGTCCACACTGCTAAAAACATACAAGACACATTTTGGGATACTTGGGGAGTGAAGTGAATGTACTACTCCTGAAATCGCAGATACCTGAAATATAGGTACTGGAAGTATAAAGACCATCAATAATATTTTTACCTTTATCTAAAGACAATTAACCGATACAATTGGAACTCCCACACCAGGACCACCAGATGAAGTATGTATCATCATTTTAGTATTTGTGGGTGATAATCACACCAAATGTCAATGAATATATAGATAAAAATATTCTTCCCCTTGTAGGTAAATTTAGGCAACAAGGTAAAACCTGGTGCAAATTTCCATTGACTACGATAGGGAGAGCAAACTTGGTGAAAATGGTATGGCTGCCCCAATTGTTATATCTATTACACAACTGCCCAGTCTGGTTGACATTGAAACTATTTAGGACAATAGATGTGACCTTCTGAGATCTTATATGGAAAAATGGAAAACCAAGAATTAAACTAGAAACTCTGCAACAAGCAAAAGAGGGGGAATAGCAGTCCCTAATTCAAGATTATATTTAATGGCAGCACAACTTCAACACTGGTTTGGATGGGAGGAGTTAGATATGCAAGATCTTATACAGAATATTCTAATGACCCAATTTAAACCCTCACCATTGGTACAGCAAATGGTCTCACACTATGAGCTAAGTTATTACCCTTTTAATATATTGAAAGACTGCTTCCAGTTGTCAAATAGTAATTTCTATAAGTATTTACAAATACGACACGCTTTACAAAGCCAGACCTTAAGATTTCAACTACAATACAATTCATCAGAGATTCTGATGAAGGCAAATTCAGTACGGTCTATGAAACGAGGTCTAATAGGGGACCTCTACCTGATTCTGCTAAATGCAGAGAAGGTAGATGGCCAGGTGAATAGTCTTATCCAATGGCATAAAAAGACCTGGCAGATCTTAGTCAAGAGGAATGGAATAGGGCTATGGAGATTCTACCTGAGGTATCTATTACAGTGGGCTCACTGTACTACTTACAGTGAGCCCACAGGCGAGCATGTGACACGGGACCCCCCAGTGCGTGTAATCTAAGGGCCAACTGGTATTCTGCCAGGGAGCCCCTCACGAAGATTTTGGATTAGCTGCGTGCTGTCCCCAGGTCACGACCCCCGGGTTCACCCTGCTCGCTAGGGAAGTACCAGAAGACACTGTCAGACAAGGATGGATGGATGAAGCAAAGGAGAGGCGGATAGCGGGCCAAGGTCAGGGCAGGCTGCAGACAACATAATCAGAACAAGCCGAGTCAGTACACAAGAGATCAGTTCACGAGAGGCCAGGTTAAGGCAGGTTACACGAAGGGAGCTCAAAAACAAATGTTGCTCAAGCAACCAGAACTGGTCTGAGAGGGATTTAAATAGAGAAGCACATGAGGGGCTGGACAGGAAGAAACAGGAAGGAATCATATATTAAGCAACAGGTGAAGCCGGCGACACCCATAGCTGCAGAGTGCAGCAAAGCTGAACACAAGCTAGTGGAACAACGGATGCCAGCCCGCCTAGAGCAGTAAAGGTGAGACACATATCAGCTCCGCAGCTGATCTGTGACAGTACCCCCTTCTTACGAGGTCCCCCTACATATCTGGGGGCTGGCTTGGAGGGAAATTTCCGATGGAATCTGGCCCCCCAAACGTGAGGCTGAGACATTGGTGGCAGGAACCCAAGACCTCTCCTCCGGACCATAGCCCTTCCAATCAATCAGATAGAGTAGTCTCCCTCGGGAGTACATGGAGTCCAATATTTCTTTAAACTCATACTGATCCGTGGCATCAGCCACAGGAGCGGGGTGAGAAGAAGGGCGAGAGAAGTGATTGAGGACCAGTGGCCTGAGCAGGGAGACATGGAAGGCGTTGAGAGGGCAGACGGAGCTTGAAAGCAACTGGATTGATCTGACGTAGAATAGGAAATGGACCAATGAAGCGAGGGGCAAATTTCATTGAGGGCACCCGAAGTCAGATATGCTTGGTAGAGAGCCAAACTCTATCGCCAGGTAGGAACTTAGGAGCCGGACGGCGATGGCGATCTGCTGCCGTTTTATGCCTGGAAGCAGCTAGATGAAAATTCTCAGAGATTTCTTTTCAGATTGAGTTGAAGGACCTTTGAGTTTCAGCTGCTGCTGGTACAAGAGGAGAAATGGAAACAGGAAAGGGAACAGATGGATGCTGCCCGTAAACAGTGAAAAAGGGAGATTTTCCAGAACTGGCATTGAAGTGATTGTTTAAGGCAAACTCTGCCCAGGGCAAAAGGTCCACCCAGTCATCTTGGCGGGCTTAGATGAAGGCACGGGGAAAACGTTCTACAAACGTTTTACATATTAAGCAACAGTTGAAGCCGGCGACACCCATAGCTGCAGAGTGCAGCAGAGCTGAACACAAGCTAGTGGAACAACAGGTGCCAGCCGGCCTACAGCAGTAAAGGTGAGAGAGACACAGATCAGCTCAGCTATTTCACCATCTCAGCAATTGACCCAGCTTTTTACACTACACAGAAGCCACTATACTCTGCAAAATTATATGCCTGGGGAAAATATACATCGCCTTTATGTCCACGATGCTCCATATCTAATGGCCCCCTTATTCATATGCAGTGGCGCTGTTCTAAGCTCCACAGATACTGGGAGAAAGTGTTTCTGACCCTAAACACAATATGTCGGACAGAAATAATAAGTACCCCAAAAATAGCAATATTGGGAATAATTCCAGATGGAGCCTTACCCGTAGAGATGTATATAATGTGGACTAGATCCCTCTATCTTGCTCGTAAGCTCATATTACAAAAGTGGATAGCAACAACTCTACCAACCCATAAACAATGGTGTAATAAAATAAATTATATATTAAAAAGAGAACGACTAGCATATAAGCACAGAGGAGTTCCCCCAAAATTCAACAAAATATGGTCCCACTGGCTTGACTCTAGTAATTTGTTTTATGATGGCCTATGTGGGGAGGGGGAGGAGGAGGAGGGGAGATTGACTTATAATAAATTAAGAAGCGGAGAATAGTATAATATGAATGGAAATGGAATCCTATATAGAGGTGTAAGTCTGTTGTTGTTTTGTCTTGTTGTAAACTAGATATCTATTATAGTGCTTAATTGATCTAATCTCTTTCTATGTATACTTAGAAACTAAATGAAATGTTTATAACCTATATCATTATCACTAATTCTTTTCAAATTTTTCTATGTAATAAGCAATAACAAAAAAAATAAAATAAAAACTATTTGATAAAAAAAAAAGATAATGTTGTTGATTGTGGCATAGAGCACATCAATACTGCCTGTACAATATGCTGTTTAATACTAGGTCCTATGACTAGTTCCTATGATCCCTAGCACATGGCATTTATTATCCATTGTTTTCCTGTTTAGTGCTTTTTTTCTTATTTCTTCTTTTTTTGTAAACTTGTTTTCACGCTTCTGGTGTTCCATTTGGCATCAACCATACTATTGAGTTGAGGTTGTTGTCGACATTGTACTGTCTCCAACCTAGATAACATGGCATAGGGTACGCAAGAATTTGAAATGTAAAAGGTGTCACGTCCAACTGTGTGTATCTCCTGACTTTGTCAGACACTATGCTTGAGATGTGCAATGTGTGACCTTTGTCATTTGTTGTTTGCCCAAAACTTGTCAAAATCCCAAAAAAATGATTATATAAAAGAAAAATGAACAAATGTTCTTATAATGAATAACGTTGAAGGAAATTTGAAGTGTACTATATAGCCAGCCAAACAGTTACATATGTAAACCCCTTAAAATGTAAATATACTGTATATAAAAAAATCTGGTTTATTAGTGGAGTGCTGACACGGGAAATTAATCAACCTGCCCCTGGCAAGGTCAAGGAGGATATGTAATGATACATTGTCAGCTGGATCACTGTTTTTAGTCTTCCTCTGAAACTATATCAACATATTATTAGAACAAGTTGAACTTGGGGGCGATTGAACCCCCAAAATACACTATATTATCAAAAGTATTGGGATGCCTGCCTTTACACACACATGAACTTTAATAGCATCCCAGTCCTAGTCTGTAGGGTTCAATATTGAGTTGGCCCACCCTTTGCAACTCTTCTGGGAAGGCTGTGTTTAGGAGTGTGTCTATGGGAATGTTTGACCGTTCTTCCAGAAGCACATCTGTGAGGTCAGGCACTGTTGTTGGATGAGAAGGCCTAGTTTGCAGTCTCCGCTCGAATTCATCTCAAAGGTGTTCTATCGAGTTGAGGTCAGGACTCTGTGCAGACCCGTCAAGTTCCTCTACCCCAAACTCGCTCATCCATGTCTTTATGGACCTTGCAAGAAAATGTTAGCAGCCCGGCTGTACTGGTTCAGTGTCCTTGACTTAGTAGTGAAGAAAAAGTCAGCCAGGCAACTAGCATTTTCAAATGTAGGTTAGTGATGATAGCCTTTTCCTACCCTCTCCCATATTCTTTATAGAGGCTTTACTCTTTGAATCAGAAATTGGTATTGGAGGTGAATATGGAAGTACAAATATATATTTCAATATTACCTTAGTATAATGTACTAGTTACAACAAAAAAGAATATTCGCTTTACTTTTTTTGTGTGTACATAAATCTTCCATTGAAAGCAATTGAAGGAATAATTTGTCAGTACCTGCACAAAAATAGGCAATTTATTTTTGTAAGCGTTTAAAATCATACAATTATATAAATGATCAGAGTGTGATTATTGTGATATATTCTTTTCATTGCTTAATAACATTTTGAAGGAGGATGGGGAGCAGTTGTGCGTGAGCAATATTTTTTAATAAAAAAACTGAGAGCTCTGGGTATTGATTTCCCCAGACCTGGTACTACAAGGGAAAAGAGAAAGCTGCTAGTGATAAAACAATCAGTAAAATGACTGCTTTGTAAAATAACTCTGTAAGCCCTCTGTAATGCCAATGTGCTCATCTTCTTTCTGTGATCCATTATCCTAACCTTCAAGATTAGGTTACATGGAGGAAAAGTCAGTCTTTAGGAAAAAGATATTTTGTAACATCTGTCACCGCACAGATAGCTTGGTAGCAGAAAATCTAAAGCATACCTCCAGCTAAAGCATCTTTGTTCTGAATAGAATGTGGAAAGGTTAGAAAATCTGTCAGGTTTTTAAGTGGTATTAGACCCAAAAGCAAACATTTATTATATTGCGTTATTCATTCTTAGATGTGATGGCTGCATTTAATTTCTTTTTTAGGCTTTCTTTCTTCTATTTTCATCTGGTTATTTGGCCAGTAAGTCTGTTGTTTTTCAAAAGAACAAGCTCTCCAACAGAATGTTGGAAGTGTTAGCTGGAGTTTGGCTTGGAATTTGTTAGCAAATTTACATCTGCCTGTACATCTTATGCCGCGTACACACGATCGGAAATTCCGCCAGCAAAACTCCGATGAGAGCTTTTTGTCGGAAAATGTGACCTTGTGTATGCTCCATCGATCTCTTGCTGGCGGAATTCCAGCCAGCAAAAGATTGAGAGCAAGTCCTGTATTTTTCGGTCGGGAAAAGTTCCTATCCGAAAATGCGATCGTCTGTACAAATTCCCACGCGCAAAATTCCTACGCATGCTCGAAAACAATTCGACGCATGCTCGGAAGTAGTGAACTTAATTTTCTCGGCTCGTCGTAGTGTTGTACGTCACCGCGTTCTTGATGGTCGAAAGTTCAGAGAACTTTTGTGTGACCGTGTGTATGCAAGGCAAGCTTGAGCGGAATTCTGTCGGAAAAACCATCCAAGTTTTTTCTGACGGAAAATCAGTTAGTGCGTATGGGGCATAACACTCCCCTTCCCTCCAGACTGACAATGATGGTGTCCAAAGCTACCCCCTGTGCTCCTTCATCCAGAGTGGAGGCACTCTAATACAGGAGGTGTGTTACTGGCCAGATCACCAGGTGAAAACATAGGGAAAGAGACTAAAAAAGGAAAACCAATGCAGCCACCACATCTAATGATTGGTAAGCTGCAGTATATTACATTTTTAGTTTTGGGTTTAATACTGCTTTAAGCTGCTTATATCCCTATAAAGAAATATTTCTTCCTTTCCTGTTCAGGTGACCAGCATTATCTCTCTAAAGGAAACATAACCAGCAAGCAAATCATTTTTAACCTCTTGCCATCCATGTAATTCATATATGCAGCGGCAAAGAGGGTGGGTTTTAATGCCACCAGAGACTTTTGTGCTAACAGCGTGCCCACTGCACCCTCCCAGCACAGAGATCAAGTTGTCACAGACAGCTCTCGGCAGGTACTAATGATCGGGAACTGGTGGGACTGACTCCCAATCATGTGACCACTGTGACAGCCAATCACCGGGGTCACATGACTTTGGGGCCTTTCTCTGAGCTCCGTGAGAACTTTAGACTCCCTGCATCTATGCACTTTTATTACTTACAAATTTAACATGCGGTCAATGCCCAGAAGGGTGCGGATCAATGGTTCTTGGATTCTACTTCGGTTTTTAATTACCTGTTTGAGGTTACCACATACAAGGGATTTATAGCTCGCTGTTATGCCATGCTGCTTAATCTCTTCCTACGGGACGCTCCCCTGAAGGCAATGTCCCAGTGGGGGTGTTTGAAGAAGAACAGTGGGAGGAAGCCTTGTAGGCGGTTCCCCACTGTTCTTTGAATGTGGCACAGAGACTATCACAGCTCTATATAATTCTTAGGGTACACTACACATCTGCTAGGTTGGCCCGCATGGGGGTGAGACCTGACTTCACTTGTACTAGATGCAGTAGAGAACACAGAGATCTAATATACCTTTTATGGAGGTGCCCAAAATTACACCTATATTGGAAGAAGGTTATTAATACTCTTAATAGAGTCTTCCGGGCTCAGATTCCACTAGACCCTAAACATTAATTACTAGGGATACTAGATAGCCTCCCAATAGAGGATATCCCTAGACAAGCTATTGCTAGAGCTCTTTCAGGCCCGCAAAATGATTCTGAGACACTGGAAATCAACAGAGCCTCCCACATTGCAAGAATGGATTACTCAAATGGGGAAACCCTCCACCTAGAAAAGCTTATATGATCAACACGGGGTAAAATGGCCAAATTTGACAAATCATGGGTCCCCTGGTTAGATGTCCCTGGTCTAGCTCCAGTAGAATTGGTTTATGACCACATATTCTAGTATTGAAAGAGGATCTTTCAGTCCGGTCATATCTATGTTTCACATTTAGTGATTGTATAGATCTACCTGAGGAGTCCGAGTGCTGTCTGATTCGGCAATAGAGATAACACTGGATGAGAAACAGTGATAAAAATGATGGTGCTAAAGTATATTATTTGAATGACTTCCTTGTGTGTTATATCCTAGAGATGATGTGTAATGGTTATGCTCTGGAACATGTACAGTGGGGCAAAAAAGTATTTAGTCAGCCACCAATTGTGCAAGTTCTCCCACTTAAAAAGATGAGAGAGGCCTGTAATTGTCATCATAGGTATACCTCAACTATGAGAGACAAAATGTGGAAACAAATCCAGACAATCACATGTCTGATTTTTGAAAGAATTTATTTGAAAATTATGGTGGAAAATAAGTATTTGGTCACCTACAACAAGCAAGATTTCTGGCTCTCACAGACCTGTATCTTCTTCTTTAAGAGGCTCCTCTGTCCTCCACTCATTACCTGTATTAATGGCACCTGTTTGAACTTGTTATCAGTATAAAAGACACCTGTCCACAACCTCAAACAGTCACACTCTAAACTCCACTATGGTGAAGACCAAAGAGCTGTCGAAGGACACCAGAAACAAAATTGTAGACCTGAACCAGGCTGGGAAGACTGAATCTCCAATAGACAAGCAGCTTGGTGTGAAGAAATCAACTGTGGGAGCAATAATTAGAAAATGGAAGACATACAAGACCACTGATAATCTCCCTCGATCTGGGGTTCCACGCAAGATCTCACCCCGTGGGGTCAAAATGATCACAAGAAGGGTAAGCAAAAATCCCAGAACCACACGGGGGGACCTAGTGAATGACCTGCAGAGAGCTGGGACCAACGTAACAAAGGCTACCATCAGTAACACACTACACCGCCAGGGACTCAGATCCTGCAGTGCCAGACGTGTCCCCCTGCTTAAGCCAATACATGTTCGGGCCCGTCTGGGGTTTGCTAGAGAGCATTTGGATGATCCAGAAGAGGATTGGGAGAATGTCATATGGTCAGATGAAACCAAAGTAGAACAGTTTGGTAGAAACACAACTCGTCGTGTTTGGAGGAGAGAGAATGCTGAATTGCAACCAAAGAACACCATACCTACTGTGAAGCATGGGGAAGGCAACATCATGCTTTGGGGCTGTTTCTCTGCAAAGGGAACAGGACGACTGATCCGTGTACATGAAAGAATGAATGGGGCCATGTATTGTGAGATTTTGAGTGCAAACCTCCTCCCATCAGCAAGGGCATTGAAGATGAAATGTGGCTGGGTCTTTCAGCATGACAATGTTCTAAAACACACCGCCCAGGCAACAAAGGAGTGGCTTCGTAAGAAGAATTTCAAGGTCCTGGAGTGGCCTAGCCAGTCTCCAGATCTCAACCCCATAGAAAACCTTTGGAGGGAGTTGAAAGTCCGTGTTGCCCAGCGACAGCCCCAAAACATCACTGCTCTAGAGGAGATCTGCATGGAGGAATGGGCCAACATACCAGCAACAAGGCATGACAACCTTGTGAAGACTTACAGAAAACGTTTGACCTCTGTCATTGCCAACAAAGGGAATATAACAAAGTATTGAGATGAACTTTTGATATTGACCAAATACTTATTTTCAACAGATCTCCGTCGGCTTTAAGGCCCTTTTCAGAGGGGGTGAACTCTATCCTGATTAGCAGGGGATCCACTCACAGAGCATCTGCTGATCGGAGCAGAGCAGGTGATGACCCATACGTTTCTGAAAGACTGACAGGTGGGCTTGATCTGACCCGATGTGCGAAAGGGGCCTTAAGCTGGCCATAACCTTAATTAGAAATGTTTAGTTTTAAGAACGTTAGCTGGATTTTCAAATGGTTAGTGGAGTCAAATCTATGTTCATTTTCGATTGCGGTGGTGAAAAAATTTGAAGTAGTGGGATGGAAACTTTTCTAACAAATTTTTAACAGTGAATGTGAGTTTCAATCTGGAAAGTCAATTTACTCAAAAATAGAATATAATAAAAGCAACATTTTTTTAGAAATAATCTCGAATGGCGTCTGTCACAAATGTTCGTATGTTTGAACTTTTGTGTAAAAAAATCTGCAAATATATGGCCAGCTTTAGTCTCCTATGGGCTTACTGGTGACATCACAATAAAATGGCTACCAAGTCTGGTGCCACCATGACTGAGAATTTGCACCAGAAGCAAAACCCTCCACTTATATGAGCGCTTCTCTCTGCCCATACAGAAGGACCGACAGCACAGTACCTCCCTATGATGGTCATGCAGAAGAAATCTCAGCCTAGTGTCAGGTGGCAGCATCAGACCAAGTAAGAAAAATTAGCTGCATACCAACATCCGTCCAACAGGTTTATTGAAAGACTACCACCAGGACTAAAACAATGGACCAAGGGGTGACGACGTTTCACCCATACATTGTGCTTCTTCAAAACCCTGGTGGCAGTATCACATCACATCCTATCATCTTCACCTTCTGAAGCAATCCCTCCTCCTAAGCTGTATCTTTTAAGTAGGAAGAAGGGAAACCAGATCAAGTAAGTATATAAAGAAGATAATTTATTTTATAAATAAAATAATAATTTTATAGTCCCTGTGACAATTTATTTTTTATATAAGTGAGGGTCTTTGATGTTTCAGAAAAGATTGATGATATTTTTAAGTGCTTCTTTATTGATCCAGAATTTCAAATGCAAAGGAAATGATCAGAGACTTCTAACATGTTTAACAGGCTAGTTTAAGCTCCTGTGCGCATGGAGCATGTTAGAATTCTCTCCTTATCCCCCGTGCGTTTGATTTTATAGATCAATAAGTAGATGCTTTGGAATATGCCGGTATCCATCTTTTCTGAAACGTGATTGCCACTGACAAGCTGTATGAGAACCTGATTGTGGAGTGACTTCATGGTTTATTGAAGGTCTTTGGTATATATAGAGAAGGTGTCTGCTTAACTATGTGTAGCGCCCTGACTTTCACTTTAATACCCACGACACATTACTGTTTACAGAAGTGCCTTCATCTTCTTTATGGGGAATATTATTTTATGCACTTAAAGTGACACTAAATTCTGGCTTAAAAAGAGAAAATTATTTTCAAGTATCGTATATACTCGAGTATAAGCCGACCCGAATATAAGCCGAGGAAGCTAATTTTACCACAAAAAATGGGAAAACTTATTGACTCGAGTATAAGCCTAGGGTGAGAAATGCGCAGCTACTGTAAGTGGAAAAGAGGGTCAACAATGCCCATTTGCAGCCTCACTGTGCCCATTTGCATGCCTCACTGTGCCTATTTGCCCCCGAAATTCAAACTTGGTAGTTAAGGGTTCCTAGATGCCCCCTAGCTGCATCCAAAATTTGGGATCTCTGGACCCAAAGGGTCCCGAAATGACATTGCTGCAGATGGACACAGTTGACTGACTTTGGGGCCCCCCGTATCTCGGGGCCACTTGGTGCTAGGAACCCCAGCTGGATATATTGTAGTGCTAGTTCCACTTGGTTTGCACACCAAATTTGGGGTTCCTAGCACCAAGTGGCCCCGAGATATGGGGCCCCAAATTCTGTTTGGAAAATGTCATTCTGCTGCAGAAAAGTGCTTGACTCGAGTATAAGCCGAGGGGGGCATTTTCAGCACAAAAAAATGTGCTGAAAAACTCGGCTTATACTCGAGTATATACAGTATGTATTATTAACTCAAAGTATCTGCCAAGTTCCATTTCTTTGCTGTAATTCAACTTCCTTTTAGAGCAGTGGTTGTCAATTTAAAAGCTAAAGGGGGCCTCAAATATGGCTCCTGACATCACCAAAGGGCTGCACTTAAAGGGGTTGTAAACCCTTCATCTTAATGCATTCTACCCGGGCTTTCCTTGGCTCTTCCATCTAATTGCCTCTCCAGAGTAAACCAGTATTTACGTATTGGGGGCCCACTGCAAGGGAGGATTTTTTTTCTTGGAGTTGGGATTAGGCACTGTAGCACAGTTTAGGTCAGGGGTCTCCAAACTTTCTAAACAAAGGGCCAGTTTACTGTCCTTCAGACTTTTGGGGGCCGGACTATGGCCATAGGGAGTAGAAAAGGTCCCGATGTCCATGGGAAAAAAACAATGCCACTTCTTTGGTGTCAGTGGGAGGAATTTTGCCTCATGATTGGTGTCATTGGGAGGATTTGTGCCCCTTCATTGGGGTCAGTGTGGGGCAATTATTGTTGCTTTCGGTGGATGAAATAGCAGCCCAAGCACCGGATAAAAGCAAGCAAAGGGTCAGATCTGGCTCCCAGGCTGCAATTTGGAGACCACTGGTTTAGATCACCAAAAAAAGCCCACATTTTGTTAAAGGGCACATTAACCGCTTCCAGACCAGCTGCCGCAATTATACTGTGGCAGGTTGGCTCCCCTGCGTGAGCCGTTGTAGCCATACGTCGGCTCTTTAAGACGCCTCCAGCAAGAAGCGTGTCCCAGGAGCCGATACGAGTGCCCGGCGGGCGCGATGACCGCCGGGGATCTGCGATCGCTCATGACAGAGCAAGAACCGGGATCTGTGTGTGTAAACACACAAATCCCAGTTCTGTCAGGGGAGAGGAGACAGATCGTGTGTTCCTACTACTCTCTTCTCCTCTAATCAGCCACATTCCCCCTCACAGTTAGAACACACATACGGAACACAATTAACCCCTTGATCGCCCCTAGTGTTAAACCCTTCACTTCTAATGACATTTATACAGTAATCAGTGCATTTTTATAGCACTGATCGCTGTATAAATGTCAGTGGTCCCAAAAAAGTGTCAAAAGTGTCCGATGTGTCCGTCGCAATGTTGCAGTCCCGATAAAAAAGGCAGATCACCGCCATTACTAGTAAAAAAATTAATAATAAAAATGCCATAAATCTATCCACTATTTTGTAGACGCTATAACTTTTGTGCAAACCAATCAATATATGCTTATTGTGATTTTTTTACCAAAAATATGTAGAAGAATTTATATCGGCCTAAACTGAGGAAGAAATTCCTTTTCTTTTTTTAAAAATTGGGATATTTATTATAGCAAAAAGTAAAAAATATTGTGTTCTTTTTCAAAATTGTCGCTCTTTTTTGTTTATAGCGCAAAAAAAATAAAAAAATGCAGAGGTGATCGAATGCCACCAAAAGAAAGCTCTATTTGTGGGAAAAAAAGGACGTTCATTTTGTTTGGGTACAGCGTCCCACACACAATTGTCAGTTAAATTGATGCAGTGCAGTATCGCAAAAAATGGCCTGGTCATTAAGCAGGAAAATCTTCCGGGGCTGAAGTGGTTCAAGTGCACAGTGCATAAAAAAGCAATGCAAATGGAAAGATCATGTGTAGCTGTGGGGCTTAAGATTTAATACGGTCCTAAACTGACCCTGTGATTTCTATTGACTATTTTACAACACAGGCACACTACAGGCACACTACAGTGCCTTGAAAAAGGGTGGCACAGTGGTGTAGTGGATAGCACTTTCACCTAGCAGTAAGAAGGGTCGCTGGTTCGAATCCCAACCACGGCACTACCTGCCTGAAGTTTGCATGTTCTCCCTGTGGCTGTGTGGGTTTCCTCCCACACTCCAAAGACATGCTGGTAGGTTAATTGGATCCTGTCTAAATTGTTCCTAGTATGTATGAATGTGAGTTAGGGACCTCAGATTGTAAGCTCCTTGAGGGTTAGGGACTGATGTGAATGTACAATGTATATGTAAAGCGCTGCGTAAATTGACAGCGCTATATAAGTACCTGAAATAAAAAAAATGTTACAACCAAAAATGTAATTTTATTTTATTGGGATTTTATGTGATAGACCAACACAAAGTGGCACATAATTATGAAGTGGAAGGAAAATGATAAATGCTTTTACAAATAAATATGTGAAAAGTGTGGCGTGCACTTGTATCCAGCACCCCCTGAGTCAATTCTTTGTGGAACCAGATTTTGCTGCAATTACAGCTGCAAGTCTTTTTCGTCTCTACCAGCTTTGCACATCTAGAGAGTGACATTTTTGCCCATTCTTCTTTGCTAAATAGCTAAATAGCTCAAGCTCTGTCAGACTGGATGGAGAGCATCTGCGAACAATTTTCAAGTCTTGCCACAGATTCTCAATTGGATTTAGGTCTGGACTGGGCCATTCTAACACATGAATATGCTTTTATCTAAACCATTCCATTGTAGCTCTGGCTGTAAGTTTAGGGTCCTTGTCCTGCTGGAAGGTGAACCTCCGCCCCAGGCTCAAGTCTTTTGCTGACTCTAACAGGTTTTCTTCTAAGATTGCCCTGTATTTGGCTCCATCCATCTTCCCATCAACTCTGACCAGCTTCCCTGTCTCTGCTGAAGAAAAGCATCCCCACAACATGATGCTCCCACCACCATGTTTCACGGTGGGGATTGTGTGTTCATGGTGATGTGCAGTGTTAGTTTTCTGCCACACATAACGTTTTGCTTTTAGGCCAAAAAGTTACATGTTGGTCTCATCTGACCAGAGCACCTTCTTCCACTTGTTTGATGTGGCTGCAGCCACATGGCTTCTCGCAAACTGCAAATGGGACTTCTTATGGCTTTTTTTCAACAATGGCTTTCTTCTTGCCACTCTTCCATAAAGGCCAGATTTGTGGAGTGCACAACTAATAGTTGTCCTGTGGACAGATTCTCCCACCTGAGCTGTGGATATCTGCAGCTCCTCCAGAGTTACCATGGACCTCTTGGCTGCTTCTCTGATTAATGCTCTCCATCCAGTGTCTTGGTGGGTTTGCAGTTGTGCCATACTCTTTCCATTTTCAGATGATAGATTGAACAGTTCTCCGTGAGATGTTCAAAGCTTGGGATATTTTTTTATAACCTACCACTGCTTTATACTTCTTCCCAACTTTATCCCTGACCTGTCTGGTGTTTTCCTTGGCCTTCATGATGCTGTTTGTTCACTAAGGTTCTCTAACAAACCTCTGAGGGCTTCTCAGAACAGCTGTAATTATAATGAGATTAAATTACACACTGGTGGACTTTGTTTACTAATTAGGTGACTTCTGAAGGCAAAGGGTTCCACTAGATTTTAGTTAGGGGGTATCAGAGTAAAGGGGGCTGAATACAAATGCACGCCACACTTTTCACATATTTATTTGTAAAAAATTTGAAAACCATTCATCGTTTTCCTTCCACTTCACAATTATGTGCCACTTTGTACTGGTCTAACACATAAAATCCCAATAAAATACATTTACGTTTTTGGTTGTAATATGCCAAAATGTGGAAAATTTCAAGGGGTGTGAATACTTTTTTAAGGCACTGTATGTCCCCTACACACAGACATAAATTGTCTGAGTCTGGATTCACACTTGTGCGTTGCAGACACCGCATGTGATTCGCACAGGAATCGCACCACATGCGATGTCTGTGTGGTGCAATTTAAGCCATACATTTTGTATGGCTCAAGTTGCATCCGCACCAAAATGGTGCCGAACTCTTTTTTTCTGCACCTGAATTGCACTATTTTGGGGTGTCGTTAATCTAACATTGAGAACCGCAGCAGATCGCATGGACGCCGTGCGATTGCAATGTGTTTCCCGCATTGCATCAGTGTGAACCTAGGCTCAAAGTAAAACATAAATAATGGTTTGCCATACTGAAATTGACAACCTTTACCCTATTCTAAAACCTGGGAGGAATCTAGAACCAGCCTTGCCTGCTCTCTAACATTCAGCACAATGACAACATTACAGAGAGGGACCTCCCCCTCCCCCCAGTGAACGGCCTTGGGTTGTGTATGTCATAATGCTGAGTAGCTTCTTGTTGCTGGTTTCTGCACCTTCCGGAAGTCAGTAAACTATTTATAGCTGTGCAGAAACACTGAGCAGCGGAGAGGTTTTCAGCTTAGGGTCATGTCTGAGGGAAGACCTCACCCATTACAAACATTCCACACAAGGTTCTAATAGTTTTTCCTAACTGCTTTTTCTTGTAGGAAACTGAAGTGTGTCATGATTGCATTGCCACACTTGTCCTTTACAACTGTAAACAGCTCTAATCTATTCTGAGGATATACAGTACACACAGATATTTTAGTTTTTCTTCACATAGGTAAATTACAATACCAATTTAAAATGATTTTATTAGTACAGGGTCCAGGGGTCTCCAAATTACGGCCTGTGGGCCAAATCCAGCCCACTGCAAGCTTTCATCTGACCTGATTTAAGGGGGTGTTGTGATGGGGATTTTGATGTAAGGGGTGAGAATCTGATGAGGACACCGATGTAAGAGGGGGCTCTGATGTAAGGTGGGGGGGGGCTGCAATGGGGATCCCGAAGTAAGGGGGGGGGATCTGATGGCGACCCTGCTGTAAGGGGGGACTCTGATTTAAGGGAGGACTCTGAAGGGGACCCTAATGTAAGGGGAGGCTCAGACATAAGGGGGACTTTGGTAAAGATAAAAGGGGGTCTAATGTGAAAAACTCACTGCAAAGCTACTGACGTTTTTATACCGTCCAGTGTACATGAGACCTTAGTGCCGGTTCACACAGGGGCGACTTGTCAGGCGACCTAGCCGCCTGACAAGTCGTCTCCCGTTCTGTACAATGAAACCATTCTAATAGGAGCGACGCAAGTCGCTCCAAATTAGAAAAAGGTTCCTGTACTACTTTGGGGGCGACTTGCATAGACTTCTATACAGAAGTCGTTTTGCAAGTCGTCGTGGAAGTCGTGTGCAGGTTGCCTCTGTGAGGCGACCTGCAAGTCGTGCCGCCCCTGTGTGAACCGGGGATAAGTGTTGTCATGTTAAAAACCCAAATTTTGCTGCATTTTTTTCATTAGCGTTTTGCCGCATTAGCTTTTTTTTTATCAAGAAAACGCCTCTCTTCTATTTTTAACCAGCCAGATAGCTGCATTTTTCAGCATTAGTGTTTTTACAGCTGAAAAACTCCTCTTCAGAAAACACCCATCAAAACACACTGATAACAGCCTGTTTGCATGGACACATAGGATAACATGCTGGGGAGTTTACTGGCTGCAAAACAAAAAATGCCTGACGCCAAAAACAGCAGCTGTAAAAATATCCAGTGTTCATGAGGCCTAAGACCTGGGGTTATTATGGAGTGAAACTTGCAACGAGGAGCTCACATGTGCAGCCAAGGAAGCAGGAAAAACAGGCAGTTGACCTGCATTTAACCCTAGTACACATTGTGGAGCAGTAAAATGTATACATATTGCGTTTGGAAGGTGGAACTGCTGCCAAACACAACCTCTTCAAGTAAAAGGGTCTGCACTGCAACCACGTATAATGTAAAGCCTTTCAGGGATAAAGATTGGATTTTATTTTGGCCAATGTGAAGGCCTGCTCTAGTCCTGTCCTCCATGCTGCCTTTTACACATGGCAGTGTTCGTACATTGTATATATAAGATGATGGTAATGCAAATGCTTTTTATTGTACAGCACTTTCTAACCCTGTGTGGTAGACGTAGCTCAAATGATAGGTGACATTTAAAGTGGTTGTATACTGCTGGCCTTTTTTTTTTTCCCTGCAAGGTAAATTCATAATGCGCTAGTATGCATCACATACTAGCACATTATGTGAAACTTACGTTAAAAAAAGGAAACTGTTCTAGCAATGTCAGAGCTGCAGCTGCTTCCATCTTCACCCATCTTGCTTCCGGGTTCACGGTCTCCGGCTCTGTGACTGTCCGGAGCCACGTTGATGTCACTCCCACACATGCTCGTGAGAGCCGTGGTTCACGGCACAGGGCTTGGAAGGAATGGCACGGGTGGCTGTTTCTTCAGAGCGCATGCACCACTGATGTCACTGGCTGCATGTAATATATATATATCTTACGTTTATAAGATATTATTACACTACCTATAGGTAAGCCTTATTATAGGCTTACCTATAGGTAAAAGTCAGGTATGGAAGTTTACTTCCTCTTTAAGAGAGAAAGAGGATATCAAATGAGAACTGTCACTTGCTTTTAGCGCTGATTCTCCTGCCAGTTCTCTGGAGATTATCTCTGCCCTTCCACCCTCAGTGAGCTCTTAGAGCTGTCATGGCAATCTGCATGATTAAAGGTGGGGTGCATTATAAAAGAATATAGGGCTTTGAGAGGACCTTATCAAAAAAGCAAGCAGAGGGCAAAAGACTTGTCACCAGTATTGCCAACAGTCTCTATGCGGCTGATCTTTCCCCCATTTCTGACTTACCATAGAATCTTTTGCACCGCGTTTCTGTGTGGGGGCAGATATCTTAGTGGAGACGGGGCTTTGCTTTCTCATGTCAGCGCTGTCCCCTTATGATTGGTAGGGGAATATTCTAGAAACAGCCAGAGAGGTGCATAAAGCACAGATTAAGAGAATGAACATAGCTGAAGCAGGAAGATCCTTAAACTGCATATGCTCAGTTACAACTTTCTTTTCGGCAAGGAGAACAGCGAGCAGCACACTAGTGAGAGCACCAAATCTTGCTCCTAACCTTGGGAGATCAGAAAGAGGTGCAGAGCTGTAGACGATCTTACACTATAGATTACAGTTATGAGACTTAAAATGATACTTAACAGAGAAGTGTTAATTTCCATAATTCATTCACATAGAGACACAGAAACACCATTATTTTTCAGGAGCAATTTAGGACAAAAGGCACAACTGACATTTCTAAGTGGTTCCCATGAGATTACAAATCTTCAGCTTTCAAGCTTAGGTCTACTTTATTTTTATTATTTTTCAAAACCCAAAAAAACTTTGTAATTGGAGATAACCTAGGACATTGCTCTACACTTCCTTCCGCATAACATTTTCTAAACACTTCAGGGTTCATTTGCGCCAGCCCTGCTGGGCTCATTGGGCAGTGTTGCAGAATGCAGTCCCACTGCGTGGACATGGAAATTTGCCCTACACTGCCAAGAAAAACGGACCTGATCCTCATCTGATTTACAGCAATAAACAAACAAAATATGTAGCTCTGGTTTAGACTAGCACAATGTGGTGCAATTTTTGACCATTCTCTTTACAATATGGCTTCAGCTCAGACACATTAGTAGGATGTCTGGTGTTAGAGGTTCTCTTGAGGTCAATCTACTGCATCTCTATGGGGTTTCATTGTCCTGCTGCATCACCCAACTTCTACTAAGATTCAGCTGGCAAACGGCCAACCCCAACATTATCCTGTAAAATATTTTGGTAATGGATGTTCCCTCCACCATACTTCAGTGTTGGGATGATGTTTTGATGTTGGTAAGCTGTGCCCTTTTTGCTCTGTATAGTGCTGAGTATTCTTCTCAAACAATTTAACGTTTGTTTCGTCAGTCCACAAATAATTTTCCCAGTAGTGTTGCAGTTTGTCAAGGTGCTCTTTGGCGAACTTCAGATGCACAGCAATGTTTTTTTTGTTTGTTTTTTTAGAGCAGCAGCTTCCTCCAAGGTGTTCTGCCATGGACACCCTACCTGTTCAAAAACGTACCAATGGTAGACTCGTGAACAGGAACGTCTGCCAGCTCCTGTGAGGTTTTCTTTCTTCTATTTGTATCTGGTGATCTGGCTAGGAAGTATGTTGTTTTTCAAAAGAACAAGCTCAACAACAAATTCTATCAGTTACAAAGATGAGACAAACCATTTAGCTTACAACAATCAACTGTTATGTAAATTCTTTACCCCAAAAGGAAAAAAAATGCTGTGTTAGCTGGAGTTTGGCTTTAATTTGTTAGTGAATATAAATTTACCAGTTCATCAGGTGAAACCTAAAACTAATGTAGCCACTACAATGAAGGATCGGTAAGCTGCAATAAATAACATTTTTGGGGTTTTAGGTTTAATACTTTAACTCTTACCGCAGTGATGGTGGAAAATTTGAAAGGCAGGCAATGGTGCAGAAAGTGAGGTAGCTCCCTTTGCTGTGGTTCAACAGCCCTTACTCACAAAGTCCTCAGGGACTGGGTCACACACTGGGTCTGTGTCATGGCTCTGGGCCAAGAAAGTGCTCTGTGGCTAACTTTTCCCAAAGATGCTTTAGTTCCCGGTGCCTGAAGGCCACATTCTATGCTAGCCCTGTACACCCAGACCAGCAAAGTTCAGACAAATCCAGGCAGAGGACTGACCGACCTGGAGAGTTCCAATGTAGAGAGAATTTCAAGCAGCGATGGAATCTTGGAATCCATGACAAACATAAATTAGCAGAGAAAAGGGCTGGCTATAAAAATAGGATAGACTTTTCTCAGCAGAGCTAGAAAAAAAGACATCCATCACCCTAGGCCACTAGCAACAAATTGGGTAGAGGAGGGGGCAGCTTATAAATTTTCTGTTTGCCAGCGGCAGTATAACCTGGCTGTATCTGAACTTCTGTGTCCCCCAATGCATGAAAAATAAATGATTTTAAAATATTCATAATTATGTAATGCTTAGAATGAATGTATAGTGCATGTATTGTATAGACCAATACAATGAATACTTTACAATTCTACTGCTAAGAAAGATGAACGATTGAAGAAAGATTGTACTGCTGATGAGGTCTTTTTTCCTCACAGGTTCATAAAGTAGATAGAATTGCACATGGATACAGAACAATTAAGTGCATCTGTTAGCATGATGAATGCAGGTTTTATAAAATTAACCAGCATTAACAAAGAACATCTGATTAGCATTGTCACAAGCTCTCAGTGTATGAGTATTTGTTCAGCCTGTGCACCTCTATAAATCATTTTAGGCAGAATAACAGGTTGTGAAGGCTCATCACAAAAACAATACCACCAGGCTTTGCCACATCTACCCAGTTCAGTTCGTGGTACAATGCAGCATATACATAATTCATTTTTTTTAATTTTCTCTATAGAACAGGGAACAATGATTTTACACAGAAAAAGTTCAACATGTCTGACAATGTGTGTGACATTGAGCTCCTTTGAAACTCACAAATGCTGTCATGTTATCCTCAATGTAGCTGAATGTCTCAAACAATATCTGTTGCATTTCTTGCTATATCTGGGCAGAATATGCTCACTGGAAGATCTGACCAACTACTGTATGTTAGACAGACCACCAATGCTAACAAACAGTGCCACATTCCTTGTCACAGGGAAATGTATTTTGGATGGGACTTTAAAGGCACCAAACAAATAATCATTTCTGGGCGACCGTCTGGCGTCATTTCCTGTTTTCAGCGCCGCGAGGAGGGCGCTCGGCTGCAGTGGGAGTTGTGTCTCCCCACTCTGTTTACACAGGGACAGGTATCGATTGGGGAGGGGGGGGGGTCCATGGGCAGGTAAGAGCCCGCCTGTTTCAGTTTTTGGCTTTGCACAGTACGGCTATGGGGGGTCAGGGGCTCCTCATGCTATCCAGAAGGGGGGGTCCTTTCCATGTTGGAGGCTTTTGGGGGGGTATCTGCATGCAGTTACAGGTGGGGAGGCAGGGGGGAAGTCTGGTATCAGCCTCATGCAGCCATGCAGCTCAAGGTTATGCTAGCAGGGTCACCAGAGCCAGCCACTGTGGGTCAGCAGGTGAGGCTCAGAGCTGCCCCCATGCAGCATGTGCACATTCCCTGGACCATAGCTCCCCTCTGTTCAAAGTTCGCTTTGTTTACACAGGGACAGGTATCAATTGGGGGGGGGGGGCGGTCCATGGGCAGGTAAAAGACCGCCTGTTTGAGTTTTTGGTTTTGCACAGTACGGCTATGGGGGGGTCAGGGGGGGCCAGCTTCTCATGCTATCCGGAGGGGGGGTCCTTTCCATGTTGGTGGCTTTTAGGGGCTGGGGGGGTATCTGTATGCAGCTACAGGTGGGGAGGAGGGGGGGGGGGGGAGTCTGGTGTCAGCCTCATGCAGCTCGGGGTTATGCTAGCAGGGTCAACAGAGCCAGCCATTGTGTGTCAGCAGGTGAGGCTCAGAGCTGCCCTCATGCAGCATGTGCACATTCCCTGCACCATAGCTCCCCTCCGGTCAGAGTTCGCTCTGTTTACACAGGGACAGGTATCAATTGGGGGGGGTCCATGGGCGGGTAAAAGGCTGCCTGTTTGAGTTTTTGGTTTTGCACAGTACGAGTATGGGGGGTCAGGGGGGGCCTGCTCCTCCTGCTATCCGGAGGGGGGGTTCCTTTCCATGTTGGTGGCTTTTAGGGGCTGGGGGGGGGTATCTGCATGCAGCTACAGGTGGGGAGGCGGGGGGGGGAGTTTGGTGTCAGCCTCATGCAGCTCGGGTTATGCTAGCAGGGTCACTAGAGCCAGCCACTGTGTGTCAGCAGGTGAGGCTCAGAGCTGCCCGCATGCAGCATGTGCGCATTCCCTGCACCACAGCTCCCCTCCATTCAGAGTTTGGTGCGCATTGGACATGTTAGTTGTTGGCACTACATGTGGCTGTCTCTGTCTCAGGTTCTCTCATGCTGTTTCACCATTTGTTAAACTTATATAGAACGTGTTGTATCTGTTACCCCTTCCCACCCAGCTTCAGCATCCAGTTTTTGGCCGCTTCAGTGCTGGAGGATTTACTCTCTTTCAGAATCCTCTCTGGGGAGGTTTGGGGCAGGGGGGAGTCGGAATATCAGCACTGACAGTGGGTGGCAAGAGGAGTGTCAGACATTTGTCTCATTCGATCTGCATCCCCCTTTTTTTCATTCGCTCATTGATGTATTTATATTTAAAGATGCCATTTTCATCAGTCATCTTGTGTTAGCTCTACATGTCTCATTTACTCACACGTCTATCATATGTTTTCTTTAGGATCCTGTTAGGAGTGTGTATACATTCTACCAACCTGTGTTCAGTTTCAGAGTGCTCAGAAAGTGATATGTGTCCAGCTATTTACGGTTTGGGTTTGACAAGTTCCACTTATGTTGTGGTACGTCATACACATGCTTCCCTTGGTGACGGTCGCATAGGGTTAGGCAGGGGTTGGACATTAGGCGGGGTGGTATGGGTAATTGGAGGCTCATGTCTGTTACAGCCTTAAGGTCTCACATTGTTCATGAGGGGGGGTTGGTGCGGCAGCGTGTGTTTATACTTGCCAGGTCATCAGCGCAGGGCTCGCTGCCACAGTCGTTGGGTAGTTATTTTATAGTTGGGACGGTGGGGCTGCACGGCTTCCAGCTTTCTACTATCGGCAAGGCCGTATCCCATCATGTCACGTGGGGTTGGCCAGTGGAGGGCACCTGCCAGGGGTACTAGGCCTCTGACAGGTCGATTGGCAGGTAATTTATGTAAGTCTTGTCCGGCCCTCCTCCACTCAGAGGTCACTCACTGTGTCTACGTGTCCATTAGCCTTGTGATGATTTGTCGCAATGATGTTTAATTTCCTACCTGATTTTCATACAGTCCATGCGTCATTCCGAGTGTTAGCTTTAGTATGTTTTTGTTCCTTTTTCCTGTAGTTGTTGTTCCTGCTTAGCAACAAAGGGTCACAAAGTATCATTCTTCCGGTTCAGTCCAGCTCAGGTAGGTGATTGTGGGTTCATATTATACCGGTTACCAAAGCTCATATATGGGTTCGTGCTCATTCCTTCATGTACTAGGCCTTACGGTATCATACCACTTCAGGGTCACCCATCATGTTTATGGGTGTTAATGGATTGAGATGTTTCGTTTCTAATTGGCTTGTGCAGTGGCAAGTCTCCTCATGCGTTTCTCATACATTCAGGTTACGTTCATGCATCATGACATTTCGCAGCTCGTTACAGTTGCCTGACACATCTGCAGGTTTTTCATAGGTTCGGGTTACGTTAATTTGCCTGCTATGCTTCAGGTTGTTCGGTCTCTGTTTCAGGGGTCTGACACGTTTTCAGTTCCGCTCATACGTTGTATTTCAGGGTTGGCATCGGTCGCCAGGAGCAGGCCTTAAAGGTTTAGTGAGGAAATCAAGGTGGAAGGTAAGTCATAGTTGCTTTATGTATTATTCTTGCTCAGATATCAGTACTTTTTGGGTTGTTGCTTACCGGTTTTTCATCATGTTCTGACTTCACGTTTTAGGTCACTTTTCACCACTGCAGTATTTACCTATCATGTTTATAGGTGACAGCAAGTTGATATGATTGTTTCTAATTGGCTTGTGTGGTGGCAAGTCTCCTCACCCGTTTTTCATTCAGCAGACGTTGGACCATTTCATACGTTATTGTCATTACACTACTTGTCACTTGGACCTGACACGCCTTCAGGATCTGTAGGCCCGAGTAGAAGTTTTTAATTGGGCTGTTGCACCGCAGGTTACTCTGCCTCTATATCTCATGCTGTGAACACTTTCTTAGGCTCATAAATGCATATTTCAGTTATAAAAAAGGGAAAAGGGGTAGTTGGAGGGGTTAAAGACGGTTGTTCCGGACAGAATAGGTACAGTTGGTGTGTTATGTTTGCTTATGATGGGTTGTTTGGTCATTTAGGTCATGTCACAAGCAGCGGACATTGAAGACTTTGCCTACATCCCTCCTTCTTCGGCTAGGGGTTCTGAACATGACAGCATGCCCTCTTCTCTAAGGACCGTCCCAAGACTTATGGCGGAGTTACGGCTTAGGGGTATTTCATACCCAGCTTCAGATCGCAAGCGGAACTTTTCAGGTTGTTGGTTCCCAGTGCCCCATGCTCCAATGCTGAGCAGGTCACCCTACGAACTGTCGCTACGTACCTTTCGCAGATTCATTCCACTCTGAACTCTCTGGCGACCACCTTTCAGGAGTTGCGGGCCAGGGTGGAGATTTTGGAAGTCCATCCAAGTCCAGCCCCGGTGGATCCTGCCATTCCAGGAACAACAGCAGATTCCTGGACCCCTGTGGTTTCAAGCCCTGGGCCTTTAGCTTTAGGTAATAGCGCTAGTGCTCCCTCCATTACCTTGGCACATTTTATTCCTGGAGAATATCAGGAAAGACATCTTAGACGTCAATTTGGTGCCTCTGTTAATTGCCGCCCCTGATGTGGCCGATAATAAGTCATATGCCTGCGGTGACGTTTCGGTGATTGTTAAGACCAGGGATGTCAGGCTCAACTACAAGCTCTCAATCCTGGAGTTTGTACTGGCTTTCAGTTTGTTTAGGGACATTATTTGCCTCGGTGAGCCTCCATAGGAGAGAGAAGCTGGATCTGTACCTTTATGCGGTAGTGGAGTTAGGCCAGAAGTTTGGGGGGACAGCGTTTTACGATTATCATCGTTCTTTTTCTGCCAAAGCCGCTGCCGTATTTGCTCAACATCAAGTGGTTACAGTCTGGAGCAACACTGACACTGAATTGTTTGGCCGGCATTTTACGGGGCTAAGATCGCCAGTTTGCGTGACTTGCCAGTCGTCCCCACATACCACATACTGGTGCCCCAATGTGGAACTTCCTGTTCTATCAGGTACATCCAGGGCTTTCCCTGGGTTACTCCCGGCTCAAATTCATGCTGCTTCATTCGACAAGCTAGGTTGTCCAATTAATTTCTTAGGAAAGTCACAGATTAGCAACAACTTTAATCACGGCACATGCAACTATAGTCAGTGCCATCTGTTGCACATGTGCCAGCTGTTATAGGGCTCACCCGAAGACGGCTTGTTCTCTCAAGTAGAGTAAGCACACATGACTAAGCCGTATTAACGTACCATATTTGCAAGTTTGTTTGTCCTCTCATCCTTCAACCGGTTTTTGTCAGATTTTGGTGGAGGGTTTCCACACAGGGTTTATTTCATTACCATTAAGCACGTTCGAATGTCAGAATTTGGGGTCATCAGCTGCAGACATGGAGGTGGTGGATTTGCTGCCCCACTCCGACACACCGGGAATGACAGAACACCTCTAAGGCAACCCATACATTAGTCAGTTTGTTTCGTTCAACCAGCGAATTGAAGAAAAACAGACCAGATTTCCCCATCCACACATTCGAGGTGGATGGGGGAATCTTCGCCATTGAGCTATTGTATTCTGACAGCAGGGAGACTTCCCCATTGTCAACACAATTGATTAGCATTGCAGGCTATAGCCTGCGGTGCTAATCAAGTAGGGAAAATCCAACAGCATGGTGAAGTCGAAAGGTAGATCAACTTGTGTGCAACCACAGTGCCCATACATGGATCGAAATTCACCCGGTCCCTGCTGAACCAGGTGAATTTAAATCCATGTATGGCCAGCTTTAACTGTCCTAAAACTTACTGATATGTAGCGCAGTATATACAGCAGCTATGCCAGCAAACTGACGTGGCACATACTGTATGCGTTTTTCACAATTATGGATCAAGGACTATCTGCAAATATTTTTGAAAATAGTGGAAGATCTCAATATTGGAAGGATTCCCCCATACAGATTGAATGTGTAGATGTGGGAATTGTGTTAATTTTTTCATTGAACTCGCTGGTTGAACAAAAAAAAACACTCATCTATGGCCAGCTTCTGACTCTGTTTACACCTGCGGTTGGGGAAGATGGTAAAAACATGTGGTTGAGTCATGTTTTTACTTCTCCCCAACGTCTCCCCTAAGCTGCAAAGGCAGTCAATGGGAGAGTACACATTCCACCACATTCGGCAAGCAGTTCTGGTAAACGGGGCCACTCTACAACCCAGTGGTGTTGGGATTTTAGAGTTCAAACGTCCCTGTCAAACACACTCCATCTCATTTCCTGGAACACAGACAGAATGAGAAACCTAACAGGAATTTTAACCAATCCCTACTCTAACCAAAACAGATTGTTTTGGCTTTATATATATTTTAACATTAGGTGCATTCATCAAATAAAAAGGAAGTAGCACCATGAGGCCCATAATTCATTAAGACCAGCCTCTCTTTGACTTACAAAGTACTAAAGCCCAACAAACACAGCTTTTTAACAAAACAGGAAGTGAATGATAATCTTCAACAGGAATACAGACAACAGAAGTTGGCAGATGTTCTAGCATTCCCCTATGTAATGTAAAAAAAACCCAAAAAACATTTTTAGGCTTCACGTACACTCGCCTACATTTACTGTGGTCGTGGAAAAATGCAAAATGTGGGAAAATGCAAAATGTGGCAAAATCGTAGATTTTGCCAAGTTTTGCCTTTTCCTGTGGTCAAAATGTTCCTATCCTGAGCTCGATTCTTCCGCATTCAGGAGACGGAGGTTGAAGCTCACTTAAACTCTGCTAGAAGACTATGTGTACATTGACACATAGGCTTTTATAGAGTTGAGTTTAGGGGGCTTTCACAAAAAAATGGCAAAAGCTCCTAAACTCAAGTTTAGGAGTTGCCAGTGTAGGCTAGTGTATATAAAGCCTTAGGCTGGGGGTTCACATATATGCGGCTGCGGTTTGCAGTCCGGAGCATTTCTGTTCACTGGTTCAGGTGCGATTCAGGTCCAAATTTCTACCTGAATTTGCACCTGACCCAAAAATGCACAGGACCCTTCTCAAAACCGCAGCGTGGCCGCCACGCACATGTGTGCACCGGCTCTATTGAAAGCTGGTCACATTCACATATTACGTGAATTGGATGCGATTAAAAACGCAACCAATTTGCATATATGTGATTCCATCCTTACTATCCGTGTTGCTGTTGGAGAGATTCCTTCACTTCCCGCCTGGTGAAAAGAAGGATAGGTAAAGGCTGCTATACAGTGCCTTGAAAAGGTATTCATACCCTTTGAAATTTTCCACATTTTGTCATGGTACACCCTAAAACGTCAATGTATTTTATTTGGATTTTATGTGATAGACCAACACAAAGTGGCACATATTTGAGAAGTGGAAGGGATGAATGGTTTTCAAATTTTATTACAAATACATGTCTGAAAAGTGTGGCATACATTTGTATTCAGCCTCTTTTACTCTGATACCCCAACTAAAATCTAGTGGAACCAATTGCCTTCAGAAGTCATCTAATTAATAAATAGAGTCCACCTGTGTGTAATTTAATCTCAGCATAAATACATCTGTTCTGTGAAGCCCTCAGAGGTTTGTTAGAGAACAAGCAGCATCATGAAGGCCAAGGAACACACCAGATAGGCCAGGGATAAAGTTGTGGAGAAGTTTAAAGCAGGGTTAGGTTATAAAAAAAATAACTCAAACTTTGAAAATCTCATGGAGCACTGTTCAATACATCATCCGAAAAAAGAAAGAGTATGGCACAACTGCAAACCTACCAAGACATGGTTGTCCCCCTAAACTGACAGGCCCGGCAAGGAGAGCATTAATCAGAGAAGCAGCCAAGAAGCCCATGGTAACTCTGGAGGAGCTGAAGAGATGCACAGCTCAGGTGGGAGAATCTGTCTACAGGACAACTATTAATCATAGAATCTACACAAATCTGGCCTTTATGGAAGAGTGGCACGAAGAAAGGCATTGTTGAAAGAAGGCCATAAGAAGTCCAATTTGCAGTTTGCGAGAAGCCATGTGGGGGACACAGCAAACATGTGGAAGAAGGTGCTCTGGTCAGAAGAGACAAAAACTGAACTTTTTGGCCTAAAAGCAAAATGCTACGTGTGGCGGAAAACTAACACTGTACATCACCCTGAACACACCATCCCCACAGTGAAACATGGTGGTGGCAGCATCATGTTGTGGGGATGCTTTTCTTCAGCAGAGACGGGGAAGCTGGTCAGGGTTGATGGGAAGAAGGATGGTGCCAAATACAGGGCAATCTTAGAAGAAAACCTGTTAGAGTCTGCAAAAGACTTGAGACTGGGGCAAAGGTTCATCTTCCAGCAGGACAATGACCCTAAATATACAGTCAGAGCTACAATTGAATGGTTTAGATCAAAGCATATTCATGTGTTAGAATGACCCAGTCAAAGTCCAGACCTAAAGTCAATTGAGAATCTGTGGTGAGACTTGAAAATTGCTGTTCACTGATGCTCTCCATTCAATCTGACAGAGCTTGAGCTATTTAGCAAAGAAGAATGGGCAAAAATTTCTCTCTAGATGTGCAAAGCTGGTAGAGACATCCCCAAAAAAGACTTGCGGCTGTAATTGCAGCGAAAGGTGGTTCTACAAAGTATTGACTCATGGAGGCTGAAAACAAATGCACTTTTCAGATATTTGTAAAGCATTTATCATTTTCCTTCCACTTCACGATTATGTGCCATTTTGTGTTGGTCTATCACATAAAATGTTGGTCGTCTATGGACTGCCTTAAGGGAATTCTATCTAATGGAGCACCAGGCAGCAAGTAAACCCGACTGGGGATCTAATCCTTCCCCATTCAAAAACTAAAGAAAACGTTTTAGCAAAAGATACACTTTAATTTAGCACACATGCAGTTTCCTTTGTGGATAGCCAACAGATGTTCTGTAATGATCATATATACAGGGTTTAGTTAAACCTTTACTGTTGCTTTAATCATATATTTGTGTCTCATCCATCACTGTATTTGGTTTGTCAATGCAGCACACTATGAAAGAATATTCAATATCCACTTATTATGGGCGTCTTTTGTTGGTTATAGAAACTGCTGCATAAAACTGCAAAATGATCAGTTAGTCAAATCTGTGTATTAATATAAAAATAAAGCACCACTTAAGGTCCACTTGGGCTGCCACGACCAGCCACAGGAGCCAGGCCAACGCTATGGCTCATCCATTTCCCAATCAACAGACACAAATACAACGCAGGTAGCACTTCATATTCATTAGCACTCAATAAAACTTTTTGTTCCAGGTAGATTTTATAACATATTGGACTCGGCTTCTATCCAATAGAGCAGTGGTTCTCAACTCCAGTCCTCGGGACCCACCAACAGGCCAGATTTTAAGTATTACCTTGGGGAGTTGCAGACTAGAATACTGCAATCACTGAGCAGCAAGTGATATCACCTGTGATGTATTTCAGCTATCTTGCAAACCTGGCCTGTTGGTGGGTCCTGAGGACTGGAGTTGAGAACCACTGCAATAGAGTGTAATATCCACTTGGAACAGTTACGTTTTATTGAACCGACAAGTTGTATTTCATCCTGTGTTTCAGTTGTTCAAAGTTCCAGTTTAGTATGTCACTAGCAAAATCCACTAACCAAGTATTGGATGGCAAAAGGCTTGTTTAATAAAACGTCTGAAGAAAAAAATATTGAGTGCAGAATCAATTACATTTCCTAGCGCAGTATGGAATGCGTAATTAGGCTTGTTCTTCAGACACAATGATAAATTAGAAGTTATATGCTGCTTATGATAAAAAAAAAGACACAGGTATTCTTCCACAATCAGATATTGTAGATAATTCCAGGAACCTTAAAAATGGGCACATTTATTTCAAATGGACCGGATGACATTACTGAACAATAAACACCATCTTAACAACACTTTCCCTTTAGAACTTCAGTGTGCTGACATATATGTTGTCCGCAGTGTTTTTATTGAGTGCTTTTTAACACAATTGTACATCAGCTGCTCAATATTCTGCTCAAATATTTTACAAGCATTCTTAAATACCCAGTTTGTTCATTTAGAGAGTCCTTAGTGGGGGAACACAGTCTAGTTATACACAGTGATTCTTACTTTCAAATGTCATATATAAAACTTTGTTCCCTGGAGCATGCACCCACCTTGAAAGACTAAAGTACAAAAAAAATCAAATATAAAAAAAAAAAAAAAGGAAAAAAAAAATAACTAACACTAACCAAAGTCAGTAGGAGGCAACAAAAAATTAAATTATAATCCCCCGCTGCCCTAAAAAAACACAAATATTGATACAAGGCTTCCAAACAAACCTCTATACTATCACATAGTCAACAATTCTTGCACAGAAACTAAAAATCCCAAATATATCTTGGGGGAGTTCAAGTTAACAAAAGTCTTAATAAAAAGGGACATACAGTATTTTGTCACAAGGTGTAAAAGAAGAAAAAAAAAAAAGCCAAAAAAGCGCTATTGATGCACTTAGTGAATGTGCTTGCTCAGGTCCACTGCAACAAATCCTATGTAGCGTATCTCTTGGTCCACTGTCTGGCCATTCTGTCATGCTCGGCTCTGTTGGTCATATACTGGGTGGCGATGCTTCCAACGAGAGGGTCAGCTAGAACAGAAACAAAACAAATCGTTGTTACTTCATTTATAAAGGTAAATTTAGTTGAATATGAATACTATGGGGAAAATTATTTAACCACTTCAGCCCTGGAAGAATTTACACCCTTCCTTGACCAGAGCACTTTTTGCGATTCGGCACTGCATCGCTTTAACTATCAATTGCGCGGTCGTGCGACGTGGCTCCCAAACAAAATTGACGTCCTATTTTTCCCACAAATAGAGCTTTCTTTTGGTGGTATTTGATCACCTCTGCGGTTTTTATTTTTTGCCCTATAAACAAAAAAATAGCGACAATTTTGAAAAAAATGCATTATTTTTACTTTTTGCTAAAATAAATATCCCCAAAAATAATTAAAAAAAACATTGTTTTGCTCAGTTTAGGCCGATACGTATTTGTCTACATATTTTTGGTAAAAAAATCGCAATAAGCGATTATTGATTGATTTGCGCAAAAGTTATAGCGTTTACAAAATAGGGGATAGTTTTATGGCATTTTTATTAATAATTTTTTTTAACAAAAAAAAAATCAGTGATTTTTATTGTCACTGCCACATTATGGCGGACACATCGGACATTTTTGGGACCACTGTCATTTATACAGCAATCAGTGCTATAAAAATGCACTGATTCCTGTGTAAATGACACTGGCAGTGAAGGGGTTAACACTAGGGGGCGGGGAGGGGTTAAGTCAGTACTAGGGAGTGATTTCCAACTGTAGGAGGGGATGGGCTAGCTGTGATAGGTCACTGATCTCTGCACCCGATGACAGGGAGCAGAGATCAGTGACACTGTCACTAGGCAGAACGGGGAGATGCTGTTTACATCAGCATCTCCCCATTCGTCCTCTCCGTGAGGCGATCGCGGGTATCCCTGTGGCGATAGAGTCCGCGGGACCCGCGACCCGAATCACGGAGCTCCCGGCCGGCGGCGCGCACGCAATGGCGCGGCGGGGAATTCAAATGGGACTTACGGGTATGCCCATTTGCCCAACTGTGCCATTCTGCCGACGTACATCGGTGTGCGCCGGTCGGGAAGTGGTTAATCCCCTGCAGATTTTATAACATTTGTATCATGTGTTTTTTCTGGATTTTTGGTTGATATTTTCATTGTCTCTATCATTTAAAATACACCTATGATAAAAATTATAGACCCTTCGATTCTTTGTAAGTGGGCAATTTTACAAAATCTGCAGGGGATCAAACAATTATTTTTCCTACTGTACAAAGGTAAACAATGGATACTGTTAGAACTATAAAGGCATTTAAAGTGCATGTAAAACCTAACAATAAACTTCTGTTATCCTATTCAACAGGGAAATCACTAACTTTACAAACGTAAATCTTGTTTTCTCTTGTAGCCTGCAATCGTGTACTGATAGCACTGATCTGCTCTTAACTCAAATATAGGCAATTATTTTTTTTACAACACTGTACAAATCATTGTCATTATGGTTAACAATACTGTAACTATTCATTTTCTCCATTGTGCTAATCACATGTAGTTGAGACCAAAAAAGCACATATTAAGTCATAAATATAAACACAAAGCAATAGGTTACACTTGTATAACCTAAAGAAGAAAAACCTCACTGAACTGGTTTACTTTAAAGTGGTTGTAAAGGCAGAAGGTTTTTTTTTAATCTTAATGCATTCTATGCATTAAGATAAAAAGCCTTCTGTGTGCAGCAGCCCCCCTAAAACTTACCAAGGTCCCTCTCTGTCCATCGATGTCCACAAGTGTGTCAGCCGTCCGAGATTCTCCCTCCTGACTGGCTGAGACATAGCAGTGGTGCCATTGGCTGCTGCTGCTGTCAAAGTCATCTAGCCAATCAGGGGAGAGAGGGGGTGGGGCCGAGTCGGGGCTCCTTGTCTGAAAGGACACAGGGAGCTGTGACTCGGCTCGGGTGCCCCCATAGCAAGCTGCTTGCTGTGGGGGCACTGAACAGGAGGGGGGGGGGGCCAGGAGCACAGAAGAGGGACCTGAGAAGAGACGGTTCGGTACTGCACAGAGCAGGTAAGTATATTTTTATAGGATAAAAAAACAAGACTTTAAGGGAATAAATACATTTTTTTTTAAGTATAGCCAATTGTTTTTTTTTTTTAAATAGACATGTACAATGTAAAATATGATGTAAATAATCTCGTCTTATGTGTTAAACATTTTTAAATCCTCTATTTATAAAGGCTTGAAAAGACAAAAGTACAATACATTTCTATGTAGATTTAGTTAGGGCTAACAAAGTATCACGTAGCCCAGGTTCTGGGCAGTGTGAACAATCTCCTCTGATAGGAATGTCTTCACATGAATAGTCAGAAAGGTAACATTAGTTACAGTAGAGTTATTTCTTTACGCAGAATTTGGGTAAACTAGCCAAAGTAGGAGTGATGCTATATAGCCGACACAAAATGGGGGAGAGCTACATGGTTTAGGTCTGGCCACTGACCTGCAATACAATAGAAACAAGATATACCTGTGATCAGATCCCAAGAGCTTGTACATGCATATATTCTACCAGGGTGTGACCACATTAACACTAAAAATACTGGATGAACCCTCTGCACACTGCTATACCCTTTCAAGCAAACTTTGAAATAAAAAAAAAATAGAAATATTTAGTTCACATACAGTGCCGTGAAAAAGTATTCACACCCCTTGAAATTTTGCACATTTTGTCATATTACAATCAAAAACATAAATGTATTTTATTTGGGATTGTATTTGATAGACCAACACAAAGTGGCACATAATTGTGAAGGGGAAGCAAACGATAAATGGGTTTCCAATTTTTTTTTTTACAAATAAATATCTGAAAAGTGTGGCATGTATTTGTATTCAACCTCCTTTACTCTGATACCCCTAACTAAAACCTAGTGGAACCAATTGACTTCAGAAGTCACCTAATTAGTAACTAGAGTCCACCTGTGTGTGATTTAATCTCAGTATAAATACAGCTGTTCTGTGAAGCACTCAGAGGTTTGTTAGAGAACCATAGTGAACAAACAGCATCATGAAGGCCAAGGAACACACCAGACAGGTCAGGGATAAAGTTGTGGAGAAGTTTAAAGCAGGGTTAGGTTATAAAAAAAATATCCCAAGCTTTGAACATCTCACGGAGCACTAGGGCTGTTGAAATTAATCGTAACATCGCGATTTGACTATACACGATGCGGCATCGATGTTACGACGGGAGTAATCAATGTTTTGATGACGTCATCCTCGCGCCGCGTTAAGTCCCGCCTCCGCGAACGAATGGAGCCGAAAGCCGCCGAAGAGCAGTGGGACTGTGGAAGTAAGCCGCGCCGGCTTTTCCCGCCCCTGACTGACGTCATCCCCCTGCTGCCCTGCGTCGAGGAGCGACGCTGTATGCACGTTGGCAGGGACATGGAGCGCAGGTGGCTGAAGCTGCTGCTGCTAATAGTGGCGGCGGCCGGCTTGTTCAGCACGGAGCTCCGAGGAGGAGAGTGGAGCCGCGATGTGACGGAGGCATAGCCAGGTGAGGGGGTCGCGGGGAGGACACCGAGGGGGGTTGACATGGTAAGGTTGGTGCCAGACTGTCCTATGCAAGATTATCAATACCCCGCCGCCCTAACCACTAACCTGTCCCCATATAATACTATTACAATAGCGCTCCCCTGCCCAGTGTCACCACGGACCAATTCCCATCCTTCTCAACCAGCATCCACACAGTCCTCTGCTCTTCCCTCCACCTCTACACTGAGCATGCAGATAGGGCAATAAAACAAAAAATGGTGTGCAGTGCTTTGTGGTGACAAATGCACAAAAGAGTCTTCTTAATTAGTGAATAAATATAGTTCTTAAATATATAAATCTGTGATCTGATTAAAAGAAATCTTTTTGAGTATTCAAAGTAATTCCAGTGCTGTGTGTGATCTGCTGTGTTCAAATCATTCCTGATTTCTGGTGAATGATTTGAACACAGAAGAGCACACTCAGCACTGGAATTACTTTGAATACACAAAAGATTTCTTTTAATCAGATCACAGATTTATATATTTCAGAACTATATTTATTCACTAATTAATAAGACTCTTATGTGCATTTGTCACCACAAAGCACTGCACACCATTTTTTGTTTTATTGCCCTATCTGCATGCTCAGTGTAGAGGTGGGGGGAAGAGCAGAGGACTGTGTGGATGCTGGTTGAGAAGGATGGGAATTGGTCCGTGGTGACACTGGGCAGGGGAGCGCTATTGTAATAGTATTATATGGGGACAGGTTAGTGGTTAGGGCGGCGGGGTATTGATAATCTTGCATAGGACAGTCTGGCACCTCCCTTACCACGTGCAGCAGATCTGCAGTCTCTGATCATCTCCTGTACCATGTCTGCAGTCTCTGACCATCTCCTGTACCATGTCTGCAGTCTCTGACCATCTCCTGTACTATGTCTGCAGTCTCTGACCATCTTCTGTATCATGTCTGCAGTCTCTGACCATCTCCTGTACCATGTCTGCAGTCTCTGACCATCTCCTGTACTATGTCTGCAGTCTCTGACCATCTCCTGTATCATGTCTTCAGTCTCCGACCATCTCCTGTATCATGTCTGCAGTCTCTGATCATCTCCTGTATTATGTCTGTAGTCTCTGACCATCTCCTGTAGTATCAAAAAACAAAGGGGAAAAAATGCCCTGCCACAATTCTCCTATCTCAGCGCTTATAAGATCTTAGGTATATAAAGATGGTAATGAATTAGACAGCAGTAATTTAACCAGATATCGGTAATTACAAAAAGAGATGTCTCTCAGCAGCCACTTAACAGAAAGCAAGCTTATATAAACGGATGTATAAATAATCACTCTATCTCCTGTAGTATGTCTGCAGTCTCTGACCATCTCCTGTAGTATGTCTGCAGTCTCTGACCATCTCCTGTAGTATGTCTGCAGTCTCTGACCATCTCCTGACTCCTGTACCATGTCTGCAGTCTCTGACCATCTTCTGTAGTATGTCTGCAGTCTCTGACCATCTCCTGTACCATGTCTGCAGTCTCTGACCATCTCCTGTACCATGTCTGCAGTCTCTGACCATTTCCTGTACCATGTCTGCAGTCTCTGACCATCTCCTGTACCATGTCTGCAGTCTCTGACCATCTCCTGTACCATGTCTGCAGTCTCTGACCATATCCTGTACCATGTCTGCAGTCTCTGACCATCTCCTGTACCACGTCTGCAGTCTCTGACCATCTCCTGTACCATGTCTGCAGTCTCTGACCATCTCCTGTACCATGTCTGCAGTCAGTGACCATCTCCTGTAGTATGTCTGCAGTCTCTGAGCATCTCCTGTATAATGTCTGCAGTCACTTACCATCTTCTGTAGTCATTTGGGGGCAGTCTGGAGCTCCTCTTCTGCTGTGTTCACACTTTGCTACATGCAGGGAGTGTTGTCTTTTTTTTTTAAGAACAGATAAAATTACAAAAATGGAGTTCTCCTGACTACTTGAATTTTTTGGATGAAAACCGAGCGCAGTAATCGTGATGCATCGCGGAATCGAATCGTGGACCGGATAATCGTAATCGAATCGAATCGTGAGGCCAGTGAAGATGCGCACCCCTACGGAGCACCGTTCAATACATCATCCAAAAATGGAAAAAGTATGGCACAACTGCAAACCTACCAAGACATGGCCACCCACCTAAACTAACAGGCCATGCAAGAAGAGCATTGATCAGAGAAGCAGCCAAGAGGTCCATGGTAACTCTGGAGGAGCTGCAGAGATCTACAGCTCAGGTGGTAGAATCTGTCCACAGGACAACTATTAGTCGTGTACGCCACAAATCTGGCATTTATAGAAAAGTGGCAAGAAGAAAGACATTGTTGAAAGAAAGCCATAAGAAGTCCCGTTTGCAGTTTGCGAGAAGCCATATGGGGGACACAGTAAACATGTAGAAGAAGGTGCTCTGGTCAGATGAGACCGAATTGGAACTTTTTGGCCTAAAAGAAAAACGCTATGTGTGGTGGAAAACTAACACTGCACATCACGCTGAACACACCATCCCCACCCTGAAACATAGTGGTGGCAGCAACACATTGTGGGGACAGGGAAGCTAGTCAGAGTTGATGGGAAGATGGATGAAGCCAAATACAGGGCAATCTTAGAAGAAAACCTATTAGTCTGAAAAAAATTGAGTCTGGGGTGGAGGTTCACCTTCCAGCAGGACAACGACCCAGAACATACAGCTAGAGCTACAATGGAATGGTTTAGATCAAAGCATATTCATGTGTTAGAATGGCCCAGTCAATGTCCAGACCTAAATCCAATTGAGGATCTGAGGCAAGACTTGAAAATGTATGTTCACAGAAGCTCTCCTTATTGTTTTTGTATTGCAACGTTTGCTTGAAAGGGTATAGCAGTGTGCAGAGGGTTCATCCAGTATTTTTAGTGTTTACATGTTGTCACAACCCTTTAGCACCTGCTAGAATATATCATGTACAAGCTCTTGGGATTTAAGCACAGGTATATCTTGTTTCTATTGCAGATCAGTGGTCTGACATAAACTGTGTAGCTCTCCCCCATTTTGTGTCTGTTTGCCCCAGGTTGGCATTGTGTCCACAGTATCATTTGCAGGTGCAAAGCAGAGTAGGACTGGCTAAAGAGGGATTACTTTGACGCAGTTGGCCAGCTTAAGTATGTATTGCAATATATGTGAGCTAAAATATCCCTATTTTTTTTATTGCAAAGTTTGCTTTAAAGGGTATAGCAGTGTGTGGATGGTTCATCCAGTATTATTAGTGTTAATGTGGTCACACCCCTTTAGCATCTGGTAGAATACTACTGGGTGTAGGACAAACGTGTATTCTACTCCCCCCACTACAATTTTCAGTGGTAACGACCAATCCCAGGGAAGTGTGTCAAGCCCTGTGCAAATACTGACTCTCAGAAAATCTTAAAAAAAACCGCCTGCTTTACAACACTTTTTACAGCTGGAAGATCAAACTAATTTGAATCAATCCTTTTACGCAAAGGAGAATTTAAAATTATATTTATTATACCATGATAGTAAAATACTTACACCTTTTTTTAATATTCATTAACTACAATAACCTATTAAAGGTCACTAATGAAGAAGGAAAAGGTGCATGAGGGCCTTGGCTGACTTGTGCATATAAATCATTCATAACCATAGTGTTCAATTTATAATCTGGTCCAATAGAATAGACACAAGCCACATATTAGCTTCTTTAAAACTGCCATGCAGGGTGTCCCCTGAGGACAAACAGATTAATCACTGTTAGGTCAGAGGTATCAATCATCAGATCAATACCATCATCATTTTACATCTATTTTATTGCCGAACAGCAGCTATTTACATGCATTATGCAAGCCGCAGAATGTAGACACACCAGAGAACAAACCTGGAGCCAAAATATTCCTCCATGTAGACTATGTATGTATTTAATTTTAACGCGTGGAAAAAGCCTTCTTTTAAATATATCCTCAGTAGTCATAAAGGATATGAATCTACTTTGTATAAACTAAATGCCTTTGCAAACCCAGATATTAGTTTATGAAAGTAGCGGTTACACCTTCCCCATGATGCAGATAGTCTGTGCAGAGAGCAGAGCTGTGGGAGGGACCAAAAAGGACCACCTACTATAGCCTGCCTGTAGAAAATGACAAGAGGGGGCGGGTACAAGACCAGTGACCCTGCACTAGGAAAGACAGAAGCAGTGACTGGTCTTATTACAGGTAACAGAGGGACAGTTTATCTAAGGATTACTGCACAGATCTTGAAGAAATACACAGATTTAAGAAAACACATGCTTGCCTAATTTTTTTCAATATTTGCTTATCCAGGAGCTCAGCTTTAACGATACTAGAACTTGTAGATAAGACAGTTTCTAAAGATCTAAATTACATTTCATTTCAGAAATGAACAATATAGCATCTGTTTCTCATAGCACAATGCTGATATGTTGGTATTGTACATTTCATTAATTAAGTAGTGCATCCTGAGGACAGAAAAATGAAAGCAAAATTGAAGAATAAAATGAACCAATGTTGTAAAATAAAAGCACTTTCGCCTTTTTAAGAAATGTGGTATTTTCTGGAAAATGGTATAAGAGTTTTTGTAAATGGCAATCAATGCCTTTTTATTTTACATTGGAATTTTTAAGTAGCCAGAGTACATATTTACTATTATCATTGATTTCTATTACAGCACCATAGGCAGGGCAGAAAGTAATGGCTTAACAAAAACGCAAGTTAAAAATAAGAATTATTCAGGTTTATGAAAGTTTTAAAACTGCACTACTGCAAAAAATAAAAATTTGAATATACCGGTCTCATGCACATGAACATCTAGAGACTGCAAAGACATCTAGAATAAAATGCCGAGCACTTACCCACACCAGGATAGCTGCAGGTACCTCATACAGGGCCATATAATGAATGACTTAACCCACATGTGCGCCTACAGTGCATCTTCCAAAAGGTGGGCCCAGCCAATGGCGTTTACACCAATGTGGCCGTGTAAAGCCATAAACCTGCAGGCACAGGAAAGTGCTTGGGGTTTTTTTGCTTGAGGATTTTGCAGCCTCTAGACTGGGATTTCTTAACCGGGGTTGCGCAGGAGGTCCCCAGAGGTTCTGCCAATGTTGTTTTATATATGTTTGTTATATTTACTTATCTATTGGCATAGCTACAATTTACTCATCAGGACAAGAATGTTTCAGGGTTTCTTCAACATTGTAAAATGTTTTCAATGGTTTTTTCGAAGGTAAAAAGGTTGAGGAAGGCTGCTATAGATGCCCATGTGCATGAGGCCAAAGAGTTTATATGCATGTACAAGAGGACCATATGGACAGTATGAGTAAGGACATTATACGGCTGTTTGTGAACATCTGATCATCACATCTATTATATGGCCATAAGTATTATTATTATTATTATTATTATACAGGATTTATATAGCGCCGACAGTTTACGCAGCGCTTTACAACATTAGGGCAGACAATACAAGTACAATACAATTCAATACAGGAGGAATCAGAGGGCCCTGCTCGTTAGAGCTTACAATCTAGGAGGGAGGGTCAAGTTATACAAAAGGATAATAGCTGTGGGGGATGAGCTAATGGAGAAAATAGTGCAGTTATTAGATGGAGGCAGGATAGGCTTCTCTGAAGAGGAAGGTTTTCAGGGATCGCCTAAAAGTGGATAAATTTGGAGACAGTCTGACAGATTGGGGTAGGGAATTCAAGAGGATGGGCGAGGCTCGGGAGAAGTCCCGGAGGCGGATATGGGAGGAGGTGATGAGGGAGCTAGAGAGCAGGAGGTCTTGGGAGGAACGGAGATGGCGATTAGGTTGGTATTTTGAGACTAGGTTAGTGATGTAGCTGGGGGCAGAGTTGTGGATGGCTTTGTAACTTATTGTTAGTATAAGTATGTGGACACCCTTCCAAATTTATGAGTTCAGGTATTTTTAATGTGAAGGTCACTGTTAACGCAAAGACATTAAAGCAAAGACCTTTTAGATGACTTTTTTGTTCCAGCATGATTGTGCCCTTGTGCACAAAGTCAGGTCAATAAAGACATGATCTGTTGGGTTTGGTGTTGAGGACCTTGACTACACAAAGCTATGACTTCTCCTGTAATGAACACCTTCAGAATGAATTGGAATGACAATTGCTAGCCAGGTCTTCTCATCCAACGAAAGGAACTGCCCTCCCAAATACTCTTTGGGCAATTCCCACAGATACTCTCCAAAATTTTGTTAAAAGCCTTCTCAGACGAGGACAAGCTGAATTTGTAAGGCTCCATTCACACCTAGGCGATGTGAATCACGGCGATTCTGCCGGCGATCCCAAAATTAAAGCGGGACGCATTTGCGATGCCATTATTTCTCAAGGGCACCCTAAACGCAGTGCGATTGTGCTGTGACTGTCGTGCGAAAAACTGTGCTGCAATCAGGGTGCGATGTTGTCATCCAAAAGAAGCTCCAACTAGAAGGGCCTGCCCGATTGCATACAAATTGAAAGTGTTTCGGTTAGAAGGGCCTGCCTGATTGCATACAAATTGAAAGTGTTTAAGTTTGGCCTCATATTATAGGGTTTTGGTAAATCTAGAGGAAAATTGTACAAGAAAGTTGTGTATGGCCAGCCTAAGGACCCATACACACTATTAGAGCTTTACCAAAACCATATAATATGAGGTCCACTCCAAAGACACGCTGGTAGGTTAATTGGATCCTGTCTAAATTGTCCCTAGTATGTTTGAATGTGAGTTAGGGACCTTAGAGTGTAAGTTCCTTGAGGGTAGGGACTGATGTGAATGTACAATGTATATGTAAAGCGCTACGTAAATTGACGGCGCTATATAAGTACCTGAAATAAATAAAAAAAAAAATTAAAAGGGGTCAAACCTTAAGAGTTTCAATTTGTATGCAATCAGGCAGGCCCTTGGTAAATCTGAAGACACTGTCTTGTGATCCACACCCCATCGCCACACTGCACACCCAGGCAGATGACATCACTATTTTTAATTTCAGTTTCTGCAGCTTATTGTGTAACCAGCCTACTCAATGGACAGGTTATGCTGTATGAGCAGGAGGATAATGCAGGAAGCTGCAAAGCTGAAAAAGCAAGTGCTGGTGGCAGGGGGGTGTGAATCACAAGACTGACTGAGCTGAATTACAAATCATTTGGCAGATTTTCATATATATAGATTTCAGCTGTGTATTTTGCTGCTTGCCTGAGGCCATACAAGATCACGCCTGCTTCATTTATCACTAGAATCTACAAGCTGTTATGCTAAACATTAACACATTCTAGAACAGGGCTGCTTTTCGCTCTCATCCTCCAGTAAGTTAAAAGAGAAATCAGATACAGATAAACATGACTCCCAACAGAGAAGAGTTATTATTCTTTAGATTATGTGAAATTGTAGCGGCATAATTAAATAAAAATAAGTATTACTAAATTACAGAGTGTGCTGATGTAAAGGAAGTTTTGTGATCGAGAGTTTGATCATTTAATCTGTATGGCAAACTATAATTCCTCGGAAGTGTGATTTGCAGCGGAGGGTTTCCTAATAAATCATGTCCTAAGGAGAAGTCACTTGGTCTGCTTTGCACTTTATAGAAAATGCAACGCATGAATTTGTGTAAACTACCAGTGATTTAGCGTACAACTCTAATAAGGGAGAGTGCAGCGAATAATCATTCACTCTTCGGTAAATGTAGCGCTGAACAAAAAACATGAGAATATTAAGTGTATCCCACACAAATGAAAAGCTTTGTGTTCTTCTCTGGAGGCAATGTAAAGTGTTTAAAATAGCAGTGTTAGACTGGATTAAATGAAAGTCACAAACTCCTAATTCTTTCTGCCTTTAGCATGCGTAGACATTTATGTGGATTCACACAAAATTATTTTTACACAAAGGTGTGAGTAAATATTAAATCACTAATTTTATTACCATGGATCTATAGGTAAAATTAAAAATGATATATCCATTTCCACACTGTAATTCAATCATTTCCAGCCTTCACCTATTAATCGGAATGATCTTGACATTTACTTCTTGAATTCTGGGTATTCACAATGCCCCGTGAGTAGGCATTGTGTCACATTTTTCACAGAGCCTGCCTTATGAACTACAGAGGTGGTGGGAGGAGGACGTTCAGGAGGCTTAGTCAGTACAGGAATCACTGCATGCAGGCAGCAAGGTACCATGGGATATGTAGTCCACTGAAAGTAGACAGCAGAGAAGAAGTTGCAAAGCATGCAGTGAATCCTGGAAGTGTTAAAAAGAGGTGTCCAGCAGACAGGCAGAGATTTTTTTTAAGTAAGCTTATACTGGATTGATCGATTTGCTTTAGTACTGCGGGTCACTAATTTAGAAAAAGGATGCAGTAGGGCTTCTAGCTATTCTCCAACTTTTCTGATCTAAATAATTGCTTCAGGTTTGTGACACTTTAAGTACTGAATTTAGAGGTTGAGTATGACGACAATCAGCACTTCGTGACAGAGGTCAACAAGGGCAATTTATGTCTTTCATTACTTTTTTTACCACTTGCTGACTGCAATACTTGTATATGTTGCGGTTTGCAAGTGGTTTACCAGGGTTATGGCTGAACCTATCAGCCACAACTACGGTATTTTCTTTTTTTCAGCCGGGGGCTGGCTTTCTCATTGAATTGGTCCAAGAGACACATTAGCCGCTGGATCACATTCAGAAGCAGTGGGAGGGGACATCCCCCTCCCCTCTTGCCGCTGTTTCTCGGGCTTACTGTTTTTACCGTCACGCCTGAGAAACAATCAGACAGTATGGCTGGCTGGTAACAGAGGCTAAGAGAGACCAGATCTTCTCTGATCGCCTCTATGACATTGGAGGACCAGAGCGACGTCATGACGTCATGATTCAATTCCGATCTGGGGCAAAAGTAAAAAAATTTTTTTGAAAAATAAAGATTTTTTTTTTTAACTTTTGCTTTTAACTACTTCAATGTAGTGATTAAAAACAAAAAATGAAAGAGACAGTGTAAAAATAAAATAAGAAAAAAAAAAAGTTAAAGCGCACTGTAAACTTAAAAACAAAGTGGCAGAAAAGGCTTGGGCTTCAAGTGGAACTTTGTTTCTATGTTGTTTCATATGTAAATGTAAGTAATTTAGGGCCAGCTCACATCACAATTTCTGTGTTTCAGATGCGTTTTTGCATGCGCATTCACACACATTTTTTTTAATGTGTTTCAGTGTGTCAAGACATGGGCATTCTAGTGCGCTTCCTCTGCGATTTGCCACATTATGCATTCCATACAGAAAAAATGCAGCATGTTCTACGTTTGTTAGCTGCAATGGAATGCACTGCACTGGTATGAAATATGGCAATTCAAATACACGGAAAACCCTGTGCATAGGATTTGATGCAGAATAAAAACGCACTGGCCTGCATCTGGTGGGAACCAACCCTAACACTTAAAGTAGAACTAGAGGCAGAACTTTTTTTTTTGGCTAGAGTATGGGAGGATTTTAGCCCATGTCATTTAATTTGTGTTGCTATCTGTGTACCATTGGGGATATTTCCCTTCACTTCCTGTCCCATTGCCAAAACAGAAAGTGAAATAAAATCTCTCCAAAGTAAGGAAATTCCTAGTTGTCACCAGAACTAGTGTCCCAATTGGAAGACTTTCCCTCAATTACAGTTCTGGGGACAACCCAAAAAGTGGTCTTTTCTTTTACTTTCACTCTTGGTGATAACGGTCACCAGGACAAATAGAGAGGGTGAAACCCTCTAACAGGGACACAGACACCAATAAAAATCAAAATGAAAAAAAAAAAGTTTAAAGTGGCCCTTGCCCTTCCTTATTTCTATCCCATCTAACTAGATAAAAGCTATGAGGTTTGTCAATAGGAAAAACTATTCCAGACAACTGAAAAATGCAGGATGATATCAGTGTATCTGGGGAGACTTTATGGACATCAGACTTCTGTTCTGTTTTTATACAGAGTTTTCACAGCTGCTATCTAGGGATTGCTAGAGAACTGTGAAATGAGTCTGGATATATTATCTAAATACTGTTAGATGAGATGAGTCACTTTAATGTCCAGCTCCTGCTAAACTATTTTTCTTTATCCAAACAATTACCACCATTATGCATACATGAGTGATTAATAACCATAACAACACAATTCCACCGTACCAAATGGCAGACTGAGGCTAAAAAAACAACACTAATTTTAACTGGAAATGCAGCCAAAAGTTTAGTTTTGCATGAAGTGGGAAGGGTTAAGGCCTCTTTCAATATTCTACTGCTATCTGTGCTCTCAGTGAAGACATTTTGCCTTTCTGTTCCCTCATTAGGAGACATCCTTCAATAGGAACAGAAAAAGCACTCAAAACATATTTTAGAGTAGCAGATCAGGAAGGCTTATAAACTCTGACAAATTTTAATGTTTGAGATTACAATATTGATTCACCTTTTGTTGCACTTTTAGGTTTAATTCACTAATTTAATATTTGCTAAAATATGTTTTCTTCCACATCTTGGTTATGCACATTTGCACATACACACTTTGCACTTTATTTGCATATTTACACAAACGAATATCACTCATATAATCATTCATCAATAAGTTTCTATATCTATTGCTGATTTGCACACATATGTGTCAGTTTGTTTTGCATATTTGCACAGAAGATATATGATCATATTTAGAATTATATTTTATGCTGTATAGTACTGTGGACCTACGCTAATCTTGCTTTTATTTCACTTCTACTAATTTATACTGTTACTGCATGTTCAAACTTGTTTCACCGTTTGTGTATCTATTTGAGCAACCAAGATGTACAGCGGTTAGGTATTTTTAAGTAAATAGATAATTTTTTAGGGGATCTTTCACTTAAAGACGAATGATGATTGCCCACCAATTACATTGCCTGACCTAATCTGGCTGGGTATGTAAGGCTACAAGAAAATGGCAACGAGCAAGCTTCCCGATGACGTATTGATCACAAAATGCATTGAGGCTGCGCCTGCGCTCACTCATACTGACGTCATTTCCGATACGGCTGGTTCAGGGTTTTGCTGTAGTGGAACGCACCCTGAGATGTGGAGAGATGCTGTTCCTGTCCCTGAGAGATTGCTGTACATGTTGGTGCTAGCACATTAGCACCTTGTAATGTAAGTGGGCACTTTACCACCATTGGCACCTGGTTTACACCAAAGCATAATGCGCTATGTGAATTCTCTTTGTTTTTACCGAGTCCTATTGCCCTGTGAGCTTAAGGATATACAGTGGGGCAAAAAAGTATTTAGTCAGCCACCAATTGTGCAAGTTCTTAAAAAGATGAGAGAGGCCTGTAATTGCCATCATAGGTATACCTCAAGTATGAGAGACAAAATGTGGAAACAAATGCAGACAATCACATTGTCTGATTTTTGAAAGAATTTATTTCCAAATTATGGTGGAAAATAAGTATTTGGTCACCTACAAACAAGCAAGATTTCTGGCTCTCACAGACCTGTATCTTCTTCTTTAAGAGGCTCCTCTGTCCTCCACTCATTACCTGTATTAATGGCACCTGTTTGAACTTGTTATCAGTATAAAAGACACTGTCCACAACCTCAAATAGTCACACTCCAAACTCCACTATGGTGAAGACCAAAGAGCAGTCGAAGGACACCAGAAACAAAATTGTAGACCTGCACCAGGCTGGGAAGACTGAATCTGCAGAAGGCAAGCAGCTTGGTGTGAAGAAATCAACTGTGCGAGCAATAATTAGAAAATGGAAGACATACAAGACCACTGATAATCTCTCTTGATCTGGGGCTCCATGCAAGATCTCACCCCGTGGGGTCAAAATGATCACAAGAACGGTGAGCAAAAATCCCAGAACCACAGGGGGGGGACCTAGTGAATAACCTGCAGAGAACTGGGACCAACGTAACAAAGGCTACCATCAGTAACACACTACGCTGCCAGGGACTCAGATCCTGCAGTGCCAGATGTGTCCCCCTGCTTAAGCCAGTACATGTCCGGGCCCGTCTGAGGATTGCTAGCGAGAATTTGGATGATCCGGAAGAGGATTGGGAGAATGTCATATGGTCAGATGAAACCAAAGTAGAACTGTTTGGTAGAAACACAACTAGTCGTGTTTGGAGGAGAGAGAATGCTGAGTTGCAACCAAAGAACACCATACCTACTGTGAAGCATGGGGGTGGCAACATCATGCTTTGGGGCTGTTTCTCTGCAAAGGGAACAGGACGACTGATCCGTGTACATGAAAGAATGAATGGGGCCATGTATCGTGAGATTTTGAGTGCAAACCTCCTCCCATCAGCAAGGGCATTGAAGATGAAACGTGGCTGGGTCTTTCAGCATGACAATGATCCCAAACACATCGCCCGGGCAACGAAGGAGTGGCTTGGTAAGGAGCATAACAAAGTATTGAGATAAACTTTTGATATTGACCAAATACATATTTTCCACCATAATTTGCAAATAAATTCTTTTTGAGGACTTTTGTTGTATTATTATTATGATTTTTTTTGTGTGGCCAATTATTATGCATTAATATGTTTAAGTTATATGTTTATTTGAGTTAGCGCCTACCTTTTATATATTTCAAATGAGTAGAGTTTACTGGAAGGCTGATTTAACTCTTAACACTGTTGAATCTATGGATGTAGATTCATAAAAAATGTTGGGCCTTTTGTGAACAAGCCTTCTTTTCTTTGTTGCATTGACATAAGAAGTATAAGAATTATGTTGTATACTCCATAGCAGCAACAACCTGACAGAGGTTCTAACCCTTCTCTAAAAATTATGTTGTGGCTGAAGCTCCACATAAAAAGTCATTAAATCTTTTCTTTCCCCAGCCTGGCACAGTGTTCTATGGTTCATAAAATGTGGTGCCTTTATGAGCATTTAATCTGTCAAGTATGCCAAATAGAAGTAGTCGTCTGGAGAACACATATGCTATAGGGATGTCCACAGTAGATAGATACAATGCCCACGAGGGCTCCATATAGAACAGCTCTGCTCGTATACTGTCAGTTGTAACTGATGCTAATAATGGGAATTACAAATAGGCATATACAGAATTATGCGACACACTGCTACAATTTTAGAACAGCCATTACCGAAACAACTGCCTGGGTACGTAAAATGTTTTAATGGTTTCCGCTAGTTTGCAATTTTATTGCAGAAGGAGGAAAGCAGGGGGAGGAGAAGGGTGTCTGGTGCTTCATCTGCTGTTTTACATTATTATGCTGACTATCACAAGTCTTTATTATCAGCTCTAAAAATAATGCAGGATTAATCTGTCCAGGCCGCTACATAAATGGCACCCAAAACAGTGATAAGTTTTAAATGAGCATGTAAACCCAAAAGCCCTATATTTATACTAGAAATCTTTATTTTATATCACCCTTTCATGATTAAAGGGGCCAGTAAACCTAAATTATGACTTAGTTTATATCAACAGTAATTAATAACAGCTTCTATGAGCTGTGGATAATCATATATGAGGCCAGGCATTTCATTACACACATATGACTTCCTTCCCAACAAAGGGCTACTGCAGACAGCCTTCTGTATAAAGAATATAAAGGGCTACTGCAGAAGATCCTTCATCATAGTGTGTTGGATAGGCTACATTCTGTCCACAGCTGGACCGCTCTCCAGGTGGTAAGGGAGTGCCTATCAGAAGGGGCCACAGGACATGAAGGGAAATCACAGGCAGTCCATACAGCTTTGGGTTGCCTATCAGCAATGCCTCGCCCTCATTCGGCTCACTATACACTTTAGAAAGATTACTATATATGGTAGTCATTAGAACAACCTGCCCAGCATCATTAACCTGCAATCAAAGCTTGTCGAGCCAGATGGTGCCGTCAGAGACATACACATTCCAATCACTTACATATAAAGTGACCCATGTAAAGTGTGTACTGAGCCAAATTTGCGGCCCAAGGCTATATGGAGTTTGAATGAGATCTAAAGCTGGTCATAAATGGATTGTAATTCGACCGGTTTAGCAGGGACTGGCCGAATTTCCATCCATCTATGACTGTTTCTGTTTGTGAGAGGTCGATGTAATGATCAACTTCTCATAAATGGGCTTGTTAATCAGTGTATTCTGATAGCAGATGAGTCCCCGCTGCCAGAATAAAGTGAGGGGGATTTCTCTATTCACCTTGCTTGTGTGGATGGGGGAATCTGTTCAGTTTTTTTTCAATTGCTGGCTGATCGAAAAAACTGACCCATGCATGCCCAGCTTAAAGGGGTTGTAAAGCCAGAAGGTTTCTTATCTAGATAAAAATCCTTCTGTGTGCAGCAGCCCCCCTCGGCCCCCATAATACTTACCTGAGCCCCGTCTCTGTCCACGAGTGTCTCTCCCTCCTGATTGGCTGAGACACAACAGCAGTGCCATTGGCTCCCGCTACTGTCAAAGTCAGTCATCCAATCAGGAGAGGGTCGCGGCTCCATGTCTGAATGGGCACACAGAGCTCTGACTCGGCTCCGGTGCCCCCATAGCAAGCTGCTTGATGTGAAGGCACTCAACAGGAGGGAGGGGCCAGGATCACAGAAGAGGATGACTGGGGCTGCTCTCTGCAAAACCACTGCAACAGAGCAGGTAAGTATAACATGTTTGTTATTTTTATAGAAAAAAAAACAACAAGACTTTACAATCACTTTAAGCTTAAAACAGAACTCCGGCCAAAATGTTTTTTTCCATGTCCTTGTTGCTGATCTCCTACCTTCACCAACTTTGTCATCTATGTTCTTCTGAGCTCTGTAGTTCCTCTGTAATAGGCTGCGGAACTTGCTGAAAAACCATTATTGCCTGGTGACTTCCTGTTTGTAAGACCGCTGGCTGGTATTCCTCTTGTAAGCTCAGCCAGCGGTCTGACACGCCCAGTTGTTGTCCTCTGAAAGCGAGCAGGGATTTCTATTTCCTGTAGTGGGCGGAGGGGGTCTCACAGCCCCCTGGTTTGTGCCGCCCATGGAGGAGGTGTCCCCCTCCTCTCTTCTCCCTCCTCCTCTGCTCCCTGCCAGCAAACTGCACCTCCAATTTTTAGATTTGCCATAATTTTCTGTCTTAGGGACAACAGTCACCAAGACAAATAAAGAGGGTAAATCTACTTATAGGGGACACAGACAGCAATTAAAACTTAAATGAGGTTCCAATTCTTCCCTACTTCATCTAAAACTGAAAACGGAAACTTTTTCGGCTATCAGAGTGAAGGCTGTAATTATGAAAAAATTGCTGTCAAAAGCATTGCACAAACTACGTGAGCAGCAAAGGACATTTCAGAGGGAGCTCCATATAAAAACAACATGCAGAACACCACCACTTTAGTCAGAGCTGGCTTGGACACAAGGAAGCAATATTTTACCAACAAGTGATAAGAAAGGATTGACAAAGGTTGGCAACTATTGCAAGCTTGCCAATCTTTTCCTCTTTTGAAGAAAGATGTCAATTGCATGTACGCAATTGGGTCTGGCGAGTTGTTTGAGAGATTCTGGTGCTTGGTGCTACAGACAATGAGCATATGTCTCCCAGACAGTTGTCACATGATAAACATAAGCTGCCTATGGGAAGCCAAAGCAACCTACTTTTTTTTTTGCTATATATCGCGTCAAAACTGTCAGTGTCAATTACATTAGGGTGATGGAAAAATATGATTATCTTGTGTCAAAGATTAACATAATTGTTAACCAATTGTGCCAACAACAACCATGACAATATTCAGAAGCTGCAAAGCAAAATATTGCTGATCTCCCCATGTTGGTCCCCAACATAGGAGGTAGAAGCAACTAGAAAGTATATATGATATTTCCTTTTTGTACCTATACTCTTTTGAGCATTTATTTTTCCATTTTGCTGCAACTAAAACTACTGACCATTAGGACACTTCACAGAATGGCTTAACCTAAGTTGCAGAAAGATTTAAATATATAAATTAAATTAATATTTAATCAAGCTAACTCATTAATGAGTACTTTACCCTTAGGCACAATTTGCTTATGGAAAATACTTAAAAACTATTTAAGCCCTGAATTTGCCTGTTCCATGTTTGCTAGGTTTCAGTAAAGTGTCTGAGATTGCATGGTGAAAGCCTCTTACGCTAATTATAAAATATATTTCCATAATTGCATTAAACTGGATGGGATATTATCTGATAATTACCACATTAGGATTTGTTCTGACACACAGCCTCATATATAGTGATTAGAACACAATTTCCAAAGTTCTGCTGAAACATAAAAACATGATTTCTAAATGAAGAAGGAATTAAAGGTGGAGATTAGAGAAAAGGAATTTAGAAAAAAAGCCAGGTAATTGAAAGTCTTATGTGAATTGTTTTCACTTTTGGATAAGCTATGTCAAATAAAATCATTTACTGTATGCATTTTTTTTGTATAACGTGCTTTAAAAGTAAATGTATGGAGGGCCACCGATAGGAGATACACCTGTACCTGTACTTCTATACTGGGCCACATGGGATTAGCAGGGAAGTCTAGGCCTGCCAGGAACTGCCTGTGGACGACCCCAGTAGAGTGTCACACAGACATCCTATGATTTTTAAAGCTGAATTTCAGGAAACAGCCTCTGCACCTGCAGGCTCCTCTGTGCTGCTAGACTGGTCCCCTCAGTGTCTTCCTCCCATACCTGGCAGTCTAAGGTCCTGCCGTCATGAAGACCAATGCAGAGTCCATAGGCCTGCACTGGATGTGAGGAAGACAAGAGACAGTACACCACCAGAGCAAGTGGGAGCGCTGTCTGCCAGAGTGGATTAAGAAAATTGCTTTTTTTTATTTGAATGTTTTTTAAATTGTTGCTAATTAGGAATCCTATAACTGATAATCTGGCAATAACTGGGCACACATTGGTCCTGGGATAGCCGTTTTACACATTGTGTATCACCCCCTAGCAGAGACTGGAGCTGATGTCCAGTCGCTGAGTGAGTATCTACCATCTTATTGGCTCTTCTGCCTGTCAGTCTCTAATGGGTGAGTCGAGAGATGCACATGACACCTGAACACGTAATGGATAAGCTGACTGGCTCAGCTCCTGGGCTGCACAGCTTTTTAACTTTCATTCCCACAATCAGCACCCTCCTTCCTCTTACAACAGTCACAATCCTAATCTAATTCTTATCCCCCTGATTCCAAGAACTGCCCCTCTTCTCGTGTGCACTCTGTAACAAGCTCAGTTGTGTCCATGACCTTTTTATCTCCAACTCCTTTGACTTACTTGCTGTTATTGAAATCTGACTTCAGGAAACTGTCTCTGCCTCTTCAGCTGCCCTCACCCATGGTGGGCTCCACTGCACTCATTCACTCAGATGCAGTGGACTAAAGGGAAAGGGAGTCAGATTTCTTCTATCCCCAAGAAACGCTGTTCAAGTTCTTCCTACACCTCCATGTCTACCCCTTCCCTCTTTTGAAGCATTTGTTTCCTTTCTCTTGGTCCTCCCGGGCCAGTGTCATGCTTCATTGATGACTTCTCTGCCTGGCTGCCTTATTTGCTTTCCTCTGAAATGTCCATTATCATCCCTGGTGACTAACATCCCTGTTAATGTTAACACACCAACTTTAAGACAAGATTGATACATTTCGCGGCAAGAGCTCTGCTGTCCATATACCTCTTCCACTCAACAAACCATGTGTACCAACACATTGAACACTTTTCACCTTTGATCAGGTTATCATAGAGGAAGTTTCTTTACTTCTGTGTGATGCCCAGCTAACCACCTTCCCTTTGGATCCCATTGCCTCACAACTAATTTTCTCACCGCCTTAATCTCTTCTATGCTCTCTACTGTAATTCACATCTCCAATCCCTCTCTATCTACTGCCCCCCCCCCCCCCCCCCCCCACACACACACTCTAAAACATGAATTGGTCACACCTCCTGTATGAACAATTTAAGAACAATTTAAGACTCACCTCCTTGCTCCTATTTCCTTCCAAGCTTCTAGAATGTCTAATCTATAACTGTCTGAGCCACCACCTCACTGTTAACAACCCCTTCAATCTGGCTTTCACACGTAACACTGCACAGAAACTGCCCTCCTAAAACTCACCAATGACTTACTGACTGTAAAACCAATGACCACTATTCTGTACTTATACTTTTGGACCTTTATGCTGCCTTTTGACCACCCACTCCTTATAAAACTTCTCTCCTCCAGCATCCAAGACTCTGCTCTTTACTGCGTCTCCTCTTACCTATCTTAGAGCACCTTTAGTGTTATGTACAACTCAATCTCCTCCTCTCTTCTTCCCCTTTCTGTTTAAGGGTCCCCCCAAGGCTCTGTCTTTGGGCTCCTTCTATTTTTCTAAATGGGTTGGTTAATAACCGCCTACTTCATACTTACCCCCTCCCCCCTTCCAAAAATCTCCATTAACAGCACTACAATTAATAACTCTCTCAGATGCTAGTTGTAATCTTGGACTCTGACTTCTCCTTTCAGCCCCACATCCAATCACTTCCAAAATCTTGCCACCTTTAACTCTACCTCCCTCTTTATTAGCCTAGCTCTACACAGGTTATCCTTCCCTCTGTCTATTGTGAATGCTGTTGCCAGACTCATCATCCTAACCAACCACTCAGTGTCCGCCAGCGCTTTCTGCCAATTCCTGCACTGACTTCTGCTCGCCAAACATATGAATTCGAATCACAACATATAAAGCCATGCACAGCTCTGTCCCAAGCTACATCACCAACCTCATCTCAAAATATCAACCAAACTGCCCTCTTCGCTCCTCCCATAGAACTCCTGCTTCCTAGTCTTCTCATCACCTCCTCCCATGTTTGTCTCCAGGATTTCTACTCCTTCCTCTGGAACTCCCTATCTCAAACCATCTGGCTATCTCCTACTCTGTTCAGTTTTAGGCAAACCTTGAGAACTCAATTCTTTAGGAAAGCCTATCCCACATCTACCGAACAACTGGGATTTTACTTTCTCTATCAACTCATCTGCCCACAGTCATTACCTTCACAGATTGTAAGCTCTCATGAGCAGGGTCCTCTGAACCCCCCTGTATTGAATTGGATTGTAACTATACTGTTGCCCCTAATTTTGTAAATAGTTGCGCAGACCGTTGGCGCCAAATAAACTCTGTATAATAAAAATAATGATGGTATGCCTGTAGTCACAAGCCCTTTGCCCAGCTCTGCAGAATGTGACTGACTGCAGCTCCCGGCAGTGTTTCTGGGCGATGGACAGTATAAGAGGGGATATATTGGTCACGTGACTTTCAATAAAAGGAAAAAGGTATTTAAAAAGCATTTTTGATAATTAAATATGATGCGCTAAATGCAAATTCATAGCATACACTTTAATTCGAAAGAAATTAAACCTTCACCATGATCAGTGCCACATATATCATTGTTTCAATAAATCTCTTTGCTGCATTAAAATTTGTGTTGCTGGAAACACCGGAATAAACAGAAATCACTTTATAGTTCTTCTGGTAATCGCTTTGGGGGAGGAAGAGCAACAAGACAATTCTGTGTACAGAAAAACAAAGGCGACCGCTCCACTTGGAAGCCCATGTAAATGAAATTGAAAGAAAGTAATTAGATCAGATAAAGCTTTGCTGTATTCATATGATAATCTTGCTGCCTCAGAACAATGTTTCACAGCTCCATCATCTGTAAAGGGTCAGTGCTTACACTTTATCTGCGCTTGGATCTCATGTCTGAAGCTTGTGTGAATGGTAATGTGCTACAAGCCAAGGGCATGTGGCAAATAAACATGGAAGAAAATGTCTTCTGTCTTGGGCAAGCTAAAGGCTGTTCTGAGATAACAATGTAAACATAATAAATATGTATCTCTTGTGAGACCTGTATGATATGACTTAAATAGAATTATATGGACTCATATCCAGGGAGACAAGGCAGTGTTGCTATAATCTGCTATATGCAGCCTTCTGATTATCTTTGAACAATGTTATTAAATGGGATCAGCATTGAATCAATTATTGTCTCTTTTTCAATTTCAGATAATGTGTGATATAAACATATAGTTAACCCTTTATACTCATGCTCAGAACAGTACTTTGAATGAAGTAAAAAATAATCCAGACCTAAGACCATCACACTATTTTTTTTGGTCCTTTTGAAGGTTTCACAGTGCTATGTGCAAAGCACCGTTAATTTACTTATTCTGCAGTGTCTAACAGACAACATCGGACCATTAATCATTACTGGTAAAGGAGCTTACTTTCTAATGTCCATACCACAGTCATATCAATATGAACAATCCAGGACCAACTGGGATAAGCTGCTTAAGGTGAACCTGTGCTCACACCATGCAGGGCAAAGCATTGGGTTCAGCTTAATGGCAGTCCCCCAGCAGTTTATACACACCTTCCTCTCTACTCTGGGAGTGGAAAAAAGAAGACCTGTGTGTGCTTCAAGTCACTACTAACAGCTTACACAAGTCTTAGGACACTCTCCCTGACCCTTCATGTCATCCCTGAGTACCCAATTATCAAGCACCAATTCTGTCACATGGGAGGAAGGAGAGCCGGTCACATTATCCCCCCAGCATGGCCCGGCCAGTGCACATTGCACGACCACTTATTTATTTATTTTCTCTGTCACTCTTTCACTTTTGTTTGTGTCTTTTTTTCTAACTAGTATGGAGGGTGCGAGTCCTCGGGCTTGCCCTGATGTCTAGGGGGAGAATGAGTGGCTCTCAGGCTCCTTCCTCCTCTGACCCTTGGGGTCTGTCTTTGGGAGAGCCCCTCGACCTAGTTCTCGGTCGGCTTCAGCTGGCCACGAGGAGAGGGGTCCGCCAGGCCTTCTGGCTAGGTGAACCACGTTGAACCCTTTGTCCCTGTCAGGAGCCATGTGCCCCGGGGGATCAGGGAGTGGAACTACCCCTTTGGGGGATGGACAAAAGCACACCCTTAGGAGTACTTTTTAGTGTGTGTTTCACATGCACTTTTTTGTTCACTTAACAGTATTTCTGTTTTAGCTTTTTAGCACTACCGCGGATTCAAAGAAATGGGGAGCAAAGGTAAAGTAGCTATAAACTGCTGCAAGTGCTCTTAGTAAAATTATTCTGTTGCGTTGCTCTGCATGGGTGGGTAGGAAATGATCTGTCAATCTAAATTCTGATCCTCCCCCTCAACAGTGATAACAAGCCCAAATATGGTAATATGATCAATACTTAAATGAAGCTGAATCAGTATTTTCTCCAAGAAAAGTATTTCTGAGTATGTCAGCCCTTTTATTACTTTTATCCACCCCTTAGCAATATGTTAACCTTTCAGTAAACGTTCACTTTAATGTGGTTCTAAAGGTACAAAGTTTTTTTTACCTTGAAGAACATGCAAACTCAACATTTCATATACCTGATATGTGCCTGCTGTACCATGTGTATGAAAAAGTATCCTGTTCTCTTTGTATTGCTTCCTTTGTTTTAAAACCCTGATGTTCCTGTCAGTCCCTCTGCTTTCCTATTAAAAACTGACCACACTAGGCAGGAGAGCACAGCATGACCAGTTTTCTGGCTGTGCCTAGAACTCAGCCTGCTCTCCTCCAATGATCAGACTTCTGTTGACAACAACCATTCACTGGGAAGAACAGTGTGCTGCTGCTTCTCCTCTCCCAGCTCTCTAAACTTCTTATGCAACTGAGAACAGAGGTCATGTGATCACTTATTAAAAACGTATTGATAATGTTTTGTTTTAAGTATACACAAATGTTTTGCCTTTCATTTCTATTTTAAGCTGAATGGATTGTTTTACAAGGTGATGGTTCACATATACTTTAATGCATTCTATGCATTAAGGTAAAAGACTGCAGCTCCCCCCCCAAATACTTACCCAAGCCCAATCTAGATCCAGCGATGTGCAAGAGAGCAGTGTCTCACTCTCTCACCCCATTGGACAGAGAGGCAGCAGCGGGAGCCATTCTCTCCTGCTGCTGTCAATCACAGCCAGTGAAAGGAGAGAGGGGGCAGGGCCGAGCCAAGCTCTGTCCATCAATGGACACAGCGAGCATGCACAAGTGCCCCGGAGCAAGCAGCTATATGGGCATTGGGCAGGGGGAGGAGCCTGAGGCACAAGCTGGGAACTCCAGAAGAGGAGGATCAGGGCTGCTCTATTCAAAACCACAGAGCAGGTATGTATGGCATGTTTGTTATTATAAAAAAGAAAAATGGTCCCTTTAGAATAATTTTAAGACCAGTCACTAAAAAGTAAATCAGTAAATCAGAGATGATTGCTTTGAATTACAGAAAAGAATTTTATATCTAAGATTCAATCATTAGCAAATGTGGAATAAAAATTGAATTTAACAATCTAGAATATAACAATCTATAAGTAATAAAGACTCTTGGATATCAGAGCTCTTTATTATTAGGCTGGAAGATTACTAAAGCTGGCCATGCATGGATCAAAATTTGGCTGGATCACCAGGGACCATCCAAATTTTGATCCATGTATGGTCACTGTGATGGAACAAAAGTCGATCTACAAATCCACTTCTGTTCAACTCCCGAGTTTGAAAAGTTCTGCTCAATCAGTGCTGCAGGCTATGGACTGCAGCACTGATCTGTGTATTCTGACAGCGGGGGAAGTCTACCCACTGTCAGAATATAAAGACACAGAAGGGAGGATTCCCCCATTCACCTCAAATGTGTGGATGGGAGAATTGGGTCAGTTTTTTTTTCGTTCAACCCGCTGCCCCTCTGACTCATCTATGGCCAGCCTAACAAGTAGTCGAGGCCATAAAGATTTGTTAGGGATTGAAAAAAACTCCCTGGTTGCAAGTACCAAAAATAGCATTAGGATAACTGAAAAGAGCACACAATATATAGCTTAAAATGTTTTGCTATAAATTAGGGGTCATTAAAATGGAGGGAGCGAGGGGTGTTTGGCGGCCGAGCCGTGCTCTATGTATCTTATGGACACACAGAGCACGCACAAGTGCCCCCACAGCAAGCAATTTGCTGTGAGGGCACTCGGCTGGCCAGGAATGCCAGCGGAGGACCCGAAAAGAAAAGGACCAGGGCTGCTCTGTGGAAAACCACTGCACAGCGCAGGTAAGTATGACATGTTTTGTCAGGGCCTGGACTTGAACCCAGAACCTCTGCTGTGTCAGGTAATGACTCTTCTCGCTGAGCTACCCGAGATGCTGGACAGCACCCTATCTGATCCATTGGACAACCCTGCTGAACCTTGAACTCTTTGCCCCACCCATGAACTTCCTGATTTAGGCCATGTCTTCGCACTTCTTGTTTGCCAGATTATTGTGCTCCTTCAGCCAGTATCTCGCTCTTGTCTTCCCTGCTGCTGTCCATATTTTGCTACTACTCGTTATCGACCCTTGGCTTGTTCCTCCACTACGCTTCTGCCTGATCCCAACCTGCAACTACTGACCTTTTGGTTACTATGCTTCTGTTTGATCCTTCCCTGCTTGTCCACTACTGGACCCTGGCTTGCTCACCCCTTCTGGTGGGGCGGTCCCAAGGACTGCTACCTGGTACTAACACACAGCAAAATCCATCTCCACCATCAGGAGCTCTGATGAACACTGATTAGTACTTAGACTCGGGCACCTCAGGTGAGCCTACGTCATCCGCCAGGGTGACTGCCTGTATACCTATCCTGCTGGTCGGTGGTAGTCCTGCTACTGCTATAACAACTAGTCTTCGAGCCTGACCCCTGATCGTGACATGTTTGTTATTAAGATAACAAACAAATGTTTACAATCACTTAAAGCAATCCAGCACCCACTGTCATCTTCATCTTATGGTGATATCAGCACATACATGGCACATTCTACTTCACTCATTTAAAGGAGGTGCTCATTACTGCAATGTAGGAGGCCAGAGACAGCTTAGGTATCTCAAGCAATGTGGCAATTCAGAAGCATTGTTTCTTATTATTCAACCTTTATGTAGCCTTTCAGCTTGAGATTCCTAGGTTTTTTTCATACCAGGAAAGCTATCTGCATGCAGTTTTTTATGTTTCTAGTATATTTATGTGGCCTTCTTCCTCCTGTCCCTGTTTTACAACCCAAAAACAAACAGACAGATTAACCAGCTGCATATTATTCTAACTATGGTTAGACTGTAATCTGCTTCATAGTCAAGGACTGATGAGAGGCTCTATATTCTGACATGGCACCATACATTTTTGAAAAGGTGTTTTTAAAAGTAGAGAAGGATGCCTTTTCTAATGTCAGATTCTTACCAGGGTTGCAGTCTGTGAGCAGTGAACAGATGGAGAGGAGAACTTTAGAAATGGTTAATGCTGGGCTCCAGTTATCTTTCAGGATATCCAGACAGATGACTCCTTGGCTGTTAATGTTGCAGTGGTAGATCCTCGTCCGAAATGTCACCTACAAAACACAGACAATCTGCAATTAATTATTTCTAGTAACATTTACACAATGTCTATTAAAGGATACCTTTGCTGAACTATGAGAATCAAATCTGTACAACACTTGTATCTTTTTTTAAGGGTATCTGTCAATTTTTAAACAGACATTATATTCTTTCATGTATGAAATGTTGTGTCCCTCTCCTGTCAGATGGAGTGACAATTTATACACTTTCTCTCAATGTTTGACAATGTAGCTTCCTGCACTGGCCATGAGAGGAATGGAGACGTGTGGGCCTAAGGCCTCAAAAACACTAGCCTTGAAAACAGACGACATTGAGAAAAAGTTGCATTCATGGTACATTTGTTGGTTTTGCAGAGCTGAATAGAGCTTAACTGATGTAAACGCAGGCAAACATGAATAAACGCATCTAAATGCAACTAAACACATGAAAAAAGTGATCTGGGACGCATGTACATAGTTTACACTTCCCAGATCACTTTTCCTGCGTTTAGAAAAGCTAAAGGCAGAAGTACCAGTATGTAGGAGATCTTAGTAGGAAAAGGACAAGTGATTATGCATATGAGCTGGGGACTAGTCTGTGGCTGCAGGAGCCTGTGTATTTCATGTCTGGGCCACGGAAGCAGCCATTTTTTTTTATAGATAAGACTGAATGTTATTATGTAAAAAACAAACTGCACAAAAAAGGGCATCAACCAGAACGTACAAAAACAAAAAAATTAAGAAATGCACACTAAGGCTCCGGTCAGATCTCCGCTTTCCGAATCTCGAGCGGAATTGCAGCGATTCTGACTGCAATTTCGAAATAGCGGCAAATTGCAGGAAGCCCGTGCGCTCCCTGTCACTTTCAATAGCACTCCAAATGCGGCTTGATGTTGCAAGAGCTTCTTTTGGGCGACAGGCGTCTCACGATTCTCTTTGCGTGATTTTACCGCGATTGTCATCCGATACACCAAAATGTGAACAGAGCCTTAATCAAAGAGGTGTGAACCATAAAATCTCAATCTGAAATCAGGCTTTTCTTTCCTAAATTGTGTAACTGTGTTTTGCTACGCTGTACCCAAACAAAATTGATATCCTTTTTTTCCCACAAATAGAGATTTCTTTTGGTGGTATTTGTTCACCTCTGCGCTTTTTATTTTTGCGTTATAAGCAAAAAAAACCTGACAATTTTGAAAAAAAAAAAAATATATACATATATATATTTTTTACTTTCTACTATAATATATAGCCAAAAAAAAAGTAAAATAACAAATTTCTTCATAAATTTAGGCCAATATGTATTCTGCTACATATTTTTGGTAAAAAAAAATCCCAATAAGCGTATATTGATTGGCTCGCACAAAATTTATAGCATTTACAAACTACGGGATAGATTTAGGGACTTTTATTTATTTATTTATATTTTTTTACTAGCAATGGCGGCGATCTGAGATTTTTAGCAGGACTGTGACAATGCGGCGAACAAATCTGACCCTAAGTGACACCAATACAGTGACCAATGCTATAAAAATGCAGTGATCACTGTATAAATGGTAGGGAAGAGGTTAACACTAGGGGGCGATCAAGGGGTTAAATGTGTTCCCTGGGAGGTGTTTCTAACTGTAGGGGGAAGTGTTACACTGGAGGAAAAGAGAGATCGTGTTTCAGCTTAGCTGAAACACAACCTCTCATTTTTCCTCCCTGACAGATCAGCGGTGTGTATTGTTTACATCAGTACACTGCTGATCCGTCTCTCTTGTAAAACAATCGGTGGACCCGCTGATTGGCTCCTGCTGTATCCAATCACAGTGGGAGTGGTGCGCTGGCGCCCCCCTAAACCATGTGCACGAAATCACGTACGCGATTCCACGCAGCCGGGCCGCCTTGCCGCAGTATATGTAGGTGAGGCGGCCCGGAAGCGGTTAAACAAGTCACATCATTTGCAGATATTAGCTGCAAATGCACAACTTTTGGCTTATTCTTTTTACAGCAGCTGTCAAATTAAATTGTGTTTCAGGGGAAAAAGAGTGGTAGAACTTAGGAGGAGAACTAAGCACTTGACAAATTTGCTTTGAATCTAGGAGACAGTTAAAAAAGTTAGGAGCCAGTTTTTTCCTAACAAAGCGTTTTTGCAATATGGCGCTGGGCTACTTTAACTGAAAATTGCGCGGTCATGTAACAACTGTACAATGACTGACTTGACTGGCCCGCAGAGTCCTGACCTCAACCCGACAGAACACCGTTGGGATGAATTAGTGCAGAGACTGCGAGCCAGGCCTTATCGTCCAACATCAGTGCCTGACCTCACAAATGTGCTTCTGGAAGAATGGTCAAACATTCCCATAGACACACTCCTACACCTTGTGGACAGCCTTCCCAGAAGAGTTGAAACTGTTATAGCTGCAAAGGGTGGGCCAACTCATCATTGAACCCTACAGACTAAAGCCTCATACACACGATCGGATTTTTGGCCAACAGAGCGTCAGACTTTTGTCCGAAGGGTGTGTGCCTGGATCTTGTCTTGCATACTAACGGCACACAATTGTCAGCCAACAAACACGAACGTAGTGATGTACTACGAGGAATTTCAGCTACCCTTTGGGCACCTTCTGCTAATGTCGTGTTTAGTAAGCATTGATTCCGTGCATGCGTGTTTGTACGTTGGACTTTTGTGTGATGGACTTGTGTACACACGATACGAAAATCTGACAACAGACCGTTGTCTGCCAAAAATTTACTAGCCTGCCATCCAACATTTGTTGGCGGAAAGTTGGACAACAATTATCTGATGGAGCATACTAACGGTCGGATTTTTAGGCAAACAGTCTGTCATCACACAATTCCCTGCCAAAAATCCGATTATGTGTACGAGGCTTAAGACTGGAATGCCACTAAAGTTCATGTGCGTGTAAAGGCAGGCGTCCCAATACTTTTGGCAATATAGTGTGTAAATATATATATATAGCCACAGAAAAAAAATGCCAATATTACACACAATTTGCATAAAGTGCTACTATAACTCAATTATATAATTTTAATACACTGGAGCATGTAAAGAAGTTTTAATATTTCATCAATTGATAAATATGTAACATTTCAGGAATTTACAAGAACGGAAGATAAAATGAAAGGGCGGGGGGGGGGGTGTGGCGTGCGAGGGCAGGGTGGGCACTATTTTCTTTCGCAAAGCTGACTTTCTGACAATTAATGCCGGAGAATAAAACTGCTACTGTAACTGTCATTTTTTTTTCCAGGCTGCCTATAATGGCATTTCACACATAGTGACAGACTGTACAGCACTGTCAAATAATGATGTAATGCTTTCATTTGGGCTATTGTGGAGACCTAATTTGACTCATGAGTTGACTCTCCATAGTCATAAGTGTAATTACATCCATTGTGCCCAGCACCTCATTGATGACTTATTTCAATTAAAGGTGTCCAAGTTTTGCAAAGCTTTGTTACAATAAATAAAATCATACCTCATCCAACACAAAACAAATAAATGTTGCTTTTACTCTATTACATTTCACAGAGCTGGAAATAAAACCTACATCCTGTGATTCACGAGCACATAAAAGGTGACAGTCTGCTGACTCAGAAGGGAGTTAAGTGATGCTTTTCTTACACCTTTCACTACTAGACAAGTTTTTCCCTTAGATAAAATTGGGCCAGTAATACGTAAAGACTGGACTGCCTAAAGCTACAGTAGATCAAAACTAGGGCTAAAACAACTAATCGATTATGAAATTAATCGATTACTATTTTCATAACCGATTAAATGGCCAGTAACAATCGCTACTGTAAATATTACTTTCACAGTTCTACAGTAAAAAAAAAAAAACAAACCCTTACAGTAGGGATTATTTGCTTTTTTTGTACTATAAAGGGCTAATTTTAGTTTTTTTTAACCCCATTATGTTACTAAACGTCTTAGGCCTGGTTCACATCTATGTGTTTTTTTCCTTTGGACAGCACTGACATCAATTCCGGTCTCGTAGGAACGCCCTCAATGGTGTTTGCTTCATCTTCTTACAATTTCAATGACTGTTTTTAACTTACTTTTGTAAGTATACCTTTTTAGCGCAATAAATTTGCTTTCTTAGCATACTTCACTATTGGTCCCCCTTTTTTCTTCCTTTTTGGGTACCTGTTTGGTATGGCTGAGCATTTACGTTGAAGGATCGTTTATCATCTCATCAGTGAACCTGCCATCCTGTGTCGTTCTCTGGATATCGTTCTAAGCCTTATTGACTCCCAGACTGAAAAGCTGGGTGTCATTGTGATTTGGTGAGTGGGGACACATGTGGGGGTGCATTGGTTTGCCTGAAAATATTTTTTTGCAACATTTTCTGCTACCGAAGGCCTGCACAACACTTCAGAGTGATGAAGCTTCCCTTGCACCAGAACAGGACCAGATTTTAATAATGGTCTCTGCATCCAACTATAGTTTAATTCCAGGCATGCAACAAGCAGCCTACATCACAAGGGCAGATTTTTCTGTAACTACGTCACAAATTCTTGGACAACGAAGGGCTTTACAGCCATTCCTGTCCAGGGCTCCAAAATGCCAAGTCTCTTCTCCAGCTCCTCTGTCTCTACCTGACTTGGATATCGATATGTTTGGCATAAAAGGGAAGGGAACGAAAAAAACATGAAGTTTAAGATTCACACAATGTGCTTGCTAATGTGGGTCTGCTCATTCCTGCTGTGCACAAAAGCTGCCACATTGCCACACTTAATACTCCTCTGTCTTGCCATGCCTCTTTGGGTACAAAGAGACCTGCTAAATCTAAAAAGACAACCCCCATTTATGAACACATAGAATAGGCAAGCTGCCTCTCGGTTTCCTCCAAGGGTGTCAAAAGTGTGCCTTCTTGTAAGCCCTCTTGAGTTGTTGTCCTTTGCTGGGAAGGTGAGGATGGATCATGTAGTCTTCTGGATTATTCAATGAAATTTTAAATTTCTGGTTATGAGAATCGTCATTCAGTTTACAGTGGTAAATATATTATTGCTGTATATATAGAAGTTAGTGTACGATGAAATGTCGTTTGATGCATTTCCTTAGAGCAAACTACCCATGACTTCATAGGTGGAAATGTGTTAGGATTTCAATATGGTACTTGTAATGTAACAACCATTTTTGTATTGTGTTCAATGCTATACTTGGAAAATGTATTGATTCGGTAACCAGAGCTCATATTTTAATTGAACATGACATTGAATATTACTTTGTTAAAAAAAAGTATTTTATCAACAAATATGTATTTTGATACTCACTATATTGCTGCTAAAAAAAACCTTGGGGGAATCCTTTCATAGTATAATATGGGTCTGCTCATTCCTGCTGTGCACAAAAACCTCAACATTGCCACACTTAATCCTCCTGTCTTGCTATGCCTCTTTGGGTACAAAGAGACCTGCTAAATCTAAAAAGACAACTCCCATTTATGAACACATAGAATGGGAAATCTAGGACGATTGGGTCACTCCAAAAATATTTTCACTCCTCTGAAAATCATTGCTTGTCAGGGCTGGGCTCAGACCTTCCTTCTCTGAGCTGGCCGTTCAGCTGTCAGCTAATTGCCAGCTCCTATCTCTCCACAGTGACTCACCTGTTGATGATATCCTGCTTGTATGTCCTGCCTACTTAAGCCGTCCAGTCCAGATCCTCTCTCCTTTCGCCTTGGTCACATCTCTAGAGACGCTCTCCTGTGTTCCTGTTAAAGACTTGCTTGGCTGACGTTCCTTCTGGCTCCAGATCCTGCTTGCTGTTCTACTACGCTGATCTCTGGCTCCCTGACGTTTTGGCTTGTCTGACTATCCATTCCGGTTCCTGAACTCTGGCTATGTTTTGAATACGTTTACTCTGTTTACCTTTTTTATTATTATTAAACAAGTGTGATTTAACTGTACTTCTGTCTTGGTCTGATTCATGGTTTCAGACATTGCTGAACTCTATCCAGTTGATGAGTTTGCGAATAAGTGGTCTGTAACAGTAGTTGACCCTGCTGTCTCAGTCTTAAACAAATTTCTCACTATACCAATTGAAGGTGTTCCATTTTCAGAGATTCTTCAGATAGGATGTTTGAAAGCCTAGTTGTTGGCCACCGTTCTCATTCATTGTAAGGGGATGTCTCAACATCTACCAATACTTTTGATTTATTTAAACATTTCATAACTTGGAGTAAAGTACAGGACACAGGCCACTCTCCCTTCTATTCCTTGATTACTCTGTACTGCTTGCTACAATACCGAGGACTCACACAGTGGGGAAGGGTGCCCAGGAGACATATCTTCAAGAGCTTTGCAAGTGTCCAATCACCTGAAGTTACAAACCTATAACCCAGGGTCTATGAATACTCAGCATGTGTCCTGTACTGTACTCCAAGATATGGAATTTTTTAGTGGAAATTCCTATTCCTTACCCCTAGTGTACCAGGCCATTTTTGTTTGGGAATAATTTTTGAAGGATCTGGTTGAGATGTGAAATGGGATATTAAAAATATAAAAACATACTTGGAATATGTTGAATTGTAATATTATTGACTGATCATATAAAATTTGCGGATGTCAACCTACACCCTATAGATCCTCGCACTGTAAACAAATGCAGTCACTAGTAGGTTTTTTTTTTTTTTTTAAACATTTGTTCCTAGCGTCATGATGTGAACTTATGAGTTAGGTCCAGACCATCAGAGGTGGTGTTTATGACAAGTTGTTGTTTCTTTCATGGGAATTGGGAATATGGGTGAATTTCTCATTTTCTATATTTTTCTAAAATAAAACTGAAGTATTATTATACCAAATATAGCCTTAAAACCATAATCTTTTTAGCCAGGTCTATTTGTTTTTTCTATGCTGAAATTTGAAATGGGCCTCATGGAGCAGAGTATAATTGCGTTTGCTGTGTCAGGCATCCAACTGATTTGCTTTAATTCACCAAATAATTTGAGGTGAACACATCTCAAATGTGTTCTGAAGTGATCTTCAGCCATTTGCAAACTGACCTCAAGCTTATCTCAGATGCAAGCTACCGGTATGGGTTTGACTTGCTTTCGAGGGTGAAAGCTGACAACATTTGACCTTTAATTTATGGTAGAGTGAAACCCTGTAATTTACTGTGCTACTTACTTTCAAACAGCAATATAATGGTTAGTGTACATGGCCATTTGTGATCAGTTAAGAGGTCAGTTTAATATCATCTTGGGGTCAGTTAGCGACTTGCATCTTGTATGGAGAAATTACTAAATGCATGAAAAAAGGCTAATGTACACAGGCATTTCTGTTTTGCTTTTGACATCAGTTTGTAAAGCAGTTCTTTGTACAGATGTGCAATGCAGTCTATGAACTTTGAATAGAATCTTACATGTTACATTATTGTGGTTCTGGCTAAGCATTGTATTGTTTTGCTTTTAATCTTCCATGTAAATGTGAACACATGAATTTGGAAAAATGATGTCATCAGTCTGCTTCTCCCAATGTCTCCTCCCCCAACTTTGTAACATTGCGGAACTGTGGCAACCACCTTCGAAAATATAGGGACTTTAAGTGCAGCTCCTGGCATGTTCAAAGGTCCACACTATAGACTAGTATTTGTAAATTTGCTATTAATTAACCCTGTTACAGAAGCTTGCACATTAAAGCTGAAATCCAGGAATTAAGCCAGTTTCAAAAATGTGCCAGATTACTATGGGTTAAAGTGGTTGAAAACCCTCACATATACCAAGTAAAGTGACTATCCTCAGGTGATAACACAGAGATGAAACAAATACCCCTACGCAAGTTGTACCTGTTTATGTGCGGTCTTCTCTACATGCGTGCTGAATTTACAAAGCTTGTTTGAGAGTTCAGAAAAATCGAGAGCACAGTGAGGAGAGATCTGAGAGTTGATTGGATGGAAGAGACACATCCCCCTTTCACACAGCACACTGGAACTGAGCCGAGGCTGTCAATATGCTGGGGGGGGTGTCAGGAAAACTTGTCAGAAGTGATTTATGCTGATAGCAGAGGAACTAAGCAGCAAGAAATGACAATTAGGGCTCCTAATTGAGACAAGTACACACTGTAGAGGGATATGTTTGGTGATATTTAATGTCTGAAGTCTTACAACCACTTTAAGTCTAATGGGTTGCATGCCACTTTGTTAATTTATCACTTTAGTTTACAATTTACATTTTTACTGAGCACCAGGAGCATAGCTATTACTATATTTTCAGTGCTCTGACTCTGGACCTTCTGGTTTCAGCTCCAGCAGTTGCAGAGCTGCTCTACCTGCCCTTTCCCTCCTCCTGCCCAATCAGAGAGTGCTTTGTATTATGTGCATCTATTCACAAAATACAAAAATCCTTCTGTGAATGGACAACAGCGGGGACAACAGGCAGAGCTGCTGCTGTGGGAGAAAGCAGCATCTCTACTATCAGAGCGTTGGGAATATAGCGATAGCTGTACTCCTGGCACTCAGTAAAATGATCAGTTGTAAATTGTATGCATCTCTTAAAGCCCCCCACGGAAAAATTAAAAGTCAGCAGCTACACATACTGTAGCTGCTGACTTTTAACCACTTCAACCCCGGAAGGTTTTACCCCCTTCCTGACCAGAGCAATTTGGCACTGCGTCGCTTTAACTGGTAATTGTGCGGTCATGCAATGCTGTACCCAAAGCGTCCTTTTTTTCTCCACAAATAGAGTTTTCTTTTGGTGCTATTTGATCTACTCTGCGTTTTTTATTTTTTGCGCTATACACAAAAAAAGAGCGACAATTTAAAAAAAATATATATATATATAAATTTAACTTTTTGCTATAATAAATTTCCCCAAAAATGTTTTTAAAAAACAATTGTCTTCATCAGTTTAGGCCAATATACATTCTTCTACATATTTTTGGTAAAAAAAAAAACGTATATTGGCAATCAAGGGGTTCAGCGTGTTCTAACTGTATGGGGATAAGACTGAGTAGGAGAGGAGACATTTCGCTGTTCCTACCTACTATGAACAAACGACATGTCTCCTCTGACAGCACAGGGATTTGTGTGTTTACACACACAAATTCCTGTGCTGGTGCTCGTGCACGCGACCGCGCGTGGCCGGCAGCCATGTGCACCAGGTCCCCCGGCGTGCAGCGGCGCACCTGCGCCCTCTAGCGGCTCTTAAAGGAACCCCGTATATATACACGGGGTTTCGCGCAGAGGTGTCACTGTGCCGCAGTATATGTACGCGAGCCGGTCGGGAACCGGTTAATATTAAAACACTTAGCTGTCCTGGAATTCAGCGATGTCGGCACCCCAGCCCAATGTTTTCATCGGCTCTCGGGTACTGCCGCCACCATAGTCTGTAAGGGAAACTGGCAGTGAAGCCTTGTGGCTTCACAGCTGAGCCCCTACTGCGCATGCGCGAAGCACTCTGCACTTTATGAATGGCCCTGTGGTGAGGAAGGAGACCGAACTTATGAAGTACCTCGCCGCGGTCCAACTACAGTGGAGATGGGTACCTGTCAAAAACAGGTACCTGTTCCCCCCTCCCCCCCGGAAGGTGGCAAATGTGGCACCAGAGGGTGGGAGGAGACAGATAAGCAAAACGTCCACTTTTGGGTGGAACTCCGCTTTAACTTAACCCATAGCAAGCCTGCACATTTTAGAAGGTGGCTGAATTCCTGGAGTTCAGCTTTAAATGGGTCATGACATCTGAAGCTAGTGTTGGTCAATTTATGTAGGATATTATTCCGCACCAAGATTGAAAGTGCAGTGCTGCTGTCATCAGGAGATTACCCTACAGGTTCCTAATGGTTGGTAGTTGAGCATAACCTACCCATGATATACCGTCACAGTTCTAGGGGTGCCAAAAAGCGAGGGGCCTAGAACAAGACAGCAGTGTATAAATGCAGTATCAGGGCATTAAGGTCCACCTGCCCTGCTTCCACATATATGCATAAGGATGTCATAAAGGGGTTAATAGGATCAGGATTTATTAGGACAGTATTTATATCTCCCCTAGCTCTTTTGTTCAATGGAAGTTTAACTCGGAGAGCTTTTTCCTCTTCTCGTGTTACATTGCATTGCACTGACACAGGAAAAAATGTCTCTTTGCATAAATTACCACTAAATGCTGCTGGTTTCATCTCTAAAGCTCACTGGAGCCACTGGGACTAAACGGCCACACGCAGCTTGCAGGCCATGTGCTGTTGTAGAATGTCACAAAGCAAGTACAAATGGATCAGAATGTAAAGGTTAATACACAGACATTAGGATTTACATGATTGTGATATATAGGGGAAGGGTTTTAGTTCAGGGAGAATATAATGACCCCTGATGATGTATGAACAAGATGGCTCTGGTCGCCTGGAAAGTTTAGAAATTAGAAATACTGCCAGCTATGATGTTATGTCACTTTCTTAGGCCAATTATTTAATGCCCTGGCTAATCAATTATTCTACCAAATGTCCTCTAGTTTCTTTTGAACCTTCCTATCTCTTGGATTGTAATATATTTGTGTATGCACAAGATACTGCACATATAAGTGGCAGTTATTTGCTGTAAATGGGCTATTTTTTTTAATGTACTCCAGACATCCCATTCTATAAAGAGAAAAAAAAAAGAATACCCCCCCCCAGTGAGATGGTACTTCTGGCACATACCCTTTCTGGGGTTCTTTCAATAGCTAGAAAAATCTGATGTTCGCCTCCATATGGATTACAGAAACAAAACACAGATTATGAATTGCCTGAGCTGAATGAAAGCAGAACAGACAAGAATAATAGCATGCGGGGAAGCTCCACATTAGTTATGTGATATAACAATAATTACATTTACATTGCTAAGCTGCTGAAGGTTTTTCATTAAGTCCTATCTCATTATTATGTTTAAAATGAAACCACCTTGGGTGTAAATCATCTGTGCAGAGCTATAATAATACATTTATATTGCATGGTCTAATGCAATCACATACTTAATTTATGTGTACAATTAATGTTTGTTTTATACAGTATATACAGTGGGGACGGAAAGTATTCAGACCCCCTAAAATCATTTAAGTTCATTTTTTTTCCTCATTAATGTACACACAGCACCACATATTGACAGAAAAACACATAATTGTTGACATTTTTGCAGATTTATTAAAAAAGAAAAACTGAAATATGGTATGGTCCTAAGTATTCAGACCCTTTGCTGTGACACTCATATATTTAACTCAGGTGCTGTCCATTTCTTCTGATCATCCTTGAGATGGTTTTACACCTTCATTTGAGTCCAGCTGTTTTTGATTATACTGATTGGACTTGATTAGGAAAGCAACACACCTGTCTATATAAGACCTTACAGCTCATAGTGCATGTCACAGCAAATGAGAATCATGAGGTCAAAGGAACTGGCTGAAGAGCTCAGAGACAGAATTGTGGCAAGGCACAGATCTGGCCAAGGTTACAAAAAAATTTCTGCTGCACTTAAGGTTCCTAAGAGCACAGTGGCCTCCATAATCCTTAAATGGAAGATGTTTGGGACGACCAGAACCCTTCCTGAAGCTGACCGTCCGGCCAAACTGAGCTATCGAGGGAGAAGAGCCTTGGTGAGAGAGGTAAAGAAGAACCCAAAGATCACTGTGGCTGAGCTAAGGAGATGCAGTCGGGAGATGGGAGAAAGTTGTAGAAAGTCAACCATCACTGCAGCCCTCGACCAGTTGGGGCTTTATGGCAGAGTGGCCCGATGGAAGCCTCTCCTCAATGCAAGACACATGAAAGCCCGCATGGAATTTGCTAAAAAAACACCTGAAGGACTCCAAGATGGTGAGAAATAAGATTCTCTGGTCTGATGAGACCAAGATAGAACTTTTTGGCCTTAATTCTAAGCGGTATGTGTGGAGAAAACCAGGCACTGCTCATCACCTGTCCAATACAGTCCCAACAATGAAGCATGGTGGTGGCAGCATCATTTTGTGGGGGTGTTTTTTGTAGGGACAAGACGACTGGTTGCAATCGAAGGAAAGATGAATGCGGCCAAGTACAGGGATATCCTGGACGAAAACCTTCTCCAGAGTGCTCAGGACCTCAGACTGGGCCGAAGGTTTACCTTCCAACGAGACAATGACCCTAAGCACACAGCTAAAATAACGAAGGAGTGGCTTCACAACAACTCCGTGACTGTTCTTGAATGGCCCAGCCAGAGCCTTGACGTAGCCCCCCTGGCGGTTTTCCCGAGTGTGGCTCGGGGTTAAAATTCAGTCCCATTAGCGGTAACCCCGAGCCACACTCGGGATCGCATTGCAGGATCCTGGGGCGGCGTTACTTACCTTGTCCCCAGGATACTGCGATGCCCCTCGCAGTGTCTGTGGGCTCTGTCCTCTGCCCGAAGCCTCTCCGTGCCAGGCTCTGTTCCCTGCGAGCGTCGCGACGCACGGGGGCGGAGCCTGGCGGCAAATTCAAAAAACTGTAAAAAGCATAACACATACAGTACTGTATTCTTACAGATTACAGTACTGTATGAAATGATTTCACATCCCTTTTGTCCCCAGTGCTTTGTCCTATGCCCTGCATGCAGTTCTATATTATATATACTGTTCTTTCTGGCTGGAAACTGGAGATTGTCCATAACAACCAAAAAGTGTCCCTTTACGTCAAAAATAGTTTTAGACCAGCTAGAAAACAGCGATAGTAAATTAGAACACTTGCAGAATTGAGCGATAGTGAATCGTGGGGAAATTTATTTTATTATTATTTTATTTTTATAATTATTTATTTTTATTTATTATATTATAATTTATGTTTTTGTGTTTCAAACTTTATCATACCTGGGATATCTACTAGACTCTTGTTTGGACAGATTTAAGTGTGTTATTGTTAAGAATTACAGACCTACAATATAAAACGCCAAATTTCCATGCAAAATAATTGTACCGCTTTCAGCACCTAAAATCCGAAATAATCATACCGCCAGGGAGGTTAAACCCCATTGAGCATCTCTGGAGAGACCTAAAAATGGCTGTCCAGCAATGTTTACCATCCAACCTGACAGAACTGGAGAGGATCTGCAAGGAGGAATGGCAGAGGATCCCCAAATCCAGGTGTGAAAAACTTGTTGCATCTTTCCCAAAAAGACTCATGGCTGTATTAGATCAAAAGGGTGCTTCTACTAAATACTGAGCAAAGGGTCTGAATACTTAGGACCATGTGATATTTCAGTTTTTCTTTTTTAATAAATCTGCAAGAATGTCAACAATTCTGTGTTTTTCTGTCAATATGGGGTGCTGTGTGTACATTAATGAGGAAAAAAATGAACTTAAATGATTTTAGCAAATGGCTGCAATATAACAAAGAGTGAAAAATTTAAGGGGGTCTGAATACTTTCCGTCCCCTCTATATATATATATATATATATATATATATATATATATATATATATATATATATATTTCATGTTCTAAATGTTTATATCCTCCCCTCACCACAATATATATTTTAGGGGATATAGAGGTTATTGTCTTCCAAAATGATCCAGTAATCAGGCACCAGGTTACATATTTTATCATGGTTCTTATAGATTTTTTTTCTTTTCATTTAAATGAGCATGGCTTGTTTTTCCAGTTTAAAGCTTTGTTAGAGCTGAAATCCAGTAAGGAAAAAAAAAATAATTCACCAACTAATGCAGTTTATAGGCCTCTTATAATCCTCTGGATTGCAGAACAGAGAAGGCTGGGCTGAGGGAAGGAGGATCAGAAATAGCCAATAAGGTGTACTGCATGCACATGTGCTGATAGGATCGGAGAGCAGAATAAGCAGACAGATGAACTTACCAATCTTCTGCTGAAAACGCACTGCCCAATCACAGGCTACGGGCAGATGGGAGACCTAGCTAAATAACTTGTTTTAAACCCAAAACCAGAAAAATATTTTACAGCTTACTGCTCAGATGTATTGGCTGCATTAATTTTCTTTTTTTAGACTTCTTTTATTTGTACCTGCTGATCCTGTCAGTATGTTTGTTATTTTTCCACTTCCTTCAATAGATAGAAAGTTGTCCATCTAATGTTGAAGTTAGAGTGTTGAGACAGATCATTTAACACTGACAGGGGTCCTGACAATGGTCAGATTTTTATTCATTAGTGGGACTGCTTCAGCAGTCCCACTAATGAATTTTTTTGGCTCTTTTGGTTTTTATTTTTTTTGGCTCTGTGTAACTTCTGCATACTTTCAGCTATTAAAACCATTCAACTTTTAACATGTTCAGCTCTTTCAGCGAATGATGGGATTTCTTCAACTTTTTTTTTTACTATTTATACTTTTTAAAATATTAAGCTTTTTAACACTTTTTTTAAACATTGAAGTGAATGAGAGCATGTGTCAAATCCTTAAAATCTTCTTATGATCCCAAAAGTTTCAGCTGCTTCATACTTTCACCTACAGACTCCAAACAAACTTTAAAATGTTCACAAAATATTCTGCTATCTGGCTATATCTTTCCAGTTCGATAACTGACAGTTTTTGTGAAAAAGCTGTTTAAGTTTAGTGATCATTTCAGGAAATTTTTTCGATTAAACAGAGTGTGTATTGGGCTGCTTAGAGTGAATGATGTCATAGCTAGAGCACAGAGCCTTAAAAAAATGATCTAAGTTCCTTCTCTATAAATTGCTCTCACGCCCATAAGATCTACTTGTCATACACAATTTATACATCAAAACGTAGGTATTTTTGTCTAGTTTCAGTTTTGTGATACGCCTTTTACTTTTGGCTGGTTGAGCTTCCAAATGACAAGAGTTCTACACTTTCTTCCATTGACTGTCCTGTATAAAATTCTTCACATTTCCCAGCAAAACACACAGCCAACTTCTTTTTGAAATCGCTGATATGTCCACATTTTTAAGTTTATCAACATAAATTTTATACTGATACATTCACAAAGGCCGTGTGTCTCTAACGGTGAAGTCGCTGTTTCCATAGCATGTACTGTTGTGGATTTGTTTGAAGGGTTCTCTCACACTGTCTCTCACTCATTAGGTGTGGGGATTAGTGATTAAAAAGCTTTTCAAAAAAACCTTTAAATATTCCACATTTTTCATTCATTAGTGGTGGTGTTAAACTTTTTTAAAGAAATTCATGTTTACTTTAAAACCATTCCTACTTTTCCAACTATTCTCACTTCTTCAACTTTTTTATAAGGTATTCATCCAGTTAGCTTTAGCAATTCAGCTAATCAGCATTCCCACTCATTTTTTCCAGGAAAAGAATTTTCTAGTTTATGTAAAATCTTTATCGCAAAAGAAAATGTTGCTTTAACGCCTCTAAAAAGTGATAGCTGGAGTTTAGCTTTAATTTGTTCAGAATACATTGATCAGGGCTAAAGCGGCTGATCGAATGCTGGTTTTCCATCAGGACCATTCAACAGAACGTCAAAGAACAATGGGGTAGCCCCTAGAAGTGGCACATCTAAAAGTCCTGGAGTGATGGATAGAGTGGCAACCTCAGCCTGGACTCCAACCAGGGAATCCAGGCTGAGGTTGTCACTCTATCCATCACATCTAGATGTTCCACTTCTAGGGGGCTCTCTCACTGTTTTTTGAAGCTCTACAGGAAACAAGATGGGTTCCATCCCCTGTCAGTACTCTAGAAGCAGCTGCGGAAGCATTGACTACATACCCCCTCACCAAGGCCATTATGGCTGAAACAAGTTAACTTCTGCTGTACATATTTATAATTTGGACTTATTAAAGAGCATGTATGGAGTTGCGGATTGTCTTCTATCTAGTCATCATCGGCACCTTTTTTTCTATTTTCGGCTGGTAACTTTTTGCGCCTATTATTGGCACATTTTTTTTTATTGGCAAAACTGTAATAATCCTATTTTCTTCCAATAATTTTTGATGGATGATATATTGCACATTTACATCAGTTATTGACCTCACAAAGGTTACAATCTAAGGTCCCTATTACACATACTAGGGCAACTTTAGAATGGAGCCAATTAACCTACTAGCATGTCTTTGGAGTGTGGGAGGAAATCCATGCAGGCACAGAGAGGACATGCAAACTCTAGGCAGGTAATGTCATGGTTGACATTTGAACCAATAAGACAAGTGCTGCCCTTTGATGTAGGATCAAAGGGATTGTAAAGCTTTGTTGATTTAAAAAAAAAAAAAAATAACAAACATGTCATACTTACCTCCACTGTGCAGTTTGTTTTGCACAGAGTGGCCCTGAACCTCTTCTGGGGTCCCTCAGCGGCGCTCCTGGCTCCTCCCCGCATTTAGTGTCGACGTTGGAGAAGCTTTCTCCTACGGTGGACACCCATGCGGGCGTGCTCCCGAGTCCTGCATCTGTGTCCATTCACAGATTGCAGGACTCGGCCCCGCCCCCAGCATCGCATCATTGGATTTGATTGACAGCAGCAGGAGCCAATGGCTGTGCTGCTATCAATCTATTTAATAAGGACACGAGACACCAGCTAGAGCTGGTCTGCTCATTCACAGCTGGCGAAGGATCAGGGTCAGGTAAGTAAAACGGGGGCTGGGGGGGGGGGCTGCTGCAGCACCATAGAAGGTTTTTCACCTTAATGCATAGAATGCATTAAGGTGAAAAACCATGAGGGTTTACAACCCCTTTAAGTCACTTTGCAACATATGTGTGACACGAGGAATGAGAACTAACTGGACTTTATTACATTATATTTTAGATTGAATACTTCCAGGAGTATTGAACTGTATTGTAAATGGCCATCTATCTTTATTTTGTAAAGCACTGTGCAAACTGTTGGCGCTATATAAATCCTGTATAATAATTATCTGTGTGAATCAGATCAAATAAACAGCTTTGCAGGCTAGGAGATTATGTGAACATTTAATGATTTTTTTGGAGAATGCTACACAGAAATCCTATATATAGAAAACCTATATAGCAATCCAGATGAAAATGAAGGCAATGGACTGTTAAAATTTTGAAGTCTTCCTTACTCTTGGGACTGGCAATGTGAACTGTGAGGCCGCATACACAGAGGGGGATGGGAAGGATTTACATTTAACTGAGCTCAGAGGCTGACATGCCAATGCTATATGTGAGAGAAGGAGGGGGGAGAGGGTGCAGCCACATATGTAGTGCTATGCTATATGAATGTCCACAACTGCAGCATGCAGATCTGCTGCAACACACAGGTACATTTTCTGTTTGATTGCGGTTCTGTACACTGTATGTAAGAAATATATATTTTTTTTACATTATTTCTTTATATACACAAAATGTGCTAAAAGATACAGGGCAAAACAAACCACCCTGCAACTCCCAAGACTATAAGGCAGGGGTCTCAAACTGGCGGCCCCCCAGCTGTTGCAAAACTACAAGTCCCATGAGGCATTGCAAGGCTGTTACAAGCATGACTCCCCCTGGCAAACTTGTAGTTTCACAACGACTGGAGGGCCGCCAGTTTGAGACCCCTGCTATAAGGGATTGCTGGGACTTGTAGTTCCTCAAATTGGGGTGGTTTACTTGCCATGGTTCATCTATAACCATTACTTTAGCTTAGAATATGTTTTAATTTTTATGTTGTGAGTAACAGAATACATTTACTAAACATGCAAGCCCATGCTTTCCTGCATAGCAACTTTGAAGCCCAACTCCAAAAAATATAAATTAATAGCCCTGTAGGGGTGAAATACACAAAGCAGTTCCTGCTGCAAAATTTGCCTAGTCTCTGGCTTCACTGCTCTGTGATCCAATATTGGTCTGTTAAAATGACACCCAGCTTCACTCAAACCCTATCCCGAGAGCCAATCAAGCCATCCCCAGCCCAAAAGAGGATGCTGACCAGTACCCACATGACATTACATGATGCCATGCTCTGCAGCATTCAAGAGCACCTGATTGGATCCTAAAGATAGTATTTATGTATGTATACACCAATTTAAAAAAAATATATGTGGGCTGGGGGGCATCTTCAAGGAGAGGGTGTCCTAGCAACTGGGTTTGGGCTTAAAGCGGAACTTTACCCATAACAACTTGATAAAAAATAAGGTTCTTTAGCTAGGAACATACATTCCACATTCATAATTATGCTACCAAAATGAGTGCGTGCTGTAAATTGCCTCCAGCATTTTTCCTGTTTCTTCTTGCTGGAGGCTGCCATTTTGCTAAAGCCCAGAACCCCTGAACAGTAGTAAATCATGAAGCGGAACTAAACCCATCGATTTAATGGTTTTAAAAAGCATTCCTGGAATGCTGGAAATCCTAATGGCCACGTTTGCTTGTTTCCTCAACCAAACTGTAAAACCATTACATGAGTGGTGTCATAATTAATCACATGTGCAGCACCATGGCAACTGCAGATCAAACTGAAGCAGCTTGCTTGGCTGTAAAGGATAAGAGGGTTTATTTCCGCTTTAAGGCTGTCAGCAAATCGGCCTCTACAAACTCGACAGTGTCTAAAAATGGAGAGAAACTGAGAATGTGCGGAGCAGGGTGAGACAATGTATTACTGGGTTTTAAACAGTATGGGCACTTATTGTTATTTTTTTTACATATCTATACCTGCAAAATGGGCCAGCCTGAAGTGATCTAGCAGGACTTCATTTTCTGACTAAAGTTTCCTTTTAAATACTGTATCTCAATATCCCAGTACCAGTTACTTTGTGTAACCCTGCAGAGTATGAAGATGTTTCACTGTTCAGCCAAATACTTGTACATTAATAAAGCGAGCAGAGCCGTTAATAAGAAATTTGATTAAAAAGAGTAATTATTTAAAAAGCCACCACATTTATTTTTGTATTTGAATTTTTTAAAAATCTTTTGGGGGGGGGGTAAAAAAAATTGAATTATGTGGTTGCTTAAGTGTGTGCACACCCTTTTATAGCTGGGGATGTAGGTGTGTTCAGAATTAACCAATCACATTCAAACTCGTGTTAAATAGGAGTCAGTACACACCTGTCATCATTTAAAGTGCTTCTGATTAACCCCAAATAAAGTTCAGCTGTTCTAGTAGGTCTTTCCTGACATTTTCTTAGTCGCATCCTACAGCAAAAGCCATGGTCCGAAAGAGAGCGTCCAAAACATCAGAGGGATTTCATTGTTAAAAGGTATCAGTCAGGTACAAAAGAATTTCCAAGGCATTAGATATACCATGGAAAACAGTGAAGACAGTCATCATCAAGTGGAGAAAATATGGCACAACAGTGACATTACCAAGGACCGGACGTCCCTCCAAAATTGATGAAAAGATGAGAAGAAAACTGGTCAGGGAAGCTGCCAAGAGGCCTACAGAAATATTAAAGGAGCTGCAGGAATATCTGGCAAGTACTGGCTGTGTGGTACATGTGACAACAATCTCCCATGTTCTTCATATGTCTGGACTATGGGGTAGAGTGGCAAGACGGAAGCCTTTTCTTACATAGAAAAACATCCAAGCCTGGCTAAATTTTGCAAAAACACATCTGAAGTCTCCCAAAAGCATGTGGGAAAATGTGTTATTGTCTGATGAAACTAAGATTCAACTTTTGGTCATGATTCCAACAGATTTTGTGCAAAAACAAAACTGCACAGCCCCAAAAGAAAACACCATATCCACCATGAAGCATAGTGGTGGCAGCATCATGATTCTGAGCTGTTTTTCTTCAGCTGGGACAGGGGCCTTATGCCCTGTACACACGATAGGATTTTCCAACAAAAACGTGGATTTTTTCTGAAGGATGTTGGCTCAAACTTGTCTTGTATACACACGGTCAGACAAATGTTGTTGGAAATTCCGAACCTCAAGAACGCGGTGACGTACAGCGCGTACGATGAACCAAGAAAAATGAAGTTCAATAGCCAGTGCGGCTCTTCTGCTTGATTCCGAGCATGCGTGGACTTTTGTGCATCGGAATTGTGTACACACGCTCGGAATTTCCGACAAGTTTTGTTGTAGGAAAATTTGAGAACCTGCTCTCAAACATTTGTTGGCGGAAATTCCGACAAACGTTCTATGGAGCATACACACAGTCGGCCTTTCCGACAACAAGCTCACATCCAACATTTGTTGTTGGAAAATCCAACTATGTGTACGAGGCTTTAGTCTAGGTAGAGGGGATTATGAACAGTTCCAAATACCAGTCAATATTAGCACAAAACCTTAAGAATTCTGCTAGAAAGCTGAATGTGAAGAGGAACTTCATCTTTCAGCATGACAATGACCCAAAGCATACATTCAAATGAATAAAGGAATGGCTTCACCAGAAGAAGGTTAAAGTTTTGGAATGGCCCAGCCAGAGCCCAGAACCAAATCCGATTGAAAATCTGTGGGGTGATCTGAAGAGGGCTGTGCACAGGAGATGCATTCACAATCTGACAGATTTTGAATGTTTTTGCAAAGAAGAGTGGGCAAATATTGCCAAGTCAAGATGTGCCATGCTGATAGACTCATACCCAAAAAGATTGAGTGCTGTAATAAAGTCAAAAGGTGCTTCAACAAAGTATTAGTTTAAGACCCCTTTCACACTGGGGCGCCTTGCAGGCGCTATAACGCTAAAAACAGCGCCTGCAAAGCACTCTGAAAGAGCCGCTGCTGTCTCTCCAATGTGAAAGCCCCGAGGGCTTTTACACTGGAGTGGTGCGCTGGTAGGACGCTAAAAAAAAAGTCCTGCTAGCAGCATCTTTGGAGCGGTGAAGGAGCGGTGCTCCTAAACCGCTCCTACCCATTGAAATCAATGGGGCAGCGTGGCTATAACGCCGGCATAGTGCTGCTGCAGCAGTGCTTTGAGGTGGTTTTAACCCTTTCGCTTTTACCCCCCGCTAGCGGCCGAATAGCGCTGCGAAATTGACAGTAAAGCACCGCTAAAAATAACGGCGCTTTACCGCCAACGCACCCACCGCCCCAGTGTGAAAGGGGCCTAAGGGTGTGCACACTAATGCAACCATATTATTTTAGTTTTTTATTTTTACTTCCCTCCATCTAAAAGATTTCAGTTTGTTGTTCAATTGAGTTGTACAATTTATAGGTCACATTAAAGGTGGAAAAAGTTCTGAAATGATTTATCTTTGTCTCATTTTTTCACATCACAGAAACCTGACATTTTAACAGGAGTGTGTAGACTTTTTATATCTACTGTAAACATACACTACAGTATTACATTACTTATCCTACTATAAGGCAATGTCAAAAAATCTAGGCCTAACAGACAAAATAATTGAATTATCGTCTCTTACCTTAGGTGGTTTGAAAGGATAGTCTGGAGAGAAGGCGATATCAAGGAAGAAAACACCTCCTTCGTACACAGATCCAGGAGGACCTAGTATAGTGGATCTCCATTCATATATGTTATCTCCTTTGGGTCCAGCACTGTAATAGAAACATCACAAAATAATAAACTGGGTGTGAAGTACACATCAATGTTTTAAATGATCTTGAAAATAAAACTGTACTGTAACAAGGTAGCAATTGCACAGTAAAAGTATGTAGATCACAACGACCATATTTGGATCATTATATACTATATAAACCATGAGCTTCAATGTGCTTGTACACCCTGCTACTTGTAGTACCCAAGCTTGACTTCCCCAGCTGCATGCAGGCCCTCTTTTAGGACCATATGGAATTTATAATGGAGACGCACCAACCCTGTCTGAAGTGATTTTTATGTCTTGTTTCGGAAGCAAACACAATAGCTTTTCTTTGTGAATCAAGCCATATCTAAAGTGGACCTAGAATGAGATATATTTTTTATTTTAAGTTAATGCATTCAAGTAATTTACATTTACAGGTATTTTATTACCCCTCACAGAGATCTCAGTACTCCCAATGACAATACCATCATCTGCTTTTCTTTCCAGAAGCTGGGCCATCCTTGTCCCGTCATCACCCAGGGTCAGAATCTACATATTGGACTGAGATTCTGGCTTGGAGAATACATAGTCATGTAAATTCTAGTGGTTCTGGAGGTCCCACCTATGCTAACAAATGTCTGACACAGATAACTGGGGAAGAGGAGACTGAAGAAATGCTTCCTCTTGCCTGCAGCAGACTGATAACTTGATTTTAGCCTAAATAAAATAACGTAACTAGAGCACAAGAATGACTTTGAAGAATAAAAGGCAGCTTTTTTGAGAATAAAATCTGTTGATGTATATTGTGACCTATCAGGAGTTTACCTGTAAAATTACTTAAATGCAACATTTGACTCATTATTAAGTATAAGTGTACCTAGGGATTTTCGAGCTCAGGGATAAAAGATATCTTATTGTACTATTACCATAAAAAGCTAGCCTACTTATATTTTGAGACTGGAAGGTGGCTTGGAAATTTGCATTCTAAGTTGAAAAACTACTGACTCGGTCACTGTATAAAAATTAAAGGAAAGTTATTCACTTCTTAAGTTTTTATTGCTCTTCCTTGTTTCCGATCTGTTTCACATGTGTCATACACAAGACGTTAGGATAAATTCCACCAACAGGGATGCAGGCAGCAATAAGATTTTTTTATTAGCATGAGGACTGTTTAGAAGATGTGTCAGGAATACTGATGGATGTGTTTCCATTAGTGATATTTACCCACACTTCCTGTCCATGTGATGGGTGTCAGTCAGAAAAGAAATATTTATGTTGACACAGATACAATTTAAAATATGAGAGGATCTAACACTTGCCTCAAAATGTAAAAAGTTTTGGTTGGTGTTGAGCTTTAGGTTTTTGGTAAGTGGTTTCAAGGCCAAGTTCACCAGTGGAGATCTCAACAGAGAAGGCACCTGGAATGGGCCTGATGACACAATATTACCTTTCACATGATTTCTTTCCAACCATTAGTCTTTCAGTTAGTTACCTCAGCCTAATTAGTTTTTGTTTGTGGAACAATCCTTTTACATTAAAATGGTCAAAACTCTCACCATTTTGGGGTCAGGGTACCGACTAGAAGGCTGAGAGACATGCCCCCAGGGTGGGTCATGATAGCACTTGTCTACGATGTCTATCTACAGGGGAGACCTGTTTAAACCTACATCATGTTCCTGGGATTACCTTGAAGTTAATGCAGAAAGCCATTATATTTCCCAGAAAAGGGAAGTTGTGGTTACTTTGTTCAGTCTGCTGCCTTCACTATGAATAGCAGATAAAAACAAATTATGGTGGCAACGTCTTGAAGAACTTTAGAGCAACACTGTAGAAAACGTAGAATGTAGAAGTCACGAATATCTCCATACATTGCCAATAATACAACAAACTTATAAAATTAATGTTGTTTAAAATCAAAAGTGTATTGTTTGGTACACCATTGCAAAAAGCCCAGTATAATTTTAAGACTAAGAACTGTAGTCTGTAGCCTAAAGTCTGTCAGTCTGGGCTTCCTTGTGACAGTATACCACCCAAAAAATTAGAAGCTTGTAGTCCAAGATAAGCAATTTCCGCATGTTCACAGCTAGGAAGTCATAAAACGGATGGTAATCTTAGGATACAAAAGTCAGCTGAGTTAGGTTTTTAAGCAAAGTATCAAGAGCCTCAACCTTTGCTGTGATTAGAGAACATGACCATTTATAACTGTGATAAAAAATGGGTTTAATATAAAGCCTCTAAAGCCTTCAGTCACAAAGCATTCAATACACTTTAAAAATCATTTAAATAGTTATTAACAAATATATCTTGCAGCTAATTTAGCACCCACCATTCAACCTAACACTGCAATTTAAAACAACAATCTGCTTCCCAGTCAGCGTATGGTGAAAAAAGAATTCAACGCCAATGGCTATTTCAGAACTCGGCATTACAGGTTACTTATTCATCCCTATAGAAGGTGCAGTCTGCTGGAAACACAGAACAAATGGACAGCACAGCGGTGTAGTGGTTAACACTTTCACCTAGCAACAAAAAGGGTTGCTGGTTCGAATCCTGACCACGACACCATCTGCATGGAGTTTGCATGTTCTCCCTGTGCCTGCGTGGGTTTCCTCCGGGTACTCCGGTTTCCTTCCACACTCTAAAGACATGCTGGTAGGTTAATCGGATCCTGTCTAAATTGGCCCTAGTATATGAATGTGAGTTATGGACCTTAGGTTGTAAGCTCCCATAGGGTAGGGACTGATGTGAATGTACACATGCGTAAATTGATGGCGCTATAAGTACCTGATTTAAAAAATAAAATAATAAATAAAAGCAACATTTTAATACACAGGATTAATTTACTAAACTCAAATAGGCTGTTCACTTTGCAAAGGAATTTTCCTCAGTGCTTAGTGAATGTGGTGACGTTTCCCTTGTACCCAATCACATGCAAGGAAAAAATAAAATAAATAAATAAATAAACAGCATTTGTTCCTGCACATGACTGGATGATGGCAGAGCTTCACCTCATTCATTTGAGGAAAATCCATTTGCAACTTCCATTGCAAAGTGAACAGCCAGTTTGTCTTTAGTGAATCATTCCCATAGCATAAAAAATGCAAGAGCTGTAAAATGACATCCAGATACTCAAAAGCACAATATGGTTTTCTTATAACATGACTTCAATCAGCAATCCAGAGAAAGAAGGGTTAAACCCCAATTTAGAGATGAGGGGCAGGTATAGCTTCCTCCTCATAAAGGATGAGCTCAGGCGTGTTCGCAACCCGCACGTGTAGAGCCCGCCAGGAAGTCGGCACTGCACAGCGCTAATCGCAAGCAGTGAGACGTTTTCCCGATTCGCGGGTGCAGAGCTCTAGAAAAGTCTAATTGCCTGTGACTTCCTGGCAGGCTCTGCACGTGCGGGTTGCCCTGCACGTGCGGGTTGCGAACACGCCTGAACTCATCCTTACTCCTCATCCTAAACTGTCTAGTGACAGTGAAGAACAAATCTTGTACCAGTGTCAGCATATTTTTCTTGAAAGCCTGACTTTTTGTGCTACTCTCCAGAGCTGACAATACCATTTCCAAAGACCAACATTCACAGGAGACTTTGTTTTTCCTTACAAAGGGAAAAATACCGTATATACTCGAGTATAAGTCGAATTTTTCAGCACATTTTTTTGTGCTGAAAGTGCCCCCCTCGACTTATACTGGAGTCAAGCACTTTTCTGCAGGAAAAAATTTCATTTTCCGAACCGACTTTGGGGCCCTGTATCTCAGCGCCACTTGGTGCTAGGAACCCCAAATTTGGTGTGCAAACCCAGTGGAACTGGTACCACAACATATTCAAATATGGAGTTCCTAGCACTAAGTGGCCCCGAGATACGGGGCCCCAAAATCGGTTCGGAAAATGTCATTCTCTGCTGCAGAAAAGTGCTTGACATTTTCTGAACCGATTTTGGGGCCCCGTATCTCAGAGCCACTTAGTGCTAGGAATCCCAAATTTGGTGTGCAAACCCAGTAGCACTGGTACCATAACATATCCAAAGCTGAAGTTCCTAGCACTAAGTGGCCCTGAGATACGGGGCCCCAAATCCGGTTCAGAAAATGTCATTCTCTGCTATAGAAAAGTGCTTGACATTTTCTGAACTGATATTTGGGGTCCTGTATCTCGGGGCCACTTGGGTCTAGGAACTCCAAATTTGGTGTGCAAACCCAGTGGAACTGGTACCAAAACATATCCAAAGCTGAAGTTCCTAGCACTAAGTGGCCCTGAGATACGGGGCCCCAAAATCGGTTCGGAAAATGTCATTCTCTGCTGCAGAAAAGTGCTTGACATTTTCTGAACTGATTTTTGGGGCCCTGTATCTTGGGGCCACTTGGTGCTAGAAACCCCAGCTTTAGAAATGTTATGGTGCTAGTTCCACTGGGTTTGCATACCAAATTTGGGGTTCTTAGCACTAAGTGGCCCCAAGATACGGGGCCACAAATTCAGTCAACTGTGTCCATCTGCAGCAATGTCATTTTGGGGACCCTTTGGGTTCAGAGACCCCAAATTTTGGCTACAGCTAGGGGGCATCTAGGAACCTTTAACTACCGAGTTTGAAGTTCAGGGGACCTATGGCTGCAAATGGGCACAGTGATGCTGCAAATAGGCATTGTTGACCCTCTTTTCCACTTACAGTAGCTGTGCATTTCTCACCCTCGTCTTATACTCGGGTCAATAAGTTTTTCCCATTTTTTTGGTGGTAAATTAGGGCCTCGACTTATACTCGGAACGACTTATACTCGAGTATATACGGTAGGTGTTTTTTGATAAAGGATACCTGTCCCACATACACATAATCTGTCACCTACATACTGTAGGCAGCCATTGTGTGGGCTAATCCAGTGTTTGCTGGCAGCTAGCAACATTGCTGTGGCTTTACGCCTATTTTCCTCAGGCCATAGTAATGTCTTTTGTTTCTAGTGATTTGATAGGCTGCATTCCCAAATGGATTTGTACAGCTTACAATCTGCATGCCAGTACTGTGCAAGGGTGGCAGATACATGCTGATCTTCAGGGAAATGAAAAGTGGTTTTCTACATATTTTTACGTGCTATTATTTTAGTCCCGACCATAATAAATACAGCGGGTAAAATAAGTATTGAACACGTCACTGCTTTTCTAGGTAAATATATTTCTAAAGGTGCTATTGACATTACATTTTCACCACATATCGGTAACAACCCATGCAATCCATACATACAAAGAAACCAAAACATATAAGTTCAAAAATTAAGTTATGTGTAATAAAATGGAATGACACAGGGAAAAATTATTACACACAAAGAAAGGGGGGTGCAAAAAATGCATAAAAAGCCAAGACACCAACTGAAATCTATCAGTAATTAGAAAGCAATCCTGCCCCTCGTCAGTGCAAATTAATATCAGCTGGTTCTGCCTCAACTGATGGCCTATGAAAAAGCGTCTCATTACCAAGGTGTCACACAGGAAACATCTCATGATGGATAAAAGCAAAGAGCTTTCTCAAGACCTTCACAACCTTATTGTTGCAAAACATACTGATGGCATTCGTTACAGAAAAACATATAAACTTCTGAATGTTCCAGTGAGAACTGTTGCGGCCATAACCCGAAAGTGGAAAGAACATAATTTCACCATAAACCAGCCATGACTAGGTGCTTCTCGCAAGATTTCTGACAGAGAAGTAAAAATAATTATCAGAAGAGTTGCCCAAGAGCCAAGGAACACTTGTGGAGAGCTTCAGAAAGACCTGGAATTTTCAAAGAAATCCATAAGTAATGCAACCGCCATGGCCTGTATGCATACCTACCACGCAAAACTCCATCGCCGAAGAAAAAGCATGTTCAAGCTCATTTAACATTTGCTGCACAACATTTAGACAAGCCTCTAAAATACTGGGAAAATATAGTCTGGTCAGATGAGAACAAAATTGAACTCTTTGGATGCCATATACTATGTTTGGAGGTGAAACATCACCCCAAAAACACCATGCCAACAGTGAATTTTGGAGGTGGGAACAATATGGTAAGGTTCTGTTTTTCAGCATATGGTACTGGCAAACTCCATATCATTGAAGGAAGGACAAATGGAACAATGTACTAGGACACTTTTGATAAAAATCTGCTCCCATCTACCAGGATGATGAAGATGAAACGAGGGTGGACATTTCAGCAAGACAATGATCCCAAACACAAAGCCAAGGAAACTTTCAATTGGTTGCAAAGGAAATAAAGCTGCTAGAATGACCTAGCCAATCACCTGACTTGAATCCAATAGAAGATCTATGGTAAGAACTTACGATCAGAGTTCATAGAAGAGGCCCACTGAACCTACAAGATTTGAGGACTGTTTGTGTGGAAGAATGGGCCAAAATTACACCTGAGCAATGCATGCAACTAGTTTCTCCATACATGAGGCGTCTAGAAGCTGTCATTACCAACAAAGAATTTTGTATGAAGTATTACATAAATATCAGTTAGAGTGTTCAATACCTTTTCCCTGTGTCATTCCATCTTATTACACATACCGTATGTTTTTTGGCTCCAAGACGTACTTCCCCCCTGCCCAAAAGATGAGGGGGAAATGTCTGTGCGTATTATGAAACAAATATTGACTAGCCAACAGCCCCCCCGTTGCCACCGCCGTGTTAGAATACCAGGCTGGCCACTCAGTTCCTCTGTGGCAGAAGAGAGGAGGAGTCAGAGTCAGCGGTGCAGCAGCGCCAGGCCAGCCTTTCCGTGAACGAGCGTGGCCCGGCTGCACGGCGTATATCACACTGTGGGTGGAGCGAGTGCTGGCGGCCGCACTGCTGTGCTGTGTATGTGAGCTGCCTGGGCTGGACTGACTTCACTGCATCACACGAGGAATCCGAACCCCCACAGAGCAAACTTATCACTGTAATCTGGACATCAAGGTTTATTATTTTGAATTTTTCTCTTTATGGTTGGCCTGGGTTGAGGTAAGGGGGGGGGGGGTACTTGGAGCTGTGGTCGGGTGCTTTGGATGCCTAATGTACTGACCACTGGCTAAAGTACTGACTACTGGCTAACGTACTGTCCACTGGCTAACACAAATTGGTTCAGAATATTTCTTTTCTTGTTTTCCTCCTCTAAAACCTAGGTGAATCTTGTGGTCAGGTGCATCTTATGGAGGGAAAAATATGGTCACTTTATTTCTGAACTTATTTGTATTGGTTTCTTTGTATGTATGGATTGCATGGGTTGTTACCGACACGTGGCGAAAATTTCATGTCCATAGCACCTTTAGAAATATATTTACCTAGAAAAATGGTGATGTGTTTAATACTCATTTTACCCGCTGTATATAAAGAGAAGGGTCTTCATTTTACATATTCAACTAGTTTAGATTAAGGCTGCTTTCACACTGGGGCGGTGGGGGCGTTGGCGGTAAAATAGCGCTATTTTTAGCGCTGCTTTACTGTCGTTCTTGCGGCGGTATTCGGCCGCTAGCGGTGCGGTTTTAACCCCCGCTGGCGGCCGAAAAAGGGTTAAAACCGCTCGCATAGCGCGGCTATAGCCGCGTTATTGCAGCACTGCCCCATTGATTTCAATGGGCAGGAGCGGTGAATACACCGCTCCTTCACCGCTCCAAAGATGCGGCTTGCAGAGTTTTTTTTCTTCTCCTGCCAGCGCACCGCTTCAGTGTGAAAGCCCTCGGGCTTTTACACTGAACAAATAGTAGCGGCTGTTTTGGGTCAGTTTGCAGGCGGTATTTTTAGCACAATAACGCCTGCAAACCACCCCAATGTGAAAGGGCTCTTAATCTCTGAATCTCCTTTTTAGGCCTCATGCACACTGAACTTTTTTTTACAACTGCTGTTTTGGCTTCAGATGTTTTTTTCTACAGTCAATAAACTCTCCAGCAAGTTATCCTATGAGTCCATGCACACATAGAATGTTATCAACTGTTTTTGGCTGGGGCGTTTTTTGTTTGTAAAAAAACCCGAAACTAGTGGGTCCTGAGAGGAGTTTTTCAGCTGTAAAAACGCTCTAACGTCAAAAAACGCCTAAAAACTTTGAAAACGCAGATAAACACTCAAAAACGCAGCGTTTAACGTTTTTGATCCCACTGGAAAAAAAAAAACGCTTAAATAACGCTATTGCAAAAACTCTGAAAAACTTTGAAAAACTCACTGCAAAGCTACTGCCGTTTTTATAATGTTATGATAACGTCCAGTGTGCATGGAACCTTACAGGCTCTAGTGTACATATTCAGCTGTTTATATGTATATGAAGGAAGACCACTGTTTATACAACTCAGTGAGTCATCCTTTATCAGGAGGCTCATTTGTAAAGCTGTCTTTTTAGCTAACCCATAGCAATCTGGTGATCCTTTATCATGAAGTAAATGACAAATATTGGAATATAAATAATTAAAAAAAAAAAAGTTCTAATGCAGCAGTTTGAAAACATATAAACTATAGCAATAAAAAAACTTAACATATTAAATTTTTTTCCTCTAAGCGGGGGGTATTCTAGCTAATTTAAAAGTGAATAACTTTATTAAGGTAATCCAGAACATAATACTAAATTGCCAATGGCTATTATAAAATGTAACAACTGTACACAGCTAGGTCTTTAGTATCTTGAAAATCACATTTGACATGACACCTTATTACCAGCAATTATTTAGCAGCAGAAATGACCAGCACATTTATCCAACAATTACCAGCTAATTACAACAATGTCAGGACTAATAATGTAAATAAGCAATGGCAGCCAATGTTTTCTCTCATGACAGGCTTTCTTCAAAGGCAAGATTTTCATGTCTGGCTCAAAAATGGGTCCATTCACACCTATGCATTACTGCAACGCACATTATACGCATTTGTGCCTTTTGGTGCCATCAATATGCCCCCAACCGACTAAAACAACGCACCTGTGTTGCAATACAGGGTAATGCAGTATTGTGCATTGCGGTACACTCTGTTAAAAAAATATTGCAGTTCCTTTAGTGCCGGTTCACACTGCTGCGCTGCAAATTTGTTCCGTTTTTTTTGTCCTGTGTGAGGTGCGATTTTACAGCAAATTTACAGTGATTTTAACGCGAATTTCAGGAGTTAGTCATAGCTGCGATTGATGTTCTAGCCAATGGAATCATAATGGAAAAAGAAAAAAGGTGTTAACTTCCTGTGTATTTCCTGTTTTTTGTGGAGAGTAGTGTGGTAGAATTCGCACATATCTGAACCAACAATGCGATTCCAGAACGATTTACATTGATGTCTATTGAGGCTAAATTCGCAACGCAGTAAACTCGCACAAGACCCTTTTCTTTATCGCATCGCATGTGAATTGCAACGCATGTATGTGAACGACGGTCATTGAAAACAATGACTTTATGGATGACATGCGAATTTAGAATGTTTTTGATGGATCACATTCGTTATGAACTCGCATCAGTGTGATCCGGCACTTATGGTGCATTGGCAGTCCACTCAAATGATGGGGCTGCCGTAATGCAACAAGCATTGAAGTGCAACATAAAAAAAAACTGAAAAAGTCTGACTGGGACCTTAATGTTTCCAAAGGCAGGAAATCGGATTATAGAGAAAATCATAATCTTTTTAACAGTCTTCTGTACTTCTAAACTCTTCTTACTGGAACCAGTACAAGCTCCAAATAAGTTACAACTTCAGCATATTTATAACCCGTATGAAGGATTTATGCACAGCTTGATAATATTTTAAATAACACTTGCTAAAGCAAGTATTTTGAGTGCCAAACTTTAGGTACAGGTATTTTTTTAGGGTTGGACAGTTAAAATTATACTGGCTATTGGATATAATGGGGTATTTGATGAGGTTATTATGATACAAAAAAGTAATATGTGACATTTAGGGAAGGAACAATATTTGGTACACCGAAATTTATGTCTTCCACTCCAAAGGTTTTATACCAAAATGTACTATGCCAAATCAAATGACACTTCTCAACAGGGCTTTTCCAACTTGAATAAAGGCAACCAGCAAATTCCATTCAATATTGGCCTTGCCTGTTGAGTTAGGTGTCCACACATCTATCAATCAAACAACCTAACCTGTTTTTGCGGACCTTATTTGGACTGTCTATGGGATGGCAAAATCTGAACATATGGTGACCAATTTAAAATTTCCACTACGTATTGTATTTTCAGAAGATACTTGGGTACTTTAAAATGAGAACTGTCGCCATTGCTAACCAAAGGAAGCAAATACTAAGTGGCCCTCAGTATGCTCCAGTAAAATAAAATTGAATAAGTATATCAGGAATAATTCTACTTGTGAGTTTGGAAGCAATAAAGTGACAGCTCAGATAGCCTACATCTACCATGTTAACTTAATGTCATCTGCTTTCCAATACAGCTGACAGACTGACACTGATATATAGCTAGACATACGCTGACTCTGACAGCCCCCTAAGCTTTTCAGTGAGCAAGATTAAAACAAGCCTGAAAAGCCTTCACTGCTTTCTATAGTAACAACCCGGTAATGGCTATAATCTGTGGTCTCTATGCCAGGGATACGGCTGATGCAACACTTGAGATAACAAAGATGCCATTGTCAACAGGAACCAGGATGTCAAAGTGCCATCTTGAGCAGGTTAAAGAGGGATAAGCAACTATGTGCTGCCCGGCGATCAAAAACGGCCATGTATTCTGCCAGTACATTCACCGAAATACAACCTGTATTAAAAATCATGCTGAACTCCAAAAAAGAAAAAAATCGCCATAACCCTGTCTAATATTCCAATACATAAACCCCTCTAATAAATATATATATATTTATATATATATAGAGAGAGAGAGAGAGAGAGTGTACATGCGTTGTGTAAGCCACATACAGGAGCTTCTTGTTTTACACAAGATTAATTGATATTAATTTGAAATAACACACATGCATGCACAATAAGTGAGTTGCATCAATTTACGGATTTTTGCATAATTTAACTTTTAGGGTTACATTTTTGCATAAATCTGCACAATTGTTTGTACACTTTATATATTCTTGCACAGGGGGTGATTTCATAAATTATTAGGATAGTATGTTTATAGCACCATTATCATTGTTTGTATATTTTTTTCAGTGCAGCCTGCAGATTCCTTCATCCACACTACACAGATGAATGACTCTCCTGCTGAAGCTATTGTATTGTGACTGCTAGCTCTGCCATCTGTCAAAATACTGGAAGGGTGCCTACATCTGGTTGGATAAAGGCACTTTTTGGCTGACAATTTTCTGCCTACCTCCTTTGTTTTTTCAATCAAGTGATGTCAAGCGGGAGGCAGCTGGAAGGACCACCTACTGGGTGAATTTCGGCTGGCTCTATATATGGCCAGCTTAAAGTGGAAGTAAACCCCCCTATCGCTTCCAGCCAAGGAAGCTGCCATCTTTGCCTCTGTTTAATCTACAACTGCCATGATGCTGCACATGTGATCAGTTATGACACCAGCCGTTGGATGGTTTGACAGTTTGGTTGAGAGCACAACCAATGGGAGCGTTACATTTCCGTCATGTGCCGGAAATGAAACTGTTTTACGGATGGGTTTACTTCCACTTTAAGGCTAGGTTCAAACTGCTGCAATACCATTTTGATCCAAATTTAAGTGCAATTATGTAGTGTTACTTGGATGCAACTATGATAAGGTTTGTATACTCTATGGGGCCAAAATTGCACTGAAATCACATCAAACTAGAACAGGAACCTTTCACAAAATCGCTCCATGCTAAGTCGCATTGATGTGAACGGACACCTTTGAAAATATTGTGATTTCCATTGTCATGGGATTCTTTGCGACTCAATAAATAGAGACCCAGATAATATTACCCCCCCCCCTATTTTTTTAATAAAACTAGCATGTGCGGCGTCAAACAGCTCGGTTTTCAACACCTCTTATACTAAAGGTTACCTGAATGTGTGCTGCACAGGATGGGAGTTATGATTTACCTTTTTTTCAAGGCTGAACTAGGTAGTTATAACACAGCAGTAATTCACAATGGGGAATAAGGATTGTGGAGAAGGCCTCAGAGAAGTACCTGAAAAGGTCCTGACTTCAGATGACTTCTGAAGAGAGAGATGAAGGAGATCTAAAGGAAAAGATAAAAAGAGAGGAAAAGAAAAGAAGAAGGAAGAGGGTAAGAAGAACAGCAAAGAAGGGTGAGATGGTAAGGGGGATCGGAGAGGCGGTCCGCTCCACACTAGGGCAAGGGGATTAATCGGGGTAGAAGATTGGTCTCACAACCTTAAGGTTCCAGGAGCCTAGGATTGAAGTTTGGGGGGAGGTAGTGATCCACCCATGGTTGCCAAATTTTTAAGTGCTGTGGGATCTTATTTAAGATGGTCGCCTTAATCTTACTGTGGATCACAGCTTGAGTGACGCTATTCTTTGTCTCTACCGAGCAGAGAGACAGGGATTTCCAGGCCTTTGCGATAGTCTGTTTAGAAGCTGTAATGATGTATATTGCTAGACTTTGTAAGGTCCGGTGGACAGTGGTTTAGCAAGGCAAAAGCTGGGTCAGGGGTGGTTGGCCTGCTTAGCAGGGTATATAATATTCTGAAGATTTCAGCCCAGAATCGCTGCAGGATCGGACACGTCCACCAGATATGCACGCATGTGCCCCGTTCTCCGCAACCACGAAAGCAGGTGGACTGATAGGTCGAAGGGTGTTAAAGCGGAGTTCCACCCAAAAATGGAACTTCCGCTTTAAGGCAAGGTGACCCCCTGACATGCCACATTTGGCACGTCCTTTTTTGGGGGGGGAGCGAATACCCTCTTTTTAGAGGGTTCCAGCTCCCACTTCCTCCCGGCACACCGCGGCACAGGAAAGAAGATCACCTCTCCCCCTTCCCTCTCGGCAATCATCTGGGACACATCACAGGTCCCAGATGATTACCTGGCCAGTCACGGCGTGCCGCACGGCTCGTGCATGCGCAGTGGGTGCCCGGCTGTGAAGCCACGGCAGGGCACCCACAGTGACAATGCCAGCGCCACAAAGAGGAGGGGGAGACAAGCGGGGCTTTTTTCCCCCGCATCGCTGGACCGTGGAACAGGTGAATGTCCTATTATTAAAAGTCAGCAGCTACAGTATTTGTAACTGTTGACTTTGAATTTTTTTTTTTTAAGCGGAACTCTGCTTTAAGCAATTCTTGCCAGGACCAGGTACCAGCGCAAGAGCACCTTGTAGTTGGTCTCAACGGCAAGCATATTTTGGGACGAGGAATTGGCTGTGCCCCATATTTCATCCCAATCTTCCTGTTAGCATGATGAATTTTAAATTTTCCTTATCTTTATATGGACTGTTTTAAAATGTATAATCAAATATGAATTTTAGCAATATGGACCCTCTATATTACACTGCTGCAGTAAGAAACTAAGATGGCAGTCTACTGTCTCAAAGTAAAATGGCTCAGGCTGGTATGTATTCAGTGTGCCAATGAATGAAGAGTGTTAGTGCTTCAGAGTTCTGATGAACAATGTTTATCGGCCCTTCCTGCACTGCAAGCGTTAACCTGGCTCAGTTTGCATTAACCTTTGAATAATAAAGCACAGCTGGGAACGCTATAAAGAACAAACCGGGTAATGAATAATTAAAACCACCTACACAGCTTTGTATGGTTCACTCTACAGTGTGGATATTAGCAAACACATTACTGGAAGAGGAGCGCACAGTAAATCCTTTCAGTGCTGGAGAGTTGAGGCTGTAATCTTTGTTTTCACAAAAAAAAAAAAGAACAATTAAAATTCATGACATTTAAATTCTACGCAGTATAAATGCAATCAATGGAAAACTAAGTATCCATCTGAATACACCTAAATGAATAGCTGACACTTGATTCATTCATAATTCCTAATACATTAGACCAAAGGAAATGAAGTATGAAATACAAATAAAGGAGAACAAATCTTTTTAAGTATTCCTGCCAGCTAAAACAGCAATGGAGTTACTAAATAAACTATTTTTGGGCTCATGAATAAGAGCCCAGGTGTTATGGCACTCGGTAGTCATCTTTGCAGTTGGCGCTCTGGCAGTGGTTCAGCATTCTCCAGATTGAGGGGATACCAGAAGGAGGCCAGAAGATCAAGGGCTACAATATTAATGAGTTTTGCAGCTCCTGTTAAATTCAATGTAGAATGCAAAACAGAAACAAACAGCAGATCACAGAGCTTTAATACAAATGACCCGCACTACTCAAGTGTGCTGATTTGAAATACAGTAAAAGCTTGGATTGTGAGCATAATTCATTCCAGAAGCATGCTTGTAATCCAAAGCACTTGTATATCAAAGCGAATTTCCCCATAAGAAATAATGGAAACTCAAATGATTCGTTCCGCAACCATTTATTCATGGTCCTTCAGTTTATAGTCCATATAAGAAAAGATTATAGCAAAAAGATTATAGCAATGTGATAGGTTGAACGGCAGCCTCCACAAGGCGATTTAGACGCAAAATCCATCAGGAGCTACAGAGTATAAAAGAGAAGAGAGGAGCCTCTAATGCCCCGTACACACGGTCGGATTTTCTGACCGTGTGTACGGGGCATTTTGGAAATTCCGACCGTGCGTAGGCTCCATCGGACATTTTCCATCAGAATTTCCGTCACACAAAATTTGGAAGCTGGATCTCAAATTTTCCGACAACAAAATCTGTTGTCGTCAATTCTGATCGTGTGTACTCAATTCCGACGCACAAAGTTCCATGGATGCTCGGAATCAAGCAGAAGAGCCACACTGGCTATTGAACTTCATTTTTCTCGGCTCCTCGTTCGTGTTGTACGTCACTGCGTTCTTGACGTTCGGAATTTTTGACAAGATTTGTGTGACCGTGTGTATGCAAGACAAGTTTGAGCCAACATCCGTCGGAAAAAAGCCATGGATTTTGTTGTTGGAATGTCCGATCGTGTGTACGGGGCATTAGTGTAGCAATATGTTGCTAAATGTACCTTCATTAAATGTAATCATATTGCTACACTGAGAGGCGCCTAAGGATCTTCTGTTTTATACTCAGTTGTGACATGACGCTACTTGTATATCAAGACATCGCTTGTATATCAAGTCAAAATTTGTTAAAATATTTTGCTTGTCTTGCAAAACGCTCTCAAACCAAGTTACTCTCAAACCAAGGTTTTACTGTATTTAGTGCCCTCTATGTTTCCATTGTTTGGCTCCGGATACAATGTACAAAGAATTGGTTGTCTTCCATGAATATCTGCTACATTTATTCCCAGTGCCAGTAAACACTGACATAGTAACCTGGTGAGGCAATGCGGGGTGTTGTATTGCAACAAACCCATTGCTATCCATTTATGTGATACCTTTAGTATAAAAGACACCTGTTAGTACCGTTTACTTAAAGCGGGGTTCCCATTAAAAAAAATAAAAAATAAAAAGTCAGCAGCTACAAATACTGCAGCTGCTGACTTTTAATCGGACACTTACCTGTCCCAGGGTCCATGCGATGCGAGGGATCGAAGCCCTGCTTGTCCCCCTGTTCGCGGCGCCGGCATTTTAACTGTGGGCGCCCAGCTGTGGCTTCACAGCCGGGCACCCACTGCGCATGTGCGAGCCGCGCACCGTCACTGGCCCCGCAATCATCTGGGACCGGTCACGTGTGCCAGATGATTAACAAGAGGGTGGAGAGGAGATCTCCCTTCCTGCGCCGAGGGAAGTGACGTCAGGAGCCCAGACACTGAAGGAGGCAGAATACGAGGGACCCCCTAGCAACAGGCATTTAGAGGTGAGTAAAAAAAAATAAAAAAATTCTCCAAATATTTTTTTTTTTTTTTTTTTTAAGCACTTTACTAATTTTTTTTTTTTTTGGGTGGTACTCCACTTCAAAACTGATATTTCAGTTGATGCTGGAGAGTTAAACCAACTTTCAGGGTGAGAGATCTTTTTGCTGGGGTACACCTGTCATTGTCATTATGAGGATTTCCCACCCTCCCTGTTGGATTTTATTTATTCTACACTGTGCAGAATACAATGGGAACAGAATGCAGAATACAATGTTGGAACATGCAAACGGTGGGCAGGAACACAGTGGGAAATTGTAGCAGGGGAGATCTTTCTCTGAAAGTATGAAAGACATTTATAAAGACAAAGTACCAGGCAGACCAACAGGCTCCATCTAGAACTCAAATATCATTTTATAAAGTGCTACACCGCTTCAAAATTCACTTTGTCAGCTTTGTGCCTGAAATGGGGGATTGTAATGTCAGATGAGGTGGGGTGGGCTTTCAGTTCCTTTTGCACCCCCCTCACTGCAACCTTAATGGATTTACAGCTCTATTGTGATGTCAGATAAAATCGCTTGCTCTGAAATCCATAACCGGTAGCCTTTTTTTGTTTTGTTTTTTTTGTACCGAAAAAAAATGTACCATGCATCTAACATGGGGAGAACAATTTCCTGTTAATCTCCTCCAGAAGCTGAGGAGGCAGTCCTCAGTGTAATGTCATTTCAGGAACACTGCTGCTTTTAGTTTACAAAATGCCGAGCTGAAAGTACTTGTTTAACACGGTCTTGTTGCGGAAATAGAACATTGTTTTTGTGTTATATTCTTGACTTTTTTTTTCCCAAATAGATAACCAAGCTTTTTGAAGTCAGTGTAAAGAACAATGGCAGTACAGCTACCAAAGGCCAGTTATCATCGGTTTACTAACTGACTACCGTAAACTTGGCCGCGGTGCGTTACTTCACTCTTTGAATACACTGCTTGCAATAAACTAATTTACTTCTTACAGCTATAGCAGGGAGTCTGGTTGCAATGACAAGCTAATTAATTTCATCATAATTAGTGCTCAGGACACGTTTGGAGACATGCAGGTCCTGGAAAAGGACTGACATCCAAGCGCTGTCATCAATGCAGACTTCAACAGTGTTAACTTCACTGACTAAAACATTTTAGTCGACTAAATGAATATTTAGTCGACTAAAATTAAAACAACTGAGATGACTAAAACGGCATTTTAGTCAAAAGACTAATGCCCCGTACACGCGATCGGACATTCCGACAACAAAATCCATGGATTTCTTCCAACGGATGTTGGCTCAAACTTGTCTTGCATACACACGGTCACACAAAGTTGTCGGAAAATCCGATCATTCTGAACGCGGTGACGTAAAACACGTACGTTGGGACTATAAACGGGGCAGTAGCCATTAGCTTTCATCTCTTTATTTATTCTGAGCATGCGTGGCACTTTGTGCGTCGGATTTGTGTACACACGATCGGAATTTCCGACAACGGATTTTGTTGTCGGAAAATTTTATAGCAAGCTCTCAAACTTTGTGTGTCGGAAAATCCGATGGAAAATATGTGATGGAGCCCACACACGGTTGGAATTTCCGACAACAAGGTCCTATCACACATTTTCCATCGGAAAATCCGACCGTGTGTACGGGGCATAAAACTAAAACTAAATTGAAATTTGACTTCAAAATTAACATTGGTCTGTATTGCATGTTCATACCTCAATGTCATAATAAATAACATATTACATTTTCCACTCCAGCAGTATATAATGAGTTTGGAAGTAGAAGAGAAATGTTAACTAATGCATTACAATTTAATTACACCTATTAGATTTTAGACGACTAAAATGAGTTTTAGTCGACTAAAATGTACTGGAGATTTAGTCGACTAAATATGACTAAAACTAAAACAATTGCAGAAGACTAAAATGGGACTAGGGCTGGGAGATTTTCGAAAAAAAAAATCTGCGATTTTCTTTAAAAAAACTCGATTCACGATTCGAATCAAGTTTTTTTTTTTTTTGGACACTGCGCCGGTCCTGAGGAGCTGCGGGCAGGAATTTTTAGGCGAGGCCGCGGCTTCGGCCTAGTCCGCGGCGTCCGGCCTCGCGGACTAGGCTGAAGCCGCAGCCTCACCTACAAACTCCTGCCCGCAGCTCCTCAGGACCGGCGCGGTGGAAAAAAAAAATCTAGAAAAATCGATTTGCTTAAATTTTGAATCGATTTGACCTCTCCACTCGATTTCAAGATTTAAATCGATTTTCCCCCAGCCGTAAATGGGACTAAAACTAAAATGAAATCTGCTGTCAAAATGAACACTGGACTTCAATTGTGTACATATGAATACATGCTACATTTACGTTCTCATTATGATGCACTTCAAATTGGTATAAATCAAATTGAGAAACTAAGCCACTTTTATATGTACCATAGAATAGAGAAATAATGAGAAGCTACGTAATATAAGACAGAACCAAAAGTCTGTTCTGACAAATACTATATGTATATTTATTTATTATTGCAGCAATGAGTTAAAAAGCAACGTATAAAATATACAAAATGTCAGGGCGTGACCGGATGTTGAGGTGAGGGGTGAGAGAGGACGCCGTGACTGAATCCAGCCCTCTCCCCTAGCTCCGTCTCCGACATAGCGAGCTCCAGGAGGCTGAACCTCCGGAGCATTGAGAGAAGCCGCCGCGGACGTGACTACCGCACTAAGCTGCACCAGCTGCATGTTGCTCTCCCGAGGACAACATCGACGGCGCCTGTACCTGTGAGAGAGGAGGGCGCCGACACCTGGGATTGAGCAGGCAGCAGATAGCGCTGAAAACCCCCCTGAAGGTCGGAGCAGCAGAGGATCCCACCCGGAACACTGGAGGGGTGAGTCGCTGTGTGTATACCCACAGCACAAAAACTCAGCTGGAAAAGACTCTATCATTGAAAGCTTGACAGGGGGGGGGGGTGGCTATACAGGCCCAGGTCTCAGGGCAAGGGACTAGTACTGTGCATTAAAAAAAAAAAAAGCATCACACTGTCAGATATGTCAAAGAAGAAGGGGATGGAGGATGGGCCAGCCCAACAAGGGTCAGGGGGTCTCGGAACCCGCAGCGCCAAGGAGAAGGGGAATCAAGCAGCCACCAAACTAGAGCGCTTTGCGCACACCCCAAATCAAACCCCTAACAAACCCAATAGCCTAGGGGGGGGCCAACAACAGGCGGGCCACCCAGGGAGGAGAAGTCTGACCCAGGAAAACGGGACTTTGACAGCTATCCCATCAACTATACCTTTGGCAGGCTCAGTCGCAAGAGGGACCCTGGATAAACAACAGGTCCTGGGCCTGGAAGGGGTGGCAGGGGGAGGCCAGGGTGGCTTGGGTGAGAGGGAGCCATCCCTGCAGGATATCCTCACAGCTGTTAACACTTGCAAGCAATCAATCACCGAGCTGTCTGAGCAATTTAAAAGCATTAGAGATGAACTGCTTATTGTTAAGGGGGAAGTGCGCACAGTTTGCACTCGCACAACAGCACTTGAGGAGAGATTCAGCCAAATGGAGGATGATGTGTACCCACTAAAGCAAGAGGTGGCACTCATGAAATTCCAACTAAGGGATTGCTTACAGAAAATGGACAGTATGGAGAACAGGCTACGCAGAGAGAACCTGAGGGTGCTTGGGCTTCCAGAAGGCTGTGAGGGGAACAACCCCATTCAATTCATGGAGAACTGGCTGAGGGAGAAGTTCGGCAGGGATTCATTTTCTGCTACATTTGCTATCGAGCGGGCACATAGAATAGGTCCCAAGACCTTAGCACCAGGAGGCCACCCTAGACCCTTCATTTTTAAGCTTTTGTGTTTCCGGGACAAAGTTACTATTTTACAGAAGGCAAGAGAGCTAAGGAACATCCAGCACAATGGAGTCAGGATTTCAATTTACCCGGACTTCTCCCCTGAGCTGCAGAGGCAAAGAGCCAAATTCGGAGATTGTAAGCGCAAGCTTCAGCAACTTAAAATTAACTATGCGCTGTTGTTCCCGGCGCGACTGCGTGTCTCGGCTCTGGGAGAAGTTAGGTTTTTTTCTACCCCTAATGAAGTGTCAACTTGGTTGGAGGACATTGAGGAAAGAATTAAGAGAGGAGAGGGAAACTGAGGGCTGTTTGGAATTATCTTCTGTTATTTCTTTTTTTGTATTATTTTTGGGTCATTTTCTCACTGGACTTTTCTTTCTTTTTTCCATTTGATGTGATAAATGGCGAGCGGAGTGGGGGAGGGGGGAGGGGGGGATTAAGTAAATAGGAATATAATGTATTTATAGAGAAAAATGCACAATTTATGTATAAGGTAATAGCACAAAAATGCATGTTTTTTTTTTTTTTTTTTATATATATATTTTTGTGTGTATTCTGTATCCCCAGGGGGACTAAGTAGATAGTAACAAATAGTAATTATAATATAGTTATAGAGTAAAAACGCACAAATTGCGCACAAGGTAATGGCACAAAATACATGGTTTTTTTTTTTTTTTTTTTTTTTTTTTGGGATTAAGTAAATAGTAATAGAAAGTATTTATAGAGAAAAATGCACAATGTATGCACAGGGTAACAGCACAAAATACATGTTTGGGTTTTTTTTTTTTTTTTTCTTTCTCCAAGAGGGGGAAAGTCCCCCCCTACTGGATTCAGTTCATGGTTTTTTTCTTCTTTGCTCTTAAACCTCAAAAAGTTTTTCGAAGGTCACAATAGAAGCCCGAGGGTTAGGCCCCAAAGTGGGCATGGGGGTGGGGTGGGGGAGGGAGGGTGGGGAGGGGGGGATGAGGGGGGGTGTTGGGAGGGAGAGGGGGAATGAGGGAGGGGGGGTGGGGGGGAAGAGGCATGCACATAATCAGAGGTGGTGGCTGGAGAGTGGTGTGAGTGGATGTGAGTGGATTCAGGTTGTTAGACTAATGGGGCGGGTAAATGATAGGGAGATATGCTATGTGCCCCCTTACTGCATTTATAATGAGCGATTAGTCTGGATAGGGGATCAAAATAGCATAATGGTACCAGATAGAAGGGTCCAGGAGCGTTAAAGGAGGGAGGGGTAAAATTTCAGACACGGGTAAAAGGATCAATATATGCTCATGGAATGTAAGAGGAGTAAAAGATAAGCTCAAAAAACAAATCATTTTTTCAATAGCCAAAAAGGGGAACGTCAAGATACTCTGCCTGCAGGAGACGCATTTGGTGAAGGACACATGTGAAACTTTAAGCAACAAACAGTTCCGGACGCAGTTTCACTCTACCCACTCATCATATTCGAGAGGGGTGAGTGTACTGATAAGTACGGAGCTGGCCTTCTCCTGCGGGCAGAGTAGGGTAGACGAAAAGGGAAGGTATATTTTCCTCTCCTGTTCAATAGAAAATAGAAGATATATACTGGCGAATGTGTATATCCCCCCCCCCATTTTGCACAGAGGTAATGGAGGATTTAGCCAGGTTTGTAGCAGAATTCCCTGGGACACCGGTAATAGCATTGGGAGATTTTAACATGACGATGAATGGGAGCATAGATAGATTCCCGCCAAAGCCTGGAGTGGGAGAGGCCAACAGGAGTCCCCTTCTTCAGTATTGTGATGAACTAGGACTGGTAGATATCTGGAGAAGGAGGCATCCTGGAGAGAGGCAGTATTCGTGTCACTCCAGGACTCATGCCACCCTGTCTAGAATTGATCACATACTGGGGAATGAGGAGGCTCTAAATGTAGTGGAAGAGATAGTATATGAGCCAAGAGGCATTTCGGACCATACCCCAGTTATTGCCTCCGTGAGAGTGGGGGGACAGTATGGCAGGGGGAGCTGGAAGATTAATCCCTTTTGGCTCGAACTTATAGGAGAGGAGGAGAAAATGATGGAAGGGCTTTCAGAATATATTAGCATAAACCTAGGATCGGCCTCACTTGGGGTGGTCTGGGATTCCCTGAAGGCATATATTCGAGGAGCCTTAATCCAGAGAATAGCGCATGTCAAAAAACAGTCTCAAGCTGTTGAAAAGGAAGCTAAAGAGAATGCAAGACTGTCGGAGGCGCACTATGTAGCAACACCATCCCAGGTCAACCACGAGTGCTGGGTGAGGAGGCAAGAAGAGTACAGTAGGGTGCTCCGGGAGAAGGCAGAAAAGATAGGATCCTTTCAGAGACTGAGCTTTTTTGGAGAGGGGGAGAAGATAGGGAAAGCTCTGTCTCTGATAATCAAGGCAAACGGCCCCCCGAGTGCAGTACCGGCAATTATAGGGAGGGAAGGAGAGATAAGAAAAAACACTCCGGATATAGTAAATGAATTTAAAATGTACTTTGAGAAGTTATATAGTTCCTCCAGGGTAAATGTAGAGGGGGAAATGCAGAGCTTCTTTGAGGGGTTGGAGATAACCCCGGTATCAGAGGTAGATCGGGAAATGTTGGATGCCCCACTGACTCTTAAGGAACTGCAGAGTGCGGTTGGAGATATGGCGGCTCAAAAATCCCCAGGCCCGGATGGCCTGCCTATAGAAGTATATAAAAAATATGGGGAGGTATTGTTACCCTTATTGCTGAAAGTATTCAATGGGGCTAAGGAAGAGGGGGCCTTGCCCCCCTCCATGGCAGAAGCCATAGTAATACTTCTGTTAAAAGAAGGGAAGAACCCAATAGATATGTCCTCATACAGGCCCATATCGCTTTTGTGCTCGGATGTGAAGATCTTTGCCAAAGTAATGGCTGCAAGGCTTAACAAAATAATCCCTAAACTAATACACCCGGATCAGTCTGGGTTTATCCCAAACAGATCCACAAGCACCAATATAAGGCGGGTATACCTTAATATGCAAATCCCCATAGAAAATAGCGGTAAGAGAGCAATTCTCTCACTAGACGCGGCCAAGGCCTTCGATTCCCTGGAATGGCATTACTTATGGAAGGTACTAGCGGAATATCAGCTCGGCCCCGGGTTTGCTCGGTGGCTAAGATTGTTGTATAGTGAACCAAGGGCCAAGGTAAAAATCAATGGGCAATGCTCGGAGGGGTTTCAGCTGAGCAGGGGCACAAGACAGGGGTGTCCCTTGTCCCCCCTGCTCTTCGCACTGGCAATTGAACCCTTGGCAGTGGCTCTAAGGATGGCACAGGGCATACAGGGATTCAAGAGGAAGAAAGGGGTGGATAAAGTGGCCTTGTATGCCGATGATATTTTATTATTTTTGGCAGATACGCAGGAGTCACTGGAAACAGCTATGAGGATAGTGAGGGAGTTCGGAAATTTCTCTGGGCTGTTAATCAATTGGGAGAAATCGGTGATTTTGCCCATTGATACCCTGTGTGAGCCTCTCCCATATCAGGCATCCCAGGTCCAAGTGGTTAGGCATATGAAATATCTGGGAATTAATATTACCAGAGACCCAAGCCAGTATATATCTGAAAACCTAGTCCCACTGATGAAGAAACTTAAACAGAAGTGTCAAGTATGGAGACGTTTACCCCTCTCGGTCGCCGGGCGCTGCAATCTGATCAAAATGGTCTGGCTACCTCAAATCCTATATGTTATGCAGAATTCTCCTGTTTGGATCCCCAAGCACTGGTTCAAAAAACTGGACAGCATATTTAGAGAACTTATTTGGAAGGAAGGGGTGGCCAGGATTGGGTTGGAGACGCTGCGGCGACCAGAGGAGAAAGGAGGTCTGGCGGTACCAGATCCACGAGGTTACTTCCTGGCAGCCCAACTGCAGCAAATGGGAGGTAGTAATAGGCCAGGAGAAGCAGGAGTAGGGGGGAGCATCTTATTGAAGGACACCAGACACGATACGGTGGCGGAAGGGTTAGAGGCAGACTCATTCTGTACCAAATGTCCCACTATCCGGTTGATGAGCAGAGTCTGGGTACAGGCTAAAAAAATTCTGGGATATGAGGGTTTTGCGGAATTCTCGCCACTTTGGGATAATAATAGCCTTAACGAGCTTAAGAAAATGGGGCGTGTAGAGGAATGGGATCATATGGGCATCCATTACCTTGTACAGGTATATAGGGCAGGGAGGTTAAAGTCCTTCCAGGAACTGGTAGAGGAGTATACGATCTCCAACAGGTCATTTTATAAATATTTGCAACTCAGGCACGCCCTGGAGGCACAATTTGGGAAGGAAATGCCAGTGTGGTGCGAAATGACCTTTTTGAGAAGGCTGATTGATGCGGGATCTACAAAGGGTCTGATCTCGGACATGTATGGGTGCTTGAAAGTAACAGCACAAGAAGGCCGGGTCGAAAATAAAAACAGGGCTAGATGGGAAAAAGATGTGGGCATAATGTCTGATGATCAATGGAATCAGGCCTTGGCGCTGGGTCCCAGGGTCACTCTCTCTCCCTCACAAGTGATGTCTCATTTGTATTTGCTGCATAGAGCATATTACACACCTCTGAAGCTATTCAAGTGGGGCAGGAGACCTGACGCGAAATGTCAGAGATGCAGAGGGGGACATGGGGATCTGATCCACATGTTCTGGCGCTGCCCCAAGCTGCATAGATATTGGGAAGGGATAGTGGGAGAAATAAACTTAGTGTTTGGGACATCGCTGAGGGTGGAGGCGGGGGAGTGCCTGCTGGGCTTGGAGGGGGAGGGAAGGATCTCAAAGGATGTGCAGACGGCAAGGGACAGATGCTTGTTTCAGGGAAAAAGGCTCATCGCACGGCATTGGCAGAGGAAGGAGGCCCCAACATTGACAGAATGGGTAAATGCAGTGGGGGAGGTGGTTTGTAGAGAAAAATATATTTATAAGAAAAGGGGTAATTATAAGAAATTTGAGAAAATATGGAAAGCATGGCTGGATTGGGTGAGTGACGGATGAGTGGAGTAAGGAAGGCACAGGATGAGAGGGTTGCAGAACATCTGTGAGGATGCATGGGGGGTGAGGGGAGGGAAAGGGGGGGGGGGGAATAGGGGGAAATAAAATAATGTTTTTCATGCTTCCAGAGAGGTACAGCGTATAGATACATTTGAATTGGTATATATCGGATGTAGAGAATTTTATGGGAATACCTGACCTTATTGTGCTGACGTTTTTAGTGATAGTCTCAATTTATGTACCCTGTTTTTTTTTTCCGCTCTTTGTCCTTTTTTTCCTTTTGTATGTGCTGTATTGGATAACTTTTTCAAATAAAAAGAGATTTATAAAAAAAAAAAAATATACAAAATGTGCTCTGGTACAAACTAAATAGATGTGCATCTGCAATATGTACAATAAAATAGCATGATAATTAAAACCTGCACAATATGTAAGGGAACCAAAAATATATCCAGATAATCTAGCTTTATTCTTCACTTTGCAGTAATGAGTTACAAATAAATACAATGTGTACAAAAACACACTTGTCAAAAGTATTGGAACGCCTGTCTTTACACCATAATCCCCCACCAAATGTTTTGGACCAGTGCACAAAGCATCCATAAAGACATGGATGAGCGAGTTTGGGGTGGAGGAACTTGACTGGCCTGCACAGAGTCCTGACCTCAACCCAATTGAACACCTTTGAGATGAATTAAAGCGGAGACTGCGAGCCAGGCCTTCTCGTCCACATCAGTGCCTGACCTCACAAATGTGCTTCTGGAAGAATAGTCAAACATTCCCATAGACACAGTCGTACACCTTGTGGACAGCCTTTTCAGAAAAGCTGAAGCTGTTATAGCTGCAAGGGGTGGGCCAATTCAATACTGAACTCTACAGAATAAGACTGAGATGCCACTAAAGTTCATGTGCGAGGGAGAGAACGACACACACACACAATACATCTACAGCAATAGTCTTCAAATTGTGGCCTGTGGGCCAGATGTGGCCCTTTGCTTGCCTTTAACCAGCCCTTTGGGCCCTATTCCATTAACTGACACCAATGATGGGGTACCATTCCTCCCACTGACCCCTTGAATACCAACAATGGGGCACCAGATCTCCCACTGACACTAAGAAAATTGATCTATCGCTCTCACTTAAACCAATGATGGGGCTTGGTTTACTCCCACCAGTACGTGATCTGGCACTTCTGGGTAGGGGGCGCGGAGACCCAGCTGTGCTGTGATTAGACACAGCACAAGCCAATCAGCAGGTTTCAGCCACTGGATGTCCACCAGTACCCGCTGACCGGCGAGGAGAGAGACAAGACGGAGTTCTGCTCATGTAAACAAGGCAGAGTTCTGTTCTGTCAGCGGGGAAGTGATGGATTTTGATTCCCTGTAAAGCAGGGAATAAAATCCACCACTTCCCTTAGTAAAACCACAACATAGTACACACAAAAACCCGATAGGCGCTTAGCTAACCCTTTGAATGCCGTAGATGTTTAACCCCTTCCCAGCCAGTGTCATTAGTACAGTAACAGTGCGTATTTTTAGCACTGATTACTATATTAGTGTCACTGGTTCCCACAAAGTATAAAAATGTCAGAATGTCCGCCTATAAGTCGCTGATCGCTGCCATTACTAATATAAAAAAAATCCAGTATATATCCCAGTTTGTAGATGCAATAACTTTTCCGTAAAGCAATCAATCTACGCTTATTTCGTTTTTTTTTCTTTTACCAAAAATTATGTAGCACAATACATATTGGCCTAAATTTATGAAGACATTTGATTTTTTAATAGATAGGTTTTCATAGCAGAAAGTAAAAAATATATATTTTTTTTCCAAAATTGAAAAAAAAAGGCTTTTTTTTGTTTAAAGGGCAAAAAAATAAAAAAAACGCAGGGGTGATCTACTACCACCAAAAGAAAGCTCTATTTGTAGGGAAAAAATCATAGGAGGTGGTATATGATGTCACTGTGGTTGTGACCTAAATGGTCCTGCAAAAATCATGTGTTATGCCCCGTACACACGGTCGGACTTTGTTTGGACATTCTGACAACAAAATCCTAGGATTTTTTCCGACGGATGTTGGCTCAAACTTGTCTTGCATACACACAGTCACACAAAGTTGTCGGAAAATCCGATCATTCTTAACGCGATGACGTAAAACACGTACGTCGGAACTATAAGCAGGGCAGTGGTCAATAGCTTTCATCTCTTTATTTATTCTGAGCATGCGTGGCACTTTGTCCGTCGGATTTGTGTACACACAATCGGAATTTCCGACAACGGATTTTGTTGTCGGAAAAATTTATATCCTGCTCTCCAACTTCGTGTGTCGGAAAATCCGATGGAAAATGTCCGATGGAGCCCACACACGGTCAGAATTTCCGACAACACGCTCCGATCGGACATTTTCCATCGGAAAATCCGACCGTGTGTACGGGGCATTACTCTGTAGTCATAAGCAAGATGTAAAGGGACTTTAACCACTTGCTTACTGGGCACTTATACCCCCTTCCTGCACAGGCCAATTCTCAGCTTTCAGCTCTGTCACTCTTTGAATGACAATTATGCGGTCATGCTACACTGTACCCATATGAAGTTTTTATCATTTTTTTTTACACAAATAGAGCTTTATTTTGGTATTTAATCACTATTGGGGTTTTTATTTTTCGCTAAACAAAAAAAATACCAAAAATTTTGGAAAAAAAAAAAAAAAGTCCAAAGTTTGTTAGAAATTTAGCAAACAGGTAATTCTCCTTCATTGATGTGCACTGATGAGGCTGCACTGACAGGCAGCACTGATAAGGCGGCACTGAAGGGCACTGGTAGGTGGCACTGGTGCGCACTGCTTAGCAGCAGTGGGTCTGGAGTGTGTGCGGGACCGATGTCCAGTTTACTCCAGACAGTGATCGGCTTTTTTCTTTCTCCTGTCAGCATGAGGAAATAAAAACAGATTACCAGCTCTGTTTACATTACGTGATCAGCTATCATTGGCTGACAACTAATCACGTGGTAAGGGTCGGGATCGGCCCCTTACTCCGATCTGTGATCAGCCGAGTTTCATTGACTTGCTGATCACGGAACATCTTTCGGGAATTTTTTTTTTTTTTTTTACATTTCCTTATTATCCTGGTCTTGGGAAATGATGACACACGTCCGAAGAGTCTTCACAAGGGGAGGAGAGGTTTTCTCGGCTAAGCACACCTTCCTGCCTGCATTATCATCTGCCCTTACTGAAGATGGCCACAGCCAGAAATGCTTGGGGGTGGCTTTCAAAGTGATTTCTCAGCAAAAAAAAACATACGTAGGTAGTGCCTGCATATGAAAACGGTGTTCAAACCACACACAAGAGGTCTCACCGCGATTGTTAGAGCGAGAGCAATAATTCTAGCCCTAGACCTCCTCTAACTCAAAACATGCAACCTCTAGAATTTTTTAAACGTCGGCTATAGAGATTTTTAAGGATAAAAGTTTGTAGCCATTCCACGAGCGGGCTCAATTTTGAAGCGTGACATGTTGGGTATCAATTTACTTGACGTAATATCATCTTTCATAATATAAAAAAAATTGGGCTAACTTTACTGTTGTCTTATTTTTTTTAATTAAAAAAAAAGTGTATCTTTTCCAAAAAAAAGTGCACTGGTAAGACCGCTGTGCAAGTACGGTGTGACAGAAAGTATTGCAATGACTGCCATTTTATTCTCTAGGATGCTAGAAAAGAAGTATATAATGTTTGGAGGTTCTAAGTAATTTTCTAGCAAAAAAAAATGATTTTAACAAGTTTGAAAAATAGGCTCGGTCCTTAAGTGGTTAAAGTATAAAATCATTATGGTTTGGTCCTCCAGACCATCTCCCAAGACTCAGATTCTGTGTCTCACTTGCAGCTCCCCACACTGGTCCACACCATGACCTCTGGACAGGGGCAACTGTGCAACATTACTGTACTAAAGCTTGAATACTGGTATTAATACCTAGTGTATCTGTACTTTGCCAATTCAGAGCAAAGTAATAGTTTCACTTTATAGAATAAAGGACAAGAGACACATACCCAACTGGTTGCTTCCCTGGAGAAAAAAATCCCTGGCAAGTTGGTATAGCCCAGCGCTGTTATGTAGGGGAGGGTAAAAACAGGTTCTTACCCTTCCTTCTCTAATGCAAACTTAGTATGTTACTTCAGTTGGGCAAAACAAAGGTCCTTTTAACACCTAACCAGGCAGATGCATCTCTGGGCCCTACTATTTACACTGTTATATGGATTGGTCATGTAGACATGCAAGGGCTGATCACTAAGCTGGCACCCATCCAATGTTATGTTTTAGATCAGGCTTTACACAGTGCTTCTCGTTTCACAATCTCCAGGTCACCGCACTAGCTTGACATTTCATTTAACTGAAGAAATTATACCAGAGCAATGGAAATGTTAATTTATTCTAAAAAGGGATGAATGGAGCGTTTTAAGATGCAGAGGACAAAGTGCAATTTGCATGCGATAATATTAACATGAACTAGAGCTTTCCACAGTTACAGAGCAGATATGACCTTTAGCCTGAATAAAGTTGGTTTAAGTGACCTTCAAACATGCCCTTAAACAATATGGATTCATTACCAGATGTGAGCAGCTAACCAATCATGCTCATTTCAAGATCATTCCTTTAACAGCCACTTCTGGGTAAAACTTCATCTTCTAATTTTCCACCTTTCAATAGGAAATGTCATCCCTTTTCATGTAGGTTGGTCTTATTATGTAGTTACATAGCAAGGGCATAATACAAGATCTTTAGAAGAGCTTCACAAAAATATACACATATTTCAAAATGATGTTAAAGTGACGCTAAACTGTATTCTTATTCTCCCAAAACAATCCACCCACTATTTAGAGCTGGCCTTCACCCCTTTTCTAATGTTCCTCTCTCCTGCCTCTCCCTCCTCCGTATAACACAATTACAAAGCTAAAATAAAAAAGTAAACGCTTTTCCCCCCTAAAGTTCAGGTCCTTAAATCCTACTTAGAACCCCCCAACCCTCCGCATGCACAATGACACCGCGGGTCACTCTGGGATCCCCTGCAGAATTTCTGTGCATGCGTGTTGTTCTGAAAACTGCCTTCTGGGACTTCCAAGTCACGTATTCCAGGAGGCAGCTTGCGGAATCTCATGCATGCACAGAAGTGGCATGGGGTCTCTGCCAGTTTACTGACAGTGCATGTAGCATGACTACACATGCGCAGGGGTCCGGCCCATGCGCAGACACGCCACAGGATCTGTCAGGTTCCATAGACCTGGTAAAGCTCCCTGTGATCTGTCTGTGCCTGCACTGGATCTCAAATCAAGATTGAAGCACCGGAGAATATCCAGCAGGATGGAAACTAGGAAGCAACTGAAGAAATGTAAAAAAAAAAAAATATTTAAAACAAGTAAATATGATATACTATACTTTCCTATCTATTTACTAATGCTAGCAGCATAAGGATTAATAATAGTTAATGTTGATCGAGAGAGTAAAGTTCTACTTTAAAGCCCGACTATAGGATGTTAGCAAGACCCTCTCAGTCCTACCTCACTCTAACCAACAGCGAGTATGAAAAAAACCTATCCAAAGGTCCTTTTTACTTACCTGAAGCCACAGTCACGTGATGGTCCTTCTCTCTTCCCTTCCTTGAGTCCTTCTTCAGATGTCCACCTTACTGCCTGCATGATATGGACATTTCCTACGGGTGGAGGTGACACTCCCAGTAACCAGGTCCTTTCTCATAGGTTCTAGAGGCAGGAGAACTCACAGGAACCATGATAGGACCAGTGCCCGAAAAGATAATGAGTCGGGGAAAAAATGCTTTGTCTCAAGGGAAGGAAATTATTATGGCTCAAAAAGGAAACTGTGACTGCAGAATGGCTTAGGAAGGTGTTCAGAAACAAGACTGAGAAGAAAGGTAACGGACACATAATTCATTATTTAAAATTCATTATTTGCCTGGAGTTGGGCTGACAGACAAAAAATCCCATTTATATCTACAAAAGAAATGGAAGAAGAAAAGTAGGGCCCAACCACAATTGCAATATCATGCTAGTGTTACTAAACCCAGGACCCTGCATTCACTATATCTGGTCTCCCACAGTACACAGAATATGGAAATGCAATCATTTAAGTAAATATAAACTGCTAAATACCTTTTCTCATCAGCAATATATAGCAGTCTTGTGACTTATATCAGTGTCTGCTTAAAGCTTGTAGGAGGAGTTTTCATTATCCTCTGACTGTCCTGTAAAGCTGCATGACCCCTGACCCTCTGTCTGGACAGTGTTGATTGGCCCTGTGCTGATCACATGCACCCTCCCCCAAAAAAAAAAAAAAAAAAAAAAAAAGCTCTGTAGCAATACACACCAACCAGAGCATGTGCAGAGTGCCTCCTAGGGCTCTGTTCTTTCAGCAGATGGACTTGGGACAGTAAAAAAAGTGGAGGATCAGAGAAGACAGCATAAAACAGCCTTTTTACACAGAGTGGAGGATTAACCCCTTAGGTCCCACAGTAAGTATTGCAAGCATGCTTTACTACATATACAGTCTGATTTTATTGTTGTAGGTTTATTAACACTTTAAGACCCCTTTCACACTGAGGCGTTTTTCATGTGCTTTTGGGCTAAAAATAGCGCTGTAAAGCACCTGAAATACGGCTCCCCTACAGTCTCAGGGTGAAAGCCCGAGTGCATTCACGCTGAGGCGATGCGCTGGCAAGACGTTAAAAAAACTCCTGCAAGCAGCATCTTTGGATCAGTGAAGGAGCAGTGTATATACTGCTCCTGCCCATTGAAATGAATGGGCAGCGTTGCCGAACCGCCGGCAAAGCCCTGCTGCGGGTCGTTTTAACCCTTTATCGGCCGCTAGCGGGGGTTAAAAGCGCTCCGCTATCGGCTAAAAACCTCTGCAAAAATGACAGTAAAGTACAGCTAAAAATAGCGGTGCTTTACCGCCGACGCCTCAGTGTGAAAGCAGCCTAAGTGTATATGGGAAGGCTAGAAGGGGGTATCAGCAAGATGCCTGTTCCCGAATCATTCAAACACTAGTCTGAATTCTTATTAGTACACAACTGAAGCCAATTAGAAGATAACCATCATGGCAGCTACTGGGATTTAGGCCCTGTTCACATCGGCGTGATTTGACAGGTTAAATCGCATGTTAAATCAAAGCCTATTGCCGGCAACGGAACTGTCCCAAACGGTGTGACGCCAACTTTGCGATGCCGCACCGATTTCCAAAGGTAGTCCCTGCACTACTTTTGGTGACCTCGGGGGCAATTTCAATAGACATCTGTGCATGAACCCGCACAGATGTCTTTCAAACTGCCCCTGAACTCGCACTGAAATACGGGTTTCAAATCATGCGAGTTCAGCTTAACTCGCACGATTTCAAACCCGCGTCCAGTGTGAATGAGGGCTGAGTCAGCATGGTGCCTAGGTACACATAAATAAATTGGGGAATGATAAAATACAGATAGCAAATACACAAACAAAAATTACAAATTGTTTATTGAAATGAAGTGTTCCTTTAAAAGGGATTTCCAGTTTAATTCAAGATGAATCCAAACCTATTATGAAGCCCATGCTGAATAAAGGTTTCGAGGGATGCAGAATGCACCTTCTTATGACATCACACCCCTTGGCGGAGCTCCTGCAGTGCTTACATTTGTCTGGCACATTGCCGCCTGGCAACTCGGGCACAGCAGTGCATCTTCTGCCTGCTGAAGAACCCCAGTGGACATTATCTCTCATACAGACAACCAATAAATCAGAATTGCTGGTCTGTGAGTGTGACTTTTATAGCTTTGGTAAGAACTCAATGCAGGGGATAGGGAATAGGTGGAAGACATGGATGGAAGACTATGAACAGCAATACAAATGGTTCCCCGCTGTGTTATTCATCTTATGTCTCCTCACGGCTTCATCTGCTTAACAATGTATTCATGATAAATTGATAGTTTTGGCATATTACTATTATTTGCAAAAACAACGCTGTATATACTACAGTTCCTTTTTTAAAGCTGAGCTGCAGGCAAACAATTAAATACAGAAGGAACAAAACGCATGTTTAAAAAGTTTTAGCTTCCAGAGGATTTGTAATTTATTCTAGCCAAACCAGTTACCAGATCGATGACCTCACTTTATTCCACTGCAGTTAAGCGTTACACCTTGGTCACTGACCTGCTTTGTGTTGATTGGACAATGATGTAGCCTTATAACACCCATCACTTCGCTCCCAGCATTAGAAAAAGCAGAACTAAGCTTATATGGCACACAGTTCTGTCCCTCCCTTTCCCAGTCCTGCTGTGCAGAGGATTAACATAAGCTAATAAGAACAGAATTAGGTACGTCTACCAGCGGTATTTAAAAAAAAATTTATTTTTTTTTTTGCTAAATTAAATGTTTCCTTTATATTTGCCTGGGGCACCACTTAAACGTGTCAGTCATCTGAAGAAACAATTAAAAAATTGGACAAGTACCCAAAGACCTGAGTTTCAATGAAATAATAAACGAAAATATGCAAATGATCCTCCTTTCATTTTATTTATCTATTTTTTTATGGCCGCACAGCTTTCAATATGCATTGTGGTCTTGGGGGAAATACCCTTCTCAATCGCTACACACTTCCACTTCTGGAGGACTGCCAACCTTTTTATAGCAGCATAAACTGCAAGTTTAATAATAACGCAAATAATAATAATAATAAAAAAAACCTTTTGATAAGCAGCCATGTGGACAAATACTGATATACACCTTTAATTATGTTCTATCATTTCGAGAATAAATCACATTTTACAATGAAACTGATATACTGTACTGATTATGAAGCTAACGTTTAAAAAATGTGGGAAAGAAAAGGTCTATGTTTCCTAGAAAAATGAGGTTCAAGCTGTTATTTCAGATAGGGGCTAGGGAAATGATAGATGGATATTACTGGTTGTTTATGGTCAGCACAGACACACTTCCTTTCTTCAGCCTTTTAAGCCTTAATTTAAAGCAGAACTAAAGTCTTCAACAGAAAAACTGTGAGCAAGCAGGCTCTTTATTGCACAAGAGACTTGCAAAGTCTCTTCTGCAATTAAATAAATCTATTGACAGTAGTAATGGGGTATATGATGCAGTTAGTGTTGTGTGTGCATAAATGTCTACGCAGAACAGCAAATTGTTCATAGAGTCCAATAGGGGCGTTCAAGAGCTTGAGTGGCCTTAAAATGCACAGCTCCACCCTCCTGACATCAGTTCTGGTCTGCCCTGCCTCCCACAAGAAGCTATCTGCCATCTTGTTGGTTTCCACTTCCTCATCTAAGCTGCCATCCAGCCTGATGCCCAGACTTTCCAGGATGCAGGTTGTAGAAAGAGCCTCCCCATCCCAGATGCATTAGCCGAAAACTCACAGATGACATCCAAAAGGTGCAATTTCTTCGTCCTATGTGAGTAGCTAATTTACAAGTATTTCTCAGTACAATTAATGCTGCACTTAGTTTGGTGCCCCCCGGTATGTTCTCTTGGTCCTGCTGGTATATCTTATCCACCCAGTATCCCTATCCTTTTATGAGGTTCCCCGTTGTTGTGAGACTATCCATTGAAAGCCCTACTTTGTGATGAGTCTGATTTTAACTGTCACAATGTTGCCATTTGTCATTTCACCACAATAAATCATACTGCACTCAGATAGCGGACTGCTGTTTTTCTTGTCGATAAAACCTACCTACCTACCTGACCTAAAGTCTTTTTTTTAAGGATGGACTGCTCAGTTTACACTGTGGTGCAGATCCTATGTGCGAGATTACTTCATCCCACAGCGGCCAGTGAAGACAGAAGAAGTTGGGTAGAGTTTGTCAGCACCGACGAGGGACCTTGAAGAAATACGGCGGACTATAGTTCTGATATAAGTCTGACACAGAGAAGGGAATTACATTTTTAAAAAAAAGTATTTGAGACAAACTTTGTCTCAAGTGCAGCACAGCCAATCAACTTTTCCATTTTTTTTTAGCTGTGTGGAAAAAATAAAAGATATAAGCTGATTTGTTGTTATGGGCAATAACACCAGTTGAGTTAGAACTATAGAATAGCAGTTACTCATCTCAACACAACTCATGTCTTGCTCATTTAAAAGATTAATCCCTACTGGTTGCTATGGTCACCTGGTTCACATGTGCTCCAACTTTCTCTGCTCCACATTTTGTAAATTAGTTCCATAAGTGCCAGCTGTACCCAGTTTTCTGAGAGCTTAAAGTTTTATCTGCACTGTAAAAATAATACTTATCTGTTAATTGACCCTGTTCTTTGTATTAACAGAAAACAAAAAGACGATCTAAATTCAAGTTTACATAATGCTGTTTTCAAACAATACAAAAACATAATTTTGAAATATTCAAAAACTAGCATATCAGCATAACATACAGTGAAATTAAAGCCAGCCATAGACAGATTGAAACTGAGCCGGTTCAGAAGGAACTGGCCGAATTTCAATCCATCTGTGGGCAGGCTAGTTGTAGTGAAGTCTATCTACCAATGGTTGAAGGTAAGAAAACTGCATAATTTTTGGCCGGCCTTATTTTCAAAAATACGTGCAAATCCAAAAAAACTGTTTAGGGGCACCATATTCACACAGAAATCCTAGCCAAAAAGGCAGCCTGACCCTTACGAAGACCTATAAAATTCCAGAAGATGACCTCCTTGAGAAGACCTGATAGGGGCAAACCTAAATGTGGTGAAAGACTCCTCAGGGGGCTTGACAGATTTTGGTTGCCAGGGGAGCTTGAACCCAGAGTTGAGAAAGGCTGCAAGGACTTACTGTTTTTGTTGGAGGAAACTTGGGAACAAAAAAGATGTTTAGGCCCAGACTTGACACCTGAATCTTTAGATTTTTTTTAACCTGCCGTAAAAAGGTACTCTTACCGCTTCTTTTTAATAATCTAGTCCAACATTGCTCCATATAGACAGGGACCTGTAAATGGGAAGTCAGTAAGCGATTTCTTACAAGTCTGATCAGCAGACCAGCACCTAAATCACAGAAGTGTGGCCAGACATAGATAATTTGGAAACCAGTGGTCCGGCATCCAAGGCAACATTGCAAAGATATTGGAGACCTTGCACAGGTTGTTCCACAAGCTCCACATAGGCGGGAGACACATTCTCACCAGCAAGGCCTTGATGCAGGAGTTTTTGCTCACTCAGTTAAATGTCTGAGAAAATCAGGGCATAAGCCAAAACTGGACAAAGGAAAGCTGGGGTGTTTTCTGGTGGGTGCGTGGGACAGAATACACTTGATATATGAAACAAAGCAGACCATGGTGGTGTTAAAAGAACCTCAAAACAATCTGACATTGATTCAGATGACAGGATGAATGGTTAGGATATAAAAGTGGGCTTACAGGAACCACAAAAGGAGGGCTTAGGGGTAACCTAGTAAAGAAATCCACAGCCCATACAAACAAGTTGACACTTCAACCCTAACAACTCTGTAGTGAACGAACAAGACACCCTCTCCATCATGTCAACCATGCTGGGGCAGAGGAAGCGCCTCGAGGACTAGTTAAGGTTAATTGCGACAGAAGGAACTCCCAGAGGGATACTCCGTGACCCAAAGAACCACTAGGAAGGTTCAATAGCCTGCAAATAGCACAGCAACAAATTCCCTGTGCTTGCCAACTACATAACTTGCCTTGTCTTGGTAAGTGTGGCGGTTCCAGCAGATGTGGGCAGAAATGAGACCACTTAGGAGAAATATCCTGACAGCAAAAAGGCGGCAGCTGCTTAAGGAGCACGCAAGCTACAGAAGATGCAGCCTCAATTACAGAGGTACCCTGGATGAACACGGTCTCTATAGATTACAAAGGGTGGGTGCAAGCCATAGAAAAACAGTATTGTGCATCTGGCCCCAGAGCATTCCCATATGGATGTGAAGTTCGAGTGAACACCTCCCTGACATAAAACACAGTCCATAAAATTGGAACATAACCCAAGGGAAAGGAGATTCCCTGGAAAAACGTCCAGTGCCAGTGTTACCAGGACCTCCTCTGGCCAGGACCAGGAGGGCAGAATGGATGACCAGAGCTGTCACAGTTTAATCTGCCATAGAGAGGAACTGTATGTGTTGATGGTCAGTCTGGGGAGACTACAAGGAACTATCAATATCCAGCTTGTCACCTATCCAGCTGTTGATTTAAGATAGCTTCCCAAAGAAAAAATTCTTCTAATGAAACCTAGAAAAAAGAATGCCAGTATGGATTCTTGGGTCCTAAATCCTTGACACAAGAAAAAAAAAAACAAAAAACTGAGGATGTGTTAGACGATGGGGGCTGGCCACCAGCAGTGGCAGTCCCACAATTTTTTTTTGTACTTCTACGTAGCATCCTACTCCTTGAGGTAGCACTATAACCTTGTGGTCAAGATCTAAGATCCTCACTGTTTCCTTCAATGAACAGGAGAAAAAACATAGTCATATAGTTGAAAATAAAGTTCACTTTTTGTGAAATGAGCCAATGGTTATATTAGCTCTGTCAACTAAATTAAATAAGAAAGATATATAAAATAAACACATGGGATACATTAACTGTTGTTCTTAATAGCCCTGTTCAAATATTCTCTCATGCTGGCCAATCCTGCTGAATCAGCTGAAATTCAAACCATTGGTGGCTTTAAAATATAATAAACAATAAGTCTAAAAATCATCAATATGAGTAACCAGTCCTTGATTTGTTATACTTATTGAGGCAGCGCTATATGTCCGATGTTATAACACACTGTATATAGAATAAATGTTTAAAGAGACAGGAAAGTTCAAAATTAAAGATGTAGTCTGTGGATGTGAAGGTAAACGTAGAAATCCTTTCACCAATAGCGATCACCGCGTGAGGGGGTCACCCCCCGTGAGATTGCACTCACCACAATATCAGTAATCACAGGCCTTTGAATAATGATCTTTAAATCTTTGCCATCTCCTTAATTCAACCACCAGGTGGTGCAAGAACCCCTCGATACGTATAACATGGGGAGAAAATGGAATGCCATATAGCGTAATATTGCTTAAGACCGTTTATTAAACAATACACACAATCACAATCCCCATTTAAAATATGCGTACCAGATATATATAAAAACGAGCATTGAAAAGTGCACTGTGCCTGTATTAGCGTCCCCCGGGAGGAGTTCCTGGATGCGAGCTGTACACGGCTAATCCGTTCGCTTCCTGGTTACCTTCCGTGGAGCGCAAACGTCACTTCCGGTTGATTACGACCCTGACGCGTTTCGTCACTTCCGGACGTCATCTGAGGGCGTAATCAACCACTCATGGGGCCGGCTTTATATATCAATGATAAGTTTTAACAGCGAATGAGGGAGGCAGAAGAAACAACCACTCCCACTGCTCTATCAAGGCTCCCAGAGCTGTCAGCAGAGGAGGATTCTGGCTCGTAATACACTGACGCTGTTTTAAACTGATCATGCCGACAGCATTAGAAAAATAGTGACTCTTACATTTTGTTTTAAGATTTCACATCCACATAGGATGCTTATATCCTATGTGGCATTACAATACATTTTCTACATATAAGTAAAATGCAAGGTTGTATAGCACATATGCCAGGTATATCTACACTCTTAATGGTGGGGAAAATGGAACAAAAATAAAAATAAAATAAAAATAAAAATAAAAATAACACAAAACCAGGAAAAGTAAAATACAGATCGCCGAATGAACCACATCCTCCTTTGTATTTACCCTCTATCATTGCCATTCACTGACACCCATCCAGGGTGTAAGCCCTCATAGCGGATATAAATGGATAAATATAAAAAATGACTACATATAAATAAATTATTAAACAAAAATACAAAGGAGGATGTGGTTCATTCGGCGATCTGTATTTTACTTTTCCTGGTTTTGTGTTATTTTTATTTTTATTTTATTTTTATTTTTGTTCCATTTTCCCCACCATTAAGAGTGTAGATATACCTGGCATATGTGCTATACAACCTTGCATTTTACTTATATGTAGAAAATGTATTGTAATGCCACATAGGATATAAGCATCCTATGTGGATGTGAAATCTTAAAACAAAATGTAAGAGTCACTATTTTTCTAATGCTGTCGGCATGATCAGTTTAAAACAGCGTCAGTGTATTACGAGCCAGAATCCTCCTCTGCTGACAGCTCTGGGAGCCTTGATAGAGCAGTGGGAGTGGTTGTTTCTTCTGCCTCCCTCATTCGCTGTTAAAACTTATCATTGATATATAAAGCCGGCCCCATGAGTGGTTGATTACGCCCTCAGATGACGTCCGGAAGTGACGAAACGCGTCAGGGTCGTAATCAACCGGAAGTGACGTTTGCGCTCCACGGAAGGTAACCAGGAAGCGAACGGATTAGCCGTGTACAGCTCGCATCCAGGAACTCCTCCCGGGGGACGCTAATACAGGCACAGTGCACTTTTCAATGCTCGTTTTTATATATATCTGGTACGCATATTTTAAATGGGGATTGTGATTGTGTGTATTGTTTAATAAACGGTCTTAAGCAATATTACGCTATATGGCATTCCATTTTCTCCCCATGTTATACGTATCGAGGGGTTCTTGCACCACCTGGTGGTTGAATTAAGGAGATGGCAAAGATTTAAAGATCATTATTCAAAGGCCTGTGATTACTGATATTGTGGTGAGTGCAATCTCACGGGGGGTGACCCCCTCACGCGGTGATCGCTATTGGTGAAAGGATTTCTACGTTTACCTTCACATCCACAGACTACATCTTTAATTTTGAACTTTCCTGTCTCTTTAAACATTTATTCTATATACAGTGTGTTATAACATCGGACACTTAGCGCTGCCTCAATAAGTATAACAAATCAAGGACTGGTTACTCATATTGATGATTTTTAGACTTATTGTTTATTATATGTTCAAATTTTAAGGCAGCTGCTTGGGTCTGCTGCATCTGATTGCGGAGTGATTCTGAGGCGCGGATTGATGTGAGGCAGAGGCGAGCTTTTTCATTGTCCACACATTTCACATTGGTGGCTTTGTCCGCACCACCCAGCTTGACAAACTTTGATCTTAAATTCAAAGGAGCCAGGTAGAAAATTCTCAGTTTAGGAAGACCTGCAGGAAATCTGATGCAGTCAATGTTCAGGCAGGCTGGCAGGCAGGGGAGAATCCTACAAGCAGACTGAACAAAAGAAAACTTAACATGTATGAATCGCCTTTGGAAGCATCATATGTCTCAAAGTTGTAGAGGTCACTTCTGGACGGCTTTTTATTATATGCATGATTCCATGGTATTTGATGTAAGTGCATTTGTTTTTTAAGCAATACATTTTTAAAGGATTGTATGCTATGGCAAGCTGTTTTCTTGAAAAATCTATATGATCGAGTACCTTTAAGTGGTGGATCTTGGTACTCAGGCCATTTGTTATCTGGACGGATACGCAGGCCCTGGCTGGATCACGAGCCACAAGTGAGATTGATCTTCCGTGACAGGTCGTCAATAAGTTTTGAATCTTTACAATCGAGTACCTTTAAAGTGGTGGATCTTGGTACTCCAGCCATTCATTTACTGGACGAACACAAAGGCCCTGGCTGAGTTATGAGCCACAAGCGAGAATGAACTTCCAAAACAAGAGGTCAACTAGTTTTGGTAAGCCAGCAATTCGGAGGCTTCCACTTAAGATTATACATGTTCTGGTGACAGATGGTGCACACATTTTTGGATGAACATTGTCACTATATGGACTTTTTCTTTAATTTTTTGTTGGTTTTCTTTTTCACAATTATTTCATGATAAGCAAAACGTTATAGGAGATTAAGTATTTTGATTACTTGCTCTTGCTCACAGCTGAAGTAAAGCTATGGGGTTGATTAATAAATGCAAATAGACCATGCACTCTGCAAGTGCAGTTGCTCCAGAGTTTAGTAAATGAGGGGAAGCTCTGCTGACTTCCATCATCCAATCATGTATAAGCAAAGATGCTGTTTTTTTTTTTTCTTGCATGTGGTTGGGTATTCTTTGCAAAGTGAAGCTTCACATCATTTACTAAACTTTGGAGCAAGTGCAGTTGCAAAGTGCACAGTCTATTTGCTTTAATATATAAACTCCTATGTATCTTTGGTCATTGTCAGCTGTCCAAGATCTTAGGAAAAAGGTGGCTTTAATTCACTAGGGGCCAGACTAAAGTTACCTGCATCTAGAAAACAAATACAAAGGGCTCATTTAGACAGACACCATATAAGCTTAATCCTTCTGAAACAAGACAAGTTTATATTTTAATTGTAACAGATTCAACATGGAATTGGAAATATCGATAGGTAAAGCAGAATGCTTCCCTAATAAGCATGTCATGTGAGTATAAGATTTTTCAATGTTCTCCAACACAATGATTGACAAAATTAGAAGTTTATTATCAAAATGCTCCATTGAATATTTATAGGAAACAATAGTGTTTAAATTGACCTTAGAATATGGGCAAATGTCTTGTTTGCCCATTTCTTACATTATTTGTGAAGGTGTATTGTGGAATGGCCATACGTGAGTAGCCTCAGGCTGCATAAAGACAGATTGCTTCTATCCTTGGCAACTTCTGGAGTCTCACAATACACTCAAGCCTCGTACACACGATCGGATTTTCTGCAGACAAAGCCTCTGACTTTTGTCCGAAGGCATGTGCCTGGATTTTGTCTTGCATACAAACGGCAAGGAATTGTTGGTCAACAAACACGAACGTAGTGACGTACAACGTGGTTTTTCAGTTCTTTAGCGCCACCCTTTGGGCTCCTTCTGCTCATTTCGTGTTAGTAGAAGTGTTGATTTGTGCTTTTGATTTAGCTCTTTTCAGTTCGTTTCTGAACGGCCGTTCGTCAACCAGCCATGCTGCAGAAACGGAGGTGTTATTTATTATTGGCCTTGGAGTTTTGGCTTTGACCCAAGTCCAGTCCAGGAACAGGAGGAGGAGGATTTCTTGGACCAAAAATTGGTTGCTTTATTAAACGTGTCCAGTTATGTCATGTGCCTTTGCTGCGGGAGCTCCAGGAGAATAATCCAGATGATTTTCTGAATTATCTCCGGATGACGGACCCCTGCTTTCACCAACTCTTGGCATTGTTGACCCCCTATATTAAGAAGCAGGACACATGCATGAGGCTTTTATTTTATTTTTTGGTTGAATAATAATGATTTGATTTGTTATATTTTCTATATTTTTGGATGCATATAATGCACTTTTTGGTTAAGTTCTATTGGCAGATAGCATGTCTAATTTTATTTGTTTTCTTTTTTTAATGCACAATAAATTTTTTTTTGAGAACTATACTTGGCTATGTGTTTTACTTTAAATTACATTTTGGGAGTAGGCAGTTACATTAAAAAAAAAAATACAATGCAAAATTAACAAGGGACACCAACATAGTTGTATCTTTGATCTTAAAAACTACGGGATAATGATGCTGTGGTAACTTGCACCAAAAAAAAAAAAACAACAAGCATAATAATATTATTCTTGATATCACTAGAAAAAAAAAAACCTTTGAAAAATAGTTTGCAATAACTGCATCAGTATCACCAGCAAAGCAGCTTCATTATTATCCCATTAAAGAAGAAGAGAATTGTGCGCTGCATTTAGAGATTCCATAATTTGCCACATCACGAATGTTAATTCTCCATCACGAACGCTAGTTTACAAGACTGACCGCTTTCAGCTTGTCCTTGCTTCTGAGCATGCGTGTTTGTACTTTGGACTTTTGTGTACACACGCTTGGAAAATGCGACAACAGACCGTTGTCCGCGCAAAATTTCAAAGCCTGCTATCCAACATTTGTCCGCGGAAAATCCGACAATTGTCCGATGAAGCGTACGCAGCGGTCAGATTTTCCGCCAACAGCCTGACATCACACAATTCCCGTCGGAAAATCCGATCGTGTGTATGAGGCTTTACACACAGATTACTACAAACGGAGTTAGGATCATCAAACTAAAGAGGTTGGCATAGAGATTTGCGAAGCTGCAGTCACTGGCATGCAGCTGGAGAGTCTCCTTAATCCAGAAGTAATGCTTTTTTTTCCTTTTTTCACTTTACACATCTAAAGGAGCTAGGCAGATTATACTATCACTACATAATGCTTTCATAAAAAGTCCACCAACAGAATTGAAATGATTTTGTTTTCCTGAGATTGCACAAAGCGAGAATTTAAACTGTCGCCTTGGCACAGGATAAAGTACACTGTTTGCATTTAATAATGTCCAACCTCATTTTACAATTGTGAGAACTGACTGTAAACAAATAGATATCTAACAGAAGGGGTCTGGCTCCCGCTGATTGCTATAAAGATTGATGTTACAGCCAGTGCTGATCATAGTCAATCTGTTCACTGAAACTTTCCCTTCTTAGCAGTTTCCTGGGTGGTAAGCACACGTCTGTAGTTGATGAATGATATAAACAGTTCAATACAAAGCAACCAAAAAGACAGTGATGCTTCTAAATGATAATATTCCCTTTTATTTCCCAGCAAATATAGACTTTGTGCTGGCGAGGAGGCGCAAAATACTGCTGTGAACTCGTTCTTCTGGCAATAAACACATATTTTTCAAGTCGCCACTGATGCGCTGTTTGGAGGTCACTGGCTTTGTTATTTCAGATTGTGACAAAGAAAATATGCTTTATAAAGCAACTCGTATCCACTTTATTAAAGGGACAGTTTACCTAGATGCCTAACTGCTTATTTAAGCCCCTTAAACACCAGAGGTGTGTTACATCTTAATGCCCAAAACGATTTCAATGGCTTGAGCACTACATTGTTGTACATTTTCTTTCACAATGTTTTTATTGAAAGAATTGAGCAACATACACAGCAGTAAGTCACGTCAATGAGCCACACAATCAAGTAACATCCAAAGAACAAAATACAGTAATACCGCGTACACGCGACCGGTTTTGCCGTCGGAATGAACTCCGAAGGTTTCTCCGACGGAATTCCATTCAAGCGGTCTTGCCTACACATGGTCAATCCAAAGTCCGACCGTCCAGAACGCGGTGACGTACAACACTTACGACAGGTCTAGAAAAAGGAAGTTCAATAGCCCGTAGCCAATAGCTTCCGTCTCGTACTTGCTTCAGAGCATGCGTCGTTTTTGGTCCGTCGGAACAGCATACAGACGATTGGTTTTCCCGATAGGAATTGGTTCAGTCTGAACTATTTAGAACATGTTCTATTTCTAGGTCCATCAGAATTTTCGAGAAAAAAAAGTTAGATGAGGCCTACACACGATCGGATTAGACGATGAAAAGCTTCCGTCAGACATTTTCTGTCGGACATTCCGTTCGTGTGTACACGGCTTAAGAAATACCAGAATCAGAGTACAAAAGTGTCAATTCGCTCCGCCAAAAAAAAAAAAAAAAGAAAGAATTAACTTGCAGTCTTTGTAACTGTGTGCTTAAAGCTGAACGGATTGGCTGAGTCAGAGGGTGTGACATCATCAGTCTGCCTCTCTGACTCAGCCAATCAGAGGAAGTTTTGTATTAATTGCTATAATACATTGCTTTCTATAAATCGATGAGCGCCGATCAGACAGAATCTACTGTGTTCCAAGTATGAGAGAGGAAGTCTCGGCTCCAACCTTGGACACAGTGCGGTATGCCGTATGTAGCCTCTGCTACATACAGTTTGGGCTCCATTCACACTTGTATGACTTCAAAGTTGCCCCAACTTTGTGGCAACTCTGGATCAGTGCAACTTGGATACAACTTTGGCTTTGACCAGTGATAATGGACAACTGCATTGTGTAACATTCAGGTACGACTTTCATGCAACTATTGAGGGTTAACATTGAAGTCTATGGCCCTCAAGTTGCATGAAAGTCGGAACAAAGCAGTGCATGAACTACTTTGAAGTTGCTACAACTTTAAGTGCACATGTATGAATGGTTATCATTATTAAACATGGGAAACAACTTTTCATGTGACTTTGATGTCCAAAGTTGCATGACAAGCTGCATAAGTGTGAACATGTTACTTGTTAGTGAGGGACATAGTTCGTTTGGGCTAGCTTGGCCCAAGTGAGCTATGTAAAGTACATCAAAAGCTGGAGTTCAGCTTTAACCACTTCCCGCCCGGCCTATAGCAAAATGACGGCCTGGGAGTTCAGTTATCCTGACTGGGCGGCATATGAGCAGAATAAGCCGCAATCGCGCGCCCGCACTCTGACACACCGCATCTCTGATCGTGGTAAAGAGCCTCTGATGGAGGCTTTACCAGGTGATCAGCTGTGACCAATCACAGCTGATCGCAGCGTGAACCAAGAAGTGCCGGTAATCGGCTTTCCTCAGTTTGTGCTGATAGGGAGGGCCGATCGGCAGGTCTCCTGTCAGAGGGTTGGGTGTGCACTGATAATAAGCACATTAATTATCAGTGTAGCACCCATCAGAGGTGTCCACTACAATGCCAATCAGTGCCCATTAGCTGCCAGTCAGTGTCCACCCAAATCGCCAATCAGTGCCCACCAAAGTACCAATCAGTGCACATCAAAGTGCCAATCAGTTCCCATCAGAAAAGCCTGTCAGTGCCCTTCACAGATGCCCATCAGTACCTTCTCATCAGTGCTGCCTATCAGTGCCATCTATTAGTGCCCATCAGTGCTGTGTATCAGTGCCCATCAGTGCTGCATATCAGTGTAGCCTATCGGTGCCCATCAGTGCTGCATATCAGTGTAGCCTATCGGTGCCCATCAGTGCTGCATATCAGTGCCGCCCATCAGTGCTGCATATCAGTGCCGCCCATCAGTGCCCATCAATTTTACATATTAGTGCCTCCCTATCAGTGCCACCTCATCAGTGCCCACTAGTGCAGCCTCATCAGTACCCATAAGTGAAGGAGATTTTTTTTATATATAACAGTAGAGAAGAAAAAAAAATCGGTCTTTTTTTGTTTCTTTAGCAAAAAATAAAAAACTCAGTGGTAATCAAATACCACCAAAAGAAAGCTCTGATTGTGGGAAGAAAATTATAAAAATGTAGTTTGGGTACAGTGTTGTATGACCACGCAATTGTCATTCAAAGTGTGACAGCGCTGAAAGCTGAAAAATGTCCTGGGCAGGAAGGAGAGAAAGTGTAGCATTGAAGTGGTTAATGAGTTGAATTTACAAAAATACTAGGTTATGGTCAACTTCCAAAGCAATATTAAGCGTTGATATATGGAAACATCTCTAATCAGGGGTTCAGTGTAAATTTAGGAAAAGACCTCTAAGAAGCTCTGCATATCATGCAGGCAGACATGTGGCCTTGCTTGATGAAGAGCGGAGAGTGTGACATGATTGCCAGAAAATGAAATAATGACAAGACATAAGGTAAAAGAGGGAAGAAAGAGGGAAAGGATAAAGAGATAGGGGAGGGGGCAGGGTGGGGGTCAGTATACCCTAATTACTTATCGCCATAAGTTATATATCCAAAAAGCAAGTAGGCAGTCACATAGTAGGGAAATGATTTAACCATGGTTGCCAGATGCAGACGATTTCCAATCCTTAGCGATTGTCTGTTTAGTGGCCATAAAAATATGAGTCACTAGAGCACACTCCCTCTTTGTTATGCCCGTTATAGGCTTATGTAGCAGTGCCTCCCAGGGGTCCTTGCATAAGTTCAAATGGAAGGCCGTGTTGACCATGGTATAGATTCGTATCCACAAATGTTTGACTTTTGGGTATGTCCACCCTATGTGCTTCATTTCCCCCCAATCTGAACACTTCGGATAGCACAACGCAGGGTAAGTAGGGAGATTCTAGGATAGTAGGGTATTTTGCAATTACACTGTTGTACATTTGTAATACCTCTCATATTCAAGTTATCCAGGTGAACTTTGATGTTTTTACTTTTTCCCAAATTATTTTTTTAATCTATCCCTGGAATTTATAAAGACAGATTTTGCAAAAGTGTTTCTTATTTGTTCTAAAAGTGGCGCAGCGTGCACCAAATTCATGTACCTCTCTAGAACCTGTTCTCGAATTTGATTCATGCTGCAGCACTTTTATGCCCCGTACACACGGTCGGATTTTCCGACGGAAAATGTGTGATAGAACCTTGTTGTCGGAAATTCCTACCATGTGTGGGTTCCATCGGACATTTTCCATCGGATTTTCCGACACACAAAGTTTGAGAGCTTGCTATAAAATTTTCCGACAACAAAATCCGTTGTCGGAAATTCCGATCGTGTGTACACAAAAATCCGACGGATAAAGTGCCACGCATGCTCAGAATAAATAAAGAGATGAAAGCTATT